>CM067349.1:32721786-33234286 GCA_034190875.2 Urechis unicinctus
GTCGGCCGGCTTTGACAACACTTGCCAACAACAGCATTAGAGTCGGACAACAGTTTACCCAAACGAAATTTGATTTTGTGGAGTTTGTCAGGATATCTCCACTGCTGCAGTGAAGCTATGTGTATTTCATTGCTTCGTAAATGCACATAAAGTACAATCTCTGTAGATGCATTGTCCCTTGAAATTACCTCGGGAATTGTTCTATTCAAGGTGCTCGATCTTAAATTGATGAAAGTGATTTAGTCGAATGTGTCTGAAACCTCCGGGTGTGCATGGAATACAATAAACGGAGCTAAAATACGTTGAATCAAAACCCTGGGGAGCTTGATAAAGCAAGGCTATTTGTCAAGATTACAGTTGGAAATGAAATATGATTTTGGGAGGTTTATCAGGATGCTGTGATGCGGCTATGGAAATATCGTTGCGTCGGAAATGCACATAGCAGCATAAACCATTGGTATCACACACACTTGGTGCACAATCACAAATTGAAGGGTGTGATTGAGTCGACTATGTCTGATCTAGGAGATATTAAATCACGTGTAGGGATGCCACTGGAAGCATATTTATGTGATGAATCAGGTGCCTAGGTAGCAAGGTCTCTAGTAAGCTAAAGCTCCATTAATATAGTGTCACGCAGATTGGTAGCAGAAGTATAGAGACTGGGTAGGGTAGACCAGGGAGTCCTGAAAGGCCCCCATCCCCGATGGCGCCCCCAGCCCCTCAACATCCCAAAGCTATTTATGGTGTAGGCACTAGTGCCGCCCCGCCGCCTCGTGAGGCTCCTGGACCTCACCATGCCGCCCCTATGATTAATGTTGGCCCTTTATAGGTAGCGTTGTGAAGACGATGCTTTAAATTATATAGAGAAATCTCAATATAAGATATGCTACCTCAGCATATTTGGTTTGATGGATATCAAAGAACACGTGTTCACAAGGACCCACTTAGTGGCGACATATGTTCAATGGGAAGTCTTGAGTAGCTGAACAAGGTACTAGCTGAGACACAGGAGGAGATACTGGATAGGGAATCAACTGTGGCCCTACAACCTGAATCACTTCAGGACACCTGGGACTTTTGTCAGTTCTGTGAGTGCCGTGTGGGAGTTTGTGACTTATGAACGCGTCGTCCAGAATGCTCTTGTGTGTTCTGAGGTCATAAGCGATCGGACGAGCTCGTTTTAGTATAGATAACCCCTGGTCTGGCCGGCCCACGACTACACCTTCAGGTTCTGTACAACACTGCATTTGGCGTCTATCGAAGTCAGCGTGATTGCGAAAGCCAGCCGTGCCGTCGGTGAGACAATGACGTCGTCTGCACCCAGGTTCTGAATGCGGACCAGCAGTAGTTGCCGTACACCATTTACCCCAAGAGGCTCGCGTAGCCTGCTATACGGATTTAGCTTGCGTTCCGATTTTCTAGTCATGTTTACCGTTGAACTTTTGTCTTCAATACAGTCACATGCCAACCCAACATTTGACAATGACGCCGACAAGCAGCCCGAGGCCATGGGTGGGGAAGAAACAGAGACCAGCTTCATTGACGACGAGGGAAGGTGAGACCTCGAGTACGGCTAAAGGCCATTACAGAAATGCCTGCAGGCTTAACAGAAGATCAAGTGGACTCCCAGGAAGAAACAAAACGCCTAGTTACGAGGTGGAAACAGGGCAGTGTCCGAGTACGGGCTGCGGGCCTAAACAGAGTGAGCGTTGGGTTAAGTGGGGCGGCGAGTGGAAGCTTCTGACCAGGAAGGACGATTCTAACAAATTCCTCTCGCCTTATGTCGTTAAGTGGTTTGGTGTATAGCTTGCCCAGACATTTGAGTTGATCCCTGAACTATCCAAAACGGCAGCAGCAGCCCTCCGGACTACACGTGAAAATCTTTCAAAGCCTTCTGTGTTTGTAAAGACAGCTGCAAGACCTTGACCACGTAGTAACAGAGGCTGCAGATGCCATCCATAGGACAGTTGAGGCCGGACATGACACAGATGACATTTCACCTACCTTCCGAGAGTTCGTAGAGCTTAACGAGGCCATGCAGACTCAGCGAGTTGTACTGGTCAACAACCCAGCGTAGCTTAGCAAAATAGACAAGCATATCGCCAGTCTGGAGCGTTACCTGGCGCAGCGGCCAGATGAGGCTGAAGACGAGAGGAAACTCCAAGTGCGTGAGCTTGCAAACCTGCGGAATGAGCTGCAAGTCCGTGTTGAGGCTGCCTCTGTAAACGGGGAACAGCTGCGGTCCCAAATGAGCCGTATCAAGGAGGCAATCAACAGCATTCTTTATAAGGACACAACCCTAACCGAGAGTATACGCATGCTATTCTGGGAGCAAGGCATTACAATCGCATTCATCCTTAACAAGATTGGGACGACAAACTCGACTCTGGTACTTGCCCTGACAGACGGGGGCTGACACCGGCGCCTACCCAGACACCAGCTGACAAGCCAATGTGTAACTAGTCCTACGGCGACTCCTCCCACAATGAGAGCAACTTTGTTCTTCTTTATGCGCTGTTGCCTTTGCCACGGGTGCAATGGATGGGCTGGTGGTTTCTGGTGAGTCATGTGGCTCGTTGGTGTGAAAGCTTTCTCCATGGGACAGTACAGTCATGTTGACACATGTGTTTATGTTACCTTGCTGTTGCTCATTGGCGATGATTATTGTACCCAACGACTTGGCCTACCAGGAGAAGCATGGTCCTTGGTGCCATGCAGAGACCCAACCCAACGACAGAGTCCACCCTTGGACCCTGCAAACTTCAGGACTTCCAGGTAGCGCTTTTTCGCGGCTGGTAGGTCAACAGCACTTTCAACAGCCCCTTCGACATTGGGCAAGAACTGCTTCACAGCGTCGAAAGCAGTGTCGGTACCCAGGGTGCAGTTGTGCATGTGCCTCCAGTAGTGCCCAAACATCAGTCCAATCTCTGTCATTGAGAAGTTCAGAAGTGTCGCGGATGAAGGTGCTCTAGACCTCGTGTGCCTCAGACCCCTGTGCTAGTTGTAAGACAGTACTTATTTTCACCTGAAAGGACTGTAATGTAGATTTTATGGGCTAACTCTGGTTTTCTAGTCTTTTCCGCCTCAAAGGACACATCTAGCGTCATATCGGACCTCATGGTCAGCCACCCTGACGACGATGTAGTAGCCATGGGCATCATGTGCGTAGGGGACCCAAAGGCCGTCATTGTTGACTGTCTCCTTCTGACGCCACCACTTGGCCTGTGGTACACCAAACTCACTACGGAGCCTCCTCCCAAAGGCGATCGTATGGATTGTCATAGGGGCATAAACGACTTGAATGTTAGGTCGAGTCAACCCCTCTGCCACCACTCGGGCCGGATAGACCCGACTGCTTGATATGTGACGTTGCTATTGAATCGATAGGCTAGCAGTGAGGCTGTGTCCCTGCAAAATCTTATTGACAACACTGCAGGTGATCTATGCTTAGGCCTTAGCTCAATCACGTAAACTGTGGTGTCTACTACATTCCGGATTTGTAGACTTCTTGACTCAACCCACAGAACCGCTTTATTTTGAGCTGCCTCATGATGCCGAGCCAGCGGCAGGCTCAGCTCAATTACTTAGGCTTACATACAGCTGTACAGGCAACTCGAGAATGAGAGTGATAAACGAGCTACTCTTTACCCTTGCGTCGGTCAGCCTGGGTATGGGTGTGACAAGTGGGGTCCCGCCGTGTCGCCCATTTTAATCGGCCTCGAGATAGTAGCTATGGCCTGCTGCGGCCTCTCAGTGGCCGGGAAGTTTAGTGGCCGCTGGCTGTAGATCGAAGTCAAGAAGCGCTAGGTCAGAGTCCATGCCAACAGCAAGCTGAACACGATTACAACTCATATATCTACCACACTTACCGACGGAAAGTTCTCTGACAAAGAATTCAAGCGATTCTTGATGAGGTATGCGTCGCTGGCCGACCTGAAGTTCAGATAGTCGAAACAAGGTGAAGTTTACTATTTTTGTAACGAGTTGCCCCAAGTAGCGGTGCTGATTCAAGACCAGAGGTATGCATGGCCAGTACGCTGCTTTTGTCGTTAAACACATAGTCAAATACGGTACGATCTACGATTCATGCGATGCACACTCAGTCAAATTACCAAATCTGACTCCAGACTTAGTAGGTGATACAACAGGATAATTTCATATTGATATCAACTTTCTTTGATCTTGCACCGCACGTCACAACAGTCAGCTATTCATTCATCAAGCAGACAAGGACCAAAGATATGTCAGTAAACTAAAATGTCAACCCTATTCATGATCAAATATAACTTAATTAGCCACGAAAAATTTTGTAACGTTGATCATAGCTTATATAATTATATCGTGAATTTGGTAAATATTTACTACATTCATCATGCGCAGTGCAGCTAACTTCCACGACCGGGAGGCTGAATATGCACAACAAAGGCTTCATGAACGGAGATTCAAATCAATAGTCTATTTACTCGTGAATAGTGTTGATGCTCACATAGAGTGGCCTACATAGGACAATTGATATTTATTGCAGATCAAAATCACTGGTTTGATTCAGCAGTCGGATGAATCGGGCAAGTATTGACGTCGAGGCAACCGTATATGGCGACGTCACATCCGCACAAACACACCCATAAATGATGATGTATGTGCTTGGCAGCCTCGTTGTTCGGCCCACTGAAGACGTTGTTGATGGTTGTAACCAACCCCATGCTTTTTCGAAAGCTGTATTGACGGGATATAGTACCACTCAATCATCTATCATATTGGTCTGTTTTTAAATATTTGGTAGACCATATTTACCATTAACCTTGTGTTATGTTGCCCTTTATTGTCATCATTCTGTGAATGATTTATGAGCTTCATGAATAAGTTGTTTCCATGTGGGATACAATACTCAACCGTGTTTATGCGGGGGAAACGCTCGAGACTCCAGAATAGCTTATTTTCCACGAACATAGCCTACCACTTCATTTGTCAGCCAAATTCTGTGATATAACCTACAATACAACATAGACAGACGTCATATACTCGGTAATTACGGTTGCAGCTCATGCATTCAAATTACCACATCTTACTTGAAACTACAGTGCAAGGCTAGTCTGCGTCCTTGACTCCAGGGGTTCCGCAACGCTTCTCGCGCGAGTATTGAATATCATTATCATGCAAACATGGGGCCGCAGCCAAGAGCTAGGGGGTCTTGACTAGTGCAAGGCCTAAGGTATGTCAGTACAAGCTAGAAAATATATTAATGAACACGTTCAACTTATTTGGTGACTCTAAACGTTATGATAACAGCTAGATCTCATTCTAAAGCATTCTCTCTTGCATTCATTGCGTTCACAACTTCTCATCTGTTGTACATTTAGTATTGTACATATATGATGCACATTAGAGTTTGCTTGTTAAAAAAGAATGTCTAATATACAGGATAGCCGCTTCAGTCAAAGGGGAGTCAGTTCAATTGATCCTCGGTGAATTCACGAAGGTTATTTGAGCACACGGTTAGTAGTCCTAATAGAACAATTGATATATATTGCGGATGTGTCTGGGATCACTGGATTTATTCACCAATTGGTTGCAATTGGAGAGCACTGGGGCCACAGACAGTCGTATATGGTAACATTACATTCACATAAGCACAACCTTGATTGGCGATGTATGTGAATGATTTCTTCGTTGTTGACCACAGAATTTTGATAGTTGTAACATGCCCATTCCTATTTATTGGGTATAGCATTTTGTATTTAAGGGGTATTATAATCTCAACCTCCATTGTTATATTGTTCCTGTTAAAAACAAATAGTTGACCATAGGTACTATTTACAATGCGTTCTGTTGTCACGA
This sequence comes from Urechis unicinctus, assembly GCA_034190875.2. NCBI lineage: Eukaryota > Metazoa > Annelida > Polychaeta > Xenopneusta > Urechidae > Urechis > Urechis unicinctus. Next base: position 32,727,628 of record CM067349.1, read on the forward strand.
ATTCATATTCAGTAAATAGTTTATGAGTGTCGTACATCATCATCCCCTACGCCAGCTAAATTATCGGCAATTTCTTTAACAGGGAACAACTGGACTGATTTCCACATCAATTAGTAATCTTATACTTTTTTCAGCCGATTTCCCTACAATACATTCCCATTTAAATCACATTCAAAATATATAAGTAAATAATAAATATATCGAGGTAAAAATAGACGAGGTATCCTTGCCTGGGTAGCTGAAAAGGTACAAAATGGTTTACAGGGGGTATTGAACATCAAGTACTGCCTATTGTGGCTATGTGACATGACTTAATGCGTCCACAAATCAACTTGATCATTAATAAACCAAATAAGCCACTGAAAGACTGAGAGAAAGAGCGAACATTTGGCACTAGAAAATTAATTGACAAAGAAAGCAAAGTGCTCAGTTTCAACGAAACCCAATGCTAATTGCTTTGTTGTTTTTTTCACGGAATTCAGAAAATCGAATTTACTTTAGGTAAACTGTTTTCTCTTTGGAGTCATGCGCAGTCGTCACTGTATTATGTGCCTGATTGTTTGATTTTGTGAATTTCGTCAAGAAAGCTACCATACCAGTTGCCTCTGCTTTACGCTCTCTGATGGTAGTGGTTGCAATTAGGTAAGGAGTGTGTCAAGTTTGGGCCAGATCATAGCGTATTTGTTCCATCCATGTGCATGGCTTTTTCAGCTGCCACAAATTCTTCAGGTTGTTTTCCATCGTACTGTTTTTGTACTGATGGTAAATGGCACGTGCACTCCTTTGCCCTTACTCATGTTTCAATGTTAAATGTGTCAATATTGTTTTCCAGTTTTTCTTAAGACCCTGGCTCAACGACGTAGAGGTTTACTCTAGCTACGTAAGCAATGAAAGATCTTAATACTGTTGTGATCTGTGGCAGGTGGTGCTGAAAGTTATTATAGCCAGTATCTTTCTTCAATTGATATCATTTTCCGCATCTAATAAACTTGCAAGGAGTTAATACGTTTCCCATGGTTCTTAAAATGGAAATCTTCAGTCTTTCTTTCATGGACACATTAGTTTTGGTATAGTTGCCTTTATGTTTGACATTAATGGCCCATGTGATATAATCTGCTTATGCTGGAACTATTGCGAAATCTGTTTCGATCGATATTAAGAAGCAAGATTTTCCAAAATGGCAGCTGTTCATATCAAACTGTTTGATGAAATCAATAAAGAGAGATTCAAAAAATATTTGGTGGCGTAGCAATTTTGAGCAACGTCCCATGAGATGGAGCATTTTCATGTGCGATCTGAGGACAACATCAATCTGGCTATCTGACATTCATGAAAAAGAAAGGAACGTAATGATAAGAGCGTCATGACAATTGAATGATCAAGGAAACCTGAGTCATGCTCGCACGTTATGATAAAAAAATCACGTTATGATCCCAAAGCAAATGTTATGCTTTATATTTAAATAGTTCCCATCAATAATTACATATGCCTCAAACGAACATTGGTAAGGCAATCATTTACGATGGAGTTATCAGGCATAGTTAGAATACAACATGAACCAATCTTATGGTTTCTACCTAACGTAGTGATGAGTATCATATTATGTTCCTACATCCAAACTTCTCCCACTGTTTTCCCTTCCTGTAAGCTTAACAGAACTGTTACAAACAGGACCTTCTCATACCATTTCCACAATGACTGACACTAAATTGCTGACATGGAAAGACTTTTCTCCTTTATTTAAATAGATACACATTCAGTACAGGCTCGCCCAAAAGAAACATACACATTAGTATGCATAATACGCAAATCATGCAGGTCATACACAATACAGATCAAAGCCACGCCATACTTATTTAGTTTAAAGCCATGCAATCCAACCATAACATGTAAATTGATGCATACTAATTGCCTGAACTCTCAACTCACAATGATTGTCTAAACAAAATGTATCTATGAAAACAGAATTCCTCCCACAATCATAAAAACAAAAAGGTATAGTTTGATATCAAGACTATAATCACCTTTTACAATCATAGCACTCATTGCATAGTGAAATATAGAGGGCAGTCATAATAATCACACAATGTCACAGTGTATTACAGCTAAACCATGAGAGAGTTCATTAGAATGACAAAAATTATCTTCTTCTCAAAATGTAAAACTAGACATCAATGCATGCTGTTTTATATATCCTTACATGAATAAACATAAACTTGATACATCTAACAAGTTTAAAATATTATATCTGTTATATACAGAACTAACCATATCACTGGTATTTTCACGTCCCTCTTGTGAACTCAGAATGAAGCTTGACATTTTGTTAAACACATCAACAACACCTCATAGACCATTGTGCATGCCCTAAGCTGATCACGTGGTGGTCATTTGATTTGTAGATACAACTAGCATTGAGGCAAAGAGAAAGCCATGATGTCACAGCACGAGTAGATGATGAGATACCTACAGAGATTGATTGATAACACCCGAAATCAACCAATCAATGATTGTCGTACCTGTAATCAAGAAGTCTATAATTGTAACGTCTGTCATTTTCCATATCAACAATAATCACACCAGTAAGGGAACTTTGTTGTGATTGTCACATTTGTAAGTTCCTATTGTAATTTTTACCAAGGTAATAAGATGGCACAAATAAACAAAGAAGTAACCAGACTGCAAAAAAATCACAATTTGTAACAGTTTTACCCACTAATTAAAACACTATGAATACAATTATCAGCTTCAGACACAAGCCCAGTAGTGTTGACAAATTTCTGATGAATGAAAAAGAAATGTCAGATCCAAGGCATGTGAACATGCCAGGCACACATGCTCATAGTATTAATTCTTGTATAGGCACGAATCATTATGGAACGCCATATATATAATCACAGTTGTCTGATTGGCTCAACGACATTGCATAGTCACATTGAAAATGATTGGATATCATTAAGTGTAGTTCACAGAAAGAATGGCACTCGTTGGTTAAGAATAAGGAAGAATATCCCCTTTAACAAACAACATCAGCAGCTCATGATTATACTCTTCCATTAAAATATCATCTTATTTACAACAGAGAGTATGGGGTTGCAAGGCAGATTAGTCTATTAACCCCTAATCATGTGTCCCACTATAGAGCATAAGCTGAATATTACAAATGAAGAAGCAACATGTCAAACATCCCTTTGTTTTACAGAACAAAAAGCATATACTTAAACTAAATATCATCAATAGCGAAAATGGTCGTAAGTAAAAGCTAGAGCTGAGCATTTCACACGCAAATATATTATCTCAATATAGTATCATCAATTGTGGACAAAACACCTTGATGTCATCATCAGAATTCATGGCGAGTCTTAAGCTCTGTTTGTCAAAAGACACACTCCACCTGACATGTGACCCAACAAAGACAGTGTCAAGAATAACCGAGTTAAGTTGAGAATTATAACCGCTTCACGGGGACAACAATGAGAACATCAACAAAATATGGTCAAAACACGAGTCTTCCTGTAAAATTTGATTACAAGGAAATTCTAATATATAAAAATTCTTTCTGAATCCACAGGCAAAAAAAGATACTCACAGACCAGCAATCATATATATATATATATATAAATAGTTTTGATCCCACAAGCAAGCATCAAGAAAAACACAATACTTGGTAATGAACACAAACTGAGATTTTTCTTAGGATAAAGATTGTTAAAGCTGTCTATCGTGACCTTGACATTTTTTCAACTCCAAATTAATGGTGACCTTCAGATCTTTCACAACCTTTTCAGCAGTTCGACCTTCACACACATGACCTTCCACATTTTCATGACCTTCACACAGAGGAAGACTCAGCATGTGGCAGGTTATTGTGCACAACATCTGGCTGAGAAGTGCTGGAGGGGGGCTTGGGGTAGCTTGCCTCACAGGCCACTTCAACTCTTGCCTCATGCATGCTGTGTCTGACAGGGAGAACAGCAGAGGCTAGGCAGGTTCTCCACTGACATTCTCTTGGCCTTGACACACTTTTCTTCATACTCTGTGCAGGCTTCACGCAGCACCTGAAAAGAACAAGGGTATGTCGGGTTGCTAATAAAAATAAACTGTTTACTGCATGGGACACAGAATACAAAGCAAAAGTGTTTTCTGTCAACAATAATAATGATAATAATAATTTATTTTCTATAGCCAAAATTTCACAGTAACAGTGCTCTGAAATGATAAGTGTGAGGTGCATACATTAGCCTCAAAATGTTCAGCGAAAAGAAATGGCTTTTAATTGTGACATGAAGCCATCTAAATTAGCTGTATGTCTTGGGGAGCTTGGAAGGTTATTCCACAAGAATTACCCAGCAACACCAAAAACCCACCATTGGTTCGCTGCTGCCAATGTAAAAGGAACTAGCAGTAAGCATCGGTTAGCCGATCTCAACTCAACTGGAATATAGGGAGCGATAAGATCTTCTAGGTGCGCTGGTGCCATCTTATTTACGGATTTAAAGAAAAGTACCAGAATCTTAAATTTGATTCGCTGTATCACTGTCAACCAATGAAGTGACATACAATACCGGAGTGATGTGATCACACTTTGAGATCACACAAGACGCCAGGAGCAGTGATAGCCCATCTGAAGACAATGGCATGGCATAACAGATACCTTTTTGGCAGATAACATGCCATTTGGGAGTGCCCTGATGCAACAGTTTACCTAAGAGTGGGACTTTGTGATCAAGTCCTAAGCACACAACATCCAATGGACAGAGTGGAGAATGGTGGGAACTGTCATACAGCTGATGAAGAAGGCCGGATAGGATGGGAGAGATCCTCACATAGCGCTGCTGGAGTACTCCCCAGCACAGCTACTCACGAGCAGGATGCTCAGAGATAAGCTGTCTGCAGTATCAAGTCTTCTCTTACCCAAAGTCATTAGCTGAGCATACCCAATGATGAAAGCCCACTAGCTTAGGCAAAAGGAATATGTTGATAAAGTGACGAGGTCCCTGTCAAAGCAGAGAGAGGTTAGGATGTACGTGGAGCCCAGCAGTGGTGGGAGGTGAACACAGGACACCGAAGGTCATACCTTGTCACTACGGAGAATGGCCATGTCTATCGCAGGAACAGGAAGTTCCTCCACTCACCACTGGAGCCACCACCTGTCATTGTTCCACAGAGTGAATACGTCATGGACCACAAAGTGTCACATCAGGGCACAGCATCAAGCACACAAGACCCTGAACAACGTGCACCAGCATACTGAGAGCCAGAACAGAGCAACCAGGAAGTAAACCCTCCAGCTCAGACTCCTGGCGGTCCATCCCCGTGTGCGACTTGTTTGCACAACAGGCCAGCTTCAATGAAAGATAGAGTGTGATCTTAGATATGTTACTTGTATTGAGAATCATTGTAGCAGGGACTGCTATTTGTAATTCATTAGAACTTCCAGTGCATTTAATACATGACAGACTCTTAACATTGAGTTTCTTCACATTATTAACAATGTTTATCAAGGTATCACAAAGGACTACCAGAGACTTTTTACATAACTCAATCACAACTATGAGTAGTATTATTTACGTAGAAGTATTGCTCAGAGCTATTTAGTGTAAAAGAACTTTTGCAAAGTTTACATAAAAAGTCAAACTTGTATCATTCAGTAACTTTTAACATGCTAAAGAATTTCAGTATTAAGATGTTACAGATTAAGACATTTTTCCCATTGTTTATTGAGTTTAATTACAGGAAGTGTCTCGGTTGGAGTTGGAGAGCTATAGAGTGAAATAAACATGACCAGCTTTCCAACATGTGCCAATGTTATACAAGTGGATGCTAGAAGTTAGTGTCTACCACTGCAATTCTATTTTTTACAGATCAAAAACAGAGAAATTGGTAAAGTGAGTGTCTACCTTGAGATGCTCCTCGGCATCAGCAAGGGATTGGTCGATCCAGTCGAGTACCCCCGAGAGTTGACAAGCACTTTTAGTGATGAGGACCAGGTGGCTGACAGAGAGGATCAATGCTGAGCACCTGAGCAATTAACAGGTGAGGTAAATTCACAGGTAAGCTGTATTGGCTATAAGATAAATTCACAGGTATGATGTAATGAGAGGTGAGGTAAATTCAAAGGTGATAAGCACTTACATTTTCTAGTCTGGTTCCCTCACTCACCTGGCCTCTACCAGCCTGGTTCCCTCACTCACCTGGCCTCTAACAGCCTGGTTCCCTCACTCACCTGGCCTCTAACAGCCTGGTTCCCTCACTCACCTGGCCTCTAACAGCCTGGTTCCCTCACTCACCTGGCCTCTAACAGCCTGGTTCCCTCACTCACCTGGCCTCTAACAGCCTGGTTCCCTCACTCACCTGGCCTCTAACAGCCTGGTTCCCTCACTCACCTGGCCTTTAACAGGGAACAACTGGACTGATTTCCACATCAATTAGTAATCTTATACTTTTTTCAGCCGATTTCCCTACAATACATTCCCATTTAAATCACATTCAAAATATATAAGTAAATAATAAATATATCGAGGTAAAAATAGACGAGGTATCCTTGCCTGGGTAGCTGAAAAGGTACAAAATGGTTTACAGGGGGTATTGAACATCAAGTACTGCCTATTGTGGCTATGTGACATGACTTAATGCGTCCACAAATCAACTTGATCATTAATAAACCAAATAAGCCACTGAAAGACTGAGAGAAAGAGCGAACATTTGGCACTAGAAAATTAATTGACAAAGAAAGCAAAGTGCTCAGTTTCAACGAAACCCAATGCTAATTGCTTTGTTGTTTTTTTCACGGAATTCAGAAAATCGAATTTACTTTAGGTAAACTGTTTTCTCTTTGGAGTCATGCGCAGTCGTCACTGTATTATGTGCCTGATTGTTTGATTTTGTGAATTTCGTCAAGAAAGCTACCATACCAGTTGCCTCTGCTTTACGCTCTCTGATGGTAGTGGTTGCAATTAGGTAAGGAGTGTGTCAATTTGGGCCAGATCATAGCGTATTTGTTCCATCCATGTGCATGGCTTTTTCAGCTGCCACAAATTCTTCAGGTTGTTTTCCATCGTACTGTTTTTGTACTGATGGTAAATGGCACGTGCACTCCTTTGCCCTTACTCATGTTTCAATGTTAAATGTGTCAATATTGTTTTCCAGTTTTTCTTAAGACCCTGGCTCAACGACGTAGAGGTTTACTCTAGCTACGTAAGCAATGAAAGATCTTAATACTGTTGTGATCTGTGGCAGGTGGTGCTGAAAGTTATTATAGCCAGTATCTTTCTTCAATTGATATCATTTTCCGCATCTAATAAACTTGCAAGGAGTTAATACGTTTCCCATGGTTCTTAAAATGGAAATCTTCAGTCTTTCTTTCATGGACACATTAGTTTTGGTATAGTTGCCTTTATGTTTGACATTAATGGCCCATGTGATATAATCTGCTTATGCTGGAACTATTGCGAAATCTGTTTCGATCGATATTAAGAAGCAAGATTTTCCAAAATGGCAGCTGTTCATATCAAACTGTTTGATGAAATCAATAAAGAGAGATTCAAAAAATATTTGGTGGCGTAGCAATTTTGAGCAACGTCCCATGAGATGGAGCATTTTCATGTGCGATCTGAGGACAACATCAATCTGGCTATCTGACATTCATGAAAAAGAAAGGAACGTAATGATAAGAGCGTCATGACAATTGAATGATCAAGGAAACCTGAGCCATGCTCGCACGTTATGATAAAAAAAATCACGTTATGATCCCAAAGCAAATGTTATGCTTATATTTAAATAGTTCCCATCAATAATTACATATGCCTCAAACGAACATTGGTAAGGCAATCATTTACGATGGAGTTATCAGGCATAGTTAGAATACAACATGAATCAATCTTATGGTTTCTACCTAACGTAGTGATGAGTATCATATTATGTTCCTACATCCAAACTTCTCCCACTGTTTTCCCTTCCTGTAAGCTTAACAGAACTGTTACAAACAGGACCTCATACCATTTCCACAATGACTGACACTAAATTGCTGACATGGAAAGACTTTTCTCCTTTATTTAAATAGATACACATTCAGTACAGGCTCGCCCAAAAGAAACATACACATTAGTATGCATAATACGCAAATCATGCAGGTCATACACAATACAGATCAAAGCCACGCCATACTTATTTAGTTTAAAGCCATGCAATCCAACCATAACATGTAAATTGATGCATACTAATTGCCTGAACTCTCAACTCACAATGATTGTCTAAACAAAATGTATCTATGAAAACAGAATTCCTCCCATAATCATAAAACAAAAAGGTATAGTTTGATATCAAGACTATAATCACCTTTTACAATCATAGCACTCATTGCATAGTGAAATATAGAGGGCAGTCATAATAATCACACAATGTCACAGTGTATTACAGCTAAACCATGAGAGAGTTCATTAGAATGACAAAAATTATCTTCTTCTCAAAATGTAAAACTAGACATCAATGCATGCTGTTTTATATATCCTTACATGAATAAACATAAACTTGATACATCTAACAAGTTTAAAATATTATATCTGTTATATACAGAACTAACCATATCACTGGTATTTCCTCTTGTGAACTCAGAATGAAGCTTGACATTTTGTTAAACACATCAACAACACCTCATAGACCATTGTGCATGCCCCAAGCTGATCCTGTGGTGGTCATTTGATTTGTAGATACAACTAGCATTGAGGCAAAGAGAAAGCCATGATGTCACAGCACGAGTAGATGATGAGATACCTACAGAGATTGATTGATAACACCCGAAATCAACCAATCAATGATTGTCGTACCTGTAATCAAGAAGTCTATAATTGTAACGTCTGTCATTTTCCATATCAACAATAATCACACCAGTAAGGGAACTTTGTTGTGATTGTCACATTTGTAAGTTCCTATTGTAATTTTTACCAAGGTAATAAGATGGCACAAATAAACAAAGAAGTAACCAGAATGCAAAAAAATCACAATTTGTAACAGTTTTACTTACTAATTAAAACACTATGAATACAATTATCAGCTTCAGACACAAGCCCAGTAGTGTTGACAAATTTCTGATGAAATGAAAAAGAAATGTCAGATCCAAGGCATGTGAACATGCCAGGCACACATGCTCATAGTATTAATTCTTGTATAGGCACGAATCATTATGGAACGCCATATATATAATCACAGTTGCCTGATTGGCTCAACGACATTGCATAGTCACATTGAAAATGATTGGATATCATTAAGTGTAGTTCACAGAAAGAATGGCACTCGTTGGTTAAGAATAAGGAAGAATATCCCCTTTAACAAACAACATCAGCAGCTCATGATTATACTCTTCCATTAAAATATCATCTTATTTACAACAGAGAGTATGGGGTTGCAAGGCAGATTAGTCTATTAACCCCTAATCATGTGTCCCACCATAGAGCATAAGCTGAATATTACAAATGAAGCAGCAACATGTCAAACATCCCTTTGTTTTACAGAACAAAAAGCATATACTTAAACTAAATATCATCAATAGCGAAAATGGTCGTAAGTAAAAGCTAGAGCTGAGCATTTCACACGCAAATATATTATCTCAATATAGTATCATCAATTGTGGACAAAACACCTTGATGTCATCATCAGAATTCATGGCGAGTCTTAAGCTCTGTTTGTCAAAAGACACACTCCACCTGACATGTGACCCAACAAAGACAGTGTCAAGAATAACCGAGTTAAGTTGAGAATTATAACCGCTTCACGGGGACAACAATGAAAACATCAACAAAATATGGTCAAAACACGAGTCTTCCTGTAAAATTTGATTACAAGGAAATTCTAATATATAAAAATTCTTTCTGAATCCACAGGCAAAAAAAGATACTCACAGACCAGCAATCATATATATATATATATATATATATAAATAGTTTTGATCCCACAAGCAAGCATCAAGAAAAACGCAATACTTGGTAATGAACACAAACTGAGATTTTTCTTAGGATAAAGATTGTTAAAGCTGTCTATCGTGACCTTGACATTTTTTCAACTCCAAATTAATGGTGACCTTCAGATCTTTCACAACCTTTTCAGCAGTTCGACCTTCACACACATGACCTTCCACATTTTCATGACCTTCACACAGAGGAAGACTCAGCATGTGGCAGGTTATTGTGCACAACATCTGGCTGAGAAGTGCTGGAGGGGGGCTTGGGGTAGCTTGCCTCACAGGCCACTTCAACTCTTGCCTCATGCATGCTGTGTCTGACAGGAGAACGGCAGAGGCTAGGCAGGTTCTCCACTGACATTCTCTTGGCCTTGACACACTTTTCTTCATACTCTGTGCAGGCTTCACGCAGCACCTGAAAAGAACAAGGGTATGTCGGGTTGCTAATAAAAATAAACTGTTTACTGCATGGGACACAGAATACAAAGCAAAAGTGTTTTCTGTCAACAATAATAATGATAATAATAATTTATTTTCTATAGCCAAAATTTCACAGTAACAGTGCTCTGAAATGATAAGTGTGAGGTGCATACATTAGCCTCAAAATGTTCAGCGAAAAGAAATGGCTTTTAATTGTGACATGAAGCCATCTAAATTAGCTGTATGTCTTGGGGAGCTTGGAAGGTTATTCCACAAGAATTACCCAGCAACACCAAAAACCCACCATTGGTTCGCTGCTGCCAATGTAAAAGGAACTTGCAGTAAGCATCGGTTAGCCGATCTCAACTCTTTTCCTGGAATATAGGGAGCGATAAGATCTTCTAGGTGCGCTGGTGCCATCTTATTTACGGATTTAAAGAAAAGTACCAGAATCTTAAATTTGATTCGCTGTATCACTGTCAACCAATGAAGTGACATACAATACCGGAGTGATGTGATCACACTTTGAGATCACACAAGACGCCAGGAGCAGTGATAGCCCTTCTGAAGACAATGGCATGGCATAACAGATACCTTTTTGGCAGATAACACGCCATTTGGGAGTGCCCTGATGCAACAGTTTACCTAAGAGTGGGACTTTGTGATCAAGTCCTAAGCACACAACATCCAATGGACAGAGTGGAGAATGGTGGGAACTGTCATACAGCTGATGAAGAAGGCCGGATAGGATGGGAGAGATCCTCACATAGCGCTGCTGGAGTACTCCCCAGCACAGCTACTCACGAGCAGGATGCTCAGAGATAAGCTGTCTGCAGTATCAAGTCTTCTCTTACCCGAAGTCATTAGCTGAGCATACCCAATGATGAAAGCCCACTAGCTTAGGCAAAAGGAATATGTTGATAAAGTGACGAGGTCCCTGTCAAAGCAGAGAGAGGTTAGGATGTACGTGGAGCCCTGCAGTGGTGGGAGGTGAACACAGGACACCGAAGGTCATACCTTGTCACTACGGAGAATGGCCATGTCTATCGCAGGAACAGGAAGTTCCTCCACTCACCACTGGAGCCACCACCTGTCATTGTTCCACGGAGTGAATACGTCATGGACCACAAAGTGTCACATCAGGGCACAGCATCAAGCACACAAGACCCTGAACAACGTGCACCAGCATACTGAGAGCCAGAACAGAGCAACCAGGAAGTAAACCCTCCAGCTCAGACTCCTGGCGGTCCATCCCCGTGTGCGACTTGTTTGCACAACAGGCCAGCTTCAATGAAAGATAGAGTGTGATCTTAGATATGTTACTTGTATTGAGAATCATTGTAGCAGGGACTGCTATTTGTAATTCATTAGAACTTCCAGTGCATTTAATACATGACAGACTCTTAACATTGAGTTTGTTCACATTATTAACAATTTTTATCAAGGTATCACAAAGGACTACCAGAGACTTTTTACATAACTCAATCACAACTATGAGTAGTATTATTTACGTAGAAGTATTGCTCAGAGCTATTTAGTGTAAAAGAACTTTTGCAAAGTTTACATAAAAAGTCAAACTTGTATCATTCAGTAACTTTTAACATGCTAAAGAATTTCAGTATTAAGATGTTACAGATTAAGACATTTTTCCCATTGTTTATTGAGTTTAATTACAGGAAGTGTCTCGGTTGGAGTTGGAGAGCTATAGAGTGAAATAAACATGACCAGCTTTCCAACATGTGCCAATGTTATACAAGTGGATGCTAGAAGTTAGTGTCTACCACTGCAATTCTATTTTTTACAGATCAAAAACAGAGAAATTGGTAAAGTGAGTGTCTACCTTGAGATGCTCCTCGGCATCAGCAAGGGATTGGTCGATCCAGTCGAGTACCCCCGAGAGTTGACAAGCACTTTTAGTGATGAGGACCAGGTGGCTGACAGAGAGGATCAATGCTGAGCACCTGAGCAATTAACAGGTGAGGTAAATTCACAGGTAAGCTGTATTGGCTATAAGATAAATTCACAGGTATGATGTAATGAGAGGTGAGGTAAATTCAAAGGTGATAAGCACTTACATTTTCTAGTCTGGTTCCCTCACTCACCTGGCCTCTACCAGCCTGGTTCCCTCACTCACCTGGCCTCTAACAGCCTGGTTCCCTCACTCACTAACAGCCTGGTTCCCTCACTCACCTGGCCTCTAACAGCCTGGTTTCCTCACTCACCTGGCCTCTAACAGCCTGGTTCCCTCACTCACCTGGCCTCTTACAACCTGGTTCCCTCACTCACCTGACCTCTAACAGCCTGGTTCACTCACTCACCTGGCCTCTACCAGCCTGGTTCCCTCACTCACCTGGCCTCTACCAGCCTGGGATCCAATGGAGGATCCATAGCTTTCACCACCTCGTCAACTCGAGGTCCAATCCTTTTTGCCATTGTAACAAGCTCAGTCATCTTCTCAGGAGACCTCAGCTGTTGCTGTGCATTGCCCATTGTCATACCAACAAGTTTCTCAGTAAGCTGATGAGCAGTTTTCAGAATGGCTAGACAATGAGGGATCAGGCCACTGGAAACAAATTATATGGTAAATTGTGAACATTAATGAAAAACAACTTAAGATGGATAATAAGAGAATGGTCAGGTTAAATTTGAAACAGATCAATAGGTATGAGTTGGTTAGTATATAGCTCATTTATGATAATAACATAGATGGCAATCTGCCACATTACCTTGAATCTTCCATCAGGTCTTGGTTGTGTAAAACAAGTTCTATGTCAGATGTAAGTTCCACGCTGTTTGGCTCCACTCCGCTCGGCTGTTCATCCTCCATATTTTCCACGAGTACAGTGTTTGGCTGTCTGTCAAATGCAACACAACATCATCAACAGTGGATCCATTATCGTGAGAAATGATTTAAATAATCACTTACATCTGACAAAACCTTTGTAATATTTGGCTATGTTGCAACAGTGATGAAATGATAAGATTGTAATAGTATAACCAAAGCAAGCCACTAACCACTTGAAGGTTATAGCCCCATTGGCACACAGTGTATAACCACTCTCAATTCAGAGGGTACAAATATGATCAATCAATGAGGAACGAGTGGGTGACTACACTTACCCATTTTCTGAGTGTAGTTGTGAGATGAGGTCAATTGGTTTGCACAGCTTGTGTCTGCACACTAAGATGAGAGCTGCCAGTGCACCAAGGAAGACTACCCCAAGGATGCTGATAGCAACCACAACAACTGTCTCCATGACAACACTACTACACACTGATATCTGTTGAGCAGAAGCATAATGAAATATTTTTTTATCATTATGATGTAAAATCGCACCAGGCATTTAACTGGCAATGGCGGTACAATCAAATTATAGTTTAAAACATGCTATTTGCACTGGGCATATGTTAAAAGTAATTTGTTTTATATTTGGCAGAGTTGTGAAGTTATAAGGAAAGGGAACATCAAACTGTCACATAAAATTTACCAGTTCCTCATTACCATATGCCCTTATATCCATCCTGAATTTAGATTGCAGGCTGACCAGTAGTGAGCTCAACCGTTTGGAAAATAAGATTAGGGAAACAGATCAATTACAATATATTTTGTTTTTTGGGCTAGATTTTTAGGAGTGAAGTTCAACAGAATTAATATTCTGATAACTAAACTTATGCATTTAAATAACTGGCAATATATTCTACTGAAACCCATAAAAAAACATTTCTGGCTTAATGATTGATGCTCCACCTGGCCTCATTCAGTCATTCACTCATTGTCTCTCATGCTGTCTCCTTCCCTTTGATATCAATGCCTCTTCACACTCATAGTCAGATAATGACAAGTGGCATAAAGAGTGTGTTATGAACCGATTAATGGACTTAAATATAGATGAATAATACAGGTGTATAACTGGTCCTCATTTATCCAATTACCGTCCATGAGAACAACAAACATGGAGTAGAGACAAATCCTCAGAGTAAGATCACAAGAACACATCGGTCAGTCAGTCGACCAAACGATATGCTCTGGTTTCTTAGACTCACCAGTTCACATTAATGTCTCAGGCTTATCTTCTGAAACACATAATAAAGCACTGTATACGAATTCAGCCAGCAGACAGACAGAGAGGCGACGGTTTTATGTGGACGAGATTTTTGTAAACATTTTAATTAAAAGCAAAGATGATTTCGTTAACTGTGCGTTTGGTGTTACTTGTTTCGTGAGGTGGTTGTGGCAGTGGGTGAAAAGCAGCATAACACTTAGCTGATTGTAGGTCTACATCACGCTGTGCATAAATTAACAAGGCTCAGATGACGTTTGAACAGAGCATGTTTTCTGATATTATTTTTCACATTGATCACGCGTCATTTCAAAACTTCACTGAACACAGAGCAGTGATAAGTTATTATTCACTAAAATAAGCAACACAACTGTTACTGTTAGCAGTTAGTGTTAGCTGGGTTTGTCTCATTGTCCTCAACCAACCTACATTTTGCGAACGCACAAGGTGACTTACATGTCAAATTAACAAATTAATAAAAATGTAAGTTTATCTGAAATTGTCATGTTATTAAAATACCAAAGGTAATTTTGTCAACTGCTATGATTGAATGGGGTAATTTTGTCGTACATGCAAGGTCAAGGAACATACACATGGAATGTGTTCATCAGCAGATTTATTATTGTTAACTCATAACTTTCACAGGAGACATTCATAGCAATAACTCTTAGAAAGGAGATAAATGGTAGAATATGCATCAGACATCAAGTGGTTTAACCAACACAGACATATTTTGTGCTAGTAAAGGTTAAAAAAGCAACAATACAACACAATATATAAAACTTACACTATACAAGTACATATCCCACATAATATATATATATATATATATATATATATATATATATATATACATTCATATATATATATATATATATATATATATATATATATATATATATATATATATATATATATATATATATATATATATATATATATATATGTGTGTGTGTGTGTGTGTGTGTACATACATACTTGTCTTATGACAAAAATCACTAGTGGGTAAAAGAGGATTTTTGATTATTGCAGAATCATCTTAAGTACTGTTAACGAATGCCACAAGGGCAATATCCATTGGTAGCAGGGAATGTTAAAATCACAGAGAATTTGCTGACAGCCATATGGCATATCAAGAAATATACTTATCACAAATGGGACAAGAATAAGTTTAACATGAAGTGGTTTTACATACAGTAATAAAGCCGTAAATAAATGTCTTAAAATATCATTTGTATTTGGTGTCATTCACATTAACAACACACAAGGTGACCGACAGCTTATGCCACTTTTACAACTGATCTTCAACTCAAAGTGTCCAATCTATGGGCTCCTTTCCAAGTTTTACGAGTGCTTTGTTTACTTCAGAGAAACATTTGCACCCTTCAAATTTTTTAAAAGAGAGAGGTGAGGGGTGTGCAGTTTTAATGACAATTTGGCGGCTTCCATCAATAAGCTTTTCTTTCTTGTGTGCAAATCCTCCCCAGAGTAGAAACACAACCCCATCAGCATGGTGACTCAACACACGAATCACCTCATCTGTCAGCTGTTGCCAGCCAAGCTTTGAGTGCGAGTTGGGCTGGTGAGCTCTGCAGACAATAATCGAGTAGTTTGGTTTGTGCTTGCAAAACCCTGTTAGTGCAATAATGTGACATAACTCTCTTCACCTTAACTTTCCCTGATAGAATAAGCAGCATGCCAATAATTTACAACTTTAGATCTTGCTTTATTTTTATATCTTCTTTCATATATATCTTTTCCAATCAAGCAGACTTCCCCGCATATTTTCATCACAAAATATAACTGTTATGATTTGTATCCACACTTTAAATTTCTGATGGACATTTTTGTTATTTTAGGTTGAACAATTAAATGATAGTGTCTCTTATCCATAACTTACACTACAGTGAGGGTTGCATTGAGCAGTAAGACACCGCGCTTGGCCCATTTGGTCAAACACCCACTTGCAGGGGTTTTGAATCCAGGAATGTCTGTTCCTAGTTCTTTAAAGATGTTTTTTAGCGATGGTGGGAAAGGGGTTCCATCAGTAACTGAGAACGAGAGGCCGTGTGCCTGTTTTAAAAAAATCACAAAGCAGGGAATCCTAAGAAATATTGTTCAACACAAATACCTAAAAGGGTAGGAACCCACCAATAGGACATCAAGTAGATTTGTCTCTATATAGTATATTTGTATTATTCTTCAATCTGCCAATCAGTTTAAACAAGGATATCACAGCCAATTCCGATGGAAGTATTTGGTAAACATACCAAGATTATGCATCAACATTCTTCCAATATTATCTCAAGTTTAAAAAAGCAAAAAAACCTACTTATATACCTGATTATCATCATGATAAGGATCCTGTCCTAAAATCACAACCTTCACCTTAAAACACAAATTAAGAACACAATATAACAATGCACCCAGAGATGGTAACTTAATTAGGTCAGGCAATTTCTGTTCAGCATGTTTTATTTTATAGCTTCCAGTCCTTGGTGTAGCATTATGGAGGCTAATTCAATACAGACACTGGAAAGCACAGATGGAAAATAATAAGATACTTTGGCATATGATGACTGTTTGTTACATATGAACATAAAAGGAGGGGTGATTACTGATACCATTCTCAATATTCATTGGTCTATGCCTTGTGTTTTGCTTTGCAGAACCTCAACATGACCCTCTCATTATGAAAAATAATAAGTGCTTGAAAACACCCCCTAATATATTTCTACAGTACAGATGATGTGACCAGCTGGTGACTCAATCTAAGTAGATTGCACTGATTTGATTATGAGGAAAACACTTGAATGGTTCACCTGATCAAAAGGAGTTGTATTGAATGCATTGAATATCATTTCCTTGGGAGGGAAGATCTTCTGTCTTTTATCACTGTAGGCTGCTGTCATGGCTTTGTCCAGCTTAAGGAAATAGTTTTCCTCATAGACGTGACACAGTTTTTCTTTCCATGTGGGGTCAGTGAGGTACTGTGCAAGGAACAACCTACTTTGAGCGTCAAGTGAAGAAGAGCTGCTGGCGACAGCCGACCTCTCCTTATCTGGGGTAGATTAAATATATAGTTAAAGAAAATGGCAATATTATTGTGCTAACTATTGACACATATAATATGATATATAGCCAACAACTTGATCCTCTTTAACTGTTTACATATCATCTTCCTTTAATAATATTATTGTTTAAAAAACAATAAACATCTCCCATTCCATTCCAGTGTCCGACCCGTAAAGTGGCTCGAAATTCTTTGTCAGCTGCACAAAATTACCATTGCTGTAGGACAGGACTCAGGAGTCCACCTAGCTCCGGTCGAACGGTAGTTTAAACATTAAACAGACGTCTTGTAGTGCTACAGCCCACGTAGTCCCAGCAAGCTATTTTGAACCAAGTGGAGCTTGCGCTCACTCTGGAGTCTGGGTCAAGAGTAGCCGTGCACGACGTCTTATTATATATCTAGGTCAAGAGACGAACATGGATGATTTGGGGGAGGGTTTGGGCAAATATACACCTTTTAAATCATGGTGTGCAGTTTTCTGGCGCTTTGGTTCCTTGGATTTGCCAGATTCCTTGACCCTTTTCCGAGCCATTTTGTTCAATGTTGTGCGTTACCTGTAAACGAAAATCCAGAATTAAGTTGAGAAATCATAATGTTCGTGGTTACGCTATGTCCACTCCTTATGGCTATTGCGTATTGATACACAAATAACCGAATTTAAATGTAGCTCCAAATTGAAAATAATAATTGAATAAACGAAAACTCTATCATTAAGAAATAAGACATTTCCGATTCACATACATATATTTTTATTCAAATTGTGGTGTATATCTCCTTCGTATCTACAAGTTAATAAATCATATTATCATACGAATGTAGATCTGTTTTCTATACTACGTACACATAGTTAGGCACCGAAGAAAGTTTCATTCAAATACAATTATATTCTGTAACAACAAATGAATCACCCACTGATGTCATCTAACACATTGTGGGATTGCCTCGTGTATTCTTTCCTATTATGTATGTTATTTGTTTTTTGCACGGATAGCATCAGAGATTATATTATTTATATATGAACATTGAACTGTTCAAATCTGAATAATTTCCCAAATCCATCCAAAGTTATTATTTGTAGTACTTTCTAAGACAGTCTTTCACAAGCAGCAGATATTTTTTTCTATATAATTTAACCACCCCCAATATGTACCAAGACACGTAAATAAGAACTGTCCCACGCTTTCGATTCACGAGAGGGAGCAAGGTTCTATTGATTAGCCTAACTTTTATAACGTATTCTACAGCTGTTGACGGAATCGATGAGGCTTTCTCCCCCATCGCCCCCGCTCGTATCTTCTCAGTCACGTGACCATCGAATGGGGCAAAGCAATATTCGGGTCGGTTTGTCCAATATTACGAATCCGCCTCCTGCCTCTCTCCCATTTGGATTTGCCAGCGCCGCTAGCCAAATTTACCGCAGAATCTCACAGGTATATATGATGCAATCATTTGTGCGTTTTTTGTGATAGTGGTGATTTTATTACTTGCATTGTTTAGTATTTTACATATAATACTGAGATGCTGCCAGGAGTATATTAAGGGGACAGTCTTTTGTGCTCTTGCAAGCGCCAGTGCAGCTTTGTTCCCTCCATGTCTGGCTGGTTCGAGTGAGTCACCGGCTTCTCGGCCCCGTGCAATATGGAGAGACATATTATTGATTATTGGCTCGCAGATATTTTACTTTTTTGCAAACACAACTTTCGAGTTAACTGTCGAACCGAATGTGAATTATAACATACAATTATTGAGGGAAGTAACGTTTCATTCGTGATTTTCCTAGGGTCCAAACTCGAATTAATTATCATAATGAGTAAGAATGACGATGTTGGTAAGTATTAAATAAAGTGAACCGAATCGTTGAGTATGGTCTCGTGGAATCGTTACATCACACCCTATTCTTAAACATGGGTACATTCGTATTTGCAGCCATGAAACTTAGGCTTCAGACGTTGTTCAATTAGCGATGGCGGAGACGCGACGGTCTAGTAGACACCACTTGATATTTTCGTGTAACCATAGGTTTTCACTCACGACATCTTACCTCTTAAGTGAGCCCGTGTTTGATACTACGCGTCTCTCATATTTAGGTAAGGTGTGTAAAACTTCGGTGACTACACATCATCGGTATGCTCGGCTGAATCACACTCATCATTTCAGTCATATCTTATCGCCATTCGAACGGAGATTCTTAAAATTACAGCTCTGATCACATTAAGCTGTTCGGAGACAACTTTCATATTCATGAATGCAAGATACACCAAAATTACATTAGAACGCCTGCGGCGGGTTACAAGCATTCTGGCTTGTCGTCGATGCACATCCTGTTTTCATTTCTGACTCTTCGACTCTTCGCTTTGCACGTTCCCCCACTCGGCACTGGTTATATATCTCTGTTTTTATGGTAAGCGGTTTTCCGTTCAATTGCTATCATGGAGGCATTGCTTACAAATTCTATACCGGCGTAATAAAGAGTTCGGTGCGATTTTAAGAGGCAGTCGCCGGCGGGGAATTATTGTTGTGGTTGTGAAATATTCCGACCTGCGCATGCTATCATGCATAGTCTAGAACGCGGGCCTGTCACTTTGCCATCTGTTGTGAAGTTTGAGTTGGAGTGTGTGTGCGATGAACAAGGGTGGTGAAATTGGGTTAGCGGTCATGCATGGCGTGGGCCAGGTGCTGAGAAACAGGCGCGTGTGCCGGTGATGGGGGGGGGGGGGGGGATTCTGTCAGGACCATAAAGAACCGATTCACTGCTTAAGGTTTAGAGGGCTTTTTAGACAAGTGACAGTCTTTCCACTTCCACACAAAGCACCTCTACTTAAGTCAGCTAGCTGGTTTTTAAAAAAACAACCTCATGGTTGAACCGTTAGCATGACTCGCTTGGTTATGATTCCCTGTGAGCTGGACAGTTTCCTGTTGCCCCCTTCCCTATCCTCTACACCCCAGTTTGCACCCTCACTCCAGGCACTTCCCCGGGCTCGGTTGAATAACTAGCGACCCTGTGACCCACCGGCACCGGTATTTTCCAGCATACCATTATGTCTGCCGATTGTCATATTTGGATTGGCTCGTTGTTATTGTGTTGGAACGCTGTTTTCCCATGTTGATTTCCCAGCCATCTGGCTATATGATCATGCGCGCATGTGACACATGGGTAATGATATATTATAGGTGCTCGTGTACTTGCATAGCATCGATATCTCATGGTCCTACCATTGTCCCCCCATGTGACGTCATATGACCCACATGCTTTCTGCCGTCACAATGTTTGCTTCATGGTTGTCTGGCATCCTCCATAATGTATTTGCGTACGTTTGTTCTGTTAATTGGGTCAGTTGATTTAATAACGCACTCGCACTTGAGTGCCCCTGCAATACGATTACGGTGCCTACGCTTTGTCTGGTGTGGTCAACTCCTCACCTGGTCATTGCCAGGTGTGTTTCTAGCAATCAAGGTGAGCAGCAGATACAAGGGCACACCTGTTCACTTATAGGATGATAATAATCACTAGAATGTGTGTGGATATCACCAATACAAAGACAGTCGCTGGTTTGTAACCTTGGTTGTGTGGTGAGAGCTATTACTGGGTGGTGTATGACTAGCCTTTGATGTGATCTCTCCCAGACCGGGAGACGGCAAGTGATGCCATATTGTATCGATCTTATTACAGACGGATTGCGTCCGTGAGGATTGGCACCGAATGCATATCGTGTGGCGGCGCTGTTGCGACGTTCTCTGTGCATATCAGCGAGGACTGCGTTGTCCTCACGGGGCATGTGTTTTATAGGAGTCGAAATTTAGAGATAGTTATTTGGTAAAAGTGGAATGTTTAAGCTGGTGAATCAGGGCGACAATGCATTCCACAACTGCATGCATTTCATTATTGTTATCCCCCACGCCCGTCCTCGCCATTAATGTCATCGACCCCACTTCTCGGGACGGTCTTAGCTTCCCCTTCGCGTACATTCACTTCCCTGTCGACCATATCATGTTATGTCTGGTGTGAGGTCAGGTATCAGATATCAGGACCTATCGTATTAAGTTGGATGTGGGTTTTTTTCTCGAGCGCTCCATTGTTATTAAGCTTTTCATGAATTTGGCATTCGCTATTAGTGGTCCATGGCACGGACTCCTTAGTCTCACGGCCATAACCCAAACACTCGAATCGCTATGCCATGTCCGCCCGCACGACCGTATGGATCTATATATGTGCTATTGAATATTCATCCGAATCGTGCTCGGAGACCTAACGAACCGTGCTCGGAAACCTAACAACGAGTTGCAAACTTCTGTTCACCCTTACTAAGTTGTATGTTTGATGTTGGAGTGTGCGTGCGTGTGATGAGTGGTTGGATGAGAATAGTGAGGTGGGTGGTTGAGTGTGTGCGGCACTCAATGGGTGTGTTTCTGACGGCACCGCGGTGAGTGACCTGTCTGTGTACTCACCCAGTCAAGCTTACAACTGAGGGCCACCGCATATAGCACGTATGATGGCTACCCTGCCAGCTCTCCAGATGGGGCGCCATGTTGAACTTGCTGCTGTGTCAATATTGTCTATTTACTAGCGAATTTATTTGCCAAGTCGTTTGTATATCCGTATACATACGGATAATTATTACTCATCGCATACGATTAAGTTGTTCATACGCCTAACAAGAGGTCGTGTCATTCTCGCTTCTTGCATCGGACAACGTCATTCGCGCATAACGTTCGAGAACAAGTCATTCACATACCTCATTCGAGATCAAGTCATTCGATATCAAGTCATTCGCATATCTCCCACGAGAATCATCGGTACTCAAGATAAATTACAAGGGTCGCTCTGGAGGAAGTCATTCGCCGACCAGCCACTTGGTATAGGGACTTGATGTTTGCCGAATTCATCAGTTTACACCGTATACTGCGAGCCTCCTACATCAAAGTCAACACTATTGCCATTTTTACCACGTTGAGTGGCTATGATAGAAGCACCACTTCGTCGGCCTGGTATCATACATCCACACCGCAACACAAATGACTCTATTTGTTTGAGATGCTTGGCTTGCTAACGCTTACGTGTGTTCTCTGTAAGGTCCTTATATCACAAACAAGCGCCTGTGCCTCCTAACAAAAGCCGGCGATGATACTTGAAACTCGATGTCAAGTTTTCGAGCATCAGTCCGAGTAAGCGTAATGATCTTGTCGTGATTTGTAAGTGAGATGCGGGTCAAAATGCTGCTGATAGTGTTAGCTGCAGGGTATTTTGCGCTCGGAAGACGAGTGCTCGTAATCGGGTGACTTTGATAATGCATATACTGTGCTTCGATCGCCTTCCGAGAACTTGCGGTTCCGCAAATCGACGTCATAGTTTTTTGTTTTATAAGCAGCTTACCATATTTAAGCATAACTAACTGGATCCGTGTCCCTTACATGTTCGCTTTAAATTCATCTCTTCAACTGTTTTGTCGCTGTATTACGATTATTTTATTTGGGGAAATTGCTATATTGTGGACAGTGCACAGATTCGAGAATAATCACATGAATTGGAATCAATCTTTATCTCTATAAGGTGGCATTCCAATCATGATTGTTTACAGCTGCAGATTCATGGTCAGTTCACGAAGCTCGTGACCCGCGCGTAAGGCATTATGGGTAGCTCTCGCTGCAAACAAAAGCATTCAGTACAGTGACTATTAAAAGTTGACAATGTGAACTTTGATATGGGTTCGCGGCTAGCCTGTTGTTAGCTTTGAAATGTATGAGTGTATGACTAAGGCTGTGCTTGTGTTTGTGAGTCAGAGGATGACATATTATTGGTTTGTGTATCAGAGTCAGCAGCAGCATCTCTCAACTAGCAGCAGACCATAGCAACCGTCTCCCTTACTCACCTGGCTTGATTGCTCACCTGGCTTGATTACTCACCCGTCTCTCGTGCTCCTCAGTCTCTTCAACTGGTAAGCATTAATCCAAGTCATATCTCAACTCGGAACTCGTAGTTGTCCTCATTGACCAACCTAGTCTCATGACTGAATATTTGAGTCTTGTCCTTGAAATCTGCATCCAGTGTGACTTGCGGCTCACATTATGATGTTCAGAAACAGCTTTGAGCTGTATTAAGTCAATTGTATGATCGAATTTAATTAAGACCTTTGCATAAAGAAAAACTATTAACTATGAATGAGCTCGTTGCTGTTGTGAAACTGATAACAGTGAAACTTTTGAATCGCTGTACCATGGTGCTACATAAGACGTGAATGTGGCATTGTATGTGACAGTCCCAGTCGTATACCGGCTGGTTGATTGTAGCTTCTCCATGTGAAATAACTCTGAGTCTGACTTGGCCCTGAACTAACCTCTATCCCTATTCCACCATTCATTCTCACCCACGATCTGTATTCTACCACAATACCCTTGTGGGGGGTATTTCAGACACCTGTCTATGAGACGCGGCCGAGCGATCTGACCTATATTGTTGATGAGGTAACTCAGCCCCAATCTATCTTATTCTAACGCTTTCTCCTTCGACATAAAGACGTCGCCCGCTCTCCTCAACCACAAGCATTAATAATGTACTGCCCTACATCTCGAGTTACTGATGGTAGCGTTCTCTGGTGTATGAGTTATTAGTATCAACTCTGACCTGTACTGGATTCAGCTGTAGTTATAACTGAACAGTGGAAATAGTTGTGCATCAGCT
Organism: Urechis unicinctus; assembly: GCA_034190875.2. Classification (NCBI taxonomy): domain Eukaryota; kingdom Metazoa; phylum Annelida; class Polychaeta; order Xenopneusta; family Urechidae; genus Urechis; species Urechis unicinctus. Next base: position 32,751,813 of record CM067349.1, read on the forward strand.
CAGCTCATCTGGTGTTGTGTTGTTTTGTACCATGAATAGATGAAAGCTATGTCTGCTTTAATCCGATGTGTTAGTTTTGTATATAACTCTATAAAGAATATGACTTCATTGAAATGTTTCCTCTTCTTTATATCATCTCCTCTATATTTGGTGACCTAAAGAGAAGCGTGTTTTGAGTCATGTAGGTTAAGCAAATTCATATATTGTCGGTCGTCTGCTGTGTGAAATGCGTGGGTTGTACATGCTTATAGCCAATAGATTGCTCCTCTGTTCTCATTCAATGCAGTTCTCCACGACGTCTGACACAATCTCGTCTCTTGTTCCATGGCAACAAATGTTCATTTTTTGCCTTGCCCAGCTGTTAATGATGTTCGTAGCGCAACAGCATTTATTAATAGTATATGTACTATGATTATATGATGTAGTGTATCGCTGTGGGCGAGAAACATTCCTGTCAAGTTGTCAACAGACGGCGGCGAATTAGTTATTACCGGCAAATTGCCGTATTTTTTTTTATCTTAGATGGGTTATATATTTTATCCGCAATACAAGAATGTTTTTCCACTCTGCTGTGTAAGTATAATTATCAGCCTTTCCCCGCCACTGCTCATGTTCTTGCCAAGTCTTTTATTTAGGTTGCAAATCCCGGGATACTTGGATGTATGTTGTCCAACTGGCCGGGTTGGGTTTATAGCTTGGCCGCTACAATGCCTATAAAAAATGGTATTCCGGGGAATTGATCGTGTGGTTTATGTATGCCTCTGTCCCCGAGTCTCACGAGGATTCAAGTGGTATATGAGAATGTTTCTGGTCGCTTATTACGGCCGTTACTCTCGTCTCATTCCACGAGATGTAAGCGTGATTTGAGGTTGTGGTGTAACGATGCCCTGGCTCCACTGGCCACTAAGGGGTGTGTACATTGGTAGTGAGCTCGTCACCGGCACTGGAGACCGGCTTTAGCGCGTGCTGGATATCGATCCTGTCTGGCACCGCAGCATCTGTAGTCGAGTCTCCTGCTTTTTCCATCCTCATCCCTTCTGTATCCTACATGCGTGGCTGCAGCAGCAGCAGCAGCCGCTTGGCATGGAGACAACATGACTGTCCCGCTATAGCACATCAGGGTAGCATAGACTCGACCGACGCCAATAATTTACGCCTGCGCCTGTGCCGGGTTATATATGGCAGACACCTCCAGCCTACCCTCCGGCAGGTTACGCCGGGGCACGCATGAAAAAAAATGACCGGTTTAAGCGCAAACGAACGTATAACTCTTAAACACTCGCATTCGGTCAAATTGGCCTATATGATACCATTGGCATTCACACACACACACACACACACACACACACACACACACACACACACACACACACACACACACACACACACACACACACACACACACACACACACACACACACACACACACACACATGCAGCATGCTGTGGTGCAGCCAGCGTTTTCAGAGTTTAACAACTCTTTTAGTCTATAGCTCGTAGGTGATGATTATTTCTCCTTAAAAATCAATATGATCTTCTAGTGATACCCGCTACTGCAAAGCGGCCAGTTAACCAAATGTGACCGTTGTCCATTCACCATGTATACTTGCATGTGAAATCCGTACATCTCAGCTTAACGTCAGCCGTCCAGGGGGTGGGATGGCGGTGGGGTTGAAGGATAAGTATGGCTCCAATCTATCCAGTCTTCCGTACCAGATGAACCCCACGTGACGGCATCATCAATTCCTATCTCGATATATCAAATAAAAATAATAAGTGTCTCCTCCGTTCCCTAACATGCGTAGACGAGACAAAAACACGCATAGAAGAGACAAAAACACAGCATCCATCCTATTCACTGGCACTCCAATATTAGCCGGTAGTAGTATGGCGTCTGTGTTTCTCTTCAATTTATATCGCTGTTGTCTAATACAAAAAATGCCTAATTCTATTAAGAGACGTGAAAAGGGAAGTAACAAGTTAATAGATACTCGACTAGATGTTCTTGAGATACAAGGCTCTGGTAACACTACCCGGATGTGAAGGCAATACACGGTTTACCCTGGTTCTATGGACTCGCAGATAGGCAGGTGCCAAAGACCCTCATCACTGGTTATTTGTTGAGGACCTTAACTACTAACAAGGCTTAATGCCAAGGTCCTTCGCACTAGCCGGGTGCTAAAGACCCCCTCACGCAGACGGACGAGAATCCCCCCCCCCTCCACAACCTATTCTAACTGATCAGATGCCAGAGACCATTGCTATAAGGTGTTATGAATCCTTGCTACCAGACAGGTGCTATGAACCCTTGCCACTGGACCCTCACTGCAAATAAGGGATGTAGGTACTAATTCACTCACGATCTGACTGAAGACACTTGCCACATTGCTTTACCCATAGGCTAGCGACCTGTTCCCGAACGCATGCTAACCGCTTTTCTATTCATATTGTGATATGTTAATGAAACAAGGAGGTCAGACTTGCATGGTGTGCCAAATATTGCTACATTTTCTCTTAGTGAGTTTTGTTGAATTGAAGAAGAGGCGTTCGAGGAGTGATCGTTTGTAACTCGTCATTTCTGCGACGAGCGTTGTGTTCAAACAGATGGTGCAGTGTCGCCGTGTTGCGTATGCAGGTAATGCGTTCACATTGTTACAGTGTCGCCGTGTTGCGTATACTGGTAATGCGTTCACATTGTTATCGTCGATAGCAGCTCATCGCAAATATGTCCAAGCATTCTTCCTTGATCGCCATGCGCTCATGCACCTGACCCAGGAACTCACTCTACGCAAGCATTTCTGGAATAGCTGAGAATGCATTCTGCGCGTTCATCGAGCGCTCGGCTGTGACAGGCTGTGGAGAGAGTTGCTTTGCGAAGAGTGGAATTTGAAGCTTGAGATGGCGTGGCCCCCTGCCTACCCTGCTCCCTCTCCCCTTCCCATTTTATAAAACACCCCGTACAATCTGACCTATTTTCCGTGGTGGTTGGATAAGGAAGGGTACGCTTGTACTGCGGCAATGCGATCCAAGATGATAGCATGAGCGTGGCGATGAGGTGCGCGGAGAAAACACAGGTGGTCTGTCCCTTTCTTGGTTAAAACGTACCCCCCCCCCCCCCCCCCCCCACACACGCACAACTTTCCCACCCTTACGCAACCAGACCTCAACCTTCAAACTTTGCCCCGCGCTGCCATCTTTTCTGTCCTAGGCCCCCTTGCTTTCACGTCTCTTCCGCATCAGCCTCGGCACTGGATACCGCCATCACTCTCTTACCCTGCCATACATCCTATGGCATGGCAGCGGGCTTCAACTTCTTACTCAATTTATAAAGACAACATGGCATTCGACTCCAGACACAAGACGTGTCTAGCTGTTACCTTAACGACTATCTCAAAGAAGCGTTGCTATAGTGACGTGGCCGCTAGCGTTCATGACTGACTCGAGACGCTACTCCGATTTCCACTTCCTCTAGCACATTTGATCCTCCTTGGAATATCGAGGTAACGAAAAGAGGTCAGTTTATTGTAGTGGGTTGCAGATGTGTAGATATATTTAGCCTGAGTAAGATTTCGGAACATCAGAAGTTCAACTTTCGACATCATTACCTACGCCGATTGAGAATAAGATATGATGATTTTAATGCCAACTGACAACAAACTCGCTTACACCAACACCATTTTAACTTGACAAGAGGCGGCTGTCGCTGTTTAGTCCAGTTGTCAAGTCAACGCAAACTTCCGTCTGGTGGTATAACTATACTCTGTTATAACGGATACAAATAAATGCCAATGTACATCCAACCGTTTCCTTTAACATTTTTAAATATAGATTAACCAGATCGGTGTCTATGAACATGTTAACTGATGCTGGCTTGGATTGCAATTATGTCAATAAGGACTAAGGTGGATTTGTAGGCCTCCTCTTTAGACACGCTTATTGGTATTCTATATTATTGGAGAGCTCTGACAAATCATTGCTTATCAAATCCCCCTGATCGAACACAGTTGGCACTGACGTCATAGCACGTTAACATCCTGACGGGTCACTTCACTGACAAGGCCAGGGGTTCCTAGCAGCCCTTCATCTTTAAGCTGTGACCTAGAAACCATTCAAAGTAGGATAACGAACGACTGCAGCTCGCAGTACTCTACTGCACCGTGTCCCAGTATAACTATCACTACATAGATATGCTAGTGATTGCGACTAGTGTTGTTTATTCCCGAGCTACTCCACTGAAACCATCAGGAACGCATTCATTCACTGTTGGTAAACGCATACAGTCGTAGATTTGCACCCTGACCTGCACCAAGGTCACTCCTATTCGTCTATCTCCCTTGTAGACAGTCATAAAAGCTGGCTTGTCAGGTCGGCTCCAAGGACAGGTTTATTTTTGACGTATCTTGTAGCTGCAGACGTGGTAGGTCGCCTCGGGCTGTGACATTGGTATTTTGGGTTGCGGCAGCTGACTTGGGTTTCTGTCTTCACCGCTTCCCAGATTCCTAGTCCACGCACCAAGACACTGGAATGTTTGTGTTTTGTTTACGTCCTGTTTGGCTGTTACAAATCTGCGTGTTGTTGTTGATATTTTCGCGTTATCACACACTGGTGGTATATGTTTGTCTTTCATCATGTTTAATCGATCGTTATATCTGTGGATGTAGGTAGGTATGGGTGAGTGGATTTCCCCAGGATGTGAGTTTCTGGTGGATGTGTCCCGAATAGCCTAGTACACCTCTTATGTCAAGTGGCAACACTCGGTTCGGTCTCGCTCTGAATAATTAATTCTCGCGGCCTTGATGCGATTGTTTATGTGTTATGTCGTTGACCCCAGTGCCTACCCAGGGGTATCGTTTACACTGAGGCGCTGATCAGGGAGTATGAATGACATTTACCTCACTTAGAAACCAACGCAGGCGCTTGATCTAGACCATTATGAACCTACCATCAAGCCCGCATACAGTAGTATTACATAGAAGGCTCATAATAATACCGCAACATGCGGGCCAAATCAGTGTTAGTGGTAGGTTCATAATGGCCTAGCCCAAGCGCCTGTGGAACCAAGATGAATCTCGCAATAGCGTTGCATCTTAATTATCTTATGTTTCCTGCCTCTCGTGGTGACTTTGAATCAGTGAGTCTTGATGACCCTACAGAGGTTCTTGACCTCACCCCAGTTGCCCCTTTGTCGCCTTGAGGACCTTAACACGGGCAGGTATGTTGCTGGCCTGCTCGGTATTGATTCTGTTCCTTGCGTTGAGGTACAAAGCGCCATGGCCGAGTCAGGCTGCAGCTGTTATGTCAGCCACACTTGACTTCTCTATTTTGGTGCACACTTCCGGTCCTAGCAATGACATTATGTCAGCTATGTCACCTACCATAGGAGAATATCCGGACTAGCCCCAGCAACTCTGTAGCATTGCAACGCAAGGGGATTCATACAAATGTAGCCCAATGAATCTCTAAATAACCATGTACATTTGATATTTATCCTCTTCGTGGTAACGCAGATAATGCCTCCCAGATATGACTAGAACGCCACGGAGAAAAGAAGTTAAGCAAAATGTCGTCACAATTTGTAGCTCAAAAGGCGCCCGAACCATTAAGCCAGATGTCCGAGCAACCTGGCCCAGAAACCCCACTTACTGAGCTAATCATGGAAATGGAGTCGGTGTGCGGAAGGGATACTTGCAGTGCCTGTAGCTCTTATCAGAGTCTAGACGCAGGGGTGTTCGGACAGATTCAGAGCATCTACGTGCTGTCCTGTATTGCCTCATAGTGAGTCCGTTATCAGAATCTGTATCTGGCGTAAGCATTATTCATTCCAGGTATCCGCATTTGTGACTCTACCAGTGTAGGTAGATGTCATATACTGCTCTCGCAATCATGACATCGGGATCCGAGTGTTTGTCATGACCAGCGTTTAACTTGCCGCCCAACATGTGGTTTGAGTGGTTCGTGGTGGTTCCATGTTATTGCTCTTGTTATCTTGTAATCACATTAATTCCAGTTATAGTGTGATCTCATTTACATGACGCTAACCACATGAGTACGTGTTGCCACGTTGAGTGGCGTTTTATGGCGCAAGTGAACCTATTGTAGGGGCACACATTCATACACAGCGCCTCATGGCCGCGTCGGTTGCAGAGCTGTGATCCGCATGCACCTCTTGCTCTGGTAAAACTTTATCTCTTTGGCACTCTGAACTTCCATTTACATTTACCCTTAATTGTCATCCCAAAACGATTTTGTCGCTCCAAAACAAGGCCAACTAGCATGGAATGGCCTCTGTGTTGATGTACGATGCCATTCAGCGGGTATCATCTAACGAGTGGCGACAGCCCCGTTCAACTGGAATTGCCAGTTAAAAAGGTGACAGCCGTGGAAATCAATGGCCATGGAGCTCTTCCGAACTCCCAGAAGTAATGACGTAACGCATCGAACGCTGAAAGCGGACAGCGTGCAGTATCAAATGTTGCGACACCTGCGCTAACAAGGTTCTGATTCATTCATTTCCGGGAAGGGCATGTTTGCGTTTGGTGGGACCCAGAAAATGTAGAGCAAAATGATGATATCATAGAGATGGGATATATAAAAGGTCCAATCTCACATATATTTTGTTACAAAGTGAGACTAGAGTTGCTAGCACATGTCAAGAAGTCAGATATATTTTTCACCGAGACATTGCCTCACAGACATGAATAGAATGCTACTACGAAAATGTATTAAGGAGCCAGGATGGACCTTTATCAGCGATGTGACGTCGGCTTCTACGCAAGCTGGGATTCGTTATGCTAGCGTAGGGTCAAACATGTCTGTCACCGGGAGTATTCTATTGCATCTCATTGAGTCACCACCGGTTCATAAACCTGATCTTCACATTTAAACACTTGTCTGAGTTTTTGTATAACCGCGCACTAACTGCCTGCTTATCAAACTCGGCCAAGGACGCGTCGTTAATAGCATGTGTAAGAAAAAGATTTTGGAGGAAAAATTCGTGTCACCAGAAATAGCTTGCCTGTTGCGTTGTTTATGCAGTGTATCATATTTAGGTGGTTTTGGGGGAATTGGGATCTGAGGGGAAGTTTAGAGTCTGTATCTCCTGTGAGCATGTTGTCAAGTTCTGTCAAATATGTTTAGGAGGTTGTGAGACTATTAGTTTCGTTACGCTAAGTGGATCTTTTAAATTCTGCGGGTGTTTTATTGGCCGCCGCACGATGTGACAGTGACAAGATGACCCCGCCATGACCTTTGCATTCAAGCATCCGTCTCGGTAGCCCATTTAGTGCGGAACTTCAGTGGGACCTGCTTGGGGCGTTTCTAAACGCCATCCATCACAGATTGCCTGCTCTTTCCGTTGCATTTTCCCCAGACTGTGATGTGTCTCGTCTGATTCGTTTAGCTTTAAATCGTGGCCCATGTATAAGTCCCAGACGAAACCACCTAGATGGTTGCCATATAATCGAGCTATGGCTGTATATAGCATTTAATTACATGCCCATTTACGATTGCTATCATCGCCTAGCATATTGACCTGCTGGCCGCTTGTAGATACGACTTAGTTGGTTGGCCTGGTCCACCTCAATCTGTCTCCCAACCTCGTCTCGTCACCCTGTTGACCTCTTCCTCGCCACCATGCCTCAAGCCGCCCCAGACTAGACTGTTGCTAGGCGACCATTGACCAAGCTGCGCACTGGGCAGTGGGCGTTACTTACCAAATAAGGGGGTTCGTGACCCCCGCGGACGCTGGGCGTCTGAAGGGGCACCATGTTTGCCACCCTTGGGTTGAATGCATTTATTACTTCTGTCAAGTCTTGAAGCGACATGATCCGCTCGAGTAACGTCTGCTACTGTCTGGCAGCGTACCAGTTGAATCTTGAATCCTCCAGGAGGGCGTTCTGCTAATTCTTCGATGAAATAAAAGAGTGATTATTGTTACACCTTGACTGGTCCATTTCTCTCCGTTTGTTGGGTGAAGCGATAACTCATACACAATTCTGACAAGCTCAAGAAGAATTATTAGGAAAAGAGCTACAGGACGTCTGCTTTCATTATCCCAATGTTTAATCAAGAAATTTGCATTCCACTTTTCGGTGCGCTATTAACTCGGTCTTCACACCCAGCTCTTATCAAAAGTGCGCAGCTGTCGAGCCGTCAGATGAAACCCAGACAAAGCCCAGCTAATCCCAGCTAACTCGGAAGTTTTAATGAAGACATTACGTAAGAAAACCGCGTCGCTTTCCGGCTGTTTACATTACCGCATGTTGCGTGATTGTTCTTCACTGAACTGTCTCCTGCTGGCGAGCGCATGCCCCGCGCTCTGCTCGTATCTGGTCGATACCTCTGGCGCTGACCATACCACTGATTCAGCATCTATTAATTCTGACATCAGCGGCCCAGTCGCGTCCCTCTTAATCATCAGCGCAGACGATGATTGTATCCATGACTACCAGATGGGTGGGTCCAAATGGGTCCTTGTTCGCCCAAGATAGCGACGAAAGTGTAAACAGTATATGTTGGTTTGGTCGACTTAACAGCAAACAGGCGTTGATCACAGGGTTCCTAGACCGAGGTAACGAAGTGACGGATGAGTCTAAATTATACCGTACTTTATTTAAACCTGCTACTCCCCGCTCGCTTCCTTCTCATGCCAAGTTGTAAGGAGCCGTTGTCATAGCAATGAAGGAATGATCACCGGTCGCTTTTATTTAGGATTATTTCATGGATTAGAATAACGCACGGGGTCTCTGTTGCTTCTTGGTCAAAGAACTAATGTTTGGGTGTGGCCCGTGGAATTGACTTATGGGTTTCGCCTGTGTTTTACACATGGTTGTGAGCTAAGGCATTTGACGGGGCTTATTTTAGCTATGATGTTCAGAAAAACCCAGTTTACATGCATCGGTGTCAATCCGTCCACTTACCAGTTCGGTAACTTTTGACAGCACGATTCCGTATGGAGAAGCTAGAAGCCTCAAATTACACATGGACCTCTCTTATGCCAATGTCACCTTGCGAGATACAACTTTTTTCCATTCTTGACCTTTGACCTCTGAATTTTTGTTAAAAATGCTGAAGAGGGTGGGGGTTTGGCTTCAATGAGAAAGCAGTGCTGTTTAATGATATTTTGCGGTTGACTTAATGTATGTTTGATTGCACAGTTGACTTGTGTATCACTCTGGCCCGAGGAGCGTGTCTGTCCTTAGATTGAATGTATGCTGTGTATTTTAACTAACCACTGCTGTGTAAAGTGTCATTGAGATGCACACTCTGACTGAAATGGTGTTTCATTTACCTCCCGCAGTGCTCTAGTATCTCAGAGGTTCGGCGTTAAACTCCTCAAATTGCTGTATTCTCTTGCGCAAATTTCAGTGTCGAGTCGGATGTGCCTGGAAACTGGACAGGGAATAACGATATAAACGTGCGCATGCGCACTCCTCGGGCCACACGGTGTTATTTCCAGGCACTCTTCTCGCTCACTAACATCTTTGATTTCTTCTGAATCATCTTTTGATTTGAGCTGTGAGCATATTGTGTTTGTGTTTTCCGTTTGTCAGCATAACATACGGAAGATATCATAATGACCGGAAGAGTTATCCTAGTGACGGGCGCTAACACTGGACTGGGCTATGAAGTGACGCGCTACCTCTGCGAGGGCGGAAACGACGTTATCTTGGCTTGTCGCAATGAAGAGAAGGCAAACAAAGCCATTGAGAAGATCAAGAGAACAAACCCGAACGCCTTGGCCACGTATATGCAGGTGCGTGTTTATGTATATATTATATGTAAATACACTCTGGATGATCCGATAGCATGCATGTATCGTCTTTTCACGCTGCTGCATTGGATGGCAGTGGTATTACGGTTCAGATATCGTCACTTATTTTTATCGAAACAGAACACTTTTCCCATAAATTTGTCCTTTGAATTAGCCAAGTAGCAAATGGTTGCGAAATGAGCTTTTTTGTTTACTGCCTTTATCGCGACCTTTTAATCTTGAAGTGAAATTCAATGTTGCAAATTTTAAGTTTGGAAATCGCTGCTACCAACAAAAAAAACCCGCTCTTGCCGCTAACGCATCGCGGTGATCTGCGTCCGTTATGTTCTCGGCTGTTTATTTTGTTGTTGTTAGACAGAGCAACGGTAACTCAATAACTTATTGTTGTATGGAGAGGAAGAAAAAAAAATGTGATATATAAATATATATATAGCTGTTGATTGTCATTGCATGGCTGGTAGATAACTTTGATATTTATGGCGTAAAACATATCACATGGACTTTCCTGTAAGCCTCTTCTGCTACAAGCTGTATACTCGAGGTTTTTAAATGGTCCTTTATAGTGCAGTTACATGTGTACTGTATTGCTTGTCTGGGGGCTGTATCAAAAGTGAATTACTTCTTTGTGCTTTGTTGGCTTTTAGATTGTGGGCTTGAATGTGTTGCTTGGTTTTGGAGCCAATGGCATAGTCTGTCGGATGCTCTGTTTGGCGTGAAATGACGGATACAAAAAATATTGCGTCTGGGGGCGATTTTTTCACCTCCACCGGATATTTCGTTGAGCGAACCACTTTGATTAATATATTTATAAATCGACCGCAATATGTCTGGTAATAGAATCGGTCCCGTGTCGTGTGGCGATTGGATCTCTCCACATAAATGATCTGAGGCTACACATTTTTAGATCTGTTCGCTTTATTGAGAACGCACAGCATTAAAGGATAAATATCGATCACTGTGGCATTTTGGATGAATTTATCTAACGCTGTACCAGTAACGGTCGACTTGGGCAGGTGTGATTCATCCTGAGTCACACCTAATAGGGTTAATGGATCCGTCTCATTCAGCTTCCTCTCCGAGTGAGTCATTCAGTGTGACCTATGACCTAGAATTACACATGGTCTCGCATACGAACGCCGGTAATCCTGTGTAAGGAACCGATCAACCGTGCCATGTACTTGCGTGTGATATCCTTTCAGCTTTTAAGAGGTAAATGCGAGAGACTGGTAAAAGAGCAGATAAGGTATTAACCATGTCCGATGGTTGACCACATAGAAATGTTTCCGGGGCGGATAGTTTATGGGCGTTATGACATTTCTCACATTCGGTCATTCAAATTATCATAATGTGTTGCATTTATCGTATATTCCGATCCTCAAATATAACATGATGAAGCATTGCAATGCCGGAGCTTTCTCATTCGCTCTGTCACAGGATTCCCACGGTTCTGTGCTATGGGAACTTGTCTCAAGTGCAACACATAAGTCGTACCCACCCTATGCACGAAGGCTGCAGATCGAAATGACTTTCATAATAATTCTACACAATTTCACGCACGGTGATCCTGGGTTGTGTCATGAAATCGCCCCTTGCAGCTCATTGAACACGTGGTACTCGGGTGTGATTCGGTACGAAGCCAAAATAGCCCGTCTGACTCATCCGCTGTCTCTCGGTGACGACGCGTGGGTGGCCAACCAGCAGACCCCAAAGAGGGTGATGGAAAATGGCCACCATTTTGAAAATCCATGTCGTCTCTGACCATATAAGGAAGATGAACATGTCAGTGCCTCAGAGCGTGCTTGTTTATGGCAGCATACTAGGCGGGCAACAAGAAACAAATTATAGGTCTGATGAGTAATGGAATGCATGGTGGCTTTGACGCTCTGATGGGGAATGTCGATTGTGGTAACTGGCAGTTCCTGTTGGAGAAGAGCGGGGGAGAAATATGTAAGGAGCGATGTAGTTGGTTCATCTGAGAAAATTCGAACATTCTGGTGTATTTGGGATTCGACTATCCCTTAGTACAGGGTTATCCCGAACATTTGCTGTAAACCTTTCAACCCTGTCATCATGGACTGCAGAACCTCTTCCAACTGGCCATGCGCTATTCATCTCAAACCACGCAAGTTGTAACCCTCAAGTAGGTTCCAATTACCAAATAACACTTGCAGACTACTGTAAACAAGAGGGTTAATGTCTGCCCCTGGGTCATTCAGAAGTGGTAGGTTACTATTTAATGGTGGTTGACCAGCGCGTGATGGACGGTAATGTGCGAGAAAGCGCGAGCTCGCGAGAGTCACCTCATGACCTCTGACATTGGAGACTACGCAATGTTGAATATAATGAGCGGGTGTGGTAATTCACGTGCTTATAAAGCGCAATAGGAATCGCCCATGGCGTGCTCGCTCTGGTATTTCCAGATACAGGCTGCTTCTAAATTCCACCGAACAAAACTAATTTATAATCATAACGCATTATTTTAGTTAAAATTCACATCATAACGTCGTACATATACATCGCGCAGATGGCCAGCGTTTATCTTTGGCTACATGTATAATAGGTGATAAGGTTTTAGAAAATTTGATGAAAGTATAATGTTTGATTGAAGGTGTTCGTAGTGGGTGAGATTGGTTAACATGCTGTAAAGAGCCACCCAATTCTAGTCTCTACACACATCTTACATATGTCAAAATAAACCTAGTCTACCAGGTATGCTGTAATGATAGCCCTGTACTGTAGGACATATGTATTGTATTAACAACAAGAAATGATTTCCATCTGAATGGTGCTACTGTGATTAATATGTTTTTTATTGTGATATGAACAGCTGTAAAATATTAAGCCCCATATTATGCATAATGTAACATTATTATATAATGATCAATTGGTATTATAATTGATCAGTGTGGTTGACGCAAACACATTCAGTCACCACATTGGTTAATAATGATTATTGTTAGTTTGAAATAGCAACTGATATAATACTTATTAACTTCCAGCTGGACTTGGCTAGTCTAGAGTCTGTAAAGAAGTTTGTGGATGACTTCCACCAGACTGGCAAAAAGCTTCACGTTCTGCTTAACAATGCCGGTGTGGCTCAAGCACCAAAAGATGCAAAGCGTCTATACACAGCAGACAACTTTGAAATGACAATGGGAACCAACCATCTAGGTTTGTATTCTATCACTAAGTGTTAACCCATTTGCGGTCTGTTCTGTTGTATTTTGCGGTTCTTGATTGGATTAATTCAATCCTGCATTTCACCCATATGACATGAACTGCTTCTATATAGTTCTGCACTACACCCATACAATCCTCTGATACACACATTCAGTTCTGCACTACGCCCATACAATCCACTGATACACCCGTACAATTCTGCACTTCTCCCATACAATCCACTGATACCCCTATACAATTCTGCACTTCACCCATACAATCCTCCCCAAAGCCTGTGCAATCCTGCACTGCATCCATCATCTCACCATCCTAGTTTTGACACAGGTCATTTCCTGCTGACAAACCTGCTCTTGGATGACCTCAAGGCCGCAGGTGCTGATGGAGGGGATGCAAGAATCATCAGTGTGACCTCATCTGTACACGACCCTGAGGCCAACCGAAGGAAAAGTAAGTCCTCGCTCTCCTATCAAATACTTATTGTATCCCATCTGCTTCAGTAGTTTTGGCATAGTACCTTTTTGTGTGAAGTATGGTTTTCACCTGTGATGCCAATTTGCTGTTATGAATTTTCTTGTTGTGTGGAGTTTGTTTAATTCCTGTTGCTAATTGGTAAGATCCTCATCAGTTCACAATTGAAAGTGAGTTCATTCAAGTGATGTTGGGTGTCCACTGTGTGAATCTTTATTGTCAGAACACTACCCTCATATTTTATAGGAGTACATTTATATTTGTTTTTCCATGTCTTGTGATGGCATTGACTGAGAATTCACTGTCCGAAAATGCACATATGACCACTCATTTAAGATATGAAATCAACAGGGTTGAAGGCAGTTAAAATGGAAGATACATGCACATTTTTCAAGGCATGATGGTGAACTTGTGGTGATGTTCCTCATTCAGTTCATGGTCATCAGTCTCTTCCTCTCATTAACCATTCAGTATATTTTGTTGCGTTTGGAATTAGGAAGCTGCCGGGGTAAGTGAAGAGTTGTTGTCACTGCTTGTGGGTGTGTGTGTGTGTGTCAATCTATCAAAGTGTTCTGGTGTTTGGTGGTGGTTTTCAGCATGCATTGTTCTCATAAATGCTATGTTGATAATGTCTGGTGTCCGAGTCCTGGTAGAATGTATTTACACATGTGATAATCCGCTGATGCATTCTTTTGGCACTCAGAAACCAGACATCTGGATTGGGGGTCCTGTGGATAATATGTGATTTCCTTGAAGGCTTTGTCTGTTGCATTCAGTGGTGGTGTCAAAGATAAAGATGTCTTAGTGATGAGTGGATGGATGTATTTTTGACAGCCATCTTATCATGGATAGATTGATATGGTTGTGTGTATATTAGGAAGTTTAGTCTGACAGTTTGCCTTTTTGTTGTCTGCATTACAAAGAGACTAATGCATATGGAAAAGTGTTTTATAGTTCAGTATCCAGGATGTGTTTTAATCTAGTTTCTTAGATACGATGTGTTGTCTTTGAAATATCTATACAAATGTTTGGCTAGGGCATGACTATGTTTGTGTGGAGATGCTTGGTTTGGGTTACTGAAGCAACAATGGATGGGGAATTAATTGGAATTTATGTCTGCATGTGGTTGCTATCTCATTGGCTCCATGTTAGCTACACCGCCCTCTGTGTGAAATCGTATATGATAAAATCAGATTGGTGCTGGGGCTCTTTCTTGAGCAGGGTTAGCAGAGTCATCTATATAATTGCTTTATTGTTGAGCAATTTGTCTGGGCAAGGTCACGTGTTTTGCATGGTAACTTTTATTTGTCTCTATGTTTTGCACTTTATTTGTATCTTCTTTGTCAACAACATTGCCTAACTGGGCGAACTCTCACTGTTTGGGTAACAGAACTGTATCCCCCCAGAGAACTGTTCTCAATCTGTGTTTCTCTTGGAGCTTACTGATGTTGTGTGCTCTGCAGCATTTCTGGATCAGCTGTAACCTTTGTTGTTAATAGTATCATTTGCTTTTATCAATGCAACAGCAAACAATACTGCATTGTGTTATCAATTCAAGTTTAATTGTCAGTGCTGTTTCAACTTCCAACAAATCTGCTGTAACAATTTCCGCTACTATTCCTCTGTATTTCAGACTTGCAGCCTTTCGACTTTAACAACTTCTTCCTTTTCAATGAGAACACATTCAGTGGACTACAAGCCTACAAGAACTCCAAGCTAGCCAACATCATGTTTACTTACGAGTTGGCCAGACGGTTGGAGGGAACAGGTGTCACCGCCAACTGCATCTGTCCAGGTTTGTCTTCAGTGACATCATCTGCTTTGCCAGCCACCATCGATATCAATACAATTTTGTTCCCGGTAACATTTCCAGTTATATTTGTTCCATCTCATCATGCTATTTTTTACTGTAAATATTGGTGTGCATTTAATGCACTCATTGTTTCAAACTTGAAATGATGTCAATGCTTTGCGAGGAAGTGTCAAAATGCCTACAATGGGTGTATGTTTCTTAACCAATCAGGCAATTCTGCGAACCTACTTTTTTCATGGATGTATATTATTGTGATGATGCTGCTGGGACACACATATGATGACTTGTATATCAATTAGCCATTGATCTGTGTAGGATTTGTTCCAAGCACTGACCTGATGAGGAACGCCAGTGGAGCACAGAAGTTTGTCAGCCGCTACATTATTCATGGTGTACTGAGGTTCACCAAGCAGACTAAGACGATGGCACAGGCTGCTGCATCTATTGCTGCTATGGTTACTGATGAGAAGTACAAAGGTCAGCTTCTAATATTCCCTCTTTACCTTTTTCTCTTATATTCAAGGGTTGTGTATGAGGTATGGACTATTTTGTTATGACTATGGCCTCTAATAAGATTTCTAATTTTATGATATATCTATCTGCATTACAGATTATGGGTTTTTTTCCTACCAGTAATTGGTAGTCTTATCTAAACAAATACCGGAATACAGGAGTTACAGATAAATGAAATGAAAATAATATTGAGTTGTTTATTGAAAAATGACTCTTGTGTTTTACCTGACAGAGACAACTGGCAAATACATTAAGGACGCCGCAGAGACCAAGTCATCAGAGGAGTCACTCAACGAGGAGAACCAGAAGAAATTGTGGGAGATGAGCGGGGGTTACTGTCAGATGGAGGGCTACGAGGCCATTGAGGTCCCTCCTCCTCCCAAAGAGGAAGAAAAGAAGGTTGGCAGAAAGTGTTCTCTTATGTTACTTACTGAACATTTTCTCTGTCGTGCTTTTTTTAATCAGATATAGCTTAAGATTAATCTGTTCCCAGAATAGAAATGACATATCCACTTCACTGATATTATCACTCTGTCATCCATAGTTTGTAACGCACTGTCGTTATTTTCCTCATACTTTTTATTTTAGTATGCTCCGTTTGAATGTAGTTTGGCTTCATGGTAAAGACATTTTTTTTATCACACACAGCCTGAAGAGGAAAAAAAGGAGGAGGCTAAAGACGAGGAAGCCAAGCCAGCAGAGGGAGAGGCAGCTGAGGCTGACAAAGAGGGAGAGAAGAAAGAAGAGGGAGACAAGACAGAAGAAGATGAAAAGAAAGAGGAGAAAGAGGAAGAAAAGAAAGAGGAGACAAAGGAGGGTGAGGAGACTAAAGGTGAGAAAAAAGAGGAGGAGCCAGTAGAAAAAACAGAAGAAGAA
Source organism: Urechis unicinctus (assembly GCA_034190875.2). NCBI lineage: Eukaryota > Metazoa > Annelida > Polychaeta > Xenopneusta > Urechidae > Urechis > Urechis unicinctus. Next base: position 32,768,435 of record CM067349.1, read on the forward strand.
AAGAAAGAGTAGATGGAGGGCAGATATAGAAATCTAACCAATATCTGAGTATCTTATTATGAGTGTTATATAAGGTTATATATTATTGCAATCCATTTATGCTGCCATACATTAAGCCTCTGGTGGAGCTATTTAGATGTATCAACAATTAAAAGACAATTCTGCCATCAATCCCTGTTCCTTTGACGATAAAGGATTTTTTCAATGAGGATGTTGTGATCTTTCCAACTCATCACTCTTATTACTACTGTTGTACTTGGATTCAAAACTATGTATACAGGGGGCAACAGATCAAATTACAATGCCAGTAATGGTACTTTGTGTCCACTGTACACATGAGAAAGAGTTTATTTTACCATGTTTAATTAAAGGAACATGTATTCACAAAAGAGCTGCCTTTTCTGATTATATCAACCTTGTATTAATAACATTTAACTTGGACTATCGGATATCTGTGGTGCATAAGTGTGTTGGTTCCTAGTCATTAGTTATGCTACTTCACAAGAGCCATCGACAACTGTACACAATGCTTAAACTTATGCTTTATGAATCAACTTTGATTATCATGACATGGGACTATATGGATGAGTTGTTGTGGCTGGCTTGCGCATCATGTTTGTTGACAGAGGAGTATGTATATATTACATGTATTGCAGGCAAACGTAGGATGATTCGCATGCGCTTAATATTGTGCACTTTTTCAGCTTGCATGGAGGGTCAGTGTCATAGCAAAGCATGTATGTAAATTTATGCAAATATTGCATATTGTAAGCATTGACATCAGAAAAAAATTCTCTGCAGTTGTGTCCTTTTTCTTTGATTCCCTTGACTTTGCACAGAGTTATGCAAGTATAGTAATTTACAGTTAGCTGCTGCTGCTGCTGCTAACTTGGGATAGCCAGTTGGGTCATAGCAGATGTGTTTATGTCCCCCCTCCCCCCATCCCCAACACACACATACGTACCTACCCATTGTGAACATTGTATTCCCTGTGAGATCATTTTCAGTGCCTTGTGTTTACAAACCATCAGTTTAACACTTCTGTTGTTGTCTCTGTCTGCGTTATTGTACAGCGTACTTGAAACCCAATAACCATCAAGTCCAGCGCATGTAACAGGCCAATTTCTGACTCCACCATACAGGCATGAATTCATATATGTTGGAGCATACGGTATATTAATGACGTTATGACATGTTAGAATGCATGCTTATTGGCATAGTGGCTGTCTGTGATTCCATCGTGTGCCTGCTTACAGGGTCAATGCATACAAGTTGGTTGTTAGATATGCTTATTGCGAAATTTCATGCTGAGTTTGTGTTGGTCGTGTGTGGCATTGTTCTTTAAATCCTCCACAATGCCGCTTGTGTGAGTTTGAATAGAGTAGGAGACATTGGGGTGCTTTAATGTTCATACTGGATACTTAAGAAGCATTTTAGCACGTTTCCATTGACGAGACATTATCCTTGTGTATTTTTATAAGTTTTTGTACTTGGGTGCGAGCCTTCTAACCTTTTACATAAAAAGGTGCTAGCTTGCTTTGGCTATGCTTGGTCCAACCCTCTAAAAGCCACCAACAGTATTTTCTGTATAGTTAAAGAATATTATTATGTGAAAAACCAAATAATTTTCATTTTAATCTATTTTTATATCATCTTCAACTTTAAGAATTTATTTACCTGATTTTAACTTTGTTTTATTTGAACTGAGTGGTTGATGAGGCTAAATTCACAAGGTTATATGGTGTTTGATATAGAATTTAGCTTTGATTTATTGAAGGTAGTGACATATTGGAATTATTCCTGTAATTGTGACTTCTATAGTAAGTAGCCCCCTTTCACTGTTATGTGCCCCCGAGTTTGAAATCTATTTGGTGAAAAGATCTGCAGGGGACCACTTAGAAGTACACTTTATTAAGGCAGTTTCATGGCAACCTTTACTAGACCATCAATAATTACAAATAGTTGTATATAGACCTTGTCCATAATTGCGTGAATTGTCTCAAATTGCTTTATTTTAAACATGCCACTATTTTGTATATGCTTATATCAGTGGGGCTAGTATTCCAGTGATGAACTTCCAATGCAACTATTTCATACCAGTATTTATCCTATGCTTTGCTACAACTATTGTTGTCTTGGAAATGCTTACTATCACTAATTCCCCTATTCAAGAATAAACCAAGACAGAACACAACCGATGAAGTGCATATTTTATCTAAAGGACAGCTGCTTTTGAAAATACCTGCTATGCTAGTATTTTTTCTTGTGCTTTGTCAGTGTTGGAAACTATCACAAGGTACAAACTAGCATTTATAGTGATACTCTGTCTTCACACATTAAAAAAACGTGGTCAACATTCTGTAAATGTCTTCTTATGGAATTAACTTTAATTTTGTGAAATACTGTAGATTTAGTGTTAGAATGATGTTAAATGTGGCAGTTTTGTAAACGTCATTGTATATTGTAGCTTTTGTCAAATAAAAATTGATAAAACTGTGTACATTTTGTCCCTGAGTTGATGTCTTGTTTCACTTATTTGAACAGATTGTCATTACAAATATATAACACTTTTACTATGATGATATGACTCAATGAGAAGTTCATTGCACCCCCAGAAAAAAAAAGACCTTCATTGCATTGACATCACATACAGCCTGGCACTGTTCACTATTTCACAAAACAAAGACTGATACTGAGCTCAAGCATAATTAACATTGATTATCAATATGTTTCTGAATATACCTACATAGCCAATCCATACTCAAGGTCAAAGCTTCTAGTTATGTATATTCCATGGCAACATGGTCATGGTATCTCTCTTCAAGACCAGCTCTTCCTCACTCTGGTTAAACTTAGACTTGATATGCATTTTCAGTATATTGCATATCAGAGTGGATTGGGACTGTCGACTGTTATCGAAATATTCTGGTGGTGGATCGATTTAATGTATGTAAAACTGAGCTGGTTGATCAAATGGCCAGACCGTGATGCTGTGTTCGAATCTTTGCCATTAGCCTTCAAAGAATTGTACCCTCGACTCACTTCCATTGTGGACTGCTTTGAACTATTCATCGACCAACCCAAACACTTGAAGGCAAGGGCACGAACTTACAGCAATTACAAGAAGCACTGCACAGTCTCATTTGTGTCAGAGGCTTGAGGAGGTAGAGCTTAGGATGCTCAAATTGAATGAGAGAATGGTTTTGTAAGTGCGGACCTGCACCAGCATGGTGACCAAATTCTAGCTGACAGGGGCTTTACAGTACAGGATTATCTGGCATCTGCCTGTGGAGCTGAGCTCATCATTCCCAGCTTCACGAAAGGACACAATCAACTCCTTGCAGAAGATGTGGAAGTGTCATATAGGAAATCCTCTGTCTTCATCCACATTGAGAGAGTCATTGGCTGTGAAAAAAACCCAGATATCAGCTGCTGAAGGGCACCCTACCTCTCTGAAGGCTGAAGCCAACAATAATGAGCTCTCAAGTGTGGACAAGATTGTCACCGTGGCTTGTTGTTTGTTAAATGCTGGGGGCAGCATTATTGTACGAGACAGTGATTTGATTGATTGAAATAGTTCAATTTACATATTATGTAGTAGTATTTCATTTTGCAGTAAATTTGTTTTCAATACACACTTGTTATAAAGCACTTATGAAATGTCCTGGTGGTTTCTTATTGCCCATGCCAAATTCAAAGACTATTCACTGTGATATTTCACATTTCTCTTCATCCAGAATTTGCGTTTGATTTCACATCACATAGTAAATTTCATAGTCGTGCAAATAAATTTAAGAAGAAGATAAAATTTGAGAATAAATTTTATTTGCCCATTTTATCCACCATATATCAGTCAAAGACATCAAAATAAGTCTATAAACGGAAAATCTTATATACATTATACTGTATAACATATTAATAGAAAGGTTGGCTCAAGATTAATTTCTTGCAAAACTTGCAATACCAGGCACCCTTAAGTACTATTTTGATGCTGATGCATGAAAAATGAAACCACTTGTATTTACAGCATGGATTGTCACATCCAATCATATCGTCACCCGAGTTGCAGTGACACAAACAGAATTAAAAATCATCTATGCCTTCCTCTTTCACATTAGAAGTACATGCTCCATCCTCCAATCTGCAGGTTAGAAGTTCTTGCAATACTGCTGACTGCCAAAACATACCAATCTTGTTACACAGCTCCAACAGAAAATCACCATCTCTGTTGACTCTAGTGATCACACACTCCACATGAGTCCAGTAGACAAAGTCCCCATAATTATCTCCTGCAACATACATTTGAAACTGGATCTGGGTGTAGTATTGGTCTGTTGGCTTTAGCCTGTTGAGTTGGTCAATGGGACAACCTGCAAGATTCTTTATGGAATCCATACTGTCATTCCTGTGGAAAAAAACAGCATTTCACCTCCACAACACCAGAACCTGGGCAGCACTCACAACTGATCATGCTGTCTGGTGAAGCACCAATGAATGGGAATGTCTGGTCTACAAAACAACCACATTTAGCATCTTCATAATGTTTAAGGGCATTGCTTTCATGGTAACGACACCATCTGATGGTGTTAAGCTGCGAGACCTTATCACTGCACATACGTTTAATCAATGACACTGGTGGTTTATCCATGTGGGCACTTAGAACAGAATGAGCTTGAGATGCAGTGACCCGCCCAGCACGCTGTTCATGCCATGTAACAGACTTTGCTAGCAGACGAGTACATTCTTCTAAGAGCTCTACTTCAGCTCAAGTTACTGAAAAGCTGTTCCTAGCATCACAACATATAACCTTTAGTACATCTGCATTAAGACCAGCATATTCTGGCTTAAACAAGGATCATAGAGGGGTTGGAAGAGTGTCCTTCTGAATGGTAACAGGCTTGAACACATAAGAAAATTCCCTGAAGCTACTCAAGCAGGGTGACAACAGGAGATTTCTCCTGTCTTGATCAGTTGCTCGTGATTGGTTCTGTCGCTGGTTATTTGGTTTAATTCTTGCCTTAGCCTCATCCCTGTAGAAATTTATTTTGGCAATAGGAGCTGGCTCAACAGTCTGTGCAAAGCAGTTGTTCCATGCACAGGGGCTTGATGTACATGCCAGGTTGGTATACCCCAGTCTGTCTGAGAAAAAAAAAACCATAGTTTTGGCATATGAAAAGTAAAGAAAGCAAGTTAATTTGGAAATCACACTGGGGTAAATGATAAAATACTAATCTGACAGCTGCCCCAGTCTTAAACAGGACTGCTGCCACCTGGGAGCATGACTCTCCCAAACTGAAGCCAGAACATTGTGGTAAGACCGCTTTGAAAGCAAAGAAAAATAACATTGTTTGCACAGTGTAAACATCAACAATTGCATCAGACTTACCACTGCTTACCCAGCCATACATGTGCAGTGAGCTGTGATTATGTCACCTTCTCTGCCAATGGCAACCCATGGAATATGGGAAGAATAATTTATCCTCTGGGACGGCTTCACCTCAGCTTTCTTTAGAAAGTCATTTGATGGTGTTCTGATGTGGAAGATAGTATAAACCCAGCCACTTATGAAGTCATTATGGGCCTCTAGAGCCTTGAAATTTTTCATGCTTTCCTTGGTGAAAATACCTGCACAGGTTCATATGGTATTTAGGTCAAATGCACATTTACAGCAACAAATTTTGGGAGCATTGTCCGTAAATAGTTCAGTTCAGTTCAGATCAATTTATTAACCAATTGAACATATATACAATGAACAATTGATAAGGAGTCTCCAACTAAGGCTGGTAAGTAGCTCTTTCGAACTAAGTACGGGAGTGATGCATGCTCTTAAATAGAACCTGACATTGGTCGTTTGGGCTACTGGTAGCCCAACAGACCAAGAGTTGATCGGGTACTCCCTTCTCCGCAAGCTCCACTTGGTTCATAAGAGCTAGCTACTGGTAAGCCGCTGCTGCTGGAGCCACCCTGACATAATAATAATAATAATATAAAAGAAGAAAAACACAAAAGACAGACTATGAACAAAAGAGAAACATAGTACACAGATAATAAAAGTACATGAGGTCACAGCATCATGTTACCCGAGTAAAAAGGTACAGAAAAACATTTACATAGACATAGGGTTTTGGCAGGAATTTGGTGACATGAGTAGCACATTATGAATTTATACAATAACAAATGACTTTTTTGCTTGACTAGTTAATGTGGGCAAGTACATGTATAACAATATAGGGAGTGGTGCACATATACCTGTGCACCACTCCCACTCCCTGATAAATGCATATTATGGTCAACCACCGCACACAATTGTGCTCTTTATATTATTACGATTGCGATGGTTGCGGTTGCAAAATATTTTTGAACTGGCTTACGTTTTCATTTCATTTTCGCCCGAAATGTGGCACCTTTTGCGGTAGCCTGGTTAACAGACCTAACTACTACCAGACATAGAGGCCTATTGTAGGTCTACCTTTGCGGGAGAAATGTTTTCATTTGGGTAAAGTCATAGCGTATGTAGTGGCGGATGCTAATGGTTGTTAACCGAGAATGTACGTGTCAACTGAGTGACTGTTAACGCCATGCTTGAAGCATAATCACATTCGCTATTCTGGCTTGAACAACCAACAATCAGAAGTATCGCACACCCCTTGCTCCTTTTGTTTCAGGATAATGTCGACCGGGGTTGTAGACCCGAGTTCATCAGCAGCAGCAGAGTAGGAGCCGCGAAACCGGACTCCGGAGCAGCTGGGGCAAAAAACAGGCGTTAGACTGACGAGGACGCCAGTCTGCATGCAAGTCTGTACGGGGATGAGATGTTTAGTCCGTAATCACAACTGATTTACAGATTGCTGTCGCGGCAACGTTTGCTCAAGACACTCACTCATCCTCTTGAGGCTCTTCCACACATCATTTTAATCCTCAGTCGGGTTTGTTTTTCGAGTAGCCTCACTTCAACTTGTTCTCCCAGCCCAATCAGTAAAGTTAAGATGGATGATGGAACATGTGGGCCAGCTACTGTTTCACAACTGAAGGTGCACAGGTTGGTCCATGTTGAAGGAGAGACGAACAAACACAATGATATCATATTCTGTGGTGACGAATCATCAAAGCCATTGAGAAATATCATCTTTTTTGGTGGAGATGTCCAGGTAAATGTTTTCTTGGAGAGTGTAAAGCTCAGATACCATTCGTGTTACTTTGTTAGGTTTCTGTGTTCAGACATATGTTATTATTTAGTAATTCTACGCAGTGTGCATGGCAACTTGCCAGACATATAAACAGCTGATGACATATTCCTGTCTGTTTTGTCCACAGGATTACGCTGAAAACATGCTAGCTCATCGTGATAACGAGCATCACAGTCAATGGGATTTGGAAAGCACCTGCCGACTTTTGAATCATCAGTTTCCCGGCAGTCATTCATATGTTGTAAAGCCCTCACATATGCATCTGAAAACATTCAGTTCGTTTGTCAACTTTGTTGATTCGAACACCATAGGCTGTCCCAACCATTCAAGGGGGCAAGGTTCATGGAGTCATATGTACAAGCTTCTGTTGAATTCTCAAAAACTGGTAGCCAACATGGGAATCCCAAATGAACAGAAGTCAGAGTCTCCAGATTTAATCTGCGGTGACTACATTCTCATTGGCTTCAGCAAAGGTTGTGTTGTATTGAATCAACTGCTGTTTGACTTGTCGGATGAATTGCACGGCAGACATGTTGCTTCATTCATAGAACAGATATCTGGTATGTACTGGCTTGACGGAGGTCATAATGGTGGTTCTAAAACCTGGATTACTGATGAGAAAATACTAAGCAACCTAATCAACACCAATATTCATGTGCATTCTCATGTGACCCCTTACCAAATGCAAGACCAAATGCGAAAGTGGATTGGACGGGAACAGAAAAAATTTATCAGTGTTTTGCAGAAACTGAATATCCCGGTGACGAACACTGTTCACTTTGCAGATGAAGAAAGATCTATAGGAAACCATTTCCGTGTTTTAAAAATGTTGAAATGAACTTGATACATTCATATTTGATCTTGTGGTTTTTTTATATTTTGCATCCAATCTTGTCAGGAAATTGCTTTTGTGATTGTTTCTTGTATTAAGAACCTCAAATCATAAGTCGCTTATTTTATATATAACTGAAAACAGCCTTTGTTTACAAAAATCTGCAAGTAAGTTGTGACCAGGTGAAGCAACTATGCATCAGCAATTAATTTTTCCAGCAACCACATGCAGTAGTAACTTGTTAAAAATAATTTCCTAGTTATTTCAGAATTGCGTAATCAAGGAAAGAATGATTATGGTTCTTTGATCTCTTAATTGGATGTGTACAAGAATGGATTGTGTGATGTCACCAACTTATTATCTCATTTCTAAGAGTGTGCATCATACAGGAAGATATTCACAGTCTTAACAATTGAAGTGTTTCACTCAAATTTATCTTGTCTCACAAGCTTGATAAGGCCACACTTAGTATAGCCCAACTCGAGCTGATTATGATTATTCCACTATTGAATAATTCACCATATACGGATAGAATACATATCAACAATTTTGCGGATCGTATGCGTGATAAATTGATAAGTACTTGCACCTTACTTGAGCGAGGTACAGAGAACTAGACCTATGAGTCTGTCCCTAACTTTGAGTCTCACTCGCCAAAGGGGCCAGTATCTATGAATTTCTTCTAACCCTTGATCAATTTCACTAGCCAGGCTTTTCTCACTCACTATCCTAGCCCAGCGTGGACGTACCATTTCATTATAACGTCTGTTAAGTCCTGTTGTGCTTGACAAAGATTGTATGTCATATAAACAATCACTTATTATTGCATACATTTTTTATGCCTTGGTTTTATGTGAAGACCTCTTGTTCCAAATTGAAGATAATATAGACAGCAAACATCAACATTACCTGGCAGATGGAAGCATCAGCAACACCTTATATACGACAGGGGCTCGTGAGCCACACTTGGCAGTGTAAGTGCAACAGCATACGAGCACAGTGCACAGTTATAAATTGGTCAAACTATTAACCCCTCATCACCCTAAGCCAGTTTATTTTTACCTAAGGCAGATCAGAGGCTCTATGGTGCAGTCGGCTAAAATTTCAATTTCGAATCCAGTCGCAAAAAAAAGCCGCCATTACTTAAAAATCCGGGGCCATTTAAGGCCACTAAGTTGGAATATTGAGGTGCCCAGAGTAATGTCAGGGAGCCAATGATCGGGGGCCCCGCATATTTCAATTCATCACCATTAAACCAATTCATCAGCATTAAACATGCCACTATATTAGGCAGATACTTAAAGACAGAATAATGACCAGTCCATTGTATGGTGAGTTTAACAACAATCAGGACATTGCAGGAACATATGGTAGCTCTCGCAGTGAGATTCCTGGACTTATGTCACTTTCCTAACATGCTGGCGTCTTTAATACCCACTCTGCTGGACACTTGGACCAGTAACATTTGGGTTCCATTGTCATAAAAAAAAATGCCATACAGCACCTTTATACACACATGTAAGTGGATCCTGAAATTATTACAGTACAATTGTATTTTAGAAAAGAAAACTCCTAAGTATGAGATATCATGACCATATTTATCTGAAATATCGCATGACAATATCAGTTTATTTGTGCGACTGACAAGAGGACTTGTCTGGCACAAAACCACCGCACCACACAATGTACATTATGCCATAGATGCAGGCCACAGCAGTGAACATGTATCATGTCTCTTATCATCTTCACTAGGGTGATGGAAAACCTGCATATCAGTGCTATCAAACATGGCTGATTTGTAATGATTTATCAAGTCTTATTGGATTGCATGTAGAAAATATCATAACAGTTAATCAGATCTGACAATAGAAAATATTGATCGAACATGTTGATTTCAATCAGCTGTAATGATTTTTTCATGATATAATGATCCTCTGAAATCCCTTACAAACCAGGTCATTTATACCTGGCTGGTTCTTTTATGATTTAAAGGGAATAATGTGTGCTGATAGCAAGTGCCTCACCAGACGTCATATTCATAGAGATTTCATCAGCATCATAAATACTAGATATATATATATATATATTACTTCATTTGACACATGATAGGAGGAAATTGTATAAGAATACAGCAGATATATCTATGCAGGCAAACTACAAGACAAAAAACACGTGCCTGTATATGCTAAACTCCCGATTCTTATAAATAGCATCCAACAATACACTGCAACTCATTAAGAAGTAACCATCCACACAAAAATAAAACCTACAATACATATATAAGTAACTGGAAGTTATGCTGTGGGACAAGGCCAATTCTGGAGGTTATAAAGAGGGTGAATTTAAGTTGAATGGTAGGTGATGGAGTAAGTGCTATGCAAGCTATTGTAAAGAGTGACAAGGCAACTGGTCTATTAGCAAGGAATGGTCAGTATACCTGTAAGGTACATGTTTAACCAATATCATCCAGCATTGAATATATTGCTGTTGGGTTCCATTCAGGATTTGAATATATCCTTTTAACAATTTATAAAACCTTCAAATGCTACTATGGTCGAACCAGGAATATATTTGCCCATTAATAATCTCTTTAATTATTGCCTGAATTAAATGAAGGTAGCTAGGGGTGGTATCAGCCCGGACAGCTGCTTGTATTGGGCAGAAATACATCATATATCTATAATTTGAATGATCACCATAACTTGGTAGTCTAGAGAACAAATAAACAAAATGCTAAGTATTATTTGCTAGGAAGAAATTAAGCTCCAAACAACAACTGTCATACTTTAAGTGTAAGTACAAAACTAAATGACATAAACTCTGCTGTGTAGTTTGAACCTTGTGCTCCATGCATGACAAGCAATCATGCTATTTATAACTTTAATACCAAGTGTATAAGCAATTACTTGTAGCAAAAATATGCTCGTAGCAAATATCCATGAATATAAAAGTAGCAATTGGCTGCATAGATTCACCATACTCGATTAAATGTGTATTGATCAAGCTAAATCGTACATACGATCTGATACTTATGTAATACTTGTTTTCAAAATATCCTGCCATCGATTATACAATGCAGGTATCAAGTCCTTTGAGAGTTCACGATGAACTAGAGAGAGTAAAGCTTTGCATGGGGTTACTGATTGGTAAGTGAAACGTGACAGTGTTTCATACCATGTTGATTGGACATAGAATGTTTAAGTTACAGGGTGCTTCCCGCGTCCTGCTGGGCCTGTTGGCAAGCCAGATAAGGAGTTTACGAGTGAACCAGCACAACAGTACAGCGGTGAGAGCATCAGAGAGGTAGTGATGGCAGGAATAGAGTGTGGCCCATGCGACCCACAACACATACAGGGCAAACACTTTACCTACAGGAGGTAGCGTCAACAAAATACAAGTGGGCCATGCCACGTGGCCGGAAGGGAACGAGGCAAATGGAACCGGGTTCCCACCAAACATGTTGAAGAAGAATCCCAGTCCGCTCCTACTGTCTAATCGTCCGAAGGCACAACCCTCTTTGTGCTGCAAATGAAGTGGAGGCATTGTGGTATAGTTACGCTTGGTATATAGCTCCAGGTTGTCATAAAGCCATGGTGGTGCTGTGGGGAATAGATACCAAAAGATGAAATGAATCCACATGGCCCAGCCCAGGAGCCAATAGAAGCGAGCAATACTCTCGGTACGGCCTGTAGCCAGAAGGAAGAGCGGATAAGCTATGGGCACAAAATAGTGCATCAGGTATGGAATAGCAGCCAGCACATCTAAGATAGGAGCACTGTGAGCAGACACCATCTCATGTGGATGAAATCCAAGTACACTATACTCCACTGCTGATATATTATACAAATGTATACAAGCTAGATCTTTATATCTGGGAAATATAGGTATATGTGGGTTCAATCCATATATGGTCAAAAATCCCAAAAATGGAAATGCGCTTTTAAGAATGGCCATGAATTTAGCCAATCCTGAAGTAGTTGGGAGGGGTTTGAGCCCTGCAAGATTGACAGGCACATTGGCGAGGGCGCCATTGGCCAATTTTGTGTTGCTTCCCATATCACAGGCTAATCACAATATCCCGAATCACAGGTCGTAGTCATAAGGTCATGGTTTGGAGGTTGAAAATCAATGACAGTGGCAGAAGAATGCATTCAGTGCTCTTAGTGGCTCCACTTCAGTGATCCTAGTGGCTCCACTTCAGTGATCCTAGTGGCTCCACTTCAGTGATCCTAGTGGCTCCACTTCAGTGATCCTAGTGGCTCCACCTCAGTGATCTGCAACATACCAACACTTGATACAGTATACGTTTTGCATACAAATGTATGTCTGAGGTTTATGTTCACCTAAACTTCTACTGAAATGTGGCAGACATGAATGATTCAACACACTAGCACCTACATGACCTCAAAAAATCATTGGCTAATCAAAGCAACGTGACCATTTGTTCCTGTTGATGATGAATCATGTAGAAGATTATCATAGCAGATGTGGATTAGAATCATTATCAAAAAGCATGTCTTCAACAGGAGATCACAGAAAGCCAATACAAAGGGGATTTAATCAAGAAGACATCCATTTTCTCCAGTGTCTAAATATTCAGCTCACTTGAAGTGAACAATGGTGAAGACTTACATCCTTATCCCTGATAACCAGTCCTGATAAGCATGGACAAGGGGATTAAATGGTCACAATCTAGGTATATGACCCACATTATCAGTGTGGAGGTATATGACCCACATTATCAGTGTGGAGGTATATGCAGAACTCATGGCATTATACCACAAACAAACAAAACTTGTCATCATTCAAGAAAAAAATTATCTGGATATATTATTTAGACCATACTTTAATAAATGCTTCAGTTTGCCTTATAGCAGGGTGGTCGCCTAACTGGTCTCCGTCTTACCAGCTGCTTACATGTTAAGTATAGGGAATTCCAGAAATGGGCATAAGGTAAGCTAAGTACAGGATTTAAAGGCACACCAACACTGATGTGCTTTATGGTACTGGGTAAAAGTGGGCTCAATAGCAGGGTGGTCGCCTCAATGAAGTGGTCATGAGCGCTGTTCCACTACATATAGATTAGTATGGGGTTTAAACTGTTAAAGCTTCACTTAGAAAAGAAAAAAATGTAAAAGATTTTCTTGGGGCATGTCTCTACTAGCCTGACATGACCGGGCCATTCCCGTCTGCCAGCTTGGTGAAGCCACCGGCACTAGTCGCAAACCAAGGCGAACATATTGCCCTAAGGGTATCGTGGCCTATTCTACCCACGGACACAAAGAGGGCGAGCCCCGGAATATAGGCTCGGAGGTGATATGAATAATACTTGATACTCCTCTCTGAAGTGACTTTATCCGACGAAATAAAATATAGAGGCCATGTATAGACTACAATCTAATGCAAGTGCGCGTCGAGTGAAGCATGGAGTGAAGAGTGTAACGACTAAGTCATACCACTCACCTGCCACAAAGCCCGGACAGCTTCAAGGATTTAGGGAAAGCAATCACAGATCACAACTGACTGGTATTCCTGGAATTCAACAGAAACAAGTGCTGGTGTTACTGAAAAGTAAACCATTGATTACAAACCTCGTACGTTCGTTCGTGGTACACAGCCACAGTGAGTATGAATCCCACACATAGACTTAACGGAACCAGCGATGAGTTCAAACGCGCCCTAACCACCCGATGCTGACCCATAAAAAGTTATTCTGTTGCCACTTGCTTGGACACATCGCAGTTTTACGTCATGCCGACCACGGTAGAATAATAGTCAACCAGGCGTAATTCCCACGAAAAACATTTTATGTATATTACATTTAAACCCAAACTCTCTGCGTGTTTGGTGGCATACAAATGAAGATCACGAGCCATGTAGATAAAGATTAGTTGAAAGATATACAGTTGTTTTGATTTAAATTATCAAAAAATATAGTTAACTTTTGATGCTTACAACCTAGTACTCCGAATGTGTTCTTTAACCTAGTCCTTGTTCTAACTTCACTCGAGCCCAAACCACGCCGCAGTTAAAGCCCGTAGTCACCAAAGCAAAACTTTAAATCCGTGGTCAAACCCCCTAAAGGTCGCGAGTTTCATTTTTGGAAACGGCGAACCAGGCTTTTTGTTGAATAAAAGAAACTCGTGTTCGACAGCTAACATGCTTAACACAGAGGGGTGGGGATACTCTCATATTGTAATCATTTTAATTCCAGGTGCATAAATACTCAAATTCGCGCTTGTTCTGGATCGCTTTATCAATTAACGAGTCATTTTACGATGTTGTCAAACATGACATACGCTTACGACATCAGACAGCAGCTATAAGATTAAAATCACACCTTTGAACGGCACCACAGATTTATCAACGGCGATCGTCTTTCTTCTAGGTGCTTCATTGAACCACACCAAGCTCCTCTCAACATGATCGCTCGACAGCCTATTTAACCAGGTTACAACAAAGTGCGCCCCAAGAATACGTTTAAATGTGTAAACGATGAAAATCTAACAATTAGGACAGAGAATGACATTAAATGACGAAGACGAACAGAGGTTACGCGTTTGATGAGGGACACAAGAATCGGCGACGCGATATCATGCCGTCGATGACAGCATCACAAGCGCTCAGTTCCCGATGCCAAGCGCCTATATATATATATATATATATATATATATATATATATATATATATATATATATATATATATATATATATATATATATATATATATATATATATATATATATATATATATATATATATACAGCGGCTCGGCGCTCGGAAACTTGGCATCGGGAACCGAGCGCCTGTATATAGATAGCGGCTAGGCGCTCGGAAGCGGCTCGGCGCTTGGAACCTTTGCATTCTGAACCGAGTGCCTGTTGCTCTGTGCACTGGCACCCCGAATCTGTTCATTCACCGAGCTCGTTCGGCATTGTTAGGTTCTGCGTGACTCATGTATTATTATACAGCGCTATGTCGTTTGAGATATATCTGAAGAGAGGTTCAAGCGCCTGTGACTCAGTGGGTCAGAATGGGCTGACAGCAACGTGCCATCGTGCTGCCATGTGAGACAACAGAATGCATCAGTGGGTTTAACACAAGGGTAGCAAATCAACGAGGTGATATAGTTGGATCCTGACATTGCAGTGTTCTCTGGTACAGAAACACAGGGGAGTACTTGGTGGAGTCCAAGTGGCATCTAACGACATGGGTGCCTATCAGATCATACCACTGGGGATGTCACCAGATATGTTGTACATCCTGAATGCAAGTACAGAGCACCACCTACACACTCAGTCAACCCACCACCATCCTCTTCCTATCACTAAACAACGCCACGGCTCAAACGCATGGATAAGGCTTCAATGACAAATCCTACCCCGACGGCCAAGATAAACGCGTCTCCGCGAGTACCAAGAACTTACCGAAAGTCAACATGTCACCCAAGAAATCTCATCAAAATAGGAAATGTCAGGTGTCTTGAAGCGATCGTTTAGAAATAATAATCATCATGTTAATTGCCTAATTTATTCATAAATATATACAGGTAAATATGTATATATTTACAATGGGTGCAGAACCCTACTGGTTGGTGTACTGCCTAATTTTCAATTAATCTTTGACATGCCTTGCCTGCTCCTTAACCTCATACCCGAACCCCGCTAACTCAAGGCGTCAACGAAGAATGAACAATGGGTTTGAGGTGACTGGGATCTATTAATAGATGACGTACCACTCATCGAGCCCGAAGTAGGGTCCAAAGAGTGATGCGTTTCGAGTCGGTGGTTACCATGGTTACACAGGTGAAGTACAAAACCACGCCATGTAAACAGACTAGCTGTACAGCGTGTGGTAACTGACAAACAACAACGTCGATGGTAGAAGATTACCGTCAAGAAAACTATGGTGCACGACGCGCACACACACATTGTATATATACTTTCTCTGCGACTGCTTGTGCCTGTGTTCTGTAACAGAACTGAACTACTTTCCAAGCCATTGGATATCGTGCAAACTATGCATGTTAGTGATTCGCCATAATTATAGCATAACGATATATGATGAACCATCTGGTATTTATCATGGAAGATTCTTGTAAGCAGACATACATACATTGCATGCGTCAAATGCAATAAAGATACCAGCTTTTGTATTACATAACTATTTCCAAACAGAGTAATCGTTTGAATATATAAGTTATAGTGTGATAGTACGCGATCAAGACGGATAGTTTATCCCAAGGGATGAGCGATTGTGAAATAGTCCGATCATTACATGTATGCCCAAACGGACCATCAGGACAGACCTAAATTTGCCTCCCTTGCAAGCGTAGCGTCAAACCAACTGGTCACTCCAGCCACCCTAGGTAACACACATCTCCTTTATAACAATAAGAAGAAAGCGGCAACACTGAAACTGCGCATGCGTTGTAGGCAGTTAAAAACCATATGCGTTCGCTTATATAAGTGTGTATTAGTGTTTATATTATATGTTTAATATTAAATTGCCAAGCCAGGGGAATGTTCAAAGCATAATTCGGGAAATCTATATTGGTAGGGAGAGACCTGTAATAGCAATAATGTACCGTTCTGGCGGGTACGAGTACATATGCTCGGATTTCTACGATACGCTTCCGAGCAGACGCCGGAACGATCTTTTCATGGGATACCATGGTTATACTACAACCTGCGCTTGGAAATGAAGCTCGCTCACAACTCTTTCAGCTTCGAAGTAAGCATCCCTGGGAATACCAGCGTTACATTTTCTGTACTGCCACCAATCACAGGTGTCGCATTCCTCAACTCTGGGGGTTCGCTTTTCTCCACCGCCTCTAAGTCAGCGCTAGCCCTACAAGACGTCTGGGTATAAATTCATGTTACCGTTACACCGGAGCTAAGTCAGCGCGCAATACATGTGGCCAAGTGCTCCAATCGGAAAACCCTGACCGCAATTGCTCAGTTTTCAGGGTAATTTGTCCCAAGACCCTTGAGTCACAAAACCATCCACTACAATAGTGTTTGAACTCGAATAAAGTACCTTTTTGGGTGGCAAATGTCAGGGCGGATGGTTTTGTTTTGTAGGAGGTCATGTTCTCAATGGATATGGGGTATGTATACATAGAAGATAGCGGTCGGCTGGCCAATGCAAATCCCTGTGTCTTGAGCGGTTTAGTTGGCCGGCATACGTCACTTTCATAGGCACCTGGTTGTATTTTTTCGATGTCAACATCGGGCGAAGCGGTTGGTTTAAAATGACCCAACAAAAAATTCACATGGGCGGTGCGGTTGGTGAATTGACACATATGATTTAATGTTAGGTTAGGCCCCGTGTTCATTCAGTTCATCCAGTCCAAGTGGCTAACGGCTCAGTTCACCGTCACCTACCCCAAAAAAGGTCGAATTTCACCGATCGCGTTTCTTTTGCAATAGAACTATATAAAACGTCAAATGGGATGGTTAATAAAGTTAGCTATGCTTTCTTTGAAAATCATTGCAGTTGTCTTCGTTTATTTATTCATAATCAGTATGAAATATAGATCTTAACAGAAGGCCCAAATCACCAGACTGAAATCACCGAGGGCCGAAATCACTGGTTGCCTGCTCCATAGACCCTCCTACACCATATATACCAACAAACCCCGCTATTACAGCCCCTCACCCTCTCGGCGAATACGCGTTGAACACTATACGACACCGCCCCAGTCTGGGTAAACCACTGACGCTAGGCTTTGTTAACCGCTTGGTCGTTTGCCACAGCTGGTCTGTACTTAGTGAACAGCAACACCGATGTTGTTTCCATGCGGGTCCTTCACAATGGAGCGTAAATACAAGCTACAAAGCTACCCCAAATACATAGTATATTACGAGACTCTCTTAGCATATGAACTCACTTGGATCGCAGCAACCCGCCCGACCAACGCGAAAGACCAAGGTCAAGGCTGCTGACACTAGTGGGATGCTGGGCTCAAGCCACACCCTTCCTTCCTGTCAGTTCGGTCAAGGTTCTGACATATCCTTAGGAATATATGTTGAATAAACTCACAGAAATCCCATAGACTTGGTCGAGAGGTACCATTTATCGCTGGTTAATTCGGCAGATGTATCATCCCTGAAGACGGATCGATACACGAGGAAACATAGCGCTTTGTTGCACGTGATACTTTCCAACTCACCATCAACTCGCCAGTCTGCCGTCAATGAGCGCTACTGTCTCTGTTATTCAACCACGTGACGACAGTATTCGATGTCAACCGCGAGAGCTAAGTCGTAAGCGACGTGCCGAATGAAACTGACTCACGAATGGGAATTAATTCAAGCTGCTTGATCGTGGATTGCGCTCCGACGCATTGCTTCCAAGCCACTATATCGGCTGTGAAACTAAATGGCGAACAGCCAACCTTTTAGAGCCGAGAGGCTGTGTGGCGTGCATACATCGGTGGGGAGGTTACTCTCCACACGTTAAAAGTGAGGAATATATTTTTGAATTCGAGTTTTAAAACACTTTCACACTTTAAATGACCAATAAAACAATTCATCAGACTTAGTATATATGAACCCTCAATTGAATTAATTGAACTAGTAAACTTTATCGCAGCACCACCCAACACGCTCTCGTCCTATATTTTGACCTGCATGTGCTCACAATGTGAGTCATAACGGCCAGGTAAAATTGCTACAAAGTCACATATTGATGACGCGGCACGTTATCCGTTCACAGAATCATTACCAACAGAGAGCATAATAAAGTCGCGACCGACAATCTTGATTAATGTTGTTTTTGGAACCTGACATTTATCTCTTGAAAACAATCCTTTTCGGGGGGTTGGCGAGTGGGGTATGCTGTGTAGGGCGTGAGGTTGGAGTGGTTCGGGGAGAGGAGGAATTGGGGGTGAGCTCGATAATAACAGGTAGGGGCATAGTTAAAGAGGATCACTTTCTATTTACAATTCACAAAGCAGAACATATGAATGGTGTCGGTGACAGCGATGGACATTACCTGTGCTACAGAAGCCGTCTTTATTTATCTCAGCCAATCACTAGCTGGTTATTGACGACTCATGTAAACAGCATTGTATCGGACAGAACATCGCGTTATCATATCATCTCCTTATCATGACTGTGACGTTAACGTGATAATTCGAGCACGGTAACAAACACAGAAGGAATCGTGTTAGGACAATTCGACCACACCTTCACCATGATAGCTACAACTCACCGGGTAGGTTTTGCTTAACTTCGTAGGCGCGTCAGGCCGGCAGATATGGTTCTTTATTGCCTTTATTACATTGATTAGGAAGTAACAATGCCATTTTTTTATAGTGTTTGAACTGTGCGAATGAGTCAGTCGTTGAACAACCGAATGTTTCTTCACTGTGCGAACCTGAAGAATAAATTCGATAAAACAGGAGATGTATGCATAGAAGATAGCTGCGGTCTGGCCAATGCTACCCCCCTTTGTGTCTATCTGCCCAGGACACACCTGACTCGCTGTACGATAAATGCCATCGCAGTCAATAATCAGGGCTTTACATTATTCGACTAGGTTCCATTAATGAGCTGGCATGGATGCTATTGTTGCATTTTACGACACGATGAGAATAAATAGTACATAGAGTTGTGTTATATAACAATTTCACATGTAATATTTGATTTCCTCATTAACTGATAAGACTGGAGTACACCCAATAAAATCGGTTTACCATACTAGTGTACATACTGCGGACTCATAATGACTTGTCATAAATTGTCAATACAATCATTGCACCCCATCCCACCCGGAATCCCACCCCACTCGCACAACTTCCTCATTCCTACACTACCAAATGCTGTTGTTAAATGGGCGTGCAAGCATCACCTTAACCGTAATCCATCGCCTTCATCCTTATCCATCGCCTTCACCCTCATTCATAAAATTTTCCCTCATTTATCACCTTAAACTTCATCCGTCGCCTTAACCCTCATACATCACCTTCACCCTCATCCATCACCTTCACCCTCATCCATCGCCTTCACCCTCATTCATCACCTTGACCTTCATCGATCACCTTCACCCTCATTCATCGCCGTGACCTTCACCTATCACGATCAGCCTCATCCATCACCTTAACCTTCATCCATCACCTTCACCATCATCCATCACCTTGACCTTCATCCATCACATTCACCCTCATTCATCGCCGTGACCTTCACCTATCACGATCAGCCTCATCCATCACATTGACCTTCATCCATCACCTTGACTTTCATCCATCACCTCGACCTTCATCTATCACCTTCATCCTTCACCTTCACCTTCATCCACCACCTTCACCATCATCCATCACCTTCATCCATCACCTTCACCCTCATCCATCATCTTGACCTTCACCCACCACCTTCAACATCATCCATCACCTTGACCTTCATCCAACACATTCACCCTCATTCATCACCTTGACCTTCATCCATTACATTCATCCTCATTCATCACCTTGACCTCCATCCCTCACATTCACCCTCATCCATCACATTGATCTTCATCCATCACCTTCACCCTCGTCCATCACCGTCACCATCATCCATCACATTAACCTTCATCCGTCACATCAACCTTCATTCATCACCTGACCTTCATCCATCACATTAACCCTCATTCATCACCTGACCTTCATCCATCACATTCACCCTCATCCATCACCTTGACCTCCATCCATCGCGATCATCCCCATCCATCACATTCGCTGTAGGATTTTCAATGTTAAAAACGATTTTAAACCCCATTGTGACTTCATCTTTCATTCACACCCTCTTACGCTCTCAAATTGCCTAACGGATGCATTCAACGAACTGACGAATTTGACTTGGAGAGACCAAGTGGTAATTTGTCGGGTGATAACACGTTATGATGCACGGTGGCAACGTAATGTCGTGTCACGTGACAAAGATATAACGTTGATGTGATAAGGTAATATAGTCGACGTGATTATAGCATCGTGATGTGATTTGATCACTTCATTACGTCATTGATGTTATTTGATCACATGATGCAGCCCCTTATGTGATGTGATGAAGCATTAGTCTCCTGAACGGTGAACCCATTATGGGATAAGGCATTTTTTTTATAATATCACTACTTAATAAATCAATCGCGGTGAAATGAAAGAGATGACGTGATACCGTTGGTGTGATCTGATGAATTTATAACCCGTAGATAGTTAGTAAGTGGAGACAAGTTGTCGAGGCAACTAGTGTGAAGTCACAGCGGTGGCAGTCGTCGATTCACGCGTCTAACATCCAATGAGCAAGTGATGTACCAGTCATGGAATAGAAAACATGACCACATATCTACACGATTCTTACAAACGATATTATCAACATTAGCCGTTAACCAAACTCACCGTTCAGTGACGAGTTGTCTCCAGCCTAGACAACGGGCGTGTGATGAATGAGCCGCGCTGATGTTGCGTACAAAGCTCGGCTATTCACCGTGACCTCTTGGGGGCGCTTGAACCACTTGCCCCGAGAATAAACGCATCAACGATACGGTGACCCGCAGTGAACTCGCCCCCTCAAACAAATATCATTAAGTTCAAACAGCACGTAGGGCATCAGATAAGGTGGCCACGAGAAGATGTCAATTAGCATCTGTCAGCTATACTAAGTGAGTTTATTGATTGAATCAGGGAGTTTTTCCAGCATAACCGAATCAACAGCCCCCATTCCCCAACTAATACTAATTGATTGCTTTGTTAACAACGAGTAAGCATTTGTAGCATAAATCAAATACAGATAGTTTCGGACATGAGAAGGACGTCCTGAATGGTGAATTTTCCCGAAGGTGATTCCCAATCATTATGAATTAGTTCTTGCTTTTACATTAACAAGACGAATTCATCATAGCGGCTAATGTTTCACTATTTCTAATGGATGACTGTACAATAAAAACATCTTACACACAATTTCTATTTGTGTCATGGGGCATAATTAATCATACCACATACTCCAGTTTTTGGAGGACGTTTACTGTGGCTGCCACACTGATAAGCTGATGGAGATAGTGAGCTCCGAATCGCGAAAATGAGTCACACAAGTTCAGCGATACTTTACCTCGTGACAATTTATTCGACCACAAAGGGGGCGTCTTAACTGTCAAACGATTCTTGATTGATAACGCGCATGTTAGATTTGGGTGATGAGCCAGGCGAGATTCTTAAAGGTGCATTTCACCAATTCACCAAAAATCATCCAAATTCGGTGTTGAAAAAAAAATCCTCGACCGATTCCTTACTACGTTTAGGATACCAAAAAAATCGGTGACCCCAGCTGTGTTTATGGCCTTTGTAAGGGTCGATTTCTTATTTTTTACGAGACGTGAATTTTAACCCATATATGGCACACGGTGGAGGATGCAATACATTCGAAGCTGAAAACGGGCGGAGTTTAAGCGAAAATAGAGTACGCATGCGTAGTTACTGGTCCAGGTAGATATTCATTTTAATATTTTGTAAACAAAATTCGGAGGCTGCTTTAGTGCGCCTTTTATCGATTCATCATCGATAATTTGGCGTTCCCAATTACATGAACGGATTGTAATTGAGTCATTTTAGCAACCACACAAAAATGGAAGCAAAATGAAACGTGCACCAAATCGCCGTCAAATGAATCTTTATAGTGACACTTCAGTCATTAATATTGTTGTGCCATATTATAAAACAATCGAAGTTAAGTCGGTTTTAGTGAAATTAGCCCGATATATGAAAATGATTTAGCCATAGTTGATTACTAAACTTTGGGAAAAACATGCCTTCTCTTCGTCGGGCGCGGCGATGTTGGTGCGCACATTTTGGTGACGTCAGTGGCTCAAGCCTTACTCCATATGTTTGGACGACTTTCCCATAGAACCTCCCTTTTCAATCATTACGATTGCTATGATGTTTATAATATGTATCAAGTTATCTTTATCTGTATCTGACTTCTATTCTACCTTGAAGAACACTGTAAGACCAATATGCAGGTAATGTGGCGCTGTTACACAACTTGGCTAAAGTTAAGTCGTAGTCATTGTCAATGTTTTAAGTGTAAATTAATAGAAATGAAGTTTGAACCTAATTTCTCTTATGACTGTGGTTGCAGATTGTACAGAACATCCTATTTTAAGTCTCTGACATCGACTACAAGCATGCCCAAAAAGTATGGAACACGTTCGTTTGACGGACTATGACCAGCACATATTCATTGAGAAGGGACTACGTGGTGAGATCAGCATGGCCTCTTAGCGCCGCGCAAAGGCCAACAACCCACATGTACACTAATTCGATCAGCGTAAGCCAACAAGCTATATCCACGATGCTAACAACCTGTATGGATGGGCAATGTGCCAGCCTCTACCAACAGGGTCAAAAGAGTGGGTGGCAAACCCGGACACCCTGAGAAATACAATACCAACATATACCGAAGATGCAGTAGTATAGAGGTGGGGGTTCTGTCCCACCGCCCCTCATCTACACTACCACACTAATTACGGTCTATACAGCGTGGTCGATTTTTGCTCCCTGCTCGCTTTTGTTGTTTTCTAAGGTGACCCCATCAGGGCTATATAAGCAATTACAGGGCAGAAAGACGGATTCGGACCCGATCCCCAACAGACCTGACTCTGCCACGTTAGTTTGGCGGCAAATTAACGTGACCATAGGCCAAGGTGTCGACACTCTTCCCGTTTGAGACAAACGGGACACCTTGTGTCGACACCTTGTTGACGTGTAGCTCATAGATGTGACCATCACTGCGTAGCATATTCATACCATGGCGGAACTGCTTCTTTGTGAACAGTGACTCCATGTGCTGTGCGTGGCGTAGGTACTTCTTCACCACCATCTTCTACTTTCCATTTGCCTTTCTAATCTCGGCCTCGTCAGACATCAGAACAAGTGCATCTTGGGGAGCAGGCCAACATACTCCTTGATAGGCACGCCGGCGCACTCGTCCTTCGTTTTGCCCATGACCTTCTTATTGGTGTCAGTGTGAAGTGTGTGATCAGGTGAGTTGTTGCTGTGGTGATGGGTGAGGTCCGCCTGCATTTCTGCGTACACATCAGCTGTGTGGATCTCTATAAGCAACAAGTCCGTGTCTGTGTAAAGCAGGTCCAGATCGCTACCATATCTGTACTTCATTGTGTTGTAATAGAAGTCGTATATCAGGTGCTTGGAGAGGTCGAGTATGCACAAGCCTACATACACCAGGTGGTTTAGCACTAGGCGGGTATTGTGCATATGCAGGGCGGTCAGGTCGTCATCGAATACTTTGTGACGAGCACAGGCGGGACAGGCCACAAGCCTGTGTAGTTTTTTCCTCTTCTGTCGAGCGCACAATCTTAACGTCGGCTCGCCTTCGGAGATTCTCCTTTGTCTTTCCAAATGCAGAGTTATTCATCAGCTTGTACAGGTCCTTCTCAAAGTCGCTGGTGGCAACCTTACGCAGGTCTGTGTTCATGCGAATGTAGGACTACATCCTGGGGCTCTGATTGAATATGAATGCACGGTGTATCTTGGTAAGCCTCATTCCTACCGATAGGTAGAGCTTGAGATTCCTGTAGTGGATCACATACTTCTCTGGGTTGCACAGGTTGGACACCAGCTTCTCATCCTCGGAAGATCCACTTCCAGTGCTCCCAAATTGCACCGAGGAGATTATTCTGGTAGTTTGACAATCATTCATTCTGCACAGACATTCGCTCTGGCGCTAGTGGATAATCATTGAGACCAGTATGTTACACTGCAGGGTATTCGAGATCAAGGTCGAGTATATATCCAGTTTTAGCATTGTCGGTATGGTCCTGTATCTGTAGGGCAGTGGGCTGATCAACCCACTCAATCGCCCTGGTGGGTAGGTCTGACTCATCGCCCATCCATACAGGTTGTTAGCGTCAAGATACTGGATGTTGCTCGCTGGCTTTTCCTTCTCAAACCCCTCCACGTATGGGTTATTAGCTTAAGCGTGGCGACGTGACACCATGCTTATCCCACCGCACAAGCCCTTCTCAATGAACAGGTGTTTGTCATAGTCGATGAGTAACTCTAGCTCCACACCCGTGCTCTTAAGCAGCGCATCTCATGACATATTTGGGCTGGTGTAGTAGTTGGCTGGGTCCAGCTAGTACTTATTCAGCCTGGTCTCAAACACATCTGCTACGAGCAGCACGTCTGTAGGCAGGTAGAGGTTATGGTAGTCGGCCATGTTTCTACACCAGAACATGTCCCAGACCCTATGCGCATGTTTATAATCTGCAGCTTACTGTAGAACTCCTGGATTGGCGGCAGCGGGGCATTAAACGTGTCCTAGATGTCCAAAACTCCTAGGGATACTCCTGGCGCTTCATTTCATCGGGTTCATTCTTTGCTGCTATTGCATAGACGTTTGGGTTGTTTCCAGAGACCAGCTAGTCAAGCGAGGCTGTCTGATCGATAGGGATATGTACTTCTCCATATTGTTTGGGATGCAGTTGTTTTGACCTTGCTGATGACCTGCATCAAGAGATGGGAGTCATTGCCCCTTAGGGTGTGGAGGACCAAAGGCACGGTCCTTGTCTTAGGAGCTTCAAGTTGCAGGCGTAATGGACCGGTCCCCTGTACATACACTCTTAACCCAATCTAGTCAAAATGACTAGCTAACCTGGTCACCCAGCTATCGAAGTTAGTCAAACTCTGTAACGACTAATCACATGGTCAAATCGACTTAGCAACATAGTCAAAATGACTAGCTAGGCTGGTCAGGTGTTATTTGACTAGTTACCTAGTCAATTTGACCACCCTGAGAGCGTTATCTTCTCTTTGATGGGAGACCGCGATGCGCGGATCACACGGGTTGGTTACATAACCACAGATGCGCGCCGCGGCATACCGGAAGCTTGACCTTTGCGGCGGTTCTTTAACCAGTTGCTGCAGGAAATTGGAAATCTTCAGTTGAAATTTTCTGACAATCGCCTCCATACTATTAGGTGAGAATATTAAATATTGACCACTCTTTACTTGACTAGGTAGATTAGTCATTTTGACTAATCAATATTTGACTAACTGCATTAGTCAAATTGACTAACACATTAGTCGTTTGGTGGACAGTCAATATGACTAGCCAAGTTAGTCAAGTTACCTGATATATGACAGTGGTCGCGGACGCAGTCGCTACCGGAAGCATTGCATTCGATTTCTGCTTACGCCTCTGTACTCCACAAGGGGTTTGGTCTAACAATCGCACCGGACAACTACATAACAGTAACCACATGGCTCATGTTCCTCTGTCTTTTGCGTGTTACTCTGAGACAGTTACAAGGATCATGTGCAGGGCCTGCAATCTTCTGGGTGATCGCCTTAAAGTTGGCACAGATAACATATGGCGATGCCAGCTGCTTATGCCAGTTCTGAAACGATAATATATTCTTCCCTTCCTTCAGCATGTCAACTCGCACAGCAC
Organism: Urechis unicinctus; assembly: GCA_034190875.2. Taxonomy (NCBI): domain Eukaryota; kingdom Metazoa; phylum Annelida; class Polychaeta; order Xenopneusta; family Urechidae; genus Urechis; species Urechis unicinctus. Next base: position 32,794,900 of record CM067349.1, read on the forward strand.
TCTGCCCTATCCCCATGCACTCAGGCTTGTGCGCGTGGAGCACTTTCTGCATGTAGGCATCGCTCACAGAAGAACTTGCGTGTTTACTCTGATCACACAGCAAGTGGTTCAGATCTTTGATCCGCGTGTAGAGGAACGTACCATCCTTCTCAATCAGCATTAGGTTTCTACGTGGTTTATCACCAGGTTGCTTATAAATGTGGTGTTTGATGATGGGAGCACACCTTCCCACTCCTTCCCAGCTAAAGATGTTCAGGGCTAGGTTAGGTACTTGCTTCCTTACCTTCTCAAGTTGCAAAAAGCTGGTGTTGGATTATCTATGCTTATACCATCCAGCAGGTCTAACTAGTCTAGGTCCCTATTCCCTTTAGCCCCAACACCCCGACTGGCACAACTCTCTCTGGCTCAAGGGTCTTGCTGCCAGGTTTCTGGCCGCTCAAATCAAAACCGGCATAACAGATTGACCAATCGGATCTCGCCTTGCAAACGCATTTGGCTAAATCCGGAGATCGTCGACTAAATGCATATTGTTGTTCTGCCATCTCTGTATGCTGAAGTGATAGGGCGCCACAAGCAAACGCGGTTCAATAGTAGTTGTCCGTGTTCTTCACATCTATTATCGCCTTCTTGTTTGCCAGCGCACTCGATAGTGGCAGGTAGGAGCCAGCTTTGAAGGGCTGGTAGCGGGCAATATCAAACCACAGAATTGCAACTGACACCCAGCCGAAACCTGGATTGGTCCACTTCTCCAACCACTCTTGGATATTGGCATTGCTCCTCTTCAGAATATCGTCAATATCTTCTGCTGAGAGAACCACCTCCTGCTTATTATTAAGTACAGGCTCAACATGCTCAGTGTCAGCAGCTCTGCTTCCAGCATCACCTGTGGGCTTCATGAGCCTCACCTGCTGGGCAAACTGAAACTTGATTCCATTCTGCTCCTTAAGCTCAGCAGTCAGAACTTACTCATTGGTTTATGCACGCCTCTTAAGAACATCATAGTGTCGCCGTCGAGGGGGTGACCCTCAGGAACGTTCATCACACACCCATGCAAATAGTTTTTAACAGCCCACTTAGTCTTACAGATTGTACACACCCTGTCGTGCAGCACATGTATACTACCTTTATTCACTTTATTTAGTGCTTAGCTGTTGTTAAGGCCGTGGTTAGTGGAGCTAAGTATATGCCATAGCAGTGACATAGCTCGAGGGTAGCAGTGCTTAGTGCGTGCCCAACAAACGAGTCTGTCATTAGCTTTGGCCGGTGTTGTAGTGGGATCGGTAGAAACATACAAGCAACACCTCAGTATTGCAGTAGAATTGCCTGACTGCACTTCATGCTAGCACTTAGCCTAGCCTCGTATCTCACATACAGCTTGGTGATCTCTTTGTCAGACATTAATTCAACCTGATCAATTGTCAGGCGCTGCGCACCCAGGTACTGACAGGGCTGACCCCCAGCTATGACAGCAGCAAGCCTATCTCTGTTAGTCTTTGAAGAAGACATGTCCCCTCCGGGTTCAGCTGGGACAAGGCCATGGTGGAACGCTTAGACCCAGCCAACTACTACCCAGATAATTATACCTTACCCGGCAACCAATGACACAGCCGCTGTCAGTGTCGCAACGACCAACATAGTTTAAATCACGGTCAACGACATAAGCAGTAGGTTGATCAGTCTTCAGCAGCAGTTTGTCGAGCTTGGTCTCTGCTTGTAGCAGGCATACTGCCGCACGTTCCTCCATTGTTGTGATGACATCATTTTCACACAGAACGTCTTCAAATGAGTGACGGTCCTTGGTGTGGAAGCGCACAACCCTGTGAGTCTGCTCATGTAGGTCCTTCATCACAGAGTTGTACTTTAGGTAGGAGACCTAGACACTCTGCTGCGCATGGCGGCTGCTAAAGGTCTGTTCAGATAACATATCTTTCTTCTTGGTTAGGGCCTTGGTCGTCGAACAGTCATCAATAATGTACTGGGTAGCCTCGCCCTTAGAACAATGGTAGAAAACCCTCAGTTAGTCATGGAGCCACTTCCCTGGATCAACCACGTACACCTCTGAATCAGACCACACCCATGGCTGCGACTGATAGGCCTCGTTGAAACGGATGGTAGGGCAGAAGATCACAATATGTTCAAAGGCACCGATGAAGGGCCCTTCAAGTAGGTTGAAAATGAAGTTTTTCCGCATCCTGTCTGCCCACAGATAATAGCCGAGCAGGGACCAACGTTGAAGAACCTGCCATCCTTAATGTTAAGCTGTGCATCCATAACACATACATATAGACGTTCACGTGCCTGTCACTACCATGGAGCTGGTCGTCGTCCTCAAGTCGAGCCACAGGGCATACATACTGGTTTTTACAGCTATTACCACACTGGGGTATTGTTTACTTGTTGCCGCAAAGGTCTTCTTTGCCTCATTCCACTGCTGGTAGCCACTCATGCCCTTGGCATAGAGTTGGTTGGGAATGCCCTCAATGGTCACCTCGACCTTTGTAATCTTTGGGTAGTAGAATGACTCTGTCTTCCTGACAAATGAGGTATTGGCTGGGTCTTCAAAGAGCAGTAGGATGTTCTTCATGCTGGGGTCCGGTACGTACAGGTTGATGTTCCACAGTGTGTCACTTTTATTGTATGCATGCTTCATGTGGCGGAGCACACGCTCATACAGAACCGCGATTTAGCTTGCGGTGGTAAGTACTCGTCATGTTGGCAGTTACAAGTATATCTTCAATACAGTCACGTGGAATTTGACAAGCTAACATTTGACAACGACGTCGATGTGGGAGGGGAGAGGGATGAGACTAGCTTCATTAACGATGAGGAGACTAACTGCAATGACAGTGATTACCTCGAGTACGACTAGTCAACCATGGGCTATTACTGAAGAAAAGCCTGCTGGGTTAACAGAAGATCAGTTGAGATCCCAAGAAGAAACAAATGTTACGCGGTGGAAGAAGGCAGTGTCCAAGCATGGGCTGCAGGCCACTCTGGAGTTCAGGTCGTCTAAACAGTGTAGACTTTGGGTTCATAACGCCATAGAAGACGTTGGTACACAGACAAATGGTCTGCCACTCCGAGAGCTTATAGGGCTTGACAAGGCTATGCAGACCCAGAGAGGAAAGCTGATCGACAACCTGGCGCAGCTTAGCGGAATAGACAGGCATATAGCCTGTCGGGAGCGTAAGCTGGAGGAGCTGCCAGAGGAGGCTGAAAACAAGAGGAAACTCCAAGAGCGGGAGCTACCAAGCCTGTGGGAAGAAAGACAAGAAAGACCAGAAGCTGCCTTTGTGAACGGGGAATGGCTACGTACCCAAATCAATCGCACCAGGGAAACTTAACGAGGACACAACATTAGTCCAGTGTATCCGCACCCTGTTCCCGGAGCAGGGCATTACAATTGCCTCCATCCTCACTGCGATTAGGATGGTAATCACAACCCTGGTACTCTGGTACAGGTGCGGATGGGGGGAGGGTTAATGCCACCCCGGCACCAGCACCGACACCAGCTGACAAGCCCGGTGTGAAGGAATGGATAAAAAAACAGTTAGCTAACTCCTTGGCCAATGATTTTCCCAGTATGTTAGTACTCCAGGCAGTACTAGCACCCGCAATATTTTGCTTTATGTAATTATGTAGCGATCGACACTGGAAAAAAAATCCATTCGTTGGTTTTGTAAACACACGACATCCTGCTTTGTACGTGTTGGGATCTTCGTGGTGAATGATTGGTCGTACTTCACCTTTTACAGGGTCAGCGAGGTGCATTCTGTTGTCAAAGGTATTATCAGTGGCTAACCATGTAGCGTCATCCGATAGTGCTACCCTCATTTCGTTTAGACGAATGGTGAAGTACACGTGAAACCTCTCCCAGAGTTAAGGTGGTCCAACACGAAACACCACAGCCGGAGGCTGCGCACCATGCAGCAAAATTCACCTGGTTTTGCCAGTATTGCATGTGGTCGGTTCTCCAGCCAGCTATTACTTTATCGTCGCTTACGTTTGGAACCACAAAGTGTTCAAAAAGGATAGAGAACTTGAACGTCCCCGTAGTGTCCTCTGCTTGGATCTGGATGAGGAGATGTGTCAGCTGCTCAGCTGGTACATGGGGCCGGTACAGTCTAGTTTGTATGTAACGTTCCTACTGAATCTAAAGGCTTGTGTATCCAAAGTACTATGTATCATACTCTGTCTAATGTTCATAGCGACGAGGCTGTGCCCCTGCAAAATTCTATTGACAAAAATGCAGGTGATCTTTGCGCAGGCCTCAAATGAGACCATTACATGGCAGTCAAGGACTGCAGAAATCGAAGGGGGGGTGCCCATTTAAATCATGGCCTCTGGAATTTCAAACTTTTGCTGGAGGTGCTTGCAGCTAAAGGTCTTAGTTTTGGAGGTTGATGTTTTGGATGGGGTTATAAACCTACCAATTCCTGATGATGGTGTATTAAAAATGTTGCGTCTTGATAACGGTCTGGGTGGGCAATAGATTCCTTCAGGTTGACAGGCCTATCAACTTTAGCACCTTTAATCCACTTAATGTCAATCTGCATCAAGTCAGTACCACCCACAACATGCTTGATGGGGCCCCCACTTCGCTTCTTGCAGGTTTTGAGGGTAGCTCTTTCGGTGATAAAGTAACAACGAACATCGCTAATCCTGTCTCAAAACGTGTTACTAACGGAATGGTGCACGAGTTAAAGGTTCAGTAACCGGCTAATAAGTAGTTCTTTGGAACCAAGTGGAGCTTGCGCTCCCTCTTGGTTCTCGAAGATGGCATTTCCAATGTAGAAAATTTGATGATAAGACCTTACCTTCACGATGTCAACTTGATTTAACAAGTCCAATTTAATAAGCAATCAGTATTATGTATCGCATTAGAGTCTCAGGAATTGCAACAACTTGTAAATATGCATAATCGCCTAAAATGTGCGAGGCGGTTAACTTTTCCGACTTAATTCCAATATGGCGGCGAGATTGCGCAACGTAAGTCGAATTGTAACGGACTTGTTATTATGCTGGATAAAGGAGAGGAAAAGGTAACTAGGTCGGAAAGTTATAAGGTATAAATCTAGTATAAACTGACTCACCCGTGAAATGTTTTATCAGGCAGATGATGGTATGATAAAAACTTAGCAAATTATGCGCGGTCGTTTACGACAACGTAATGCAAGAGACCGGTTTTTGACAAACACCAGAATTCTGAGTGGAATTACGCCGACAAGTTAGAAATTAATCGAATATCAAGTGTTCGCCCAAAGATTTGTTAAAAAAAACCATATTCATTAAATTCAGTCAATACTCTCACCGTTGGTGGCTTTAAATTCTTCTCTACGTATTCTTCTCAGTACGAAAGTGATGATCAGTTAAGCATGTTTGTCAATCTACGGATAAAAGTGGGTTTTCCTGTTAGACCAACAAGGGAGTACCCGATCCACTGTTGGTCTGTTGGGCTACTAATAAGGGACGGCTATTGGACAACCACTACCTTTATGTTGGCGTTGTCCCTCGATGTGTAATTATTGTTTGTTAATCGCGTCCAAAAGAGCAGTTGTTATGTAACCTAGCTAAGGAACAATCATGTTGGCATCCGAATATTTGACACACCTCTCGAGTTGGCCATAGGTGACCAAATCAGTTGCAGAACACGCTGGAATGCAATGCAAGTCAGTAGTTTCACTCGTATTGAACTTTAACCATATAGTTATGTAGACACCAACCGCGCCTAGTATTTTCCCAGGGTTGCCCCCCACCGATGAGAATCCAGGGCACTCCTATGAGTTGAATGAGATCAGCCTCAAGAAGCAATACCCCGAGAAAGAGATTGAAACAAAAAATAGCCACTACTTAAGAAACTGTTTTTATGTGTCTTGATGTTGATCTTAGCATGCTCCGCGAACTCCGCGAGGGGAGGGTCGTCTCGGTCTATCCTGAGGACGTATCCAGTGGCGGGATCGATAATCATCCATAAATGATCGACCTGACCGGATACGTAGATCCGGGCATTGTAGATGAGCTTGCTGTTTTCTATGGCCATTGTTGCAACCTTAAGACGCTCCGGCTTTAAGCAGCAAAGACGCTGCTGGGAACTGGCTTTCGTCTCTTGTGCTTAAGCCCATCCTCAGAGACAGAGAACTGTATGATAATGTAATATATATACACATGAGTCAAGAGAAACCGAACCCTTAACTGGTGGATAAACCCTCGTAGAGAAGGCCCTGTGATAGCAGACCCTTATCGCCAGTCAAAAGTCTAATTTACTATGTGGTTGACCCAGTTATTATCCTCATCGCATAATATCTGCTTAATTGTCTGCCAAAGTGAACACTTTTAACATTTCTAAAGGTCAATATGAGATTATGTTTTGTGTTAATTCACATGTCTGTGCATACTAAAGAACAGTGTACTTTGTTCTGCGTTATGACGGTAAGGGCTAAACCACACACAAATTAGATATTTGGCACGAAACATAACTGCCCTTTCCTACGTGAATAATGAATGTGCATACTGTTAAAAGAAAGCGCCAGTTAAAATTCGTGAGCAGTAGTACTGATACATAGTAAAAGAGTGACAGCTTTAATTGGAAATGCACTGCCTGACTGTAGGTTTATATTAATGATGCTGTGTCTTTCTGTATGTTAACATTGGTACTGCGTTGCCTCTCAGTAGATTGATACTGGCACTTCATTGCCACTCTGTAGGATTATTTTGGTGCTGAACTACGCCTATTTAGGATTATATTGGAACATCACTGCATTTCTCTAGGCTTATAATAGCACTTCATTGCCTCTCTGTTTGGTAACATTAGAACTGCAATGGCGGTAGTCAGTAGTTTCACTCGTATTGAACTTTAACCATATAGTTATGTAGACACCAACCGCGCCTAGTATTTTCCCAGGGTTGCCCCCCACCGATGAGAATCCAGGGCACTCCTATGAGTTGAATGAGATCAGCCTCAAGAAGCAATACCCGAGAAAGAGATTGAAACAAAAAATAGCCACTACTTAAGAAACTGTTTTTATGTGTCTTGATGTTGATCTTAGCATGCTCCGCGAACTCCGCGAGGGGAGGGTCGTCTCGGTCTATCCTGAGGACGTATCCAGTGGCGGGATCGATAATCATCCATAAATGATCGACCTGACCGGATACGTAGATCCGGGCATTGTAGATGAGCTTGCTGTTTTCTATGGCCATTGTTGCAACCTTAAGACGCTCCGGCTTTAAGCAGCAAAGACGCTGCTGGGAACTGGCTTTCGTCTCTTGTGCTTAAGCCCATCCTCAGAGACAGAGAACTGTATGATAATGTAATATATATACACATGAGTCAAGAGAAACCGAACCCTTAACTGGTGGATAAACCCTCGTAGAGAAGGCCCTGTGATAGCAGACCCTTATCGCCAGTCAAAAGTCTAATTTACTATGTGGTTGACCCAGTTATTATCCTTATCGCATAATATCTGCTTAATTGTCTGCCAAAGAGAACACTTTTAACATTTCTAAAGGTCAATATGAGATTATGTTTTGTGTTAATTCACATGTCTGTGCATACTAAAGAACAGTGTACTTTGTTCTGCGTTATGACGGTAAGGGCTAAACCACACACAGATTAGATATTTGGCACGAAACATAACTGCCCTTTCCTACGTGAATAATGAATGTGCATACTGTTAAAAGAAAGCGCCAGTTAAAATTCATGAGCAGTAGTACTGATACATAGTAAAAGAGTGACAGCTTTAATTGGAAATGCACTGCCTGACTGTAGGTTTATATTAATGATGCAGTGTCTTTCTGTATGTTAACATTGGTACTGCGTTGCCTCTCAGTAGATTGATACTGGCACTTCATTGCCACTCTGTAGGATTATTTTGGTGCTGAACTACGCCTATTTAGGATTATATTGGAACATCACTGCATTTCTCTAGGCTTATAATAGCACTTCATTGCCTCTCTGTTTGGTAACATTAGAACTGCAATGGCGGTAGGTTTATATTGGTACTGCAATGACTCTCTTTAGGTTTGTATTGGTACTACATTGCCTCCCTTTAGGTTCATATTAGTGCTAGATTGCCTCTCTTTAGGTTTGTATTGGTACTACATTGTCTCTCTTTAGGTTTGTATTGGTGCTAGATAGCCTCTCTTTAGGTTTGTATTGGTGCTAAATAGCCTCTCTTTAGGTTTGTATTGGTGCTAAATAGCCTCTCTTTAGGTTCAGTTATAAGGATAATAAGGGACGGCTATTTGACAACTACTACCTTCCTGTTGGCGTTGTCCTTGAATTCATAAAATGTCAATTAAAGCGAGTATCTATGGACCTAGAAAAAAAACGGAGAGCACTCAACTGACCTCTTTGAATAAGTTAAAAAAAGCCTTTGTTGATGCGCTACACAACCAGCCCTCATTGAAGCCCCTCATTACTATTTGGGCAGAAGAAAGGGGTACATTGGTTAATGGAATGCACGAGTGGTCATTTGGTGATAGTGCCAGTGGTGTTGACCATGGATATCTTATGCCAGCGACGGGCCGAGTTTTTCGTATGGGGCTATCAACTAGTGTGTAATTATTGTTGTTAATCGTGTCCAAAAGAGCAGCTGTTATACAAAGGAACGATCATGTTGGCATCCGGATATTTGACACACCTCTCGAGTTGGCCATAGGTGACCAAATCAGTTGCAGAACACGCTGGAATGCAATGCATGTCAGTAGTTTCACTCCTAATTGAACTTGAACTTTAACCATATAGTTATGAAGACACCAACCGCGCCTAGTATTTTCCCAGGGTTGCCCACCCCCAAACCAACGACGATAATCCAGGACACCCCTATCAGTTGAATGAGATCATCCTCAAGAAGCAATACCTCGAGAGAGAGATTGAAATATAGGCGTGTAGTTAACTCAGTGGATGCAGCAGATACTGCTTTAGTTACTGTTGGTATGTGTCTAGGCGCAAGTGCCGAAGGTGTTATGTCTACAGTAGTTGCCATTCCTGTTGCCACTGTTTTGGGTGCTACTGGGGGCGCTTGTGAACAACTTGGAATCACTGGAAAATTGATTGGTCGGCGACTGACCGTAAAGGTTTAAAATCATGATCAGATCCACGTTCTTGCGCAGAACACATTGAATACCATTTCTGACATGGTATCGACAGCACTTGAATATCTCGGATCATGAGCCCTATGGTGACGTATTTAATAAATCTTCAACAGCAGTATACAGTTGTCTGTAAGTTAACTTCAACTAACACTCCCCAAGATTTACGAACCTGATCATGCAAAGTGAAAAATTGAAGTCGGGAACATTTAATTTTGCATTGATCTGGAATGTTATATTGGCCGGCTCTCCCTGGTAAATAAATAAGGAACGTTCCCTTAGAATTTCCTAGACCCTGCGATCCAAGTCTCTGCAACTTTAGCAGTGAGGAATTGCTCCGGGTGATCAACGACATCTGTGTCGGACGAGATGACAACGAAGTCGGCCAGGTATCCTGGTAGCAGTTGACCCAAAATATGCTCTTTAAGAGTAGCATAAGCCCCGTCTCGTGTGTATAGGTCAATAGCTTGTTGCACATTCAGACATTCTTCTGGTCTGAAAACATTCATCAACATATCTCCTGTGATAGCGACGTTCACATAGTATCATTGTAATAAGTAACAATCTATAGATATACATATGACGTACGCTAATTATAAAAATTCTTTCTCACCTAAATTGTTTGGTTTGAGGAACTTGCCGCCGACCGTGGGGTCGGTAAATAGCGTCGTAGATACCAAGCATGGGCTGTGGGGGTTCCACGGGGGCGTCTGACCCCCCGGCACATCTGACACCTGACACGGACACACAGGAGTTCATTCATCAATGTCTTAGTCCGCAATCAATCTTTCTCAAGGACACGATTGCTATATCATATTCGGATGAGTGCCTCTTTAGTACCTCTCTCCAGGAGGGTCTTCCATGGGTATGACCACGCGAGGAGGTCTTCAGGAATTATCTCCTCAGCGAGGGCAGCGTCGGTCGGCACAAACTGAGGCTGGATGTTGGCAATGCAGCCGCGTTCTTTCATACGCTCGATCAAGTCGTCTCGTAGAAACTTAAACGACATTTGAAAACGTTTACGGCACACGTGCATGCTCTGTTATATCAGTTCACGTTAGCTTTCAATTTCGCAAATTGTCATAACATCAAGAACATGAATTTAAAGTCAACAATTTGTGAAAGAATCAGCAATACTTGTTCAGGAAAGCTTGACGAACGTCGAGATATCGTTGGCAGTTTGCAGGGTGGGGAAGTATATATGATATTTGTCTTCATTACCTGGCAGTGTGTCAGCAAAGGGCGCTTTTCTGGTGCGACTTGGGCGTGTTCCATGGCGTCCAGTGCTGCTTCCGCCGCAGCGTCCCCGATGACATGAAACTCCAGTCGGTACCCAAGAGAAGTCGCTTCATGAACCAGTGCGTTCAATTTATCCTATGTCATCATTGCATTAATAATTCATTATGGTATCAACCTCGCAACAGTCCTTGATAAAATACGCCTATATATTTACCTGTTTATGAATTAAGATGCCTCTGTTATCTGAATTTCTATATGTTTGACTTAAGGCAGCGGTGGCGCCTCCTAGGGAGCCATCTGTAAACAGCTTGATGCGGTCACATGACAGGAAATCGCCACGTGTCTCACCGGCAAAGCGCGGGAAATTTCCACCCTTCCTGTCGTCGTTGAAATAAGCTGAGTAGAAGATTCGTACAGGTAAGTCTTCCTGGTCAGCTTTGTCACAATACTCTTGCCACGTATCACCCTCTAGCGCATGCGCACTAGTGACACCGCACGCCAATAGTTTATCAATTGCTGTGGTGATATATTGCTGCTTGTCTGATGTGAGAGGAACATTGGCGATAACTAGATCGCGTGCCGTTTCCCTAGCAACGCCGGTCAGTTCACCATTTCTGGGATGATTTGACGGATATCGATCAAAAGCGCCCCCTGGTGGATCTGGGGTGGATGGACTTAATCCTGGAACATGCAGGCCACTGACATATCATCAACCTTTCATTAATGCAACCTCCAACGTCGTAACATAGCGTTAGTAAAACACTCCCATGACTTCCCATGCCTTCACCTGACAAAATTAAGATAAATACATGTTTACTTGTTAAGCATTAAAATCACCTACGCTAATAATAACTAACATATTGATTAAGAGGTTTTACGAAAATATCGACGAATACGATGATTTCCATTTGTTCGTCTTACCGAGTAGTTCCATGGCTGTGGAATTCATCACCAACAAGTGGCCACAGCTGCGTGCCAGACAAGCTGGTCTGTCCTGACACACGGCATCCACGTCTTCCTTCGTAGGCCACCGACCCATCAAGTCCTGCTCCCATCCCATTCCACGAATCCATAACTTCTCTGGTCGATTTCGGCAGTATTCGCCTATCTTCATCTGGAATTCTTCAATCGATTTACTGCCGTGAAGGAGCACGCTATCCAGAGCTGCACCTAAATAACTCACGTGAATATGTGACTCGTGAAAACCAGGAAGAATTCTCTTCCCGCCCATGTTGATCTTAGCATGCTCCACGAACTCTGCGAGGGGTGCTTCGTCTCGGTCTATCCTGAGGACGTATCCAGTGGCGGGATCGATAATCATCCATGAATGATCGACCTGACCGGATATGTAGATCCGGGCATTGTAGATGAGCTTGCTGTTTTCTATGGCCATTGTTGCAACCTTAAGACACTCCGGCTTTAAGCAGCAATGACGCTGCTGGGAACTGGCTTTTGTCTCGGATGCTTAAGCACATACTCGGCGACAGAGAACTGTATGATAATATAATATATATACACATATGAGTCAAGAGAAACCAAACCCTTAACTGGTGGGTCAGCAGTGGTAGAGAAGGCCCTGTGATAGCAGACCATTATCTCCTGTCCATAGTCTAATTTACTGTGTGGTTGACCCAGTTATTATCCTCTTCGCGTAATACATGTAGTAGTATAGGTAATGGCGGAGCTGGCGCACCGCCTTACCTATACTACGTAGTCCCCTATTGGGGACCAGCCACCCGGGCGAATTGGGTTTCGGTTTCTGGTGGTAGCGGGGTGGGGACTTCGTTGAGAGCCACGGCCAAGCCCCTCCCTTCTACCCACGAACGAAGGTTACCATCGCTTGAAAAACAAAACGTCTTCGATCGCAAGTACAAGGAGATATATACAAGGCTGACGGGTAAAGTGGTGGGCAAGACCCCCATGGCCACGGTCACCCCTCCGGTTCCGAAGCCGCGGCGGAAGGTAAAACCAGTATCGCGACCACGACCACTTCCAAGGTCATTCTCTCCCAGAAAGAAGAAAGTGGGCTGTAAAGAACTACCTGCGAGGATGGGTGATGGATGTTCCTGAGTCCTACTGCCCAGCCGCAGACCTCATGATCTTCCAGAAAGCTGTATGCCTGAAAATCCGCAAAGTTGTGACCAGGGAGCTGGATGACCTAGGCGGCCTCAAGTGTCAGTTCGCAATCAAGGTAAGACTCTGCAAGCATGATAAAGAGGGCACCACAGAGTACGTTGAACCAGTCTTGCGAAATAAGCAGGAGGTGGTTGTAGAACTCGAAGACATCGACACCGCACTGAAGCAATCCAACGTTGAAATTCAGGAGAGGCTGAAGAAGTGGACAAACTAAGGTTCATGGTGGGTCTTTGAGGCCGTAACAACTATCTGGATCGACATCGCTAAGTATCAACCACTCAAGGGCGGCTCCCACATTGAGCTACCACCATCCCTAGCAAACAAGAAAAAAAACGTAAAGAACCAAGACGACTTATGCATACTATGGTCAATAGCAGCAGCCCTCCACCCAGTTGCTAAAGATCCACCGCGGCCCACAAAATATAACCTCCGCGGGTTGCTAGAAAAGCTCGAGGGTGTGGGGGTGGAGTTCCCTACCCCGGTCTCCCATGTTGGAAAAATAGAAAAGCATCTTAACCTAGCCCTAAACATATTTGGCTGGGATGGGAAAACCACCGTAGTACACTGGATCAGCAAACACCCCGGCACCCTCATTAACCTCATGCTGATCGAGAAAGACGACTGGTTTCACTTTACTCACATCAAAGACCTGAACCGCCTACTCTACGACCAGAATAAACATCAGCACCGCAAGTTCTTCTTCGAGCTTTGCCTCTACGGGTACACCAACGAGAAACTGCTCCTGGCCCAAAAGCCCGAGTGTGCAGGGGTCGGGCAAACTGCCGTGCGGGTGGATATGCCTGAGGAGGGGTAAAACATTATCCTTCCAGAACTGGCAGAAGCAGCTTCTGGCCCCCTATGTCATCTATGCTGACTTTGAGGCGCTCGCAGTGAAGCTTCCAGGGCCAGTGCTCAATCCTGAAAAGAGTAATACCCAGAACACCCAGGAACACACAGGGGCCGTATTCACCAACCGACTAAAGTCTAAGTTTTGTCTAAAAACGCTGAGCCGTGACTTAGCGGTATTCACCAACAAACTTAAGTTTGAGTTTTGACTCAAAACGTGCTCAAAGCTGAGACACCTTTGACGGTGACTTAAGTTCTTAATAATGACTTAAATATGGCCGACACAGTTAACATCAACATTCCGCTCATTCTGTTTTGTTTGTGATTTTAAGAGTTATTATTTGATTATAGCTCATAATAAAATTAAATGAGAGATAAATCGACAAGCTTTTCCATTTACACGTTTAATTTTAGCAATGTTTATACAGTTGGAGGGATGAGACTACGATCTGTCTGTGAAGCGAGATATTTCGCTCGTGACCATATTTTGCCAGACACTGCCAAGATGACAGCAAACACATGTCCTCGGGTCGATGATGTTTATGTGGCGTTTGTGTCACATGCAAAGTATAACGTCTGCTAAATATCAGAGGAAAATAGTCGGTCATTCATTCAGAAGGTGGCGATACTGTTTTGTATAAAAAAAGCTTTGCCTGTTACAACGATGAAATCTCATTATGATGATTTATAACCCGGCCATCATAAAGAATCGAGGCCGAGAGGCGATATGTTAAACGTCAGCTGCACTGAAATGTAAGTCATAAATTGTATCGACAAATTATATTTAATCTCTCTTTTGCGGAATGAGGGAACATGATTTGGTTTAAATGTCGTGCTGACAATTATTTAAAATACTCCAGTCTACATTGCGTTTACATTGGATAGATTTTGACAGTAGTCTAGCAGTGAGAACTGAAATACTTCATCCATATTAGCCCAAAAGACCAAGGTAGGGTTCTATTTATCACCTTGTCGGTCCAACAGTACAACCAAATAATATTGTCGATGCATTCGATCAACCCAGAACTCACCACTTTTGTCACGAAATATGCATGCAGCACTACCCGTACTTGGTTCGAAAGAGCTAATCCATATTGAATATATATAGTTCCGAACAGAATTCCGGACTCAACGGCGTTAGTGAATACCAACTTAGCAACGGCTCAGCTGAGTCATGATAACGGCGACTCAGCGTTGAGTCGTGACTTAAGCTCAGCGTGGTTGGTGAATACGGGCCCAGGGCTGTGGGTACGGCTAGATAGTGGTCAGGTGCGATGGAAATACCTCGCCCCCAGTAGTCTACAGGGGAAGAGACACTGTGGAGAAGTTCCTCAAGGCCTTACAGCAGGAGAAGAAATTGATCAAAGCAGTTCTCTGCAATCCAGTTCCCATGTGGATGACCAGGGAGGACCAAAGAGTCCACAAGACCGCAACCCAATGCCACGTCTGCAGCAAACCACTCGGAACCGACCGGGTTCGTGACCACTGCCACATAACCGGCAAGTACAGAGGGCCAGCACACAACGCCTGAAACCTAAAGCTAAGGCTGAGCCCCAAGACAGCCCCCATCCCCGTGGTCTTCCACAACCTGAGGGGCTATGACTCCCATCTCCTAATGCAGGGCATAAGCAAGGTAGAGGGGGACATCAGCTGTATACCCAACAATATGGAGAAGTATATATCCCTATCCTTCGAAGAGCTCCGCTTCATAGACAGAGCACAGTTCCTCCTGGCCTCCCTCGACAAGCTGGTCTCAGCCAACTACCCAGACGCGTTCACCGTGACGGCAGAGTATGAACCAGACCAGACAAAGCGAGGGTTACTACTGCGCAAGGGAGTCTTCCCCTATCAGTTCATGGATAGCTGGGATAAGTTTGATTCTCCCCTCCCGCCCATCCAAGACTTCTACAGCAAGCTCTCCGAGCAGGGCACATCAGCCACAGACTACGCCCACGCGCAAAAGGTCTGGAGCACGTTCGGTTTCAAGAACATGGGCAACTACCACGACCTCTACCTCCGGACAGACATCCTCCTCCTAGCCGACGTGTTTGAAACATTCCGGAAGACCAGCCTAAATCAGTACGGTCTGGACCCGGCCCACTACTACACCAGCCCAGGCCTCTCTTGGGACGCTATACTCAAGAGCACAGGGGTAAAGCTAGAACTCCTAACCTTCTACGACAAGCACCTCTTCATCGAGAAGGGTCTGCAGGGATTTATAAGTATCTCGCGGCACCTCGCAAAGGCGAACAATCCATACGTAGGAGACTTCAACCAGGACAAGCCCATGAACTATATCCAGTACCTCAACACCAACAACCTCTATGGATGGGCAATGAGCCAGGCCCTACCCACCTCGAACATTGAGTGGGTGGACCGGCCTCCAGAATAGTCCGCATCCACCCTGATGACACCGAGACTGGGTACATCCTTGAGGTCGACCTGGAATATCCAGCTGAGCTTCACGACGACCACAACGACTAACCCCCGACTAAACCACAATCTATACACAGCCCTAGGTTATTTGTTATGCCCTTCTGACACTCTGCACAAAGCCGATTTAAGATCCCCTGTTTAATCTTAAACCTGTGCATTGCACAGAAGTCAAACTTACAGGGCCTGTCACAAGGTTCTCTCCTCCCGAGTAATATCCAGGGGCCACTTTCGAGTTGCTTCCATTACTACCTATCTGTCTTTTGTCTAATTGGTAATACCGTCTGGTGTCAGCTGGGTATCGGACGGCACCACAAGCAGCTCCTCCTTTACAAAGCCACGGAGTGGTCCATCCAACAAATAGTATAGTACAGGTTCACCAGATTTAATGACAGAGCGTCCAATCCGGTAAACATTGAGTGAACACACACGGTCAGTGACCCGCCGCCGGTGGTCTTGCTCGACCTCACCAGGCTGGTAGAGGTAGCGAACACCAACATCAGAGGGAAGTTTTTGCTCTGTGACCCCCAGCAGGTGCCCTGGTACGACTGAAGAGGGCTTTTGTGCAACTCGTTTTGCCTTTATAGCATCTTTAGGTTTTTTTCCAGTCAAGCTGGTCACCTCATTATTTATTGCAGAGACTACAGCCTTCAGTCGAGAAACCCACTCAGTCGATCGTTTTCCAGTATCCTTTAACTCTACGGGATACAGGTGTCCAAAGAGTCGTTCAGCAAGTGTTCTGTTAAAGCGCTGTACTATAACCTGGTCTCGATGGATATTCACACGGCCGCGCCTGACTGATACTCCATATTTTTCTAGCAGCTGATTAACTGCTCCCATAAACTCCCGTCCGGGGTCCACCTGAAGTAGTTTAGGCCACCCTAGCGGCCCTCGCTTGTATATCCTTTCGAGCGCACCTGCGACCTGTTTAGCCTCCTTTGTAGCCAATGCCTCGGCCGCCTTGTAGTGCGAGGCCACATCCACCACTGTGAGGGCGTTCTTGTAAGTCCGACACTTCACAACGTCATGAGGAAGAAATAAGAGATCGGCTTGGTGAACCTCATTAGGGACAGGGACATCAAACTTCGGCCTGGGAACGTGTTTTGGCACTGGCAGGTAAATTTGCCATATAGCTTGCTTTGTTAGCCACCCACTGGCAACCTCCTCAGAAAACCTCGCTTATGTTGCAAGCTTCTTGATAGCTGAAATGCCTTTCCAGTAGCCATTACCACTATAGTAGATCGTTTACATGCGACGATTCATACAAAGTAAACGCTCGAGTCTCCAAAATGACCTACTTAGCAAGCCTGTATGCAACCAGCCCAGTCGCAGCCATACCCAGTATAATGAACGCCACCTCACGCTCTTTTTGACCATCTGAGAGCTCGTAGAATTCTGAAAGCTTTGGCTCAGAGTCCAGCTTGTCGATGGATTTACCCGTCAAGATGTGGTACTCACGCATAGCCTCGTCCACATCCCAAAAAATATGCTTGGCATGTCCCTGGCGGCGGAGTTGCTCATTGATGAAGTCTAAACGCTCAGTTTGCTTCTTGGCCCATGCTGCCTGAGCAGATTGAAGCTGCTTGATTGCCATATAATGGCAATCGAGCAGCTTGGCTGCTTCGTAATTTAGAGAATGCAAGGGCGTTAACAAGAGCGCCTCCAACAAGCAGTGCAATCGTGGCCAATATGGTAAGATTCCTTGTTTAATTAGCATATTCTTTGTGGCCATAGCTAGTGATACATCGGCAACAGCCATAGCCAGATCGCGTGGGGTGAAAACGTGGCGCCCCACCACCCAGAGCCATCTTAGCAAGCTTGGCATAACCTATTGATATACCGGAAACAACTGCACCGTGGTACAGCACGTTGACGAGCATTTTTCCATCAGTAATTGGTGTTGTCATCTTATTCCATATAAAACGGATCCTTTAAATGAGCGTCCGGAGGTGCTGACTTTGCTGGCTTTCCCCTGGGTACAACCTGTTTAGGGTGTGAGGCTACCACTCTCTGCCTGTAGCAATACAATGCTGGTCCAAACACCCCCACTCCGCCGACAAACAAAGGTGATGTCGCCCATGCTGGCCAAGACTGAGTCGAACCCATCTGCCCTGCGGCAGACCCCACTTCACCGCCCCGGTCAAACTGGGGGGCCCGATTTTCAGACTATAGGACGGACTTAGCCCCCCGCAGCTCTCTCAGAAGTCTATTTTGATTAGCTTTTCGAGCCGCAGCGCCCTTTTGGCATGCCTCAACCTTTTTAGCGTCTTTTGTAGGTTTCTCCTTTGGTGCATGTTGATCAGGAAATTTTGCTGTGAATGTACCGCCATTGTGAACGACTTGAATTGTTTGTCGGGTTAGTTTATCTCCCACCAAAATGGCTGGATACACCCCGCCCGTTTTATATGTAGCTTTTCTATTGAAACTAAAGGCTTGTTTATTCATAGTGCTATGTATCACACTCTGTCTAATGTTCAAAGCGGCGAGGCTGTGTCCCTGCAAAATGCTATTGACAATAGTGCAGGTGATCTTTGCGTAGGTCTTAGGTCAATCACGTAAACTGTAGGTTGGTATAACACTGAATCATATGTGTCCATTAGAACGGGGCAAATTTCTACGGGAAAAGAAGAAGGTGTCGTTTTGCCCCCTGGCCTCTGGAACTTCTGCAGGATGTATTTACAGCTCTAGGCCTTACTTTAGCGAATAATGCTCGTGATGGGACTATCGCCCTCTCAATTCCTGATGATTGGGCTATACAATGTGGCGACGGTGTGTTAAAAATGTTGGGTCTTGATAAGCCAACTCTGGTTGGAGGATGGATTCCTTCAGGTCGTTACGATGCCCCCTGGCCCGTCAACTTTAGCGTCTTTAACCCACTTTATGTCCACTACGCTTCTTGAAGGCTATGAGGGCTCTTTTGGTGATATTATTACCACAAACATCGCTAATCCTGTGTCAAAACGTGTTACTGTCGGAGCTGTGAATGAGTTAAAGGTTCAGATAAGGGATAATAAGGGACGTCTATTGAACAATCACGACCTTCCTATTGGTGTTGTTCTTCAATTTACAAGATGTCTATAAAAGCAAGTATTTATGGACCAAGGCAAAAAACGGCACACTCTAGTGATACTATGACTGGAGACCTTGAAATGAGAGAGAATAAAATCGTTCAGTTGGGAGACCCAATATCGCCTAACGATGCTGTTAATAAAAAGTATGCTGATGCACTACACAAACGGCAACGCAGGACCTCAGCCAACACGTAAACTCGCAAACGAAACACCTCATTACTATTTGGGCAGAAGCAAGTGGCGCCCTTCGCATAGGATATAAGTGGTCATTTGGTGATGGGGTCGAGACTCACTAGACTTAAGCTGTGGATATACCATGTTATCTAATGTTAAGATCATTCGTATGGAGAGATCACCCTCAAGAAACAATATCTTGAGAAAGAAATTGAAAAATACGGTGCAATATATAGGTGTGCAGTAAACTCAGTGGACGCTGTAGACACTGTTTTAGTTGCTGATGGAACGTGTCTTGGCGCAAGCGATGCAGGTGTAATGTCTACAGTAGTTGCCATTCCTATTGCCACAGTGTTGGGTGCCACTGGGGTCGCTTGTGGGCTACTTGTAATGCTGGAAAATTCATCAGTCGGCGGCTGACCATCAAGGTGAAAAAAGCATGACCAGATCCGCATTCTCGCTCAGAGCAAATTGAATACCATTGCTGACATTTTATCGGCGGCGCTTGAAGATGGGTATATCTCAGATGATGAGTTTAAGCTCTTTCGGGGAGCTTACAAAATATAGCCAAATGAAGGGCGAAATTAAGGATAAATGTTTGAAAGCGGCAGAATCACCCCCTAGACCTGCTAAGGTATGACCCCGACTGTTCATTTAAAGAGTGGGGGTTGCTGGGTATAATGGAGGCGGCGATAAAATCTTTCTGCAACGATCATACATAGTCTGCGTCCCAGACTCCAGGGTTTCCGCTACGCTTTTCGCCCTAGAGTCTAGGACAAGACAAGGTCTTAAATTGGCGCGTCCGAATATTCATTAGACACGTTCGTTAATCTTCGTGACCAATCAACGCAAAGGTTGTGACCCGGATTGACCTTAGTTGCGCGTGTCTGGCTCATGAAACTGGCTTGTGATACGCACCCTCGGTTTTATGTGACGTCATGTACATTGTTGTGGTCTGCGTCCAATGAGAACACATTGAATGTCTTCTGGAATTATGGGGCGTCTCAAAAGTTCAAATTGGCAACACAACAAGCGTTTTAATCGCTTAGCTACACGACAGTATGTTTAAGTAAAAGTCAGTTAAAAAGAAACAGTTGTGTGTCTGCTTCTCTCGCCGACTGTGTGATTAACGGTGCCACTCATCGTGAAACAACAAATCGGGGTGGTGTAGAATGTGTGCCCGGCTCATAAAAATCACTCGTCCGGTTGGACAAGTTGACAAGTCACTTGTCCGACATGACAAATCACTTGTCCCGGCAAGCGGACAACCATAGGTGTCGAACCCTGACCCATTCCAAGCATTGCATGAGAGCAGTAGCTAACAACGTGTAGCAAAATGTTTCCCCGTCCCAGCAGCCACATTCACAAAACAGGCACGACCCATCAAGCAGCAGAGCAAACAAGTCTTTCAAAAAGCGTACAAAAACAAATATGTCGCCGAATCTTCGGAAAAGTAGAACTGACCAATGAGTGACAACTACTCAAAAGTAGCATCCCAAACATGCTCGTACACGGACGCTATCGTGCCCAGATGGCAAAGACTATTGAATATCAGTAACATGTAAACAGCGCCCGCAGCCATCAGGCTAGGGGACCTTGACTAGATCATACCCGAGTCAAACAAAATACGGACCAGTGGGAGACCACGAGGAAGGGCTGCGTTGGAGGAAGTGACTACTCCGCCATCATATGGCAAAACTACTTCAGCAGCTATAGCAAGAAGATGGCTGAAAAAACTAGCAACGAGGGTATTAACTTTAGCGCGCCCTGCCTCTGGGGTCAGACGTTTGAGGAGGTTGCAATTGCGGTATTGGAGGTGTACGACACCAAGGTCTACGGAAACAATATCTATATTCAGGGCGGCGCAACGGCCTACTCTCTGGGTGGCTTTTGTGTGCTCCCGATCTGGCGGGCAAGCTCACAGGGGGTGACCGGTGGGTTGACCGGGGGTGGGGTGGACGTCGTCTGTCGGGGGCATCCTTAGGAGGTTGTGATGCTCGAGATAAAGTGCCCCTACACTCGGAGTCTTGGGAGGGTGATTCCGTACATGTATAAGCCTCAGGTTCTGTTGGGGTTGCACCACAGTCCGGTGGCGACCATCGGGGTGTTTGTTGACTGCGTTTTCAGGTTGTGCTCCTTTGAGGACCTGGGGAGGGCTGAGGCATATAACCAGGTGTATCACAAGGATCGGAAGAAGTATAAGGAGACGGTGGCTTGGGGGTGGGCGTCGATTGAGGGGCATGAAGACGGTGACTATGGCGCGAACGGGAGGTTTAATAGTTGTCTGGATATGGAACAGGAGCATCACGGTCCTTGGTTGGGGAGGCCGACTGAGCTTCCAGAGAGGCCGACGGGGGCGTTCTACTGTTTGAAGCTCTTTACGATGAGATTGATAACCGCTCGCCCCGATCCCGACTTTATCGAGCAGAACGACGGTAAGGTCACCCAGTTTATGGAGGACCTCAACCACGTGAAAAACGGAACCTATACGGGGTCCGGGGGTGGCGGTCAAAGGATGTTTACGCTTAAAGACCTGTATGGATAGACCCTGGAGGTTGGTAGTATAGGTAATTGGGGTTCCCCTGCCCCGCCCCAAAACCGAAACCGAAACCCCCGAAACCGAAACCAAATTCAACCTTGTCGCTGGTCCCCCACGCCAGCTCCACCGTTACCTAAACTACTCCTGTAACAATTATCTGCTATATTGTCAGCCTAAGCGCACGATTTAAACAATCTAAAAGTCAATATGAGATTATGTTGTTTTGTGAATTCACATTTTTGTGCATACTTAAGCACAGTGTGCTTTGCTCTGCGTTATAACGGTAAGGGCTAAACCACACACAGAAGAGATATTTGGCACGAAGCATAACTGCCAATTGCCTACGTGAATAATGAATGTGCATATTGGTAAAAGCGTCAGTTAAATTCATGAGCAATAGTGTTGATGCATAGTAGGAGTGATAGCTTAAATTGGAAATGCACTGCCTCAATGTAGGTTTATATTAATGATGCAGTGTCTTTCTGTATGTTAACATTGGTACTGCGTTGCCTCCTAGTAGATTGATATTGGCACATTCATTATTTTGGTGCTTCACTTCGTCTATTTAGGATTATATTGGTACAACACTGCGTTTCTGTAAGTTTATAATAGCACTCCATTGCATCTCTGTTTGGTAACATTAGAACTGCAATGACTGTAGGTTTGTATGGGTACTACATTGCATCTCTTTAGGTGTGTGTTGGTACAACATTGCCTCTCTTTAGGTTTATATTGGTACTTCATTGCCTCTCTTTAGGTTTGTATTGGTACTTCATTGCCTCTCTTTAGGTTTATATTGGTACTTCATTGTCTCTCTCTAGGTTTATATTGGTACTTCATTGTCTCTCTTTAGGTTTGTATGGGTACTACATTGCCCTCTCTTTAGGTTTGTATTGGTGCTAGATTGCCTCTCTTTAGGTTTGTATGGGTACTACATTGCCTCTCTTTAGGTTTGTATTGGTGCTAGATTGCCTCTCTTTAGGTTTGTATGGGTACTACATTGCCTTTCTTTAGGTTTGTATGGGTACTTCATTGCCTTTCTTTAGGTTTGTATTGGTACTACATTGCCTCTCTCTAGGTTTGTATGGGTACTACATTGTCTCTCTCTAGGTTTGTATTGGTATTACATTGCCTCTCTTTAGGTTTGTATTGGTGCTAGATTGCCTCTCTTTAGGTTTTTATGGGTACTACATTGCCTTTCTTTAGGTTTGTATGGGTACTTCATTGCCTTTCTTTAGGTTTGTATTGGTACTACATTGCCTCTCTCTAGGTTTGTATGGGTACTACATTGCCTCTCTCTAGGTTTGTATTGATACCACATTGCCTCTCTTTAGGTTTGTATTGGTGCTAGATTGCCTCTCTTTAGGTTTGTATGGGTACTTCATTGCCTTTCTTTAGGTTTGTATTGGTACTACATTGCCTCTCTCTAGGTTTGTATGGGTACTACATTGTCTCTCTCTAGGTTTGTATTGGTACTACATTGCCTCTCTTTAGGTTTGTATTGGTGCTAGATTGCCTCTCTTTAGGTTTGTATGGGTACTACATTGCCTTTCTTTAGGTTTGTATGGGTACTTCATTGCCTTTCTTTAGGTTTGTATTGGTACTACATTGCCTCTCTCTAGGTTTGTATAGGTACTACATTGTCTCTCTTTAGGTTTATATTGGTACTTCATTGCCTCTCTTTAGGTTTGTATTGGTACTACATTGCCTCTCTTTAGGTTTGTATGGGTACTACATTGCCTCTCTCTAGGTTTGTATAGGTACTACATTGTCTCTCTTTAGGTTTATATTGGTACTTCATTGCCTCTCTTTAGGTTTATATTGGTACTACATTGCCTCTCTTTAGGTTTGTATGGGTACTACATTGCCTCTCTCTAGGTTTGTATAGGTACTACATTGCCTATCTTTATGTTTGTATGGGTACTTCATTGCCTCTCTCTAGGTTTGTATAGGTACTACATTGTCTCTCTTTAGGTTTATATTGGTACTTCATTACCTCTCTTTAGGTTTGTATGGGTACTTCATTGCCTCTCTCTAGGTTTGTATCGGTACTTCATTGCCTCTCTTTAGGTTTGTATTGGTACTACATTGTCTCTCTTTAGGTTTATATTGATACCTTATTACCTCTCTCTAGATTTGTATGGGTACTTCATTGCCTCCCTCTAGGTTTGTATAGGTACTACATTGTCTCTCTTTAGGTTTATATTGGTACTTCATTACCTCTCTTTAGGTTTGTATTGGTACTACATTGCCTCTCTTTAGGTTTGTATGGGTACTACATTGCCTCTCTCTAGGTTTGTATAGGTACTACATTGTCTCTCTTTAGGTTTATATTGGTACTTCATTGCCTCTCTTTAGGTTTGTATTGGTACTACATTGCCTCTCTTTGTATGGGTTTGCCTCTCTCTAGGTTTGTATAGGTACTACATTGTCTCTCTTTAGTTTGTATGGGTACTTCATTGCCTCTCTCTAGGTTTGTATAGGTACTACATTGTCTCTCTTTAGGTTTATATTGGTACTACATTGCCCTCTCTTTAGGTTTGTATGGGTACTTCATTGCCTCTCTCTAGGTTTGTATGGGTACTTCATTGCCTCTCTTTAGGTTTGTACTACATTGCCTCTCTTTAGGTTTATATGGGTACTTCATTACCTCTCTCTAGGTTTGTATGGGTACTTCATTGCCTCTCTCTAGGTTTGTATAGGTACTACATTGTCTCTCTTTAGGTTTATATTGGTACTTCATTACCTCTCTTTAGGTTTGTATGGGTACTTCATTGCCTCTCTCTAGGTTTGTATGGGTACTTCATTGCCTCTCTTTAGGTTTGTATTGGTACTACATTGTCTCTCTTTAGGTTTATATTGGTACTTCATTACCTCTCTCTAGATTTGTATGGGTACTTCATTGCCTCTCTCTAGGTTTGTATAGGTACTACATTGTCTCTCTTTAGGTTTATATTGGTACTTCATTACCTCTCTTTAGGTTTGTATGGGTACTTCATTGCCTCTCTCTAGGTTTGTATGGGTACTTCATTGCCTCTCTTTAGGTTTGTATTGGTACTACATTGTCTCTCTTTAGGTTTATATTGGTACTTACATTACCTCTCTCTAGATTTGTATATGGGTACTTACATTGCCTCTCTTTAGGTTTGTATAGGTACTTCATTGCCTCTCTTTAGGTTTGTATTGGTACTACATTTTGCCTCTCTTTAGGTTTGTATGGGTACTTCATTGCCTCTCTCTTAGGTTGGTGTATTGCCTCTCTTTAGGTTTGTATTGGGTACTACATTGCCTCTCTTTAGGTTTTGTATGGGTACTTCATTACCTCTCTTTAGTTTTGTATTGGTACTCATTGCCCTCTCTTTAGGTTTATATTGCCTCTCTTGTATGGGTACTTCATTCTCTCTTTAGGTTTGTATTGGGTACTTCATTGCCTCTCTTTAGGTTTGTATGGGTACTTCATTGCCTCTCTCATGGTACTTACATTGTCTCTCTTTAGGTTTGTATTGGTACTACATTACCTCTCTTTCTTTAGGTTTCTCTTAGGTACTGGTACTACATTGCCCTCTCTATTGGTACTCATTGCCTCTCTTTAGGTTTGTATGGGTACTTCATTGCCTCTCTTAGGTTTTATATTGGGTTAGGTTTGTATGGGTACTAACATTGCCTCTCTTTAGGTTTGTATTGGGTACTACATTGTCTCTCTTTAGGTTTGTATTGGTACTTCATTACCTCTCTTTAGGTTTGTATGGGTACTTCATTGCCTCTCTCTAGGTTTGTATTGGTACTTACATTGCCTCTCTTTAGGTTTGTATGGGTACTACATTGCCTCTCTTTAGTTTGTATGGGTACTTCATTGCCTCTCTCTTTAGGTTTGTATGGGTACTTCATTGCCTCTCTTTAGGTTTGTATTGGTACTACATTGCCTCTCTTTAGGTTTATATTGGTACTTCATTGCCTCTCTTAGGTTTGTATGGGTATCATTGCCTCTCTCTAGGTTTGTATTGGTACTACATTGCCTCTCTTTAGGTTTACATTATTGGTTGTATTGGTACTACATTGCCTCTCTTTAGGTTTGTATTGGTACTACATTGCCTCTCTTTAGGTTTGTATGGGTACTACATTGTCTCTCTTTAGGTTTATATTGGTACTTCATTACCTCTCTTTAGGTTTGTATTGGTACTACATTGCCTCTCTTTAGTTTGTATGGGTACTACATTGTCTCTCTTTAGGTTTATATTGGTACTTCATTACCTCTCTTTAGGTTTGTATGGGTACTTCATTGCCTCTCTCTAGGTTTGTATGGGTACTTCATTGCCTCTCTTTAGGTTTGTATTGGTACTACATTGCCTCTCTTTAGGTTTGTATTGGTCACTCTCATTTGGTACTTCATTGCCTCTCTCTAGGTTTGTATGGGTACTACATTGCCTCTCTTTAGGTTTGTATTGGTACTTCATTACCTCTCTTTAGGTTTGTATTGGTACTTCATTGCCTCTCTTTAGGTTTGGTACTTAGGTTTGTATGGGTACTACATTGCCTCTCTTTAGGTTTGTATTGGTACTACATTGTCTCTCTTTAGGTTTGTATTGGTACTTCATTACCTCTCTCTAGATTTTGTATGGGTACTTCATTGCCTCTCTCTAGGTTTGTATAGGTACTACATTGTCTCTCTTTAGGTTTATATGGTGGTACTTCATTACCTCTCTTTAGGTTTGTATGGGTACTTACATTGCCTCTCTCTCTAGGTTTGTATGGGTACTACATTGCCTCTCTTTAGGTTTGTATTGGTACTACATTGCCTCTCTTTAGGTTTATATTGGTACTTCATTGCCTCTCTTTAGGTTTGTATGGGTACTACATTGCCTCTCTTTAGGTTTGTATTGGTACTAGGTTTGTATAGGTACTACATTGCCTCTCTTTAGGTTTGTATGGGTACTTCATTGCCTCTCTCTAGGTTTGTATAGGTACTACATTGTCTCTCTTTAGGTTTGTATTGGTACTACATTGCCTCTCTTTAGGTTTGTATGGGTACTACATTGCCTCTCTTTAGGTTTGTTGGTACTTCATTGCCTCTCTTAGGTTTGTATTGGTTACTACATTGCCTCTCTTTAGGTTTGTATTGGTACTTCATTGCCTCTCTTTAGGTTTGTATGGGTACTACATTGCCTCTCTCTAGGTTTGTATTGGTACTACATTGTCTCTCTTTAGGTTTATATTGGTACTTCATTGCCTCTCTTTAGGTTTGTATGGGTACTTCATTGCCTCTCTCTAGGTTTGTATGGGTACTACATTGCCTCTCTTTAGGTTTGTATTGGTACTTACATTGCCTCTCTTTAGGTTTTTGTTTGGTACTTCATTACCTCTCTTTAGGTTTGTATGGGTACTTCATTGCCTCTCTCTAGGTTTGTATAGGTACTACATTGTCTCTCTTTAGGTTTATATTGGTACTTCATTACCTCTCTTTAGGTTTGTATGGGTACTTCATTGCCTCTCTCTAGGTTTGTATGGGTACTTCATTGCCTCTCTTTAGGTTTGTATTGGTACTACATTGTCTCTCTTTAGGTTTATATTGGTACTTCATTACCTCTCTCTAGATTTGTATGGGTACTTCATTGCCTCTCTCTAGGTTTGTATAGGTACTACATTGTCTCTCTTTAGGTTTATATTGGTACTTCATTGCCTCTCTTTAGGTTTGTATTGGTACTTAGGTTTTATGGGTTATATTGGGTACTTCATTGCCTCTCTTTAGGTTTGTAGGTTTGCCTCTCTCTAGGTTTGTATGGGTACTTCATTGCCTCTCTCTTTAGGTTTGTATTGGGTTTGTATATATTGGTACTTCATTGCCTCTCTCTAGGTTGTTGTATGGTACTTCATTGCCTCTCTCTAGGTTTGTATGGGTACTACATTGCCTCTCTTTAGGTTTGTATTGGTACTTCATTGTAACCTCTCTTTAGGTTTATATTGGGTACTTCATTGCCTCTCTAGGTTTGTATGGGTACTTCATTGCCTCTCTCTAGGTTTGTATAGGTACTACATTGTCTCTCTTTAGGTTTATATTGGTACTTCATTACCTCTCTTTAGGTTTGTATGGGTACTTCATTGCCTCTCTCTAGGTTTATATTGGTACTTCATTACCTCTCTTTAGGTTTGTATTGGTACTACATTGCCTCTCTCTAGGTTTGTATGGGTACTACATTGCCTCTCTCTAGGTTTGTATTGGTGCTAGATTGCCTCTCTTTAGGTTTGTATTGGTGCTAGATTGCCTCTCTTTAGGTTTGTATGGGTACTACATTGCCTTTCTTTAGGTTTGTATGGATACTTCATTGCCTTTCTTTAGGTTTATATTGGTACTACATTGTCTCTCTTTAGGTTTGTATTGGTACTTCATTACCTCTCTTTAGGTTTGTATTGGTACTACATTGCCTCTCTCTAGGTTTGTATGGGTACTACATTGCCTCTCTCTAGGTTTGTATTGGTGCTAGATTGCCTCTCTTTAGGTTTGTATTGGTGCTAGATTGCCTCTCTTTAGGTTTGTATGGGTACTACATTGCCTTTCTTTAGGTTTGTATGGGTACTTCATTGCCTTTCTTTAGGTTTATATTGGTACTACATTGTCTCTCTTTAGGTTTGTATTGGTACTTCATTACCTCTCTCTAGGTTTGTATTGGTGCTTGATTGCCTCTCTTTAGGTTTGTATTGGTACTACATTGCCTCTCTTTAGGTTTGTATGGGTACTACATTGCCTCTCTCTAGGTTTGTATAGGTACTACATTGTCTCTGTTTAGGTTTATATTGGTACTTCATTGCCTCTCTCTAGATTTGTATGGGTACTTCATTGCCTCTCTCTAGGTTTGTATAGGTACTACATTGTCTCTCTTTAGGTTTATATTGGTACTTCATTACCTCTCTTTAGGTTTGTATGGGTACTTCATTGCCTCTCTCTAGGTTTGTATGGGTACTTCATTGCCTCTCTTTAGGTTTGTATTGGTACTACATTGTCTCTCTTTAGGTTTATATTGGTACTTCATTACCTCTCTCTAGATTTGTATGGGTACTTCATTGCCTCTCTCTAGGTTTGTATAGGTACTACATTGTCTCTCTTTAGGTTTATATTGGTACTTCATTCATTACCTCTCTTTAGGTTTGTATGGGTACTTCATTGCCTCTCTCTAGGTTTGTATGGGTACTTCATTGCCTCTCTTTAGGTTTGTATTGGTACTACATTCTCTCTCTTTAGGTTTGTATTGGTACTACACATTGCCTCTCTTTAGGTTTGTATTGGTACTTCATTGCCTCTCTCTAGGTTTGTATGGGTACTTCATTGCCTCTCTTTAGGTTTGTATTGGTACTACATTGCCTCTCTTTAGGTTTGTATTGGTACTTCATTGCCTCTCTTTAGGTTTGTATGGGTACTTCATTGCCTCTCTTTAGGTTTGTATTGGTACTACATTGTCTCTCTTTAGTTTTGTATTGGTACTTCATTGCCTCTCTCTAGGTTTGTATGGTACTCATTGCCTCTCTTTAGGTTTGTATGGGTACTACATTGCCTCTCTCTAGGTTTGTATTGGGTACTACATTGCCTCTCTTTAGGTTTGTATTGGTACTACATTGCCATTGTGTAACCTCTCTTTAGGTTTGTATGGGTACTACATTGCCTCTCTTTAGGTTTGTATGGGTACTTCATTGCCTTTCTTTAGGTTTGTATTGGTACTCATTGCCTCTCTTTAGGTTTGTATTGGTACTACATTGTCTCTCTCTTTAGGTTTTGTATTGGTACTACATTGCCTCTCTTTAGGTTTGTATTGGTATTGCCTCTCTTTAGGTTTGTATGGGTACTACATTGCCTCTCTCTAGGTTTGTATGGGTACCTCTCTCTTTAGGTTTGTATTGGTACTACATTGCCTCTCTTTAGGTTTGTATGGGTACTACATTGCCTCTCTTTAGGTTTGTATGGGTACTTCATTGCCTCTCTTTAGGTTTGTATTGGGTACTACATTGTCTCTCTTTAGGTTTGTATGGGTACTTCATTGCCTCTCTTTAGGTTTGTATTGGTACTACATTGCCTCTCTTTAGGTTTGTATGGGTACTACATTGCCTCTCTCTAGGTTTGTATTGGTACTTCATTGCCTCTCTCTTTAGGTTTGTATTGGTACTACATTCATTGCCTCTCTTTAGGTTTGTATGGGTACTACATTGCCTCTCTTTAGGTTTGTATTGGTACTTCATTGCCTCTCTTTAGGTTTGTATGGGTACTACATTGTCTCTCTTTAGGTTTTATTGGTACTACATTACCTATTACTTCATTGCCTCTCTTTAGGTTTGTATGGGTACTTCATCATTGGCCATTGTCTCTCTTTAGGTTTGTACTTCATTGCCTCTCTCTAGGTATGGGTACTTCATTGCCTCTCTCTAGGTTTGTATAGGTACTACATTCTCTCTTTAGGTTTATATTGGTACTTCATTACCTCTCTTTAGGTTTGTATGGGTACTTCATTGCCTCTCTCTAGGTTTGTATGGGTACTTCATTGCCTCTCTTTAGGTTAGTATTGGTACTACATTTACTCTCTTTAGGTTTATATTGGTCATTGCCTCTCTCTAGGTTTGTATTTCATTGCCTCTCTCTAGGTTTGTTGGTACTTCATTGGTACTTCTCTCTCTTTAGGTTTGTATGGGTACTTCATTGTACTATTACCTCTCTTTAGGTTTTTGGTATACATTGGTACTCATTGTACTCTCTTTAGGTTTGTTTGGGTACTACATTGCCTCTCTTTACATATGGGTACTTCATTGCCTCTCTTTAGGTTTGTATTGGTACTTCATTGCCTCTCTCTAGGTTTGTATTGGTACTTCATTGCCTCTCTTTAGGTTTGTATTGGTACTACATTGCCTCTCTCTAGGTTTGTATTGGTACTACATTGCCTCTCTCTAGGTTTGTATTGGTACTTCATTGCCTCTCTTTAGGTTTTGGGGTATTTGGTACTACATTGCCTCTCTTTAGGTTTGTATTGGTACTACATTGCCTCTCTTTAGGTTTGTATTGGTACTTAGGTTTAGGTTTGTATGGGGTACTACATTGCCTCTCTCTATTGGTACTACATTGCCTCTCTTTAGGTTTGTATATTGGTACTTCATTGTACCTCTCCTCTCTTTAGGTTTGTATGGTACTATTGCCTCTCTCTAGGTTTGTATGGGTACTACATTGCCTCTCTTTAGTTTGTATGGGTACTACATTGCCTCTCTCTTTATGTTTGTATGGGTACTTCATTGCCTCTCTCTAGGTTTGTATTGGTACTACATTGTCTCTCTTAGGTTTATATTGGGTACTTCATTACCTCTCTCTAGGTTTGTATGGGTACTTCATTGCCTCTCTTTAGGTTTGTATGGGTACTACATTGCCTCTCTTTAGGTTTGTATTGGTACTTCATTATTTACCCTCTCTTTAGGTTTGTATGGGTACTTCATTGCCTCTCTCTAGGTTTGTATTGGTACTTCTCATTGCCCTCTCTTTAGGTTTTGTATGGTACTTACATTGTCTCTCTTAGGTTTGTATTGGTACTACATTGCCTCTCTTAGGTTTGTATTGGGTACTTCATTGCCTCTCTTTAGGTTTGTATGGGTACTACATTGTCTCTCTTTAGGTTTATATTGGTACTTCATTACCTCTCTTTAGGTTTGTATGGGTACTTCATTGCCTCTCTCTAGGTTTATATTGGTACTTCATTACCTCTCTTTAGGTTTGTATTGGTACTACATTGCCTCTCTCTAGGTTTGTATGGGTACTACATTGTCTCTCTCTAGGTTTGTATGGGTACTACATTGCCTCTCTTTAGGTTTGTATTGGTGCTAGATTGCCTCTCTTTAGGTTTGTATTGGTGCTAGATTGCCTCTCTTTAGGTTTGTATGGGTACTACATTGCCTTTCTTTAGGTTTGTATGGGTACTTCATTGCCTTTCTTTAGGTTTGTATGGGTACTTCATTGCCTTTCTTTAGGTTTGTATTGGTACTACATTGCCTCTCTCTAGGTTTGTATAGGTACTACATTGTCTCTCTTTAGGTTTATATTGGTACTTCATTGCCTCTCTTTAGGTTTATATTGGTACTTCATTACCTCTCTTTAGGTCTGTATTGGTGCTAGATTGCCTCTCTTTAGGTTTGTATGGGTACTACATTGCCTTTCTTTAGGTTTGTATGGGTACTTCATTGCCTTTCTTTAGGTTTGTATGGGTACTTCATTGCCTTTCTTTAGGTTTGTATTGGTACTACATTGCCTCTCTCTAGGTTTGTATAGGTACTACATTGTCTCTCTTTAGGTTTATATTGGTACTTCATTACCTCTCTCTAGGTTTGTATGGGTACTTCATTGTCTCTCTTTAGGTCTGTATTGGTGCTCATTGCCTCTCTTTAGGTTTGTATGGGTACTACATTGCCTTTCTTTAGGGTTTGTATAGGTACTTCATTGCCTTTCTTTAGGTTTGTATGGGTACTTCATTGCCTTTCTTTAGGTTTGTATTGGTACTACATTGCCTCTCTCTAGGTTTGTATAGGTACTACATTGTCTCTCTTTAGGTTTATATTGGTACTTCATTACCCTCTCTTACCAGATATTGGTACTTCATTGCCTCTCTCTAGGTTTGTATGGGTTTAGGTTTGTATGGGTACTTCATTGCCTCTCTTTAGGTTTTTGGGGAGCATTGCCTCTCTTTAGGTTTGTATTGGTGCTACATTGTCTCTCTTTACTGTATTTTTAAGTTACCAGATGGTTGGTAGCTCTGTGGTAATTTCTGAATAATCTGCATCTTAATTTTTGGAGCTGTTTAAAAAAAACGCTTAGGTCAATTGGTTATGATGCATGTAACGAAATTCATCAGCATTCGGGCCATTTATCCATATAAATTCGGGCTTACTGGCCCGACCGGGCTAATGATATTTTTGGAACTTGTCAAGCCCTGGTAAACTTAAATATGTAGAGGAAAGGACTGGGTGCATTAGCGAGTACGGCCCGTTTGTTTGTCTTAGCGACACTCCTGTAGGAGGCCTTTGCTGGTTACGGTCTTTTTTTTTTACATTCAGTTATTGATTTTTTTCAAGTTTGTAGTTTCACAAATGTATCAATTATGTTTGAAATTCACTGTTTGTGTGTAAAGCTTGATCCAGGCGTTCCCTAGCAGTGAATTGCAAATGGTTCTGAGTACATTCAATTGAGCGCGCTCCGATTTCTCCGACAGTTGTCATTCGACAATATTTCATGTTCCCAATTCGATAAACTCTAGCTTGTCTTATACCATAAGCAATAGTGCAAAAACAACTGATTACGTTAATTTATTAAAATCTGGCCAGGTTTTATGGTTCTCTGTGCCATACTTTTTAGTGACGGGCCTGTCTAGGTGCAACATTGCACTCTGCAACAGATGCGAGGTCATAAGCGCATTTATTTAAAATTTCTTGTTTATGGTATGCAATCACGATCTGGCGTATATTTGAGAATTTATCAATTTGTACGAAGGCCGGAAATGCCAGGGTGACTTCTGCGGCCAATATGAAGCAAGAATAGCCTTTATATATTAAATATAACAAACAAACAAAACATTGGTGTAAATGGTAAAATCCAGTTCAAACAATCACAAGCGAACAGCAGAAGTTGTGCATGCGGTGTTGGATAGTAGGTCATCCTGACCGAACTGCGACAGGAAAATGTACGTCGACGAAAACATATGAGATTCATCTGGAAAGCAATTGTCGTGGTTTCTAAGTGAGTTGAGACGAAATCGTCGAAAGTTGGTGTAACGGTGCTCTCCTCTGAGGTCCAAAACGTGACTGTCATACGAGCATATCACATGACCTGATGACTCGAACGTCGTTCATTGGATGGATATTCCTCAATGATACGATCATAACGTGGATTATGACGTTATGATATTGGCATAACCAAAGTATGACAGCACAGCACTATATTGGGCAAGTCCTTATAGATAAGTTGCAGTCTGGTTTGTTTGTATACAACCAGGACATTACAAGGGCGATTGTTTGAATAACCCATAGCAACCTGAGGTAAACACCTTTCACTTTCTTCCCGGTATCGCCCACGCGGTATATGTGGACACACTGTGGATCGTGGTACAAAGTCAATACATGCATTGATTTTCATCCACAGCACAGCAGTACATAATGTCATATAGATTTACTGCATGGTCATATATAGCAGCACATTGTCCATGAAGTGTTGGTAAACTTGACACATTAATCACATCGACCTCACGCAAGTTTCGCTCAGGCTAGAACAACTACGGTAAATACAAACAGGAATGCACCGCGGCGAATATAGAATAACGAAACATCTTTAAAAAGTCAGGGTTTTAAATACCAAGCGGCTAAAAACTAAGCCCCCCGCCATCCTCCCCCGAAAACATGGCAACATTGAGTGCGTCACAATGAGTTAGTGTGATCTCAGTTAACATATTGTTAAGTTCGAGCTAGGGTCATAGGTTGCCTTGATATTTAGCATCGTAGACCGTCTCTATTCCGTCTTCGTCATACACAGATTCACCCGACGCTACTCCGAACGCTCCGCCCACTTCCGGTTCGGGAATCGCTTACTTCCAGCAGTAAACCGTTTTTGGGCACAGGACTCGCTGATGTCTCATCTCTCCAAGAATCTCTCCTCTCCATTGTCCAACATTCTAGTTTGCCAGTCTCTTCGCATATTCCTTCAGGGTTTCAAGGAGATTTGTACCACGTCATTCTTCTTGCGTCGTTTTGGTGTCACCTTTTCTTTGACAAAGGCAGTAGCTTTCCTCATGTCTGATTTGAACTGGAAAAAAAAGCGAAAAGATTAAAGGAAAATAACGAAAACAATGAATAATGTGAATTAACATCTTAAACGCTAATACTGAAAATGAAAGCGATGTGAGTGATTTACTGTTGATGGTGATAATCATGATACCATCAACACAGTCACAAAGTCATCACCACTGTCGACATCGTAATCATCGTCGATATAGATCAGACTTACACTCATGGCCGCCCTGTATTCTATTCGTTAACCATGGCGACCACGGTTAACCACTCAGTGAACAATCTTACTGATTTCCATCGGTGTTTCTTTGTTCCCTGTTTGCTCGTGACAGCCACAAGATCTGTCGTTGACGCAGGTGTACAACTCGACGCCGAGAACAAGTCATCCATTTTATGACCGTCATGAGGAGAGCAGTTGGGGGCCTCGGGCGTCACATGACCACTCTGGTCGTGATATGACGTGGATTCGTCGTCCACTTCGTCTTGGCGAGGTTGCAAGCCGGCAATATGAGATGCCTGCAGTATTTGGAATCAGAACAAATTGGTTTAACATTTGACATTGGTAATCATCAACTGAAACCAAAGAGCAAGCGATTGTCAGCTATTTGATTTATGCTGAAATGAGACGCTCGTGGCTACCCCACACGACGGACTCCCTCAACGTAATACGTCAATGCGATGGCGTAAAATGGCCGAGCAACAATACACGGTCGCCAACAGCAAGGATCGATAACATATTTACAGCTATAATGACTGGGCTCCAATACATCATAGGCGATGTCGAGTTTGTCATGGCTTTTACGTGACATGCGATGACAGACTAGATTACAAAACGCCATAATCATAAATGATGTACAGTAGCAGGATCCAAGGCTTCCATAATGGAATAATTACGATGAAATCCTAGGGAATCTATAAAATCCCTCGCGGAGCCCGACCACCTTTATTTATTGGCGTGTTAAGCTTTCAATCCCCTGTTGCTCACCGCGACCGCGTTTAACCCGACACGCCTTCGTTCAGTCAATATTGCCTACATACATATATATTTTTTCTATCTCACGTGCCCTGTCAATAAAATTCAAAGAATAACCCAGGTCTGTGTTTGGTGAACAATTGCTATCTCTAAGGGAAATATCACACAAAATATCCAGACATCCTGTAGGGATAACCCCGCCTAAGTTGACACGGTGCGTTGTCACGATTTCCAATCGAATAATTGGAACTAGTTTTTGACTGGTGTATTGTGCCGAGTGCATTTTCTTTCAGCCAATATATAAAAAACGACCTATTATTTTTACTGGAGAGTGTATGTGTTTGCCGAGTGGGTCCTGATCTCACTGTTTACCGTAGAGCGTCTCATTCTAGATCGTTGGCAAGTGATCCTTTAAGCAGCAAGGCATGAAGATCAATTTTCTCCATTTTCGCGAAGGAGCAAAACGTTATAGCAGCCCCGTCATGCAACTAACACGCATTATACATGATTTTATCCACACAATCAACTTATCATCTCTAAGAGATCATTTATATTGCAAACACAAGCGCATTTAACACAAATACTGAATAAACAGCATGGCTTTCTCTGTGACTGACACAAACAACTTTGTCACAGACCTTTCACAACGTACACAGGCACCTCTCACACAAACATTTCACAACGTACACAAGCCCCTCTCACACAAACATTTCACAACGTACACAAGCCCCTCTCACACACGTACACAAGCACCTCTCACACAAACATTTCACAACGTACACAAGCACCTCTCACACAAACATTTCACAACGTACACAAGCACCTCTCACACAAACATTTCACAGCGTACACAAGCCCCTCTCACAAACATTTCACAACGTACACAAGCCCCTCTCACACAAACATTTCACAACATACACAAGTATCGCTGACACAAAA
This sequence comes from Urechis unicinctus, assembly GCA_034190875.2. Classification (NCBI taxonomy): domain Eukaryota; kingdom Metazoa; phylum Annelida; class Polychaeta; order Xenopneusta; family Urechidae; genus Urechis; species Urechis unicinctus. The sequence continues at coordinate 32,831,129 of CM067349.1, forward strand.
CTTTCGCTACCTACTTCTCTGACACAGACACTACAAAACCTACACAAACATCTCTGGCGCGCACACCTCAAAATCTGCACAGACATCCCAGACAGAGACACTACAGTACCTGCACAAACATCTCTAACACTGACACTTTACTGCCTACACAAATATCACTGACACAGCTACTTCACAATTACACAAAAGACACTGAAAAACCTTAAGGAATCATCTCTGACACAGACACTGAAAAACCTTAAGGAATTAAACTTCACAACCTACACAAACATCTCTGACTCGGACACTTCACAATTTACTCAAACATCTCTAACTCAGATACTTCACAATCTACACAAACACTTACAATCCCACACATCTCTGACACACACATCACAATAAACTTCACAATCTACAAAAACATCTCTGACACAGACACCTCACAATCTACACAAACATCTCTGACACAGACATCAAACATCTCTAAACATCTACACAAACATCTCTGACACAGACACATCACAATCTACACAAACATCTCTGACACAGACACATCACAATCTACTGACAGACACAGACACATCACAAACAAACATCTCTGACACAGACACATCACAATCTACAAAAACATCTCTGACACAGACACTTCACAATCTACACAAACATCTCTGACACAGACACATCACAATCTACACAAACATCTCTGACACAGACACATCACAATCTACACAATCATCTCTGACACAGACACTTCACAATCTACACAAACATCTCTGACACAGACACTTCACAATCTACACAAACATCTCTGACACAGACACATCACAATCTACACAAACATCTCTGACACAGACACTTCACAATCTACACAAACATCTCTGACACAGACACATCACAATCTACACAAACATCTCTGACACAGACACATCACAATCTACACAAACATCTCTGACACAGACACATCACAATCTACACAACATCTCTACATCACAATCTACACAAACATCTCTGACACAGACACATCACAATCTACACAAACATCTCTGACACAGACACATCACAATCTACACAAACATCTCTGACACAGACACATCACAATCTACACAAACATCTCTGACACAGACACATCACAATCTACACAAACATCTCTGACACAGACACACAATCTACACAAACATCTCTGACACAGACACATCACAATCTACACAAACATCTCTGACACAGACACTTCAAAATCTACACAAACATCTCTGACACAGACACATCACTATCTACACAAACATCTCTGATTTAAACAACCTCAAATCATCTCATGCTATCACACACGAGGCTAACAAGATTCCGACGTCAGGTACGTCAGAAATAGGCTGCTCCTTTCCATTAAATTTCCAAACCGTTCGGTCAAATGTCGATAGTCTACGGCCATCAGCCTCGCGTCAAAAACCCTGAGATACAATATTGGACTAAAGTTACAATGTACGATCCATACTTCACGAAACATACCTCATCCGTATGCTTCATGTTGAGCGAGGAGTCAGATCCAGCGAGGTCATCGGCAGTTAGTGCCATTACCATGTCGCCTTGTTTCACTTCGTGTCCCGTCTTCTGGCGTCGCAGGCCCTTACCGCGCCCGCTACCTGAACTTGGCATGATAACCCTGTCTTAAATCCTGCATGTAATTTCCCTCGCAACAGGTGTCCCTGTGATGTGATTACTATCTGTGATTCATCCAGCCAGGAGTATGACGTCATGTGCGCATGATGTCTCTCAATGTGATGCTTGCATGCAGTGTGTTCGGGTCCTGCTGTAGGTGGCTATGGATGTAACTTCGAATAACTTCCAGTGCCTAGCACACCAGAAATGTCCTCATTAGTGTGAGTCACACTCGGATTTAGTCAAAGTTTGCAGACATCCATGATGTTAAAGGACGAGTCGTCACGTCACCGGTGAATGACTCGCGTGTTCTCTTGTGCCTTATTGACGCTCACTGTTCATATAGATTCAGTTTTGGAGTTCTTGCGCTGTCGCTGAATATAGCCAGGACTGCGGATTGAGTTGGCAGGAGGGGGTAGGTGAGCCAGTAGTAGAAGGTGTGTGTGTGTTGTGTGTGTGTGTGTGTGTGTGTGTGTGTGTGTGTGTGTGTGTGTGTGTGTGTGTGTGTGTGTGTGTGTGTGTGTGTGTGTGTGTGTGTGTGTGCCTGGTTTTTTCTCAGCCTGGTTCAATAGAGAGCGGAGAACTGACATTGAGAGTGGAGAGGGAGAACGTGGGACATAGTCAGGGGAGATGGTGAATGTGGGACATAGTGAGTGAAGAGGGAGAACGTGGGACATAGTGAGTGGAGTGGGAGAATGTGGGACATAGTGAGTGGAGTGGGAGAATGTGGGACATAGTGGACATAGTGAGTGGAGAGGGAGAATGTGGGACATAGTGAGTGGAGAGGGAGAATGTGGGACATAGTGAGTGGAGAGGGAGAACGTGGGACATAGTGAGTGAGTGGGACATAGTGAGTGGTGAGTGGACATAGTGAGGGAGAGGGAGAATGTGGGACATAGTGAGTGGAGAGGGAGAATGTGGGACATAGTGAGGGGAGAGGGAGAATGTGGGACATAGTGAGTGGAGAGGGAGAATGTGGGACATAGTGAGGGGAGAGGGAGAACGTGGGACATAGTGAGTGGAGAGGGAGAATGTGGGACATAGTGAGGAGTGGGAGAATGTGGGGACAGAAGTGGGACATAGTGAGTGGAGAGGGAGAACGTGGGACATAGTGGAGGGAGAACGTGGGACATAGTGAGAGGGAGAATGTGGGACATAGTGAGTGGAGTGGGAGAAGTGGGACATAGTGAGTGGAGAGGGAGAATGTGGGACATAGTGAGTGGAGAGGGAGAATGTGGGACATAGTGAGTGGAGAGGGAGAATGTGGGACATAGTGAGTGGAGAGGGACGTGGGACATAGTGAGGGGAGAGGGAGAATGTGAGACATAATGAGTGGAGAGGGAGAACGTGGGACATAGTGAGGGGAGAAGGGCCTGGATCTTAGGGTCGATCACTTAATGAACCAGCTCTTAGTGCCGAGCACTTAATGAACCAGCTCTTAGTGCCGAGCACTTAATGAACCAGCTCTTAGTGCCGAGCACTTAATGAACCAGCTCTAATTGCCGAACACTTAATGAACCAGCTGTTAGGGTCGAGGACTTAATTAACTAGCTCTTAGAGTCGAGCGCTTAAGAGGCAAACACTGTAAGCCGAGTACTAATGAGACAAGCTCTAAGGAGCGAATTCCTCGGACATGGTATCAAATGCTCTAGGAAAGTCTCCATGAGAGGAGTTACCCCCGCTTAATCCAGTATTGGCAGTAAACACAACTAAAGTCACCCATGTGCCCCAGTTCAGGATCAACTTGTGTCGTGTTCGCTGGTGGTGTTCGCTGTTGTTGATGTTGCCCATGGAGACCGTGACACCAAGCGATAAGTAGGTGTTGGCTCCCTCCGCAGGGGGTCTCCTCTCAATGTTAAGCCGTACAAGCCTCTCAAGAAGGAAATAAAATGCACGCTTTGATAAACACGTCAGATGCCCTCGGTGTCTGCGTCAAACTTAGCACCCTGTGACCTCACATATGAAACATCTACGTGCTATGTCGCGTATGAATGTCTATTGTATATCGAGTAAAGACGACGTTGTGCGAATTTCTTAGACAAATATTGGCCTTCAAAAACATGAGTTTAAATTTGTAGGGGAAAATGCAAAATCAACAGCCTGTTCTATCAACTTCAGTATTGGATGTCGCATAGCAACTTTGCAGGTGAAAAACTGTCACGTTGTCACTATTGCATACTAACTGTCACGTTGTCAGTTGCATACTGTCACGTTGTCACTGTTGCATACTTACTGTCACGTTGTCGTTGTTGCATACTAACTGTCACGTTGTCACTTTTGCATACTAACTGTCACGATGTCACTGTTGCAAACTTACTGTCACGTTGTCACTGTTGCATACTTACTATCACGTTGTCACTGTTGCATACTTACTGTCATGTTGTCACTGTTGTATACTAATTTTCGGGTTGTCAATGTTGCATTTTAACTGTCACGTTGTCACTGTTGCATACTTACTGTCACGTTGTCACTGTTGCATACTAACTGTCACGTTGTCACTGTTGCATACTAACGGTTACGTTGTCACTGTTGCATACTAACTGTCACGTTGTCACTGTTACATACTAACTGTCACGTTGTCACTGTTGGATACTAACTGTCACGTTGTCACTGTTGCATACTAACTGTCACGTTGGCACTGTTGCATACTAACTCACGTTGGCACTGTTGTATACTAACTGTCAAGTTGTCACTATTGAATACTTACTGCCACGTTGTCACTGTTGCATACTAACTGTCACGTTGTCACTGTTGCATACTAACTGTTGAATGTGTGTGACTGTTGTAATTCCGACACCCCAGACAAGGGTACCATGTTCGTCACGTGATATGCAGACTGGTGCAATGGAAGGAAGTTCTGGGGTTTTATGTCGCCTCCAACAAAGAGGTGATATCGCGAAGTTCTTTTTCAGATTGATTGAGATACTTGGAAAGCGAGAGTACTGTTAAGTACAAACGTTGATGTGTTTGTATTTGTTGACAAACTGTCCCCTTTTGTACGTAACTAGCGTTCTTGTAGCGTGGATATGACGGGTCGGTGTTTGGTGAATGACTGGATGTAAACATATTTGCCATAGCCATGACCCCAACACTCACCGCGATCCTTCTGGCTTTGACGCTTTATTGACAGGTAATGTTTCAATATACAAACATACACCAGGTTACCAATGGACTGAACATATACACGCTTGACACTCCACCAGCCGCACTCTGAGATGTCGTTACTAAGCCGAATATCAACCGCTTACGATGACTGTAGATTACATCATGATTATAACATGATGATTATTATACAATGGCGACCACAAATTCCCGCTCACCCGGTGATCGAACTACACTCCTTAGGCGACCCGCGCAACTCATCGCCAATGGCGTATTCCGCCTGCCCAGTTACGGGTTTACAACATTCTGGGCTTGAAATGTGTATGTAAGGAATGAAATTAAATACATAAACAGATTCAAAGTGAGATTCACTTGTTTATTTCGTCAATGTTATGCATGTTCACTAATGCAAAAAAATAAATATATTGATAGATATACTCTACGCATTCTTTCTCTAGTGTGGAAAAAAAATCATTGTTGTGAGACTAGGAAAAATACACAAATTATTCCAGCTTCATCGGAGGAAATATCCCGGCAGATGGAGCTACCTCAGCGTTCTTCTGTCACTTGTTTATCTTGAAATCAGCACCAAGACGATGACTTTTAAAAACATCAAATCAGCCCTACATTTCGGTAGGAGCACCTCTTAAATCCTACCAGTTGTACTATGTGATATGTTCACAATGCATTTATAATGATATGTTTATTGAAGATATTTGGAGTATGTATTACTTTGTTTCCAAGCATCACATATGAGTGATCATAATGTCAGCCTAATTTGTTGAAAATACTATGCTCAGGGACCACAGGCCTATATCACGTTACCGAAAGAGTTAAGAGTGTTCGAACGTGATATCCAGCGAGAACTTTTTGATGCAGCTTACCCACGTCATAGCTAAAGCATTACTATTGAACTTATGATAAATCATAACGTTCGTTGGGCTGCTTTATCGCTGTTCGACTGACAAGCGGACCGTTGTCCGCCATCCACGCATGTTCCACACCGCCATCTTCCTCTAAATCGCACTGTAAGCATAAGCGGAAATCATCTACCGTGTCTCGCGAGCCGCTGATATCTGTGACCCCGCTAAAAGTGTCCGGCAGGTACAAAGATGAAGAAACAGTATCTGTTAAAAGGGTATCGTTTGAAAGGCAATGGTCTTCTCGTCTGCTTCTGCTTTCTATCTGGGTTTTTTGTATACGCATTTTCTTCTTCAATTCGAGCAGCTCGGCTTGAAGAGCTTGGTTTTCTCTGTATTTATCCGCGTACATATCACAGTAAATCTTCAATTGTTCATTTACAATATCCAGGTCTCGAATGCGTTCGTTTTTCAGTTCCAGCTGACGTTTAAGTTCTGCGATGCGGCAGTGAGCGGTGGAAAGTTGCACAGCGCATGCGCATGACGGCTCTTTTTCCTGTAGAAATGCTGTTGAAGGCGCGTCACCGCCATCAACATGGTCGCTCCCAGAGGCTCTACAAGTTCGGCTTTCGTTTTGTGACTGTTTTTGAGAGAGAGCGAGGTGTTCGTATGGGGGTACCGTGCCTGACAAAGGCTCGGAGTGTCTCTTCGCTGGTTCTATCGTAGACCGACGGTAGGCCATCAAGTCGTGAGTATCTTTTGTCTGAGGGCGACCTTCATACAAACAAACATAATCCAACTCGTAGAAAACTCTTTTTCCGATAAGGTGGTGATCATTTTCAGGGAGGAACAACGAAAACGTCGTTGTGACACAATGCTAAGTGTAAGGGTTAAAGAATACATGGAGTATATGAGTACATCGGCCAGCGACTCCACGTGCTGGGAGGAAAGCCAAAAGCAACAGACAAATACCATCCACCGAAAAGGACACTGGCTTAGGGCGCCTACATATGATCATTGCTAATTTGAATATGCCCAAAGGTAATATACTATCAAATGGAGTGAATCCCTACAGGACGGCTACGGAGAGGTAAATAAGTACATCACCGTCCGACCGGGGCTTAATGGAGTGGTGATCTTATAAACACCCCCCACCCCCACACAAAAAAAAAACACCAAACAAGACATGTTATGAGATCACCGCACATCCGACACTTAATCATTTGAAAGTAATGCATTCACCGTCATGCAATTGTTTAACTTCCGTTTTCTATCATAAGACCCCAGTACGTCCCAAAACTACTGCGTTGCAACCATACATAACGAGATTCGCTCAATGGCAACAGCGAAAAATGAGGATACGTACATGTATCTAATTGTGCAGTACTGCAGAGTTCAACCACAATTTATTCTAAACAGCTATTTTGGGTGAGAAAATGTTTTATTCACCAATTTCAAAGTGATGACTCTCCGCTCTCTGGAGGTATTCATACACCCTCACATGGCGGTTAATAAGCGCTTCCTCTTTGGCCGTATTTCCTTGTCGGTTGCGGGCCAGCAAGTTGGCCCCATTATCGACCAATAACTGACAGAGAACCAAGTAGCCGCGATAGCTCGCTAGATGGAGCGGTGTGTCGTAGTTGGAAGGCGTCACCTCATTCAACAACGCGCCCCTGTGGCAAAACAAGGTCGTTAAATACAGTAAATGGTAATTATCATAAAAAAATCGCTTTGACTTCTGAGAACTAACCTCAATACAAGGTCGTACATCACTTTAATGAATGCGATATATTTAATAATTGGACTGAGGATTGATTTAATGTCAACAACAGGCCGACAAAGAAGTGAATATGTGCAATTGTTGCTGTTTTTAAAAGTAAAATCCAACAAGAATGAGAATATGACCATGGTAAATCAACGTACGCTCGTATTAATTGACTAGCACACTGACAGTGGCCTCTGTCGCAGGCCGCGTGCAGCGGACGCGAGCCTTTTTTGATGTTTGCCAAATCAACATCCGCTCCAAGGGAAATCAGTTTTTGACAAACCATAAGTTGTCCCGCGCATGCCGCCCAGTAGAGGGCGGTGCTTCCGTCAGTAGGGTCATGCGCATTGATGTTATCCCCTGACCGGATAAGTCTCTTTACGAGGTCAAGGTCACCTTTCTTCGTGGCCTGTACAAGGCGAGACATCTATGGTCGATCAGAGTGTATCATACACTATCACCATCTTCCTCTTTCACTCTGTGCTCGTCTCAAATCCCGCTGTAACACACAATAATAAAAACGTATTGATAAAACACATTTCAGAGCGATGAACACAGCCGGATGACATTTAGAGTCGATCACGACAATTTCTGCTATTTGTGATTGTTGTGATGGTCTGAACAGACCTTGACAATATTTCCGTTATTTTCAGGTATACGCTGTACAAGGTTGTCTGTTACAACAGGTTCTTGCTAATTTCACACATGCTTGTGTTTATGCTGAAGAAAACTGCGTAGCTTGTTATCTGCGGCCGAACTTCTATCCACCGGCTCCAGAATCAGGGCATTAAGCAGTGTCCAATGCGCGTTGCAAATTCCTTAAACTGCGATGTTAGGCAAAACGTCCTAAGCATTTACAGTTTACACAGCGCTCGTTTCAACTTTAGAGATGACAGAACACTTATAGCCTTGAATGTCTAGATATTTGCGGTCTAGGCGATGGTAATGAGTCGCATTCAGTAGTTGGTAACGGCCTGGCGAAGTGCCGAGCAGAGAGAGAGAAACGGTCCACATACCGTGCTTTTGGAGAACGCAACTGGGATTCCCCCAACCACAGACAAGCCGTAACGCTTCGTCACTGGCATTTTATAAGCAGTTAAGGAAAGATTCACCTGTTGATATAAGGTTAAGAAATCATATAGCATGTTAGAACCAATTTGTTTTGGATCCCAGGATCGATATCCCATACCCATGTCATGGCCGTTTTTTTAATCACAGAATCCTATTGCAGGATGCTGCCAGGAACCAAGTGGCGTCGACTTCCAGGATCCAAACGAAGGTGGATCCCCGCAAAGCGTATTTGACTCCTGTTTACGGGTCTGTGTTTCGTTACACGTCATAATTCCGTCGAAGGACACCCGATCACGCCCACCAAGGTCAACCTTCAGAGTGAAGCGGTCCAGGCGAAAATAACCGCAGTGAATTGCCAGGGCATATTTCTACACTGGTCCTATAATCGTTGGTTATAGGACCAGTGTCCATCGCGAAACTCAAACTCATTGAAATCAGTCAGCTTAGTTCAGTGCGACGCCCATCATATTACGACGAGGAGTTGACTCACTATGACGTCAGAGGCGCCCCGTTATTGGACGCTAAACAGTTCCCTCATAGACGCACAAACTGTCGCTCACTTACAGACGCACTAACAGTCGCTCAGTTACAGACGCACAAACTGTCGCTCACTTATAGACGTACTAACAGTCGCTCATTTATAGACGCAATGACAGACGCTCTCATAAAGACGCACTAACAGTCGCTCAGTTACAGACACGCTAACAGACGCTCACTATAGACGTACAAACTGTCGCTCACTTCTAGACGCAATGACAGACGCTCTCATAAAGACGCACTAACTGCCGCTCTGTTACAGACTCGCTAACAGACGCTCACTATAGACGCACAAACTGTCGCTCACTTATAGACGTACTAACTGTCGCACGCTTATAGACGCAATGACAGACGCTCTCATAAAGACGTACTAACAGCCGCTCTGTTACAGACGCGCTAACAGACGCTCACTATAGACGTGCAAACTGTCGCTCACTTCTAGACACTCTCTTATAAAATCACGAACAGACAGAAGCTCTCTTACCGACGCACAAAAAAAAGCTCCCTTATAAACGCACCAACAGACGAGCATGGCTGATATGAACAGGTGCACTTAATGAACCCGCCGCACCTTCTAAAACTATGATTTTTGAAAAGACAGCTGACGCGAAAGCCAACAGACACCAGGAACACAAAAGCTAACGGATTGGCAGAAAACACAAAATAACTGAAGCATTCTCATAGATCTCAACAAGATACAAATACAAACGGCGGAACACACCAAATACAAACGGCGGATCACACCAAATACAAACGGCGGAACACCAAATACAAACGGCGGATCACACCAAATACAAACGGCGGATCACACCAAATACAAACGGCGGAACACACCAAATACATTTCTCTCAAGCTTAGACCTTAAAATAACTTGTCTTTCAATGAGAACATTACCCACATTTAAGGGTCATTGTTTTGTACGGTTTTTTTTCAATCTCTCTATTTGCAATCACTTTACACCACCGCTTTCCACAAAACATAACGTTCCAAACTTTCAGCGTACTTCCTGCTACCCACATTTATTGTGGGTAATAAAATATGTCACGCGTATATTACAATTGACAGACGTGATCAGTTTTTTCATTGAAGTGAATACAGTTGTGGTGGTTTTATTCTCAAAATATCAAAGCGATGTATTTTGCAGTTCTGTAGTAGGTAGCCTTACACCAATGCACCACCGCATCCTCACTCCATAACGCCACCAGAAAGCTGGGTGTGATATGGCGTGTGCAATACAGCCAAGATCATCTACGAAGCTCGCAAATCAAAACCAAATCGCTCGTCTTGCATCACACATACTCACTACAAAACATATAGAGTGACAACGAACCTTTGCAACAAGGTTCAAGGGCAAATTGTAACCCTACAAAACAAATCCTTTGTATAAGTACATTTTCAAAAAAATGGACCGGTATTGCAAAGGTAATCGCAAATGGTGCTCCACCTTCGATTTGTATCTCGATCGGGGCATTCGGCTAAAGGTCCGGCGGCCTAGACCTGAAGAAATTCAACCTATTCACTGCATGCGTACTGATTAAGTGTCGTGCATAAAGTAGTCCCCTTTTTGCTTGACACTACTTACACGCGCTATCACTCATGCCCAGAGTGCATAGAATTACAACATGAGACTTATCGAAATCGGTTTTGCTTATGTAGAGATACAACCAAGGAAACATCCGTTCGATCATTGTCTGGAATCATACCACAGGGATCCGAGCGCCAGTTGGAGATCCGAGCGGTGCTGTCCAATCATAATCGGAAACCATAATAATGGGTCGGAAACCATAATAATGGTCTGTTCCAAGCGCCTTTGAGGGAAAGCACCGTGGAGTCAAAAGCGCGTTTGCGAGTGACAAATGGTATGAACTTCCTGATTTTGGCCAACCTGACACTCCGCACGCGGCCTTTAACACCACTGGCGTATGGTATCGTCGGTCGATGTGAAAACAAATTAACCAAAAACATAAAGCGCTACACATCTAATCTCCGCAAGCCTGATCCATTTCTTCTCGGCTTTGATATGATATGGCTCTTAACATCATCAAAACAAGTATCATCAAAAACAACTCGTTGGATTCATCATCACATTGCAAATACATCCCTCCTTACAAATTAGACCTCACTACATTAAAGTCATTACGAACCTCTTTTACACAGACAGTACACCGATATCAAACGCATCTTGACCCGCCAGCATCTGAATCCAATTCTCCAGCTAATACCACCCCCCTACTGATGCGTTAGTGTGCACATGTGAATATTATATACAGACACATCACAAGGCGCTAATAACTGTCCAATAACAGTCCAATAACGAGGCGACTCACTGTTACTAGCTCAGGGATCACTTCGGGTCCAACACTCGCCGATCTACTGCCGTACAACTGACTGAAGGCACTCCCTTCTGTACTAGTGAGCTTACTCTCAGTATACCAAACCGGGTGGGCACCTCGCGCCCCCCAACGGCTCCACACGACTTACTTCCTGGTTCGACAGTGTAATCGCCAGCCTGCTTTACCACTCGATGTACGTTTGTGGGTTTGTACGCGTGTCTGTGTGTGTGTCCGTGTGGGAGTATATGTGGGCAAGTGTAAATATGCGTATGTGTGGTGATTGCATGCGCGTGTTTCTGGTGTTCATATGAGGATGTTTATACGCGTTGTGTGTGTGTGTGTGTGCAAGTGCATGTTTATGAATGTGTGCGTGTGTGTGTTTGTGGGGTGGCCAGTCGAGCAGGGTCATCTACAAAGCCTTCAAGTCGAAATCATTTCACTCCTTTCCCACCGCACACGATGCAGTGGATGTGGAGAGGGTCTGATGAATCGTAGTGGGCAGAGAGAGGGTTTGTAAAGTCCTGGTGGATAGGGTTAGATATGACCTAATGGATGTGGGGAGGGTTTGACAAATCTGAACAGAGGTTGGGAGGAAATTATAAGTATTGAGGAGGGACTGGCGGATGTGGCAGTCTTAACAGTTTGTGTGAGGGATTGATGGATGTAGGATGGAATTGAAAATTCTTGATGGAAGTGGGGAGGGTTAGATAAGTCGTGGTGGGGGAGGGTTAGACAAGTCGTGGTGGATGTGGGGAGGGTTAGATAAGTCGTGGACGGGGGAGGGTTAGATAAGCCGTGGTGGGGGAAGGGTTAGATAAGTCTTGGTGGAAGTGGGGAGGGTTAGATAAGTCGTGGTGGAAGTGGGGAGGGTTAGACAAGCCGTGGTGGGGAGAGGGTTAGATAAGTCTTGGTGGATGTGGGGAGGGTTAGACAAGTCGTGGTGGATGTGGGGAGGGTTAGATAAGTCGTGGTGGATGTGGGGAGGGTTAGATAAGTCGTGGTGGATGTGGGGAGGGTTAGCTAAGTCGTGGTGGAAGTGGGGAGGGTTAGATAAGTCGTGGTGGAAGTGGGGAGGGTTAGATAAGTCGTGGTGGATGTGGGGAGGAGTAGATAAGTCGTGGTGGATGTGGGGAGGGTTAAATAAGTCGTGGTGGATGTGGGGAGGGTTAAATAAGTCGTGGTGGAAGTGGGGAGGGTTAGATAAGTCGTGGTGGATGTGGGGAGGGTTAGATGGGTCATCATTCTTCGCGTCATCCATACGTTCATTAAGTCTTTACACTATTCATTCAATCATTCTGTCCATCTAATATTCTGTATATTACTCGTTGCATCATACTTTATATTATTCATTTTTTATATGCCCCGCAGAGCCACAGCCATCATTACGTTAACCTATACTTTTCAAACCTCTCTCAAGTAGCCAAGCCAAGCGGGAAGTAGATGAGGTGTACTTAGCAATCGTATTGCGATGTTTTCGTACGATTGATTATTTGCTATCCCAAGACCATCAGTCATGATTGCCATCATAAGTACCTGGCCGTTACTTCATAACTCAAACCAGATCAATCGTACTCGAGTGATGATAAGAGAGAAAATCCCTCCGAGTTATCAATGATTTCATTTGGCTATATTAGGAGAGACACCCTTGAAAGCAGGAAGAATCCGTAGGAATCAACTCAAAAAAACTTTAAGCCTGAAGTATTTACCCATTGAGAGATCCCGTGGACGGAATAAATACTTCACCGATGTCAATCTAGTCTACATCCCTCGACTCTGGGGGTTCTCTTCTATCCACCGCCTCAGAGCAATACATGTGGCCAAGTGCTCCAAACGGAAAAACCCGCTTTCCAAATAAGACAATGCTCGGTATTTCCGTGGTTCATGGCCGGCCAATCAACCCTATTGTGCCGCGTTCGCGCGTGACGCCCATCACTTCAGCCTAACAAAGATGGCGGAACAACAATGTGCGTTTAGTCGGCGATCTCCGGATTTAGCCAAACGCGTTTTCAAGGCGAGCTCCGATTGGCCAATCTGTTAAGGCAGTTTTGATTGGAGCGACCAGAAGCGCAATTTTCTGGCTTATCTGTCCCAAGAACCCTGAGCCAGAGAGAGTTGTGCCAGTTAGGGCGTTGGGGCTCAAGGGAATGGGGACCTAGACTAGTCAATATCCGCAGGTACACAACAAACAATCGACAGATACATGCAGAGGATATCAGAAAATGGGCCTGGAACGTTCGAATGAAGGGTCTTGTTGGATCAAGTGAAGGGTCGGTTAGGATCAAGTGAAGAGTCTGGCAGGATCAAGTAAAGGGTCTGGAAGGATCAAGTGAAGGGTCAGTTAGGATCAAGAAATGGGTCAGGTAGGATCAAACGGCGGGTATGGCAGGATCAAGTGAAGAGTCTGACAGGATCAAGTGAAGAGTCAGTTATGATCAAGGGAAGTGTCTGGGAGGATCGAGTGAAGGGTCTGGCAGGATTAAATGAAGGGTCTGCAAGGATCAAATGAAAGGACTGGAAGGATCAAATGAAAGCTGTGGCAGGATCAAGTGAAGGGTCAGGTAGGATCAAGTGAAGGGTATTGATGGATCAAGTGAAGAGTCTGGCAAGATCTGGTGAAGGGTGTGGAAGGATCAAGTGAAGGATCTGGTAGGATCAGGTGTAGAGTATGGCTTGATAAAGTGAAGGGTCTGGTAGGATCAAGTGAAGGGTAAGGCAGGATCAAGTGAAGAGTCTGGCAGGATCAAGTGAAGGGTCAGTTAGGATCAGGTAAAGGGTCTGGAAGGATCAAGTGAAGGGTCAGGTAGGATCAAGTGAAGGGTATGGCAGGATCAAGTGTAGGGTCAGGTAGGATCAAGTAAAGGGTCTGGAAGGATCAAGTGAAGGGACTGGAAGGATCGAATGAAGGGTCTGGCAGGATCGAGTGAAGAGTCTGGCAGGATCAAATGAAGGGTCAGTTAGGATCAAGTGAAGCTTCTGGAAGGATCAAGTGAAGGGTATGGCAGGATCAAGTGAAGAGTCTGACAGGATCTAGTGAAGAGTCAGTTAGGATCAAGGGAAGTGTCTGGAAGGATCGAGTGAAGGGTCTGGCAGGATTAAATGAAGGGTCTGCAAGGATCAAATGAAAGGACTGGAAGGATCAAATGAAGGCTGTGGCAGGATCAAGTGAAGGGTCAGGTAGGATCAAGTGAAGGGTATTGCTGGATCAAGTGAAGAGTCTGGCAAGATCTGGTGAAGGGTGTGGAAGGATCAAGTGAAGGATCTGGTAGGATCAGGTGTAGGGTATGACTTGATAAAGTGAAGGGTCTGGTAGGATCAAGTGAAGGGTAAGGCAGGATCAAGTGAAGAGTCTGGCAGGATCTAGTGAAGGGTCAGTTAGGATCAGGTAAAGGGTCTGGAAGGATCGAATGAAGGGTCTGGCAGGATCGAGTGAAGAGTCTGGCAGGATCAAATGTAGGGTCAGGAAGGATCAAGTGAAGGGTCTGGAAAGATCGAATGGATGGTTTGGCAGGATCAAGTGGCCTGGAAGGATAAAGTGAAAGGTCAGGTAGGATCAAGTGAAGGGTCTTGTATGATCAAATGAAGGGTTTGGAAAGATCAAAATGGATGGTTTGGTAGGATCAAGTGAAGGTTCTGTCAGGATCAAATGAAGGGTTCGGTAGGATCAAGTGGCCGGTCAGGGGATCAAAAAGGTGGAGATCAAAATGAAGGGGCAAGATCT
Organism: Urechis unicinctus; assembly: GCA_034190875.2. Taxonomy (NCBI): domain Eukaryota; kingdom Metazoa; phylum Annelida; class Polychaeta; order Xenopneusta; family Urechidae; genus Urechis; species Urechis unicinctus. The sequence goes on from CM067349.1 coordinate 32,846,147, forward strand.
GGTGAAGGTTTTGTCAGGATCAAACGAAGGGTCTGGCAGGATTAAGAGAAGAGTCTGGTAGGATCAAGTGGAGGTCTGGGAGGATCAAATGAAGGGTTTGGCAGGATCAAAAGAAGAGTCTGGTAGGATCAAGTGGAGGTCTGGCAGGATCAATTGAAGGGTTTGGTAGGATCAAGTGAAAGGTTTGGCAGGATCAAGTGAAAGGGTCTGGTAGGGGTGGATGGTCTGGCAGGATCAAGGTCTGGAGGATCAAATGAAGGGTTGGATCGAGGATCAAAGGAAGGATCAAATGTAGGGTCAGGAAGGATCAAGTGCAGGGTATGGCAAGATATGGATGGTTTGGGGATGATGGGATAAAGTAGGGGTGGTAGGATCATTAAGGGTCTTGTAGGGGTTGGTGGGGTCAAGTAAAGAGGCTGTGGGATCAAGTGTAGGGGATGGTAAGATCAAATGTAGAGGGTTGAGGGATCAAGTCAAGGGTCTGTCAGGAAGGGTGTGGCATGACTAGATATGGAGTTACCAGTGCAGCAATTCAAGATCAATCATGTTGGCAGGATCAAAAGAAGAGTCTGGTAGGATCAAGTGGAGGTCTGGCAGGATCAATTGAAGGGTTTGGTAGGATCAAGTAAAAAGTTTACAGGAAATAATTCAACTTCGGCAGTTGAATATCTTTGATGTGCATCACGTATTTTTCTGTTGTGACATTTCTAATGCTTTCTGATTGTTTTATATATGAGCGAGTTAGAGTGAGAGAATGCGGGTGTGGCTTTGTTCCGTGGTTTAGATTATACAAGATACAGTTATGAGCGATTCGGGTGGGTAGAATATATATACGGTTTACCCGAATATCTTGATCTGAGCATCTTGGAATGCGGTTTGTTGGTGTGAATATATTTCCTGTAATATCTTCGACCGTTGCGTGAGGACTTTTTTTTGTACAGGCTCTTGATATATGTTATTTTCTAGATGCGTGGTAGAGCACTTTAACCCAAACGCATTTTCTGCGACGCGCGTAAAATGATCGAAGCAGAACGGTATATATTCATATTACCGTACGACCGGAGCTAACTGAAACCATATTCAATATGCATGTTCGCTTATGAGAACTTTCATCAATTCCATTTATTGGTTACGAGCGGTATAGTTCACTTTTACATTTTTAAGGCCCCGGGCATTGAGTCTTACTGAAACATAATTCGAGGTCGACACTTCAATCGGACACGCCGCTATGTAAAGGAATTATTGACTCCTCAAATCAACACCATTTTGTCAATAGAATAACAAATGATTGCTCATCAGAAAAGAACAAGTTTGTCAACCCTTCGCACTAGAGAATAAAACTAAAGTGCCCCATGTTGTTGACCCTGGACGTTCGCAACCGATGAATAGGACAAGTAGGACATGCCGATTTCATTCACACATTTGTTCCCGTTGTCAGCCTTTAACCAAGATTTTTTGTTCACTTGAAAAGTGTGAATATTTTCACTGAATCATTCCGTATCAGTGTTTCCATCCATTATAAAGGCTAGAGGTCATGTGATTCGTCCGAGGTTCCTCTGTCAAGGCTCACAAATCTCGCGTTTATTCTATCAGTCGATCACGAACGCACATTGGATAATCTTCCCCCTTATAGAAAGGTTCCCATGCTGGCCTGACTTCGTCAATTTGAGAATCGCACACGCGGCTGTCCCAGATGAACCATGACATTAACACGAGGGGGCGTGCACTGTTGCGCTCGTAGACGTTGGGTTGTGTTAAAGCGGTTGGGTTTGCCCATTCTGAACTTACCATCAAGCACGCATACATTATATATAATTATATAACCACTATGTGCGCGGTATATGGTATTTTAATGATGGTCCCACCAATGTTCTTATGGGGTTTCTTCATGGTATAAGTTAGCTCCGGTCGAACGGTAATATAAACCCAGACGTCTTGTAGGGTAAGGTAAGGTAAGGTAAGTATAGGGTTTAACGGCACACACACACTAGTGTGTTATATGGTGCCTACTTAAGGAGGGGTAAATACGAGTACGAAAGGATAAGAAGGAGTCAAGGGTTAAAACTAACTAAAAATTAAACCCATTAGTATTAATTGAATTATATTAATTGAATTATGTATAATAATTTGAGAATTGTATGGTCTAAAATCTATAGAAAAGTCCTATCTCTCTTATGAATCCAAGTATCTTGGATGGATTCACCCTTTCAAACAATTCTGAAAGGGTTTGAACTCGGAAGAAGCGATTTCTGATAAAAATCTAATCAGCACATTCGATGAGAATGTGCTTGACAGTGTAGGTACATTGACAAGGAATGCAATCAGGGATGGGCTCATCACTTAGTAGAAAGGCATGAGTTGTATAGGTGTGTCCTATACGAGCGCGAGCAAGAATAACCTCCTCTCTTCTGCTCTCTCTGCAGTTCTGTGGCCACTCCCCGAGTAAGGGCTGAATTTCGTGAAGTTTGTTTGGGATGGATTCATCCCACTGGTCCTTCCATTTCTGTTTAAAAAATTGGACGACCTGAGGTTTAAAGTCTGTAAAGGGGACTTTAACCTCAGTCACATTCATGTTGAGTGCTTCCTTGGCAGCTCTGTCTGCCCTCTCATTACCAGGGATACCAACATGATTCGGCAAGCATACGAACAAAATATCCTTGCCACGATCTGTCAATTGAGAATATAAAAGCACAACATTTAAAATAAAACCATTACGTAAATTACTCCCTGTGATTGCCTCCAGGGCAGACAGGGAGTCGGAAAATACAACAAAACGCTTTTTACTTGATTGGGCAATAAGGCCAAGTGCAATGGAAAGAGCTTTAAGCTCAGCGTGGAAAATTGACAGTGAAGGTGGTAGGCTCATATTAAAAACAGATTTCCCCATAATGGCTGCAGCTCCAATTTTATTGTCTTCTTTCGAACCCTCTGTGTAAAGGGCAGAACGGTCCAAATATTTATCCTTTATCTCTCTAAATTGGTGAAGGAAAAAATCAGGCTCATGAGATCCCTTCGTGTTGGCTGTCAGCGATTTATCTACTGTTGGGGTTTTTAATTGCCATGGGGGAGACCTTGGCACAGTCTCAACCGCCACGGCATTCAAGTTAGTGCATGACCCAACCAGTGATTCTCTGATACGCAGACCGAACGAAGGGATAGCATTCGGCCTACTTTCATAAAAATGGATATTACCAGGATTAAAAACGACATCAAATAAAGGATTCTGAGGGTTTGACTTTAAACGTAAGGCATATTGTATGGCAAGCTGCTGCCTCCGAACCCCAAGTGGTGCCTCGTTGGCTTCCATGTGTAGACTGGGGATGGGGGAGGTTCGGAAAGCCACGAGGCAAAGCCTCAGAGCCTGGTTTTGAACTGTCTCCAATTTCCTTAAATAAGAACGACGGGCAGCACCATAGATAAAAGACCCATAGTCCAACTTGGAGCGCACTGGTGACCGGTAAAGCCGCAAAAGGACTCTCCGGTCCGCGCCCCAATCAGTATTGGACAACATCTTTAAAAGATTGATTGCTCTAAAACATTTCTTACGGAGGTAAGAAATGTGAGCTTTAAAATTGAGTTTTTTTATCAAAAATTAGTCCCAGAAACTTTGTTTCTTACACCACAGGAATAACGTTGCCATCAAGGGTGAGAACTGGGTCTGGATGAAAATTTCTTTTGTTGCAAAAATGCATACAAACAGTTTTTGATTTAGAAAATTTAAATCCTTTTTCATCCGCCCATTTTTGGATGTTATTGAGGCTAAGTTGAAGCTGCCTCTCAATTGTGCTCATATTTTTCGATTTAAAATAAATAAAAAAATCGTCCACGTAGAGTGAACAATCCACACCTGGCTTGATGACATTAACAATACTATTAATTTTGATATTGAAAAGAGTAACGGATAAAATACTTCCCTGCGGGACCCCCATCTCCTGATCACAAGTATCAGAAAGGATGGTGCCAGCACGGACATTAACAATTCTGTTGTCAAGAAAATTTTTTGATAAAAACAGGCATGCGGCCTTTAAGGCCCATACTGCTTAGATCCGACAGGATTCCATGTTTCCATGTGGTGTCATAGGCCTTCTCCATATCGAAGAAGACCGACACCACATGTTCCCCCCTCACAAAACCGTCACGTTTAAAACTTTCAAGACGGACCAGGTGATCCGTCGTGCTACGTGTGTGCCGGAAACCGCTCTGGTACCTGGAAATAAGTTGTTTCTTTCAAGAAACCATACCAGGCGGCTGTTTATCTTTCTCTCCATCGTTTTACAGATGCACCTCGTTAAGGCAATGGGACGATGGTTCGTAGGAATGGTGTTATCCTTGCCTGGCTTGGGTATCGGGATAACTATAGCCTCTCTCCAACCATCAGGGAATGTTCCAGATTCCCAGATTCCATTAAATATGTCTAAAAGTACTTGGAGTGATTCCTCTGGAAGGTGTTTTAAAAATTGATAGTGTACATCATCGGGTCCACTAGCTGTGTCATTCGATTTATGTATCGAATCTTCCAACTCCTTTAGTGTAAAAAGAGAGCTGTAATTTTCATTGTTATTTGAATTAAAATTAGGAATATTTCGTTCCCGATGAAGTTTAAATTTTTGAAATTTGGTACTATAATTATTGGCAGAGGAATTCTTTTGGAAGGCATCGCCTAGAGTATTGACGATGTCCTTCAAATTGGAGGCTTTGGAACCATCTGGTTTAACCACATGTGACAGAGTGTTGTCATTTTGCTTTCCCCTAATCCTACGAACCATGTCCCATGCCTTTTTCGTGGAAGTCTTGCTGTTTAATTTTGAAACAAAATTGTGCCAAGACTCACGCTTGCTGCTTTTGATGACGCGTCGAGCTTTGGCTCGGGCTACTTTGTACAGGTTTTTGTTGGCCTCAGTGGGCCGCATTTTGAACCTGTACAGAGCCCGTTTGCGCTCTTTGACAGCGTCACGGCATGCATCAGAAAACCATGATTTATATATCCGTTTAGAATCTGTTGAGGATTTCGGTACATTTTGTGTGGCTATATTAATTATTGATTCTGTAAAAAAGGATACCGGATCTTCATAAATATTTTCTAAAGTATCTTTGTTAATAATTTCTCTGCACATAGAAGTAAAATTAGGCCAGTTGGCCTTATGGAGTTACCATTTGGCAACCCGCTCAGCGGGCATAGGCCTATTGATGTTTAAAAATATTGGGAAGTGGTCACTTTCACACTGGTCCTGACCAACTTCCCAATCAAATTCCATCAAAAGAGATGGAGAGCAGAGGCTTAGGTCTATGGCAGAGAAAGATCCGGTTCCTGGATGGAGATAAGTATTAGATTTATTATTTAATATAGCAAGATCATTTTGTATGATGAATTCTCTATTTTTTTACCACTGTCGTTGGTGTCCTCACATCCCCACAAATCGCTGTGGGCATTGAAATCGCCAAGCAGCAAAAGTGGGGATGGAAGTTGACTGATCAAATGATCAATGTCTCTCTGTAAAATCTTGTTACTGGGTGGTAGGTACAGAGAGCACAAAGTGATGGTTTTGTGGAGGGTAATACTAATGGCTATAGCCTGAAGAGGAGTGTCAAGAGGAATGGGTTCATGGGGGACACCGTGTTTAACAAGCACAGATGCCCCTCCCACAGCTCTTCGTCTCTTTGTGATGAAGATGTTTTATTACACATGGTATACCCTCTCATTGACATTTGATCAGACTCCTTCAAGAAAGTTTCCTGAAGGCAAACAGCAATAGGTTAATGGTCATATAGAAGAGATTTCGATTCATCATAGTTGGACCGAAATCCTCGACAATTCCATTGGATGATTTTATGTGCCATCAGGGGGTTTATGTGGTGGTCTGCCAGTCCGCCTTGGACTGGATGGCACAGATTTTGGTTTGGAGGACGGCCTCATAGAGTCAACATCCATGTCCTCCAAACTTCCAAACTTATTATAGACCTGAACAGGATCGTCAGAACCCTTCGGAGGCCTAGATAACCTGGTTTTTTTCTTTACTATTAATTTTATTATTGTGAGTTGATTTTGCTTTATTTAAATTTTGAAGCTCAGGAGGGCTACATTGAATTGAAATGTCCTTAGCAGTGGCATTAGTGACAGGTTTTGGCGCATCAGTGGCCACCCTCCTTGGTAGGGCGCTGCCATTGGGCCACGTGTAGTCGGTCTGGGTGTCGACTGACACTGTGGCCCTCTTGACAGCGCTAGCATAAGAGGGTTTGGTGCCCTGCTGCGCCTCCACTAATCTGCGTGCCTCAGGGAACGAGATGTCTCTGGTGTGTCGGATCTTTTGAATTTCTTTTTCTTTGATCCATGTAGGACACAGCCTAGAGAATGCCGGATGACGCCCTTCTTGGTGTTGAGGGTTCTGTGAGGGGTGACGTCTATTGGGACCCCCGCAAGGAGAGTCAACTTTAATAGGCATCTCGCATGGCTGGCCCGCCCCACTTCAACAAGGAAGTGGCCGGACTGGAGTCTCGTGATGTTTTTTGGGACTCCAGCCAACACCTCGATTCCTTTACCAATTGCGAATGGACTTAAAGAGGTTAGTGAACGTTCTTCCTCAGTATTTGAAATGACCAAAAATCTTGGCCACGAGGACAAAGTTTCGTTATCGGAGTCGGAGTCCGTTTCATTAGGTCGATTCCTTTTTAATAATCGGTCTTGAGCTTGTTTTTGAGCCATGATATTATGATAATGGATGACAACATGGCAGTGGAATGAAAAAGCAATAAGTAATGAATACAATTATCCCTTGGCATGTCACCACAAGCCGATTGACTGGACCAGGCCATTCCAGCCTCTCGTCTAGGTGAAATCCGGGCAGATGTAGATAGCCCTCGCAAGGACCGCTCCATTCAACCACCAGGATCCCATCTTCCACCGACACGAGTCGCAACCCACGGCCAACAGGTTGCCCCCTATTAGTCGCCTCCTACGACATGCAGGATACAGTGGGCATATTCTACCCCCGGACCCACAGGGGGCTAGGTATAAGTGCGACCTATAGCTCAGTCCCTCCTAGCCCTACAAGACGTCTGAGTAGACGTCTTACTCTTTCTGAAAACGACGCAATGTATAATGTGCCGCGCGAAGGGACATGTTTTTTCGGCCTCTCGACTTGCGCGACGGGTTATACATTCGCATAATACCTTGTACGACGGGATATACTTTTTGCCTTTCTCAACTTGTATAACGGGTAGGGGTTTTCGAGGTCCCGCGGCACACCCCTATCCGAGTTAGGGCAAGTGACCCCCCCCCCCACCCCGGGATGCTAAGGCGTGCGGGAAATCGCGGGAGTTAATATTTTCCAAAATGGCAGACATCGTACCGCGATTTTTCAGAAACGATATATCGATGGCATTTAGAATAGCGTCGAGTAGGGGTAAGTTTTTGGTGCGCATAGACTGTTTTTATGAAAAGGCTCTTGACATATGTAATTTTCTAGATGCGCAGAGTAGCACTTCAATAGCTTCAACCCAAACGCGTTTTCGCCGGCGCGCGTATAATGTTGTATAAGAACGGTATAATTTTATATTACAGTTCGACAGGAGCTAAGTCCCTCCATGGTATACATGCATAATTTAATCAGAGACTCTTTATATGAATGTCCTTCACCTATATCAACTCTTGCCCCACAACACCGAAAGGGAAATATTTCACGCTCCATTGCAACCAGGAAGTTGATCTCATCAACGCTGTTGATTGTTCCCGGGGCTTGGCTATGCGATCCACGCTGAAATCACTAGACAAGAAATCCCGTCTAAAACAACAAGTTACGACTTCTCGTGAAGCCTGACTCTCGCGTAGCTTCTCGTGTCGCGTGATTCTGTTCACGAGAACCATAGAGCAGGGAAATATGGAAGTGAAGTATATGCAGCGAATATAAGGGAATAATTTTCAACAACGCTAATATGTCAAGACCATGTGTTTTCTGGGTTACAAAATCTTTCCGGGTTTGGGGGGGTGAGGGTGGGGGGCTGGTGTTTAGGTCAGAGTGGAGGTGGATGAAGAATTGCGCCTTACACTGAACAATGACATGTTATAATAAACATGGCGGCTTGTAGTGATAGGATACTGGCACTGTTTCATAACTTTTGGCACTATATCCTGTTGATTACGTGAGAGAGGCCATGAATATATGTTAACTGTCAACGTTCCTTATCAGGAACAAATAGTACATTTCTGCGTGGTGTTCTTTATCGTGTATACCTACGACGAAGGACGCGACATGTACATACCGTCTTTAAGTTTTTAGTATATCAAAAGAAAAAGCAAAAAACCAACAATAATAGCTAAACCGTAAACTGTTATTTAAATGCGACAACGAAAAACGGATAACACTAAACAGATTCGTTTTTCGTCAAACGGAAAACGCAATACACGACGCGGAACGCGGAGATTTAAGCTGTGGTGAATATTCGTCGTTTTATGTTTGATATCGGTGTTATTTTGGAGAAATTGTTTAAGAATATCTTTCTATAGACTATATAGACTGCGCTCAATCATCTTCCCCCGACCAAGTCCACAATATTTACAGTGCTGCAGGCATTTCTTACTAATTCTACGAGCTTTCTTGTAACTCGAGCAAGGGTCTCCCCTATCTTTGAGCTGGGGTTTTTTCCACTTAGAAGGGGACAGTGATGACATGGTGTAGCAACAGTCAGGCACGCTTACTTCGAAGAGATATCGGGTGAAGACTGATGTTCTTGTTGAATACTCTCCAGACGACTGGAGATGAATGAAGTTGGCAACATTTTGGAGCACTATTTTAAGATAATCTCTGTGTTTGAGAACTGCTCATTGCGACGTGACAGCGTTCGGGTGAACTTAAGAGAAGTTCAGAATACGCTTGACACTTTCGGCGACGTCTTTGATGTTCTTTACAGCTATAGAAACACGCAACAACAATGCACGCAACAACGCAGGAACTTAAAACAGCAACTGGTAAATCGCGAACAAAGCGCTGACAGCGTGACAGGCAGAGAAACATGCCCCCAATTCCGGTAAAAATCGCTGTGCGCGACGGTGGCCCTCCTAGCGGCCGCGGCGGGAACCCGACTATGTGAAGGCTCCTATACTAACCAACGTTTTATTAAAGTTAATATCATATCAAATGCAATTTGAGACAGGTGTTCTTTTCTCTAAGTGCCAGAAATGTTCGCTAAAACCCGCCTTTAAGAAAAAGACCAGGTGGATAGATAACCGGTTATTTGTTGTAACAATAGTAGTCCAATTAAGTTAAATACCGATGGGGTAAATATATTCAATTTCATGGTTGACGTACCCCAAGAATATGTCAAGTATCTGCTCAGAACATAAAGAATTCTAAGTCGATTCCCTGTTTATATCTTTCGGCAGTATTGGTTCGTGTAAATTCCCCAGCGATGGACGAGGATGTGGCATGAGCTGCCTGTCCATATCTGCTTTGTGTCAAATTCATATACCGTAAACTAATGAAGGCCAGGCATACCCTTATCATAGATTAATCCACTTCCTCGTAGCGGGGAATTCGCTTCTTGTTTACCGCAAACCTCCGTGAGAAGTTTCAGTGGTTCTGGTTTTAGGCTGGTACTATTATCTCGACAGACATGCAGTTTCTATGAAGTTTAGGCGTGTGTTTTGGTGTTCCATGGTATAATGTATTCGTCATAACAAAACGTACATTCCAATTTAAATTAAAACTGATCTCCCGAGAAAAAGTGTTATATTGAAAAACCCGTTACTATATATTTAACTTAAAACCTATTAAGTACAAGCCGTTCCGTGCTCCGTGGCGCGTGAGCACTAGTTAACATTTACGCTAGATAAGATAAGTATAAATAACAAAAAAAAATAATGACTGTTTCAGGTATAGCCGTACACGTTCTGGTTTGGTTTCGTCCACACATGAAGAATCCTCGTAATCAACTTCCGAACACGATCAGTACATCAATTGATATTTTATTGCTGCTTTTGGCGAAACAATGTCGTTTGCTTCCGTCGTCGTGCAGTGCTAAATTCCGCATTTTGAGAGGCACGAACTACTTGGTGGTAGAAGGTTTCTTGGGGTCGTGCATTATCTAAGCAACAACAACGTGCCATTTTATCGCCCAAGAATCTTAATTGATTTTTCCCCAAAAGGAAGTCAACACAGCTCAGACTAAAACAGATGACGACGGTGTAAGAGGCGGATTAAGAGGCCTCTTCTATCTCGATTGGATTACACACCGTGCAGTACCGGTGACCACTCTACGAGTGAAAGAATGATCCGTTTTTCCTTTATCAGTCGATAATTGAATATCCGAAACATGTCTGTGTCACACACGAGAGACATCTGACTCTTCAAAGATTGGGCAAAACAATTCGATACGTTAGCAGGGTTGTGCTCATCTTATGGGAACAACTCGAATTCCACTATAATTGGAGCCTGGTGCAGCGATTAAGTGTTATACATAGCGTGACCCAGGAAGTCAGGGGACCCGCCAAAAGCAGCGGAACATGACATGGGTTAAACAAATGGACGTTCATAACGGTCGTGGTCACGTTATGATTACCATTTGAGTTGGGCCGCCGCGTGATGGGTTCTTTGTATCAACAACACTATCAATATCATTTATGTAGATAGAAAAATATACGCGCCCGCGTGCTGACTGACCCTTGCGGCAGGCCGCTTCTTACGTTTGGTAGCTGTTAGTGATTGCCTCATTTGAATACTGGCGTTGTGTTAATAATAGTCCTGCCGTCGGGAACATTTCTTTCGTTGATGGAGGCATGAATAATAGAAAAAGCTTCTGTGATATTTCTGTAACTGGTACTTTCAACTACCATGGGAAAGCACATCACAATACACATATATACAATACAATATAATATGATATGATATGATATATATATATATATATATATATATATATATATATATATATATATATATATATATATATATATATATATATATATATATATATATATATATATATATATATATATATATATATATATATATATATATATACAAGCTGGTCTTGGTCGTCTAAGAATCAATATTGAACACAGAGAGTTACCCGCTCAAGAGAACGATCCGAGTATTACAGTCTACGTAGCACACCACTTACGCTTACCCAGGCTGTTAAGTCTCTGGTTCCTGTTGGCTCCCGGAAATCAAACAGAGACAGTACACATAGCACGGAACCCCGAAAACCCAGAGTAAACTGGGAGGCACCATTAGCACTAACCTCATGGAATATGATGGCCCTGGTGTAAATGTGATAAATACCATCTTATACACTCGTTCATTGATACCTGATATCTCTGACCTTGTGACCTTGAGCCGGTGGTCAAATGGCTTTCAGAAGTTGAACGGGCGATTTGATTCGTTGCGTATATTCGTTATCATTATTGTGGTAAGAAAAAGTGATATTAACTGTTGATGAATTTCAATTGATTGGCTGCTACAATCTCTCAGTTTTTCATATCATTGAGCAATACGATGCTATGGCGTTAATCGATGGTTGGGTTAGATCTATTAGTTTCGTATGGACTGACAACTATTAAGCGGGCGAAATAATTCCCGTCCGTTATGATTGTACAAACGGCCGATGATGGCGCTGCATTTAGGAGCCGCCAATAGCTGAACATTATTGGTCTCAACTGCATCAATTAGCTGGTGCACGCTGAGGCATTAACTACACCTCTTTCAGCCTTACATTCATAATCTCTGGGTATATTTTCATTGTACCACGACTGGAAAAATTGTCATGAATAGGATTTATTATATTGTGTGTAACTGTGAAATAAGCTCCGGCTGATAAGCACGCACGCCGGCCAACACCCGATTTGTGCCAAGTTGAGGAATTTCTTGCTGCGGTAACCCGACGGGGAAAATAGCGTCTCCTAATCACCAATAGCGAACAAGATAGTTGTGGAGGCGAGAACCTGAGTGACTCACCGTGCGCCAGCAACCTTATTGAAAGAACATTAGTTATGAAAAGTCGCGCACAACGCGACTGACAGCTGTGTTACAACTGATAGCTGGCAACACACTGATGATAGAAGAGCATTATAAAGCCGAACGTACAACGGAGATTAGGAATGATCAAGGGACCACGAGTTAATGTATGTCAACACAGCCATAGTTACAGGTAGGTCGCCACGCAATACAAACATAGGGTGGAGGATTGGGGGTGAAGATCGTAGCAGTTAATAGCGATTCGGTATATGTTATGATATTATTGTAGATCAGCTTGGATAATATCATAACATGTATCACATCTATGTTTTGGGAACCATTCGTATCAATGACAGAATCAGATCGTGCGGAAATCTTGAATAAAAAATCTGCACGAAAATCTAAAGAAGACATTAAATGCACAGCTAAAATGATTATTGTATTCCGTTATTTCTGGTTCATAACCTCATCCTGTAATATTTAACCCAACCATATCAACAGTCTCTCGGCTGAGTTTGACTATTTCCTATTGGTGAACAGATGGGTTGGAAATTTCATGATTTATCATCGCGTCGACGTGAGTGGTCACGTTGTTGGATTAGCATCGATCCGTCACAATTTGATCTATTGTACACCCTTATATGCATTCAGCGAGCTTACCTCGGCAATTTTACGGATTTTGATAGTAAGTTTGGCATCTTATTGCATCTTTATCGTCCATCCACTGCGTATAATCAACAGGGAAAATACGAGTAATAATTCACAGGAAACACGTCAATTTTGTTTACTGCAATCCTTCTTCAGAAGAGAAGAGAGGAGTGCTAAACATGGGCACGACTCTGGCTTTTAGGGGACTACGGTATCGAGTAGGGTTGTCTCGCAGGGACGGTTTTAGGGGACTACGGTATTGAGTAGGGTTGTCACGCAGGGGAGGCTTTAGGGGACTACGGTATCGAGTAAGGTTGTCACGCAGGGACGGTTTTAGGGGACTACCGTATCGAGTAGGGTTGTCACGCAGGGACGGTTTTAGGGGACTACCGTATCGAGTAGGGTTGTCACGCAGGGACGGTTTTAGGGGACTACGGTATCAAGTAGGGTTGCCACGCAGGGACGGTTTTAGGGGACTACGGTACCGAGTAGGGTTGTCTCGCAGGGAAGGTTTTAGAGGACTACGGTATCGAGTAGGGTTGTCTCGCGGTTTTAGGGGAAGGTAGGGTTTAGAGGGACGGTTTTAGGGGACTACGTAGGGTATCGAGTAGGTTTTGTCTCGCAGGGACGGTTTTAGGGAAGGTTTTAGGGACTACGGTATCGAGTAGGGTTGTCACGCAGGGACGGTTTTAGGGGACGGTTTTAGGGGACTACGGTACCGAGTAGGGTTGTCTCGCAGGGAAGGTTTTAGAGGACTACGGTATCGAGTAGGGTTGTCTCGCAGGGAAGGTTTTAGAGAACTATGGTATCGAGTAGGGTTATCTCGCAGGGAAGGTTCGCTTCAATTCCAAGTGCCCGTAACTTGCACTTTTCCAAGATTCGTGCAATTCTTATAATATTTTCTTTTTTTGTCTTGATGATGAAATGACTCGATTGTAATGCTTTCTTGGTATTGTGAACTGTTTTGAAAATGCAAAGGATTGCGGACGGGTCGAGTAGCTACATATGCCGAAATACTTCCTTCTCTACCACCAATATGCGCCATATTCGGTCTGTTCTTCACGTACAGCTAAAGAAAGAAAATAAGTAACAAAACACCATGAAAATCGTCAGGGATATCTTTTAGAAGAAATAGAAAGTGAATTATTATTTCGTAATTTTCTATTGCATTTTTATCAAAGTCGCAGTTCATAAGCAGACATTTCCTGTAGGGATCCTCCATTTACTAATCATATGAGCAGTTAAAAATGGTGTCTGATACGTGGCAGCCTTCCTGTGCTATTGGATGCAAATGAGCAAGACATTAATGACGACATCAATGCTTAACCCAACAATAGGCGTACGGAATAAATAATACAATATTTAATTATCCTTTGTTTTTAATTTCCCACCAAGAAGAATCAGCGAGTTATGAATTAAAATGAAGACTAACGTTGTTACTGGAGTATTCAGCCAGTAGTCATTGGGGTAACTAAAGGTTTGAGGAGATTGATCTGATTTACAACGGGGAGCTTCAAGGGACCTGCAGTAGTGCGTGTGTGTGTGTGTGGGGGGGGGGGGGGGGGGGGGGGGGGGCATCGGTAAACCTAGAGCAGAAATGCTGAGAATTGCGACACTGCACGAATGCAATATCTCGACAACACACAATTTCGCTATCCTTTCCAGAGTGATTCAAGCAAATTGTTGATAATGTTTTGATATTCTTCTAATTGTGTTGTTTTTCAGAGGGATGTTGTGAAATGCCCAGAAATTCGCATTTGCACGGGGGCATACTGCTAAGTGACTTTAGTGTCTAGCCTTACTTCCCAGAGTATTGACAGGCCAATCATGGGGGCAACATATCATGTTCAGCCATGTTTACTAGCGCTCCTGGTGGGGACGCTGGTCGATAATGACGTCACAGATGGGGCCCCTGCTAAAGATCACATGGAACCGGATATGTTTGTTCATATCAATTTGCCCCACACAAACGCCACCTATGTTGCGTACAAACTGACTAACGGAAGTTCTCCGTTTGGGACATACAACAGTACGGTCAGCGATGATTACGACAGTACGGGCGCCATGTATTTCGCAGTGGCTGTTATACTTATTTACGGCATCAGCATCGCCATGTTGGTTGCTACGACTTTACGTCACAGTGACCTTGACGACGAGATGAAAGGCTTCCTGCGTACCTACGCTATGATCGACAGTGACAGAAAGAGTAAAGAAAAACAGCGCATTCACAAATCGTTACAGGAAAGAAATCTTCTCTTTCTATTACCTGGTGTACATCTTGCACACAATTCTCACGGTAGACGGCCCTATCAACGCCCCTACAACCCAACTCCTCTTGATGTCGACTTTGATTGCAGTCATCAAGCGAATGGCATAGCATTTACATCCCAATGTAATGAATTAACACCTATAGGCGAAGCTACACCTGCCGGACGATCTATGTGGACACCTGGGGGGAAATGCATGAAAACAACAGCACCTGCAGGTGAAGGAGCAGCACCTTTGGCAGAGATTCACGAGATCGCGACTCTGTTAGATGGTGATGAGCTTCTGGTTGGAGAGGACGAGGTCTTCGACGAAATGTCTGGGGAAGCTCTCCCATGCTCTCCAAACCATGTCACATCCACATCCAGCTATGAAAACGCCGCGTGAAACCAGGACTATTGAAACCAACCTTACGAAATATATCATTCCCACCTGTTGTTTTAAAAATATTTTTTTTAAAATTCTATATCTGTCTTTCTTTGCGTGTCACCTAGTAAGGTCATTCAACGAAAAGCAGTACAAAGCGAAGAGTTTTGGATGTACTCGAAACCTTATCTTCTTGATTCATTCATAACACGAACTAATAATGGCAAATTGCGTATTATGTCACAGATGAAGGTATATCAAGCAACAGTCTTGCACGACTGGAATCTGCTCGATAATTAGCCATATCTGCTTACGTATGAACCTAAACATGAGTTTACGGCACACACACGTAATATAGCAGCGCTGACATATCCAATTAACCCAGGTATATGAGTCTTATTACAGAAATCCTGGCTCTCATGAAGTTAATTATTGATTAACTGGTAATAAATAGTTATGATACATATTTTTAGACCATTAATTGAGCAGCCAACAAGCTTTTTCGCAATAATCCGTGACACCCTTAACCGTCGCTGAGTGGATAACATCTTATATGGAAATATTTTAATTTTTTGTTCTATTGCCCTAGTGGGCTTGTTTAAGAGGCTGATCAGCTCAACATCGGGCACTCAGGGATCATTTTGTTAATACATAACTACGTTTAACGCAGACATAAATAATGGCATCTTTTAATTTGAGCAGCAACGTTTACTTGATCGAAAATGTTGATAAATTCTCAACATTATTATTTGACTGGAAATATCAATGTTGTACTGTGGAAATCTGTTTTATTTAGTTGTGTCGTTCCATCGATAACGGTGCCTCCCTAAATCCATGAACCACACGAATGTTACCTGTAAATCATTGCGCGCTCTACCTATCGATGTGTTTACTTCCGCCTTGGTTACTAAATGTAGATTTCATAAAATTTTCACTCATTTTAGTTGAGGGCATCATTGCGCACAAATAAGACCGACGAAGGGTAATTTCCGACAACATAAATGGCGACAGCCAAAGTAATTATCTATTTTCTGAGACCGCAGCGCCACGTAGCGACTGAAGTCTGATAACTTAAAACTTTTGGTTTCCAAGGTGCGGTTGCCAAGTAGCTTGCTAGGCAACCTCGTTACAAATATGGTACTGAACAGTGTCTTTAACTCAGGTAATGTTACATATCAATAACATGCGAAGCGCACAGTCTGCTTCGAATGCCAGTATTTCCGCCGGCAATAAAACATTTTAAGCTTTTGATGGCTCAACGTGATCTGTATTGTTGGCGTTCGAGGTACCACTTCCTGTCAAACGTATACAAGTTAAGCTGTTCACTATGATGGAGATGTCCGTGTAGGTAATTAAGGTTGAGTTAACTGGTCGTTGATGATGGATCTATACCCATGAATCGTCACAACCATCAATCATGGAACGACCCCGTTGGGAACTACTACCCGTGATGCATAACATTTCTTGGCACATACACAGCACTTGCGGGTTGTGTAAACAAAACAGGAAGTACATCATGAGCTACAATGTGAGCGTCCTTAATCGGCTTAGAGGAGAATTTGACTTACACACAACACGGTAATTGGACTACAATTGCAATGGACGAAGAAGCCAGTAAGGATTGTTGTTAAATATGAAAAGAATATTCCCTCGGGTGCTGGATACATTGCCCCACTTGGGTAATGATAAATAGCATTAGGGAAGGGCAGTGTTGCGTGTTGGTCTGATAAGGATTATAATCATCATTGATATAGATTTCGGCTACCGATATACTGAGATTAACAGACAGCCACTAAAGGCCGTCGGGTGACAAGGGCAAGAATGCGTTACGACAAATAAGAGTTAAGGACATTCAAATGCAAAATTTATTGAGAGCCACTTCTGATCTTTCCCCCGATGCACACATATTACAGCGGAAACTCAAAATGTGTTTCAATTTTTGGGGATCAACCCCATCCTAATCGCTAGAGGGAGTATCCGTCGCCAATAGGTATTTTCTGGCAATATACGAAATTCAAAAGTAAGTTGTCTAATTGAGACGGACCCAGTTGGTCTTCGCTTGTAATATAACGCAATAACACAAAACTACCCTGATCAATCGCTGAGACTATCAGATATTGCGCACAATCAGATCATGTCGCAGGTTTTTCGGTCGACACAACAGTATGATATGGGACAGACAACGTCATGACGTATTGGTCTGCGCCATGGTGAGCGTTATGAAGTCAACCTTTCCCAGCTTCGGGACTCACAAACACATTGTGCACTGTATGAACTGCAGTATGATACAAATCAAAATAAAGTTATACTCTACAATCTGAACATAAACATAACAAGGTGAAATCCAACAGGGTAGCTATATATTATCTAAAATATTTAAGACTAACATCGTCATAGGTAAAGCAGTAGGATCCTGTTTCCCTTCCATTTGCTAGCCGATCTCGAGCCCGGAAGGCTTCTGTATCACACCAAACAAGATAACAAAAGGAACACACAATGTAAGCAGTGCAGCTAAGTGAATATATATGTATATATATATATATATATATATATATATATATATATATATATATATATATATATATATATATATATATATATATATATATATATATAATGCATGAAGATTAAATAGTTTAAATTGATAAACTACAATTGCCATTTTGGGGCAGTGTTGACCATAAACACCTGATGAATAGCATGTTAATGATACCTGTGTAGGCTCTCAGACGCACGCATAATGACACAAAGTCATCAAAAGCAATCAGGAGATTTCCATCATCTTGTACCCGAGCATAACGCTTGAGAACGCACTCCATCGCCTTGGCAGACAATGAATAACCTTGAAACACACAAAGTTTGAACACTTCCCCGCTCAAGCTTGTCACACAGTGTAATTGATGATTGATTTATGGATAATATAGACATAATATATGCTCCATCTGCAACAAAATATCTATTCTAGTGCTGATGATGCATGTACACTGTACAGTTTATTACAGAATATTGAACATACATTACTTTGGTCAGGTAAGGTTTTTATTCAGCTGATTTACCTAGTCTATTTCGTATACACTTGCCAATCTCTTGTGCTTCCATGTAATCAGATTGATTATGGTCATATGACTTAAAAGTAGTATACCAGTATGTCAAACACTGCAAGAGCTCCTTGAACTCGGGAAATTGCATCATACCATCCTTATTACGCTGCTAGGAGTCAAGGTTCAAAATGGTTCATGGTTAGACACAGCATTATTTCATATTCATCAATGTATTTGAAATTCATGATTTATGCAATGCCATTCCCTTTCATCAAAATTTTTAAGCAAGAAAAGCTTGTTTAGAATTTCAAGTTCATTATTATTATTCAAAATTAATTCTCTTGTACAGTATTCTGGCAGAGGATACATCTAACATGGCAATCATGATTCTGAAACATTATAATCAATACATATAAGGTGCAACACACTACTAAAGCAAATATATATTCATACAATATGGGTTTCTATAAAACTGCCCATTTATTTTTCTAATTTTATACGATGTCATAAAGATATGCATTATCCCTGATGGCAAAATGTGGTTTAAACAAAAGGTATAAGGTAACTTTCACATACTTGCACAATTCCATACTCCAGGTGACTGAAATGAAATATAGTATATAAAATTATATTTGCTGAATACCTTTATCACTGTGACTAATGTGCATTGAGTATGCATATGAGTTTAAAACATTCATTTGTTGGTAAGAATTGACAAATTATACTTACTTCTATAGTAGTTGCGTATCTGGGGAGTTTCATTCATTAAAATCATGAGTTCCCGCGCTTGTACAGCTTGATAAACCTATCAAATATAATTGAAAACAGCTGCACCATTTGAAGATGTGTCCATCATGTTTTCATGAATAAGCCCGAGTTGCATTGCATTAATTCCCAAAGATGTTGTTCTTTTCAGACAATATTTCTTGTGGATGTGATGCATTACATTGCAAAGTCAGACAATGGTGGTGGACCTTTTATTCAACACTAAGAACTCTAATCAGTGAGAAATGTACTGAATTTAATTAAAGCAAAATTATTGTCCACATACTGTGTACATGGTGATAAGAATATAAAATTGTAAGGCTTAATATTTCTTACAGGACTCATTTGACTTCTGAACCGCGCTTCCAGATCATCCTCTTGGGAAAAGTTAAGTGCCTGAATTAGATACAAAAACAAATTGTGATTGTACATATTACGAAAAACAATAATAAAGTCAATGTATTTGTAAATAATTTATTTGACTAAATAAGCAATCCATATAGCCTGAGGTACTAGTATGTTCAGCATCCAAGATAGATGGTATTTACCATGTTGATGTGAGAGCAGCTTAGCTCAATAGCGCTAGAACATTTGGGTGAACTGGAGTAGTCTAACCTTAAATGCCCTGATCAGGCTAATGATGAAATGAAATGAGTCTTCTGAATCAATTACACTTTTCGAAATTAATTTTAACCCTACCTGCCAGGCTTGGATACTGAATGCATTTTGACATGTTTGACTGCCATAGCTCCCATAATGCTCGCTTGCTGGAGGTGGTGCCTGCCCATAGCGTAAACCTTGATATCCTCCCTGGGGTGGAGCTTGGGGAGGTTGTTGCTGCCACCCTTGTTGGCCACCTGCGCCGGGAAAAGGCTGGGAACCAGAGGGATATCCGTACGACATGATTTATGGTTGCAAAATTGAATCAAGTGAACATGTGTGGCGTTATTGAAATCGAAATTATTTTCTTGATGTAGGCTAAATAGCTCAACGTTTAAATAACACTGCACATAATCGATTAGTTTACCAGTTCGCAAGGAAACGTCCTTCACCTTCTTCACCTCGACCAAGCTACACAGGCATAATCATGTCAGTACTGAATCGGAATTCCGATACGCATTGGATACCGATCCATATTGGAATTCAAAAACGGTAAAATCAAATACTAGATGGCCTCTTTGCCCGATGTTTCAACACTTTTTATTCTATTAAAATACAGAAGGGTTGGTAACTTAGTTAATCTTGGTTTAACTGGTACACGTACAGTGGTCATCTGCATCCCATATTTTCACAAGTTTGCCTTTGCAACCAAATTAAGTGACGTCAATGATCCTGTGCTGGAAATGTCAACACGAATATTGTATATTGATTCAGAATCTAAAGTGCGCTGTCAAATCTCTGAGTTGTGTTTTAAAATAGGGCCTGCACAGTAGAGGATTTTCGTCTCGAAAATAGCGCTCATCTTCCAACATATAGTTTCTCCAATCTGAAAACTACAGACGTGGTTGATTTTACTTTCGCGCCAATAAATGTCATGCTTGGATATCTTGTGGAATTATTGGAAAAGGGTTACAATGTATGCTTATGCATTCTTAAAACGACACAATTTGATTGCAATACCAATACCCTGGTACAACTAGACTTTTTGTCGCCTGAAACGTGTACAAACGGCGCCTGGACATAGAAACGCTTTGTTCATTCGCATGTCGTATTGGAATTCCAATTCGGATCAAATGGTATTCCTATATACGCATTGGAATTCCAATTCAGTCCTGCCTTGTCAAATGCTCATAAGTGACAATCCATAGTTTGTCACTAGACTTTTGGACAACAATGGATTTGTAAGTTAACAAGGCCTTTTGGGTGATCCTTCAAATTTCCAGTCCATTTTTATTTTGTCTTCTGATTAGAGTCCTGCTGTAGCATTGTCTATTGGGGCTATGTATGATGCGCACGCTGTCATAACTCTTGACAGGGTTTGTACGCTCGTATAAATGATGTCATGCTTTAGACAGTCTGTGACAGGCAGCTTGTTGATAGAGTATAGAGATATGACGTGGACTAGTTAGCATCCATTCTAGAAGGGTTGCTGTGACTAGGGCTACGGTTGTCTTGGCTGCCGATAACGTGATATCAGTTTTGTGCGCGTAGAACACGTTTTACAATTGGACAGCATTCATTTGGTGAGTTGCTTCCGCAAAAGAATGGCATCTGCTAACTTCACTACTATTCTTTCCTGTAAGAGATTACCATAGCAATTCCTCCAAATAATAAAAAAGCGACCTCTGATCTTGGCATTCCCATGGTGAATCGTGCGTATGTATGTTTTGTGTATTTGTCCACTCTAATGAAGGCGGTGTCAAGGAGCGAGTTCCCGTTCGGCATTTTAAACAGGAAAGATTCACGTATTCAATTGGAATATTGATGTTTTCTGGCCGACAATATGGACCATTGTGACCAAGCTCTTCAAGCCCATCAAACCGTTCTTGACGCCCTGTTGGTTTGTTTCGGTTGTACTGCGACAATCTATACCTTTCTTTTAAGGTTGTTTCACTGGACTGCCTGTTGATTACTGCCTTGTAGGGACAAACTGCTCCATTGTAGCCTTAAAATACCGGATTGAAGACACTCTCATACTGTAACTTTTCAAACTCGAGTTTGGTTCGAGGAGGGAACTTATCATTTGGATCAAGGTTAATGTTGTCAAAATGTCTCATAGTGTTGTGGGCAGCTGATGGACTGATGAGCCATCTGTTTATCAATGTCAGCGCTTCACAACTGGTATCATGCGTTATTAGTTTGGCAAACCACGTCCTGGCCGCGCAACTCGCATAAACCCTAAAGTGGGGAATTTAATTGAACGCTCTTTGGAATCTAGATGAGCACCAGTGTCTAACATTTTAGTGATATCATCTAAGAAGAATCGCAAAACATTATCAAGCCAAGATGAGATGTTTCCTTTCAGTTATGTCTTAATAAATTTTCAGTCATTTTGCACCAGCAAATGTTTCTGGTATTTTGCTGATTTATCGGATGCTATTACGGTACGTATTATAATGAATAGACTGAATGATTTTTATACATCTTATATGTACAATCAAGAATCTTTTTTTCCCAATACGTTCACAGTAAGCACACAATAACACACCATCATCTGAAAATCGAGATGTCTTTAAAAAATCTAATTTGCTATGAATTAATTAGAACAGTCATTTATTTCGATTTTTGTATTATTGTGGATGCAGTTGATTTTTATCCTTATTTTTTGCAAAGACAATTCCCTTAGTTATCTAATTGGAATGCTTATGTATACATGAGTGTGTCTTATTGGTAAATTTCCCTTTATCGTAACTATTTCTCTTGCATAATCATGAAATAGGCAGATTTATGCATACGCGGAACATTTCGAATTACTTGCCGTGCCCGGAGCTATGAACATGCTACTGTTGAATATTCCCAACAGAAGCTTGGCTTTACTGGCAGGCCTTCTCGCTTACTCTCGGATTCATTCCCATTTGGCTTAGTTGGTGAGTCTATATGACCGATTGTTTAGATTTGGTCATTTTCCCCCCAGTAAATTAGTCTCTTTATCGAACAAAAAAACACTCAGTAAGTCTTCTTTTCAACGCCAAAAATGCTATATAAGTTTCGTCAATGAGCGATAATATATCGATGAAAAGTGGATGCTTCGTTCACCCACCGAGTTGCTCTGTCTGCGGTTGATGACCAGTCATTGCTCCCACAGATAATTGAGCAAGTTGTACACCGGTTCTGCATACAAATTGGCATCACGATTGCTCTTCGTATTGTTTAAAAGCACGATCAAAGGAAATCTACTGGGCAATGCGTTGAGATCCCGTTTGGTGGGGGTAGGGTAAGTGGCACTGGGCCTTGTCCCTGGTAGGAGCGTGCCGCAGAAATTCGAAATCCTGTACCTGTCTTACAAGGTGAAAATGGCAAAAAACGTACCTTGTCGTAAAAGGTATTAAACAAATGTATAATCCATCGTACAAGGTGAAAATGGCAAAAAAAAAACCCACTCATCTTATAAGGTATTATGTTCACCTGTGGTATGATGTGAAAGTGGGGTATGCGGCTTGGATGGTTAATCATCATAAATCAGATATGTTGGCGCTTCTGACAAGAATGCCGTCGATTCTCGTCACGTCCCCTAGGGACTAATTCATTGCATTTGCACTATCAATGATAGGTGGGAAATCCCGGGAGGAAATCTTGATATACTGAAGCAAAATATATTATTCAACCCGCTGTACAGATTGGAAGAGAAAAGCATACCCTGTCATACAACACAAAGCCCTAATAAAACCCTGTTGAACAGATTGTAGCGGAAAAATATACCCCATTGTATGAGTCTTGGGCCCAACAAAACCTGTCGTACAATCTGAGAGGCAAAAAAACCATACTCAGTCGTGCGCCACATGTATACAACCTCCATACACATAAGTGCCCCACCCCGGGATTGAGATCTGGGCAACCATTATTACTTATTCTGTTTAAATGTTGTCCAGTTATTCTGAGCTCATTTGATGGAAAGCACATAACATCTCGTGCCTAAACGTTTAGTGGTCTATAAGTTTGTGCGTTTTTTCATTCCTTAAATCACATTGGCTCTTTCATTGTGCTTCGCTGTTGCACCCTGAATCATTGAAATCATTAATACTTAGCCAAACAGACCAACGTCTGGATTTATTACCTTGTTGAGTGCAGGATCAGCTCCCGTACTTGGTTTGCAAGAGCTATTAATGCATTGTGTTTTAGTCCTTTTTTGAAATAACAGGCTCTATGTTGCTTGAAAGAAAAACGGCATTAGGGGTTGAGTGAATTCTCCAATGTATAAATAATGGTTTAGTATCTCTTCCATGGATCCCTGTACTCTATTGTCTATATTTCCAGAAATTCTATGCATGGATTAATGCTGCAAACTCCATGGAAGAAAAATAAATATCCATCCTTTGAGAAGCGTCTGAGGGACATCGCAACCATTGGAGTACATTAAAGACATATCTGCAATATTTATTTTTGCAATCGTGTTCCGTTTAGATTACCAAAGTATTGCAGAATATTGTTCTCAAAAACGTGTTTTTGAGAATAAAAAGTGATAAGATTACAAAAATTAAAGTATGTTTCTCAAAGGACGGTATCATACATTTGATGGTCTACATATTAAAGGGATAAATGAAGTAAGATGACAAAGCCAATGATAAAAGTATGAATAGTACTCAACCCAGTGATCACACAGAGTGGTTGTGACTGGTCCTGTTATGATGAGATGACTTGGTGTGAGTTGGTATCACTTTGTGTTGACTGACAAATGATCCTCATTAATCTTCTCTCTGAACAGGTAACTTTTCATCTTATTATAATGGCTGTGGGTTGCGACTCGTGTCAGTGGACAATGCGATCCTGGTGGTTGAGTTGAGTGGCCCTTGCAAGGTACAAATCTGCAGCATAGCACTTTGGTCCGGATTTCACCTAGACCAGAGGTTGGAATGACCTGGTCTAGTCAGTCGGCTGTTGTTAACATGCCCTTGGATAATGTTTGGATTTTCATATTTTACTCTATAATAATTGGTACGTCTTCATCAACATTGATCCCCCCCCCCCCCCCGACCCATTTATCAGAGAAGGCGGCTTCTTAATCAGGTAAAACTTTAGCAGGCACCATATAACACATCAGTGTTGGTGTGCTGTTAAACCCCATGCTTACTTATATTATAAAGCATGTCAGGGTTTGGAATTACAGCTGATCTGACCGACCGTACCGATATTCTATACTTGTAGTTGAATAAACTCACTTTGTAAAGACAGGTATTTATTAGCATACAGATCTTGCTATTTTATATGGATGAGTAAAATCTGTGTTGGACCAGTCTATTCTCTGGGCTTCTGGTCCAGTAGACCAGCGGGAAATTTCCTTTATTTCTACCCCTCCCCTCATGGTATATAGGTTCACCATATCACATGTGCTAAGAGGTCACTGTCAACTGAAATACTCCTTTTCAATTCAAGAACAGAGACTAATATTTCTGAATCGTGTTTTTTTGGTAGGATGAAATAAGGGTGGAATTCACACATTTATTCATGACATTTCTCAACTGAAATCAACTGCCATATTCATGATGTTGTCTGCGATGCTGAAGGAGCATCAAAGCAAACAGCAGCTTAGAAAGGACATCCAAGGTGAAGACTGCAATTTGCACCTTGATATTGAGATAACTCTTCCAGGAGATCTGAGCTGATCCTTCCATTTGTGCATATTGTCATTCATTTCTTAGAAAAAAGTTCAAAATATTTGATTTGGAATTCAAAATATTTTAGTGCAACTTGTGATGAGACTAGTTCTCTTGATGTGTTGTACCAGAGAAGAAGAAGAGGGATGCCACGGTAGCCGCCACAGCTCTTACCCATGCCCTCGTTGACCATCTCAATGCTGGGTGCGTCCACATAATGTCTTTGCTCTTGTAGTATTACTAGTAAATATTTGACCGTTTTATTTCAGTGAATGTGTTTGTGATTTCTTATATAGAGTTGCGCAGGCTTATGTGAACCAGAAGAAATTAGACACGGAAACCAAAATATTACAGACAAATGTCAACCAGTTTGCTAAGCAGACTTTGCAGTGGCTGAAATTGGTGGAGGATTTCAATCAGGCTCTCAAGGTCAGACATTGTATTCCCTAACAAACAGCAGGTGCTAAACATACATAATATACTGCCTATGAAACCTTCAAATATGGTACAGGTTGAGAATCCCTTATCCAGAATGCTTGGGCCCAAGTGAGTGCAGGATTCCTGAATTTTTCAGATTTTGGAATAAATCCATTCGTCCTTGCAATGCAAAAGCTGGGGGATCTTCAACCATGTGTGAATCATACCGTCCCCTAATTGTTGGGAATAACTGAAGGCTTCTTATCAATGGACACTGTCTTGGTCACTTCCACCATGACATTATAAACATTGCCTGAGCCATGAAAATTGGCACATATCCACTTGTATAATGATGAATAATGATGACCTGTCTTCTTGCTTGGATGCCAGATTCGAAAAAAATAACATTCGGCTAGATAAGAGATTCTTAACGAGTACTACTGATGTGGAATATGATACATTAACTGTGCTGGTTTATTGTAGAATGCCACATTGCCATATTTTAATATCACAGTGCTAATAAGTTATATGGTGTGTGTAGGAGATAGGTGATGTGGAGAATTGGGCAACCAGCATAGAAACGGACATGAGGACTATCTCCAGTGCACTCGAGTACGCTTACAAAGGCACCCAGCCTACCTGATCACACATCAGCTTTCTGTGCCTATCAGCTAGGTTCATACATTCCATGTGTATTTCAGAACATGATGGCTTGTTAGGATAGAGTTGTTTAATGCTGTTGTGTATAAATAATCATGTGCAATATTGTGTTTTGTTATAAAAGATCGAATGATAATGTTATTAAATATCAAATGTGATTGAATCTAGTTTGGTGTTTGGTTTTCTCGTAATTTCTCATGTGCCAATTTTTGTCAAACAACTGAAAGTTACTGTCATTACTGATTCACTGAAAGACTTCGAAAACAGTTGTTTAGATGCATTTATATCACAAGGTTTCATATGGAACATGGAATGGCATCTGATGGATACCCACCCATACACTTTTACATTGGATTTTGGTACACATTGAATACAACAATAATCACTGCTATGAATTAACTGAGCCCCATGTGGATTTAAAATTTAGATTCTGGTAAATCACTCCAGCTGAACTCAATAGAGCTGCTAATATAGCTCTCACTCTACAAAAAAAACCTGTAGGACATGAAAAAGAATGTATACAGGTATAATAATGACACCATTTGGATGAATGTTCAGTATAATTATGCAAACGGCCTTCCTGAGATGAACCTGTCAATCATGTCAAACGAGCGCTCTGGTTGGTCAAATGGCAAGATGTGCCCGCCTCCTCGCACCACCACCTATGAGTTGACACACAAATTGAAATGTTGTTGATAAATCAAACTTGATAGATTAAGTACACATATGATCCATGTGTAATCATCGACCTCTTCGTTTAAAAGTATCATTTTTTTTCAGGGCTGTGTTTTGGTTTACTTTCTAAAATGATTCTTTTTTTTAGTATTGGGAACACAAAATCATGGCAAATATATCTGAATGGTCCTGAAAATTGTTTCAGAAATATGTAAATATTGTGGCGATTCATGCATAATCCATGAATTTTTGGGATAACAGGTCAAACACCGTCTGTTTTCAGTTTCGGTTATTTGCCATATTTATAGTGCATTATTTATAGTGCATCATTCACTTCCCTTCAAAATAGGCAATCAGATATCACAAAGGCCTTAAGAATAGTAGGGCTCACAGTTAGGAATCAATTTTATAGATATAATTTCCAAGCGCAGTAGGGAATTGGTCCAAAGAGCATACAGCTATGCATAAGAGGGGTCACTCCCAACAAAATATATTAACACGCCACTTGTGTTTCAATGCGTTGTTTGTCATAACGTGTATCTTAAACCCATTTAGAAATAAATAACCAATAAGATGTCACCACTACTTCAACATAAACAAGTCCCATGTGCTTTTATAGATTAAATGGTAGCACCACACGATGGTGGGCATGCTGGAAACGCTCACCGCTTAAGCCAATTAGAGTGAGCCCTCTTAATGCAGCTATTAGCTCTTAGATCAGTCTAAGTTTCACTACAACAGAAATTTAATGATTGTTTAAGTTTCAACCCAATAGATTCTGGGCACCAAGATAACAAGATGCTTCTAAACCTGCTTACCTGATAAAAATCATGGACCCGCCTCACATAGCCTGCCACCTCTGTATCTGAAGCATTCACACGCCAGATCTGCTTCTTAGCATTCTTGTATTCATCAAGGTATTGCCATTGGACAGTCTGTAGCATAGCCTCTGTCAGAGGGAGGGCTACAATAATATCCAGCTGGCCACTGTAAATAAGTACCTGAAAACATAATTGTTTCATGTTTGTACGTATCCAAAAGTTCAATGACTAGTAAAGTTTAAAACTGTCTCGGAGTGATATTAGCCCACCCCCCTCCCACCATGTAATAGTAAATGGCGCCCTCCCCTCTTGTGTAGTACTAGTTCATGGGGCTGCCCCCTTTCCATTCCAGTAGTTCATGGCTCTGGTATTTCCCATTCCCTATACCCTCTCACATTGTAGTAGTTCATTGCCCCTCACCCTGCCCTCTCACCTAGTAGAAGTTCATGGCCTCGCCCCTACCCTCTCACATTGTAGTAGTTCATGGCCCTACCCCCTACCCTCTCACTTTATTGTAGTTCATGGCCCCACCCCCTACCCTCTCATCTTGTAGTTCGTGGCCTCGCCCCCTACCCTCTCACCTTGTGGTAGTTCATGGCCCCTCACCCTACCCTCTCACCTTGTAGTAGTTCATGCCCCACCACCCCCTACCCTCTCACCTTGTCATGGTAGTTCATGGCCCCCACCCCCTCTCACCTTGTAGTAGTTCATGGCCCCACCCCCTTACCTTGTAGTAGTTCATGGCCCCACCCCCTTACCCTCTCACCTTGTAGTAGTTCATGGCCCCACCCCCTTACCCTCTCACCTTGTAGTAGTTCATGGCCCCACCCCCCTACCCTCTCACCTTGTAGTAGTTCATGGTCCCCCCCCTACCCTCTCACCTTGTAGTAGTTCATGGCCCCACCCCCTACCCTCTCACCTTGTAG
The DNA here is from genome assembly GCA_034190875.2 of Urechis unicinctus. Lineage (NCBI taxonomy): Eukaryota > Metazoa > Annelida > Polychaeta > Xenopneusta > Urechidae > Urechis > Urechis unicinctus. Next base: position 32,874,927 of record CM067349.1, read on the forward strand.
TAGTTCATGGCCCCACACCCTACCCTCTCACCTTGTAGTAGTTCATGGCCCCACCCCCTACCCTCTCACCTTGTAGTAGTTCTTGGCCCCACCCCCTACCCTCTCACCTTGAAGTAGTTCATGGCCCCACCCCCTACCCTCTCACCTTGTAGTAGTTCTTGGCCCCACCCCCTACCCTCTCACCTTGTAGTAGTTCATGGTACCCTCTCACCTTGTAGTAGTTCCCCTCCCCTACCCTCTCACCTTGTAGTAGTTCATGGCCCCCACCCCCTACCCTCTCACCTTGTGGTAGTAGTTCTTGGCCCCACCCCCTACCCTCTCACCTTGTAGTAGTTCATGGCCCCACCCCCTACCCTCTCACCTTGAAGTAGTTCATGGTCCCACCCCCTACCCCTACCCTCTCACCTTGAAGTAGTTCGTGGCCCCACCCCCTACCCTCTCACCTTGAAGTAGTTCATGGCCCCACCCCCTACCCTCTCACCTTGTAGTAGTTCTTGGTACCACCCCCTACCCTCTCACCTTGTAGTAGTTCTTGGTCCCACCCCCTACCCTCTCACCTTGTAGTAGTTCATGGCCCCACCCCTTATGCTCTCACCTTGTAGTAGTTCTTGGTCCCATCCCCTACCCTCTCACCTTGAAGTAGTTCATGGCCCCACCCCACCCCCCCTACCCTCTCACCTTGAAGTAGTTCTTGGTCCCATCCCCTACCCTCTCACCTTGTAGTAGTTCTTGGTCCCATCCCCTACCCTCTCACCTTGAAGTAGTTCATGGCCCCACGCCTTACCCTCTCACCTTGTAGAAGTTCTTGGTCCCACCCCCTACCCTCTCACCTTGTAGTAGTTCATGGCCCCACCCCTTATGCTCTCACCTTGTAGTAGTTCTTGGTCCCATCCCCTACCCTCTCACCTTGTAGTAGTTCTTGGTCCCAACCCCTACCCTCTCACCTTGTAGTAGTTCATGGCCCCACCCCCTACCACCTCTCATCCCCTTGTAGTAGTAGTTCTTGGTCCCAACCCCTACCCTCTCACCTTGTAGTAGTTCATGGTCCCACCCCCCCCTCACTCACCTTGTAGTAGTTCATGGCCCCACCCCCTACCCTCTCACCTTGTAGTAGTTCATGGCCCCACCCCCTTACCTTGTAGTAGTTCATGGCCCCACCCCCTACCCTCTCACCTTGTAGTAGTTCATGGCCCCTCACCCTACCCTCTCACCTTGAAGTAGTTCATGGCCCCCACCCCCTACCCTCTCACCTTGTGGTAGTTTGTGGCCCCTCACCCTACCCTCTCACCTTGTAGTAGTTCATGGGCCCCACCCCTACCCTCTCACCTTGTAGTAGTTCATGGCCCCACCCCTTACCCTCTCACCTTGTAGTAGTTCTTGGTCCCACCCCCTACCCTCTCACATTGTAGTAGTTCATGGCACCAACCCCTACCCTCTCACCTTGTAGTAGTTCTTGGTCCCACCCCTACCCTCTCACCTTGTAGTAGTTCATGGCCTCTGCCAGGTGAGTCTTCTCGCTCTGCATTACATCATTCATCAGGTGCTTCTCAACTACATCTCCGGGGTGGTACTCAAGTGCCCCCACATGGATGGCTCTACGCACAGCAGAATTTGTCAGATACTGGTTATAGTACTCCATCTCTGGAGGGCTCTGCATGGACACATAAAGGGTTATAAACACAGGACAAGATGAGGATCATATCAAGAACATGAGCACGTGTTTGACAAAAATATTGATGGTCTAGGTAGTTGCTACCTTATTCTTAACTTGTAGGAGGAAACTGTCATCTTGATGGGATGCAAGAAGCAATTAAAATGTGGGAAGATATGGGACTGAAGATCATAACTACATCAAACAGCAATTACTACTTTTCGTGATTGGAATCAGTACCCACATGAACAGCATTTTGAAAAGATATTCCTAGTACACTCTTGTTTTAGAAGATAGCATCTAGAAAATGAGAGAATTAACCTGGCAGAACAAGAAGTTGTAGTAGTTTTTGCAGCCCGTGACTTGTGTAAAAAAAGAAGGTGTTTTTGTCTGGTCTCCATTCAATAAGGCATCCCATGACTACAAGCAAAAACATGCACTTCTGTGACAGTGATAACATACCTGAGTGCGAAGGTAATTGTACATGTCACTTAAACCTGTAACACTGGTGAAATAGTTAGTCATCTCATTCCACGTCTGAAATCAGTCAATTATGAGCAAGTGTAGATTTACTGCTGACAATTACCAGTACCCTGTCAAACAATGTAATATGTAGCACCATAGCAAGCAGAATTAAACATATACATAGCAACTAGCAAACTAAATAGCTTGATAAAGACCAAAGAAATTTCAAAATGATTGGTTTTCATGCTATCCTACACACATTAGACAAGGCCTTGATTGTCAGGTCATTCCCCGCATGATGCGAGTGGCTTTCACTAAGTGTACAGCTACGACAAGACACAATAATTAATGATGGCGAGTGACCTACTGTGAATGCTTTTGTGTAGAGACCCTGGTCTATGAGCTGTCTGACTTCTGTGGCCTTCATCTGGAAATAATCTCTCTCTGTCTCATCCAGCATACCGAGCTGGAATAGGTAGTCAGCGTAGTGCAAAACCATCTGCAATAATGATTAGGTACAGGTAAGGCTAGTTGACCAATTGACTGACTACATGGTTGAATGATGAAACAATTGATTTTTTGTTTTATTGATAGATCAAATTATGATTTTGTTATTGGTCTACTTATTTGCGTTGATGATTTATTGGTAGCTAACAAATTATTCAATGTAACGTGGATAAACGAATCATTGGTGAACAGAATGAATGAATGAAATTGGTGACTTGTAGTTAGGCAGGTCAGTTGGTTGACTGGTTGGTGAGTAAACAACCTACCACAGGTGGGTCAGTGAATCCATCACCGATAGCCAAGCCCCTCAGGGGTATGGTCTTAGGGTGGGGTGCAGCGTGTATTCTGTGGGCCAGGGCTGGTATGTACTTCCCAGCATATGACTGGAAACATGTGACAATTAATATACATAACGGCAAGGTTATTTTGGCAATTATATAATTTTGACATGAAAAGGTGATTATGACGCTTACTTCACCAGTTAAATAGAAGTCATTATTTCTCAAATCTGGAAAAAGGGTGAAGAACTGTTCAAGGGCACTGCAAGCAATGGAAAACACTGTTAAGCAATGAAGAAGTGTAAATATTGAACAGCAACATAGGTTTGTCCCCTGCATATATATATATATATATATATATATATATATATATATATATATATATATATATATATATATATATATAATGTATTGAATATATATATATATATATATATATATTGATACATATATATGTATATATTTATGTTATGTATGTATATATATACATATATATATGTATGTATTTATATTTATATATATATATATATATATATATATATATATATATATATATATATATATATATATATATATATATATATATATATATATATATATATATATATATATATATGAGATGTATATACCATATAAATTATTCATATGGCGAAATATGCGGCAACGATTATTGTTGGAGTGTGACAAACGCACCGGTAAAGGTTTTCAGCAACTTGAGCTTCATTCACAGAATATCCTGCGTCACTCTCAGTGAAACTGAAACCAGTTCCGACCTGCAAGTAAATGATGAAAAGACTAATAATTTCTATTCAACATATATGGCATTTATTTACCATAAACAAAAGGAACACAATACAAACACTTATTGCTATAAAATCATCAAAGTTGGATATCGTTTCAGTCAGTTGAATATCTTAGTGTGATGATTTTACTATGGATATGATAAGAAGCAGGAATCAGTAACTCACTGGGTTGTCAATGTAGAGGATATGGTAATTTCTTGTCCATGAATATTCCCTCTGAAACACTGGTAATGAAAAATTGATGTTATTACAAAAATCCACAGGCTATGGCACAGAATTCACAGAATGTCACATTTATGAAAACAATTTCTCTGGCGTTCACATCGAGAAATTTGCAACGCTATATGTGACAAGTGTGATTATAAGACATTCTGCAAAAAGACAGTTTGATTTAATTCTCACCCGGCTTTCATTTATATGATGGTTGTCATGGAATTAGCTAAGAAAACAGTATATCATGAGTCGATGAGTTGGCTTCAACTTACACTGCTGCTTCTCATTCACTCCAAAGGGTCCGTTTTCTACAAAAAGTCCAAACAGAGAGGAACCCCCTGGCCCACCTTGTAGCCATAGCAACAAAGGTCGATCCAAAGACTTGGCCTGCAAACAAGTCACAATTCAATGGACAAAAGCAGCAGTTACCAAAAATAGAATATACTGTAATGATATTTAAAATAAACTGACCTGTGTAGGGAAATACCAGAAATATAAGTTGCTGTTGTATGTGGTGTTTACGGTAAGAAATCCTGCATAGCTCTTGGGTTCAGGGAAGCTGGCATTCAGCTGTCCCACTCTTGAAAGCTGCTGGGCTGTCACAATTAATATACACATCAAAAGTAATAAAATAGCAATGTAACACTTCTTCATATTTAAAAGTATTAGGTTATATGCAACACAATCAAATATCTTAAAATATTTACATAATTAACCATAATATTATTGTAATATTTCATAATATTTTCTACACTTCACTACCTTTCTGAATGTCACCCTTCTCAATGTAAGGAGTGAGGAAAAGAGGTTTTCCAGGGTCATCACCAGTTTTGGAAATGGGTAAAGATGCCTTGGGAAATTGCTGCCTCAAGGGTCCCCTGACATACATCAAAATAGTAAAAATAGGTTCCTTCTTATAGGGATTCAGATTTTATTGAAAAGGTAATTGATCACTAATTGGAAGACATCTTAATAGTTTACCTGAATCCTTGAACCAAACACAATGGCAAAAGGCAGCAGACAATGGCTGATTTCATCCTTCATGCGTTATCGCTGTTTCACATTGAGACAAATTAATTGAGAGTGACATAAAAACATGGCTTGGAGACATACATCAACTCAAGGTGGACCCCTGCTGTTTTCCAAACTTACAGTGCCATAAATAGTGGGGGTCAAAATGATATCACCCGAATAGATTTTAGGCCCACTATTACAGCCTTTTGCTCTGAAACTAAAAGTCTAAAGGACATTGAGTATCTAGCTTGGTAAGGTGGACATAGCCCAGCTTCCGTACGGTTTTGCATAGGCAAAAAAACTACGCCTCTGACAGCATCCGCGCTGTTTACTACTTTCGATCCCTCATATCCCCGATGTAGGCAAAGTTAAAGAAACTCCGCCTCTGACAGCGCCGCGCTATTTACTACCTAAGGTGGCATCAGATCATCAAAACACCAGGGGCGAGTGCCTTGCGTAATCCCTGATGTAGCCTGAGGGCAGTAACAGAGTAAGGTGGAATCATATCATCGAAACACCGGTAATATACTGATATAAATATATACCAATTAGACGTCGCGCACGGCTGCAGAGGCGAGTGCCTTGCCTAAGTTTTGCTTTACGTAACTCTGATAAAGTTTCTCGTGGCTATATTATAATCAATAGTAAATCAATGACAAATTGGCAAACCTGTAAGACCGGTTTTATGCCTTCAACCTGTGAACAACTTTTGTTATTTAACTGTAGAGTCATGTGAGTTCGCCGGTGGGGCGACTCGTCTTATGGGTAATTTATTTAGGACAAATTTCTTCAATAGGAAAATAATTTAAATTAGATAACTAAGAATTTAATATCGATTACGTAAATGTCATTGTGTCACCAAATGCAAAAATTATGCTATATCATCTTTATATCTTTCGAAAAGGAATACGAGTTCCACTCCTACCAACGAATAACCATCCCTTAATCGGTTATGGTGGACTGTTTGGGTCATTAACTAACTTCGCGACGGTTCTAGGAAGCGACATTGCTATTGATATTGGCTGCTCCTTAATCATGCCAAGAGAATACTGTTAGTAATTTGAGGTTTGTATATGTTGATTGCAATGCTTCTTGAGCAATAGGAAATGTATATTTATTTTGCTTTCGAAATGTGAACACCAGTCATTTAATCATCTTCCATGAACATTTGTTTGCAAATAATCCAAAGCCAATTGCCAAGGTATATATATATATTCTGTTTTATTAGCTTATATAACATTATTTCAACGAATATATATGACTTGGGGTGCAAACATGAACAGATAGTTTCAATTAAAAATGTAAGTGGGGGGGAGTGTGTAGAGATTTCACACCAAAAAGAAAATGGCTGTGTAAGCCTAAACCCTTGATAAACATATGTACAATGAAAACACATGTACTTTAAGAAACTAATTAATTTGTCTCTTCAATTGCAAAACTGCCACTATATATATATATATATATATATATATATATATATATATATATATATATATATATATATATATTATATTTGAAGGCAAGAAACAATATTGGCATGAATAACAAGCCCTGAGAAATACATAATATCAAAGTGTTTTTAAAGTTACACCAGAACTTATAAGCATTTGGCAGTAAACACCATGAAATGCATGTTCACTCAATAATTTATCCCCAGTTGTACAAGAATTAGTGATGCTGAAGAAAAATTTGTAAACCGTAGGCATTACAGTTTGTTTATCACAATTCTCAGCTGAAACAGGATTAACATTAGCAGAATCATGTCAATGTAAAAAAAAATAAGAACAACAAAATGATTTTGGATTTTTAGAACTTATTAACACTGTCACACTACTCGACCTTAGTTATCTTTAGAGATTCCATCGGTCCATTATGTAAGCACAGTTGCAGAGACATTATCACAATAAAATTAGCAACAAAGATTGTTGTTAGAGATTGTTGGAGACAGCTGAAAAAAAGAGCTGCAGATTCTTGACAACAGAGAGAAGCCTGCAGTTACTTCAAATCGTCCCTAAACTGAACAACGGGTGCCATGAAGAAGTTCCACAAGGCATGGATAGAGCTGCGCACAGCCAGGAACACATTCCAGCCTGTTTGCTGGTAGAATCTGCTAGCCTCATCTTCGACAGGCTCAGCACAATCCTCACACTTTATGTAATACAACTTCAAAACAGGCCAAATATTTCCCACTTCACTCTTCAAGGCTGCTCGAAAATTAACAGTCGCCCCTGAGGGAATTAACATCATTGATTCCCTAAACCAATGCGAAGCCTCGACACGGACATCATGTACGTTTTCCTCGTCAATAGGCATATGCACCCACATCTCAAACTTGTAACGATTCAGCCTGCTGAGATGGCAGTTCCTTCCTTGTAACAGGTTGATTTCACATACGTCTCTTTCAGCAGGTGATGTGATATTGGCACAGTCAGCTGGATACTCATCTCCATAAGTGCATTTCAACCAATTAGCAACTGTCCAAGGCATCATATTAATGAACACCTCAGCCTGGTTTTCTATTTGCTTGACGACTACTTTCTTGACAGTACCTTCCCAATCTACCATGGTGTTAGTGAGTTGTGAACAAAGCACCATTGACTCAGCTATGTTGGTTTCATCCCATCGTGGCTGAGAACACAAGCTCCTGTACTTCTCCCATGTCAGATAATTACCTTGCACATTTCTCTCAGGTGGTGCCAATACAAATGCAAAAGGAATGACTGAAGTTGCGAACAGAATCACCATGATTACTTTAACCATTAATGACTTGGACTTCGCTGTTTTGAACTCCTTCACCTTAAATCCCTGCTTCGCCCAGAATGCAAAACCTGCTGGGATGGTGAGCAGAGCAAGAGTAGTAATAACCTTCAGCATGTTGGTGATAGTGAATGTACTGAAAATAAAGAAGATCAACCAGAAAATGAAAACAACTGCAATGATCGGAAGAAAGATTGTAAACATAATCCAGCCGACAGAAGCCCGAAGTAGACCAACAATGGTCGAGTAGGTGAAGAAGAGTATGGCTAGTCTCCACCAGAAGAAACAGACCAAGTGAGGAATGAGCACTCGATACGTTCCCTGCCATCCATTCTGTAGAGCCATCCGCAGAAACAAAATGGGCACTACCATATAGGCCAATGATGGAAGGCCCAGTTGTAGATACATGCCCGGTAGCACCTCCAGTGCATATGCTGAACCAGCTATTATTTCTAAGCTTCTATAAAGCACAGGGATCCTGGGAAGGGCTTCTATGAAGACAGGTAGAGTTGATATGTTATCCAAAAGGATGGATAAAATAGCCAGGTAGTCATAACTATCACTCAAAGCAAAGAAACAGGCAAAAGTCAAAATGACACAGACAATGGTAATCTCTGCACAGGGAATCCAATTGTTATCTGCCACAGCTGCTGACAAAACCGTAAAGAGAAGAGCAACAAAAAAACTCAAATATGGTCTCAACGAATTCCAAGAAAAATTCGAAAGAGCTGAGTCCGATTCAAAGTTGTCATTAAATCGGGTCAGCATTTCTGCCAATGCCTTGACATCCCGCAGTTTCTTTTTGGAATAAAACATCTGCATAGTGAAAACAAGCAGAGCCACAAAGGCAATGTAGAAAGTTACAAGCGGTAGGACCCACAGAACAACATCGAACGAGATGAGACTGTAGATGAAAAAGACCAGGAGCATGTAGATCTGGTGGGATGGGATCATGGATCTAAGCCACACCATGCCTTGACTGCCAGCTGTATCAACTGTGTGGTTCCCCACATAAAGCAATGTTTTAGTTGGGTGTCTCGCCAACTGAAAATATATAACATGCATACAGAACGTCAGCAAGTATAAATGGATATGCCGTGAAAATAAATTTTCAATATAATTATCCCTTCAAAGTCTCAAAAAATTAAGACACCACAGAAAATTGCATAATTTTTATAACCAAGTTGACACTTTTCTGTTAATATTTTATAAGCTTCCTCTCCAATTATTACCTTCTGAATCCACGAGGCTGTTTCCCAGTCCACCTCCTCCTTTGACTCCCCGTCCATGGTTTGAGGTTTTCCTGACCCGTACAGTTTTTTTAGGATGTTATTGACAAAGGCATCTTCTGTAACTTCCTCCATTCCACGAGCTTTACCTGAAGTTCATACAATAAATGGTACATGTGACACTGGATGTAGTCATAAATAATTTCCTATTTGAAATGCCATCTAAAAATAACTAAAATTATTGCATTGTCTTCATACTGATGACATGAACTGCTGCAATTACACCTACAAGAACACAAATTAGCATTTAAGAATCCGCTATATTATACATATATTACCACCAGCTTTTTGAAGCAGTTGTTTTTCTTTCTTGTTTGCTGATATCAGTTCCACTCCTTCTTGATACATGTTCTTTGTGAGAGAGGCCATTTTCTCTGACGCCTGCATGGGGTTCAATGTACGAAACATGCGTTGAGCAGATACACGCGCTAATTTCTCTAGCTGACTTGTTTGGAGACACCAGAGGACATCTTCCTTGTTTTGATCTGTCACTCCTTTCAAACAGAATGAACAATTTATTTTAGGACACTATATCATTGTGGAAGAGTTGGAAATCAATGACCATTGTGATTAAATGAAAGCAACTGCTTGAGAACATATGGTAAATCTTGTTTCTGTTTTCATGATTTTATACAAACCAGGTCAAAGGCATTCTGAATTTAATAAAACACTTTACAATCTACAGATTCCAAATAAATTGAATATACCATGGGATATATTATACAAGCACTACAAGATGTGAAATATTCCACTGAAATAAGTCTTACCAATTTCTTTTTGCACACAGTCTTGGAGCAGAGTGGTAGCCTTTACATTGCCCTGGCGCGATGCTTTAACTAACCACCCAACAGCCTGTTTGCTGTAGTCGGTGCCATCGTCTGCCCCAGACACCTCATACTGATGCAAAAAATACTCCCCCAGAAGCAACTGTGTCTTTGGATCCCCATGCTGAGCCTGGGTGGACAGTTCTTCTATATAATGAGGGGCATCTTCACCTGGTACACAAAATGCACAATTATCTATATGAATCGTGTGAAACAATAACTAATATACTAAGTGCATATCACAGGCAAAGATATTTTCTGTTCCCAAGAATATTTGCTTTTATTGATATTTGCTATGAGCTAGAGAGCCATAACTCACCATGTGTGCTTAAACTCTCAAATGCATTTGCAGTAATTTGCAAGCTTCTGATGCACAAAAAACTTACCCAGCCTTACTAACTTAGTTAGCTACTGAGCATTACATACCATTTTCAATCAGAAGTATTAAGCTACTGCTGATTCAGAAGGAGTGGCAGGTTGAGGACCAGTGGTGAGTTAGGGGAAAATGTTTAAGAATATCTTTCTTTAGACTATATAGACTGCGCGGAAGCAACCATGCCCAGGTTTACTTGCGCTGTATGGACTCTACGGCCGATGTTCGTAAGAAAACGAAAAAACACCAGTGGATGACAGTAAAGTTTCCGTCACTTGTATTACTGATGTGACAAGTATATAGACTGTGTAATTACAATTGCCAGACATCAAAATAATCAAGGCGACAATTATATTCCACCAATCTTATAAAGGGTGTGACAAATAAGTCTGGACCAGGGGAATTTTATTGGTCTTGGTAGACAGCTAGGACATTTTATCTGCCTGTTTTTCGTCAAGACTTGCTATTGCTGATAACTGTTGGACAATAGTTTATAAGTGTATTTTTGTTTGGGAGTTGTTATGTATATCAAGGTAATAATAGATAAGTGGAAAGAGGAGGGGAGGGAGGCAACTTTCAGTTACCTCAAATCCCACCAGCCAGCGCTTGAGCCCTTTAGCTATAACAATTTAAAAAAGAGTCTTGATCGAGTAATAGCTCGACACAAGAAGCTAAACAGGAAAAAGGTCAGTGCAAAAGATATTGAACGGTATGAGGGTTTTCTTAACTCAGTGTTCAATTTCCCAGTTGTAAAAACCCCACCTTCTGAACAAAAGCAGGGTTCTGAGCTACATCATTACGTCGAGTCTGGTCATGAGGGGGCAGCAGCATCCTAGGCTATGGAGTTAGCCCTTGTAGAAGAGAGAAATCGCACTTCAGAGTTAGAGGTTGTAGAGAAAGAGAAAGCCTTGGCTCAATCTAACTCTAACGAAGCATTGATGGCCCAAAAATTGGCAAAGGTAAGCAATGTTATAAAGCGGACCCGAAAGTGGGAATCTTATGTGAGGACAAAGTTGGCCTGCTTGGACAAAGAGAAACCAGTTATTAAGGACAATGCATTAGATGATAGGATAAAATGGCTGCAAGTGGATTTAGAAGCAAGTAGAAATGAGAACAATGAGCTTCAAACCACAAATGAATGGAGTTAATCTTGAATGATTTTGACCAGAATAATTTGATCTCAACTTACAATGAGGGTTCTAGAAGCTATTCAAATGAATGCAAGCTTTGCAATAGCGACTGAAAACGATTTTGGGCAAGTTGAATCACGCGCCTGGGTTGAGAGGGTATACTTAGTTGGGTGTCTCAGCTGTATTCATAAAAGATATTAGTTGTTGGGTCGACTGAAATCTCCGTCATTAGTCATTATGAATACGATCTGAGATCTCAGACTCAGCGGAGATCGCAGATTCAAGTTGCAACAACTCAAGTTAAGATTCTTGATAACAACGGCCCCAGATAGGCGCAGTTCGTCAATGATAAAATTCACGCATGTCAATACATGATAGGCTGCCCAACAGACCAACTTCAGGTTTTATAAGCTCCTTAACTTGGTTTGTACGGCTGAGCAGTTTGAGCTGGACCCAGTGAGCCGCAGACCGCAGCTTGGGTCTCTCGCTTATCCCGCGCAGGACGATCAATGATATCCTGGCTACGGATTGGCTGTTGTAGAGATTTCCACAGGGAATTCTTCTATTATGTAGATGGAAACCCCTATTTCTCCCTCGTTTTCGAATTTTTTGATTCCGTCACGTCATTGCGGAGATATGGAGATTTACAAATTGTCGTTAAGTTTCGACGCTCCAAAACCTACTTTCTCACGCATAGACATCATCCTAAAGTTAATAGACGTTTTAAACTACATATCATCTAAAAACTGGCCAAGTTTCATTAACATTGGTGGCAGGCAACTTGAGTTATACTTAGCGGAATGTCCCCATGTACATCAAGCAATGCGTCATTTCGGAGATCGCGCGATTATAAAAGTTCATTAAGTTCCATCGCATCAAAACCTTCTTTCTCACGCATAGACATCATCCTAGCGTTATAGACGTTTTTAAACTACATATCATCTAAAAACTGGCCAAGTTTCATTAATATTGGTGGCAGGAAACTTGAGTTATACATATAGGAATGTCCCCATGTGCATCAGCAATGCGTCATTACGGGAGTTCGCGCGATATAAATTTTTGTTAAGTTCCATCGCATCAAAACCTTCTTTCTCACGCATAGACATCATCCTAAAGTTAATAGACGTTTTAAACTACATCTCATCTAATAACTGGCCAAGTTTCATTAATATTGGTGGCAGGAAACTTGAGTTATACTTATAGGAATGTCCCCATGTACATCCAGCAATGCGTCATTTCGGAGATCGCGCGATTATAAAAGTTCATTAAGTTCCATCGCATCAAAACCTACTTTCTCACGCATAGACATCATCCTAAAGTTAATAGACGTTTTAAACTACATCTCATCTAATAACTGGCCAAGTTTCATCAATATTGGTGGCAGGCAACTTGAGTTATACTTAGCGGAATGTCCCCATGTACATCAAGCAATGCGTCATTTCGGAGATCGCGCGATTATAAAAGTTCATTAAGTTCCATCGCATCAAAACCTTCTTTCTCACGCATAGACATCATCCTAAAGTTAACAGACGTTTTAAACTACATCTCATCTAATAACTGGCCAAGTTTCATTAACATTGGTGGCAGGCAACTTGAGTTATACTCATATGAATGTCCCCATGTAGATCCAGCAATGGTGGAGGTGTCAGCTGAACGTCGCAAAAAGCGGCTGCGCTTATCCCGCAATTTGTCAAGGTCCCCCAGCCTGATGGCTGCGGGCGCTGTTTACATGTTACTGATATTCAATAGTCTCGCCTTCAGGTCTGGGCGAGCTTAAGAGACAATGTTCAGCCACATATAAGGCAATCAGGGATCATTTCGTTATTACATTTGGGACGATTAACGCAGACGTAAGTAATGACACTCTTCTACTTTTGTGCCGCCGAGTTTACATGATGGAAGTTTTATGTTGATAAGTTTTTAACATTATTATTTGACTGGAAATGTTCATGATATGGTGGTGGAGATCTGTTTAATTCAGTTATGTCGTTCCATCGATAACGGTGCCTCCCTAAAACCATGAACTACACGAATGTTAGCTGTAAATCATAACGCGCTCTGAATTTACCTCGCTAACGATGTGGTATTCTTCCGCTTTAGTTACATAATGTAGATTTCATAAAATCTCCACTCATTCAAGTTGTGGGCATAATTGTGCACACATTAGACCGACAAGCAGGAAGGATAATGTCCGACAACATAAATGGCGACTGTCGAAGCAAGGATCTTTTTTCTGAGACCACAGCGCCGCGTAGCGAGTGAAAGTCTGAAAATGTAACATTTTTGGTTTCCAAGGTGCTGTTACCAAGCAGCTTGCTTGAATTGGACAGGCATCCCAGATTTGTGATGCTCCAATCACAAGCCGCATCTCTCGGTCACTCTTTGATACTTTTAAGTCGTTGTCTCTCATTGGTCAGTTCTACAAGTTCCGAAGAACTAGTCCAACCGGTTGAGTGATTTTTATGATTTTTATACATCCAATAACACTCCGAATTGTTGTTTCACGCCGAGTGGCACCGTTAATCACACAGTCGGCGAGAGAAGCAGACAAACAACTGGTTCTTTTTAACTTACTATCACGTCTCCATCTCTGTTCGTAACATACTATCGTGCAGCTAAGCGATTAAAACTTTTGAGACGCCCCATAATTCCAGAACACATTCAATGTGTTCTCATTGGCAGCAGACAACTACAATGTCCAGACGTCACATAGAACCGAGGGTGCGTATCACAAGCCAGTTCCATGAGCCAGACACGTGCAATTAAGGTCAATCCGGGTCACAACCTTTGCGTTGATTGGTCACGAAGATTAACGAACGTGTCTAATGAATATTCGGACGCGCCACTTTTAGAGCTGGTCGTGTCGTAGACTCTAGGGCGAGAAGCGTAGCGGAACCCCTGGAGACTGGGACGCAGACTATCCCGCAATGTTAAATTTATATTTTTAAAACTCGATAAAAACGATAGTTAAGTTTTCTCCCATTCTCATTTCAAAATATAAATGACGGTCAATGCGTTTTGTCAGAAGCGGATAATTCAAACCTATGGACGTAATAGTCGCCTACCGTGGTGGACAACATCAAAAGCGCAATTCGTCACGTCGCGCGCAACGCGCCATGGCGCACTAAGCAGCTCAGAGCTGCCGAGTCTAGATCAAAAGGATCCAGCAACGGACAAACTGTCTCTGTCTCTGTTCTTGACTGTATATAAGCTGACCCTCACGCATCTACATTCATATAACCTATACGGTTAAACCATAGGCGACCGAATTGCAACTCTTCACAATCTGAACATTTCCTTGAAGCGAAAAGTTCTTTTAAGAACTGAACGTCACTTCCTTGACGCGAAAAGAACTGAAAGATGCCTCCAAAGAAGCACACAGAGGAGAAGTTTTCCGTCCTTCCTTCCAGTTCAGTCAGTCCATGCAAAAAAAATGGACATGTGCTACATCTATACCTGACATTTGGGAACAGCCGTACTGAGACTGAAGCGACAGTTGAAGGAGGCGCTTTTTGCAACAGCTCCTGGTCATTCTTTAAATTGCGATATCAAAAGACTAGTGTCACAGACTCTAGATAAATTTAGAAAGTTGAGTGACCACAAAGAGTTTGAAATCATGGGAGAGTAAAAGGAAGGGAAATTGTACAAAATTGCATATTGGACTGAAGACCAAGAATACAATGATGCACAGGATACTGAAGTTTCTGTTTATTCTGCAGCCACTGATTTGTTACAGGGAGAACTAGTTATTTCTGATTGAAAAATGTTGTATAGACTACTCACCTGACTGTATATTGCTGAATCTATTTTTGTGGGATAATGTTGCTGTGCATAGCTGATCATACATATGCCAACTCTAGGATATATTAATTATATGTTTCTTTACTTTTCAATAAACCTTTCTTGAATTTCTTGATTGCAAGGCACTTGATATATTCTCACATCTCTTGCCATCAGACTGGTGTTGATAAAATTTCCGCCCCTTTATTAGCTAATAATTTTTTAACTAATAAAGATATGTAAACTGATATTATGTTGAATAAGATCATGCATATCATAGCAGAGACCCTATTCTCAATGTCCTGAAAATTTCATTGAATTATCTTGAAAAACTAGAAAGTTATGGCTAATTCATTTCCCGGATCACACTATTTTGGCCTAGTCAATGCAAAACAGAGGGACAAATTAATTAGTTTTCATTGGACTAAAATCGACATAACTTTCTTATTTCTTAACATATTTTTACAATCTTGGTGTCATTTTGTTTCTTTTATTAAGCTCTATCAGAATGAAAAAATTTGTCACATACCTAGAAAGAGTGCTTTGTATTTATTTGACCTGATACAAACAATTTGTTCATCTAAGGCAGAATTGGAGAAAGGCTTCTATGTGATGGGCCAAACCAAGAGTGACTGTTGCTGTGGTGGGCCAGTTAATGCCATTCCACAACAACACGAGTGTTCAACGATATCGCATTGAGCCCCCGTACTTGGTTCGAAAGAGCCCTTTCGAACCAAGTACGGGGGCTCTAATAATAAATGATATTGGACTGTTGGGCTAATCTACCAATGCAGGGCTATTAACCAGCTGTTTACAAATTACAGGGTTAACCTATTTACCTGGCTGTTTACCAGGGACGTTTACCCTATCTCAGTATCTGCCATCTGGCTATCATATCACGGTTTCAACGATTTGCCAAATTTATCTGACATATTCCGATGTCAATAAATTACAGAATTATGTGTTTGGTGATGATATGTAAACCTCACCTTTGTCTAATATATCGGTCAAGCAAGCCATTCCTAACTTCCTGGCTGTTCCACTACTGGCACTAGTCTCCACCGGCTCACTTGTTGTTGTTTTTCTGACAGATTCTTGTCACGTGACGCAAACGAACTGCGCGTCATATATCATTATGATTACATATACATACCCATATGTACATATAATCATAATGAGAAAATTCATGAGGTCTCGATATAAACGCGGAGTAGTATCAAGATGGGGCCAATGCACTCAGGTATTCATGTACTTTGATGTAGCATAGACCAGAGTAGACCCAACACCATTCTGACCATTCTGACCCGCATTGCCATCTCCCCGCCCGGGCGAGGACTGGCCTCTCCTAAGGTGATTTTAAGAGCCGAAGAAGTGGTCGTGACCCTTAAAGTGATACTCCAGTCATTAATATGGTTGTGTTATGTTAAAAGACTATAGAAGATAAGTCGGTTTGATTGAAATTGGCACGGTGTAATAACATAATTAAGCCATAATTAATTAATGAATTTTGGGAAAAGTATGCGTTCTCTTCATCGGGCGCATATTTTGATGACGTCAGGGGCACAATTCCCTTACACCAGAGTACTTGTTGAAGTTGTCCAGCCCTACAATGGATTGACATAACCACACCTTAGTTAGCCCAGTGCTTGGGTAAAGAGTCAAACTCAGAGCCCTGAATATGGTATATCATCACACCATTACTATCTGGATATAACAGTATAGAACACATATTATGCTTATCAGCTTATTTTGTTTGTGGCAGATTTAAACATCGTCTTATATGCATATATATGTGTGGTGGTTTCGAATAGTTATTTTGCTCAAAAGACTGATAGCCCGAGAGAATAAAACATATCTCTCAGGGCTTTATAATGAATGACCTAATCACCCCGGCTTTTTATAATTATAAAATAACTTGTTGTTGAAAACACTATTCTCTTTAAATGAATTATGAGAAATATTTCTGTTTTAAGTAAAGCATCGTTCCTACTTTGATTGCATCACTCTACGGAATGTTCTTTCAGTTCACTGTTGGATGAAATTATCGACCCGGCCGCGGTTTCATTCACTGCTTGTTTCGTTGTAGCATCGCTTTCATAATTTGAGAATAGCCGAAAATCTATCGGAAGCTACGGGTCCATGTTTATTAGCGGAAGTGACGACAACGGCGACATGCCGTGGAAAACTGAGTAAACTACACGAAGGTGTTGATAAGCATGTAGCATCCTTCCCTTTTAGAATTAGTCATATGGTCTAGTAAGAGATTTTATTAAACTTATTGAAGATAACTAGTTGTAAAAACTTAGGGGATTCTTATCTTGAGATAAACAGTTTCTTTGAGTCCGAACGTGAGACTAGAATGATGCTGGTTTAGTCAGAGACTTATGATCATGGCACGACAAAGAGCTGTATGATTTAGGTATAGCATAACTGACTTTAAGACAAAACATCAGTCATTGATAGTAAACAAAAACAACAAGTGTCCCTGATTCTTAATATTGATGTAGTGTCACTTTATAGAATAAGCTTCTCGGCTTTCTTGGCAATGCGGCCGGACTTTGTGCGATGGTTAGTGTCCTTCTCAGTGAGGTTTGGTATTTTTTCTGACGGTGTCTTTGGAGGAGTGGACATGTTCCTTTTAGGTGTAGTGATATCCCGATAGTTAGTATTCTTTTGGAATTTGAGTGGTGTGGTTGCTATCACCTCAGTCCTTGGTGAGGCACGCAACAAATGGCGGTTCCTCGTGTACTTGTTTCCAGTATAGTCTGCAATTTCATAGGATCGTCCATTGATATCTTTACTGACAGTAGCTTGTTTCCATTTTGTTTCATGCTTGCTGATGGGTTGTACCCTGACAGTCGATCTCCTTGTGCATCAGCTTCTGCGCAGGCTAAGATTCGCTGTTATGTTAGTGTCAAATATGTCTGCCATGGAGATCGCCAATTATATGGGGTTTTAGGTCTCTGCGACCCAGATGACGTTCAGCCACTACGGCGCGTTTGTTTTCCATCCTTGCTTTCTCATCACTGATATGTTGATTTTGTGGTTGTAGTAGGGCTTGGGTGGTTGGCATGAGTGTCTTTGTTCGACGACCAAACAAACGTTGAACCGGGCTGGTTGTCATACTCTTATGAGGAGTATTCCATATGTTTAGCAAACCTGGATATGGATCTTCTTTGCTCTTATTGCTCTTCTTCATTGCGGACTTAGCAATCTTTACTGCTCGGCAGCACCATTCGATCTGCTATTTCCAGGGCTGTAGGTTTCATGTTCATAACACCAAGCACTTGCAAATTAAGGCTTTGAACTGTAACGAGGAATATTGGGGCCCGTTGTCACTTATGACTACACCGGGTACACTGTGACAAGCAAAATTGTGTTTGAGTTAGGTGATCACTCCTTCTGACGTTATCTCAGATTGGTGATCAACTTCAATTGACTGAAGTAGTCTACAGGTACCAGATGGTGAAGATCCGGTACATCTTGCTTGTTCAAGGGTTCTGGCGCTTGCTTTGTGCCTTGAGAAGCACTTTCCTATATACTGTCGTATTTCGGCTGACATTGACGGCCAGAATATCATCTCTCTGGATCTCCGTGGGCAACAGTTGATTCCAAAGTGTCCTGCACACACGCTAGGGGGGTGGGGGGGGGGTGGTGGAGTTCTCACTATGTGGAGGTAAGAGTGGATGTGCCGCCAATTTGGGTCGTTTTTTTGGCATTTTGGTATACAAATGGGTCGTTATTTCTTGAAGGTATAGCAATGGGTCGGTTTTATTGGCAATGACCTTGTATACCAATAAGTAAGTATTTTTGACAGCGAGTATAGCAATGGATATTTGTTTTGTGATGGGTATCCAATATGATGCTCAATATTGGGTGTTTGCTCTGGGTCAATGGTAGCCAGCGCTGTGTTGTTTCAAAGACAATTTTTATGGAATGATAAGCAAACAGAAAGGTTAGGTCCGTACATTCTCCTTCCACTGTTTCCAGCAATATCGTCTACCTCATGGGCCGGACGTCCTGGGGCGCTCGTTGATAGCCTGCGGGCCCGAGTCACAAATCCGGTTTTTAGTTGCGAAGCATAATAAACTTACTTTTTATTCTGAATCGTTAGTTCGATCGGTAGATGGATGGGTCCCTTGTAGCTCCTCGAGGTGGTCTAGATATGATTTGGGATCCTTAATTTTTGGTACCTTTTAAAATTCTTGTATATTAATAGGTCTTTTTTCAGAGGTTTGGTATGGAGATGGTTCCCTTTGCTCACTTTGGCTTGGTATAGATGTGGTCCGGTTTTTGTTTCCCATGGCGGCTCGCCCCTACCCTTTTCCAAGGTGAGAACCCCAGCCCCCCCCCCCCACCCCCACCCCCCGGGGCACCCTGTTTTCTTTTCGCCTCCGGTCTCTGAGGGGTTTAGTATGCGGTCACCCCTGAGAATTATTCCGTCTTGGACGGTAAGTTCTTCACGATAACTGTAGAATGGCAACTGGTATTCTGGTAACAATTCCGTTTTGTCATGCCATCCTGACATGATCATAGATTTGAATCTGCCGTTGCAGCATGGCGGATTTCATCGAGACGGGGAGACTGAATTGCACAAGCGACTTTATTGGTGAGAACCTCAGGTTATTCATTTGTATTGGTTCAGTGTGTGGGGCGGCTTTCCTATCGGCGCACATGAAAGAGCATCAGCTGGGGGTAACTCTTTTCCAGGCTTATATTCGAGATAAAACGGGTACTCTTGCGCCCTTTGCAGCATAGCCTGAAGACGTTTTGGAGCTCGCATAAGTAGTTTCTTCACTATCGACGCTTAAGGCTTATGGTCAGTTACATCGTGACCCTAACTGCAGTGGTGGAACTTCTCAAGTCCATATATAATCGCCAGCATTTCCGTCTCCATTTGGGCGTAGTTCCTTTCTACAGAGGATAATCAATGGCTGGCATATGCTACTGGTTTCTAGCCCAATAGACCAACGTCAGGTTTAAACCCGTACTTAGTTCGAAAGAGCTACTTAGAAAGAGTGCTTTGTATTTATTTGACCTGATACAAACAATTTGTTCATCTAAGGCAGAATTGGAGAAAGGCTTCTATGTGATGGGCCAAACCAAGAGTGACAGTTGCTGTGGTGGGCCAGTTAATGCCATTCCACAACAACACGAGTGTTCAACGATATCACATTGAGCCCCCGTACTTGGTTCGAAAGAGCCCTTTCGAACCAAGTACGGGGGCTCTAATAATAAATGATATTGGACTGTTGGGCTAATCTACCAATGCAGGGCTATTAACCAGCTGTTTACAAATTACAGGGTTAACCTATTTACCTGGCTGTTTACCAGGGACGTTTACCCTATCTCAGTATCTGCCATCTGGCTATCATATCACGGTTTCAACGATTTGCCAAATTTATCTGACATATTCCGATGTCAATAAATTACAGAATTATGTGTTTGGTGATGATATGTAAACCTCACCTTTGTCTAATATATCGGTCAAGCAAGCCATTCCTAACTTCCTGGCTGTTCCACTACTGGCACTAGTCTCCACCGGCTCACTTGTTGTTGTTTTTTCTGACAGATTCTTGTCACGTGACGCAAACGAACTGCGCGTCATATATCATTATGATTACATATACATACCCATATGTACATATAATCATAATGAGAAAATTCATGAGGTCTCGATATAAACGCGAGAGTAGTATCAAGATGGGGCCAATGCACTCAGGTATTCATGTACTTTGATGTAGCATAGACCAGAGTAGACCCAACACCATTCTGACCCGCAGTGCCATCTCCCCGCCCGGGGGCGAGGACTGGCCTCTCCTAAGGTGATTTTAAGAGCCGAAGAAGTGGTCGTGACCCTTAAAGTGATACTCCAGTCATTAATATGGTTGTGTTATGTTAAAAGACTATAGAAGATAAGTCGGTTTGATTGAAATTGGCACGGTGTAATAACATAATTAAGCCATAATTAATTAATGAATTTTGGGAAAAGTATGCGTTCTCTTCATCGGGCGCATATTTTGATGACGTCAGAGGCACAATTCCCTTACACCAGAGTACTTGTTGAAGTTGTCCAGCCCTACAATGGATTGACATAACCACACCTTAGTTAGCCCAGTGCTTGGGTAAAGAGTCAAACTCAGAGCCCTGAATATGGTATATCATCACACCATTACTATCTGGATATAACAGTATAGAACACATATTATGCTTATCAGCTTATTTTGTTTGTGGCAGATTTAAACATCGTCTTATATGCATATATATGTGGTGGTTTCGAATAGTTATTTTGCTCAAAAGACTGATAGCCCGAGAGAATAAAACATATCTCTCAGGGCTTTATAATGAATGACCTAATCACCCCGGCTTTTTATAATTATAAAATAACTTGTTGTTGAAAACACTATTCTCTTTAAATGAATTATGAGAAATATTTCTGTTTTAAGTAAAGCATCGTTCCTACTTTGATTGCATCACTCTACGGAATGTTCTTTCAGTTCACTGTTGGATGAAATTATCGACCCGGCCGCGTTTTCATTCACTGCTTGTTTCGTTGTAGCATCGCTTTCATAATTTGAGAATAGCCGAAAATCTATCGGAAGCTACGGGGCCATGTTTATTAGCGGAAGTGACGACAACGGCGACATGCCGTGGAAAACTGAGTAAACTACACGAAGGTGTTGATAAGCATGTAGCATCCTTCCCTTTTAGAATTAGTCATATGGTCTAGTAAGAGATTTTATTAAACTTATTGAAGATAACTAGTTGTAAAAACTTAGGGGATTCTTATCTTGAGATAAAAGTTTTTCTTTGAGTCCGAACGTGAGACTAGAATGATGCTGGTTTAGTCAGAGACTTATGATCATGGCACGACAAAGAGCTGTATGATTTAGGTATAGCATAACTGACTTTAAGACAAAACATCAGTCATTGATAGTAAACAAAAACAACAAGTGTCCCTGATTCTTAATATTGATGTAGTGTCACTTTATAGAATAAGCTTCTCGGCTTTCTTGGCAATGCGGCCGGACTTTGTGCGATGGTTAGTGTCCTTCTCAGTGAGGTTTGGTATTTTTTTCTGACGGTGTCTTGGAGGAGTGGACATGTTCCTTTTAGGTGTAGTGATATCCCGATAGTTAGTATTCTTTTGGAATTTGAGTGGTGTGGTTGCTATCATTTCCTCAGTCCTTGGTGAGGCACGCAACAAATGGCGGTTCCTCGTGTACTTGTTTCCAGTATAGTCTGCAATTTCATAGGATCGTCCATTGATATCTTTACTGACAGTAGCTTGTTTCCATTTTGTTTCATGCTTGCTGATGGGTTGTACCCTGACAGTCGATCTCCTTGTGCATCAGCTTCTGCGCAGGCTAAGATTCGCTGTTATGTTAGTGTCAAATATGTCTGCCATGGAGATCGCCAATTATATGGGGTTTTAGGTCTCTGCGACCCAGATGACGTTCAGCCACTACGGCGCGTTTGTTTTCCATCCTTGCTTTCTCATCACTGATATGTTGATTTTGTGGTTGTAGTAGGGCTTGGGTGGTTGGCATGAGTGTCTTTGTTCGACGACCAAACAAACGTTGAAAGCGGGCTGGTTGTCATACTCTTATGAGGAGTATTCCATATGTTTAGCAAACCTGGATATGGATCTTCTTTGCTCTTATTGCTCTTCTTCATTGCGGACTTAGCAATCTTTACTGCTCGGCAGCACCATTCGATCTGCTATTTCCAGGGCTGTAGGTTTCATGTTCATAACACCAAGCACTTGCAAATTAAGGCTTTGAACTGTAACGAGGAATATTGGGGCCCGTTGTCACTTATGACTACACCGGGTACACTGTGACAAGCAAAATTGTGTTTGAGTTAGGTGATCACTCCTTCTGACGTTATCTCAGATTGGTGATCAACTTCAATTGACTGAAGTAGTCTACAGGTACCAGATGGTGAAGATCCGGTACATCTTGCTTGTTCAAGGGTTCTGGCGCTTGCTTTGTTCCTTGAGAAGCACTTTCCTATATACTGTCGTATTTCGGCTGACATTGACGGCCAGAATATCATCTCTCTGGCTCTCCGTGGGCAACAGTTGATTCCAAAGTGTCCTGCACACACGCTAGGGGGGTGGGGGGGGGGGGGGTGAAGTTCTCACTATGTGGAGGTAAGAGTGGATGTGCCGCCAATTTGGGTCGTTTTTTTGGCATTTTGGTATACAAATGGGTCGTTATTTCTTGAAGGTATAGCAATGGGTCGGTTTTATTGGCAATGACCTTGTATACCAATAAGTAAGTATTTTTGACAGCGAGTATAGCAATGGATATTTGTTTTGTGATGGGTATCCAATATGATGCTCAATATTGGGTGTTTGCTCTGGGTCAATGGTAGCCAGCGCTGTGTTGTTTCAAAGACAATTTTTATGGAATGGTAAGCAAACAGAAAGGTTAGGTCCGTACATTCTCCTTCCACTGTTTCCAGCAATATCGTCTACCTCATGGGCCGGACGTCCTGGGGCGCTCGTTGATAGCCTGCGGGCCCGAGTCACAAATCCGGTTTTTAGTTGCGAAGCATAATAAACTTACTTTTTATTCTGAATCGTTAGTTCGATCGGTAGATGGATGGGTCCCTTGTAGCTCCTCGAGGTGGTCTAGATATGATTTGGGATCCTTAATTTTTGGTACCTTTTAAAATTCTTGTATATTAATAGGTCTTTTTTCAGAGGTTTGGTATGGAGATGGTTCCCTTTGCTCACTTTGGCTTGGTATAGATGTGGTCCGGTTTTTGTTTCCCATGGCGGCTCGCCCCTACCCTTTTCCAAGGTGAGAACCCCAGCCCCCCCCCCCCCACCCCCCCACCCCCCGGGGCACCCTGTTTTCTTTTCGCCTCCGGTCTCTGAGGGGTTTAGTATGCGGTCACCCCTGAGAATTATTCCGTCTTGGACGGTAAGTTCTTCACGATAACTGTAGAATGGCAACTGGTATTCTGGTAACAATTCCGTTTTGTCATGCCATCCTGACATGATCATAGATTTGAATCTGCCGTTGCAGCATGGCGGATTTCATCGAGACGGGGAGACTGAATTGCACAAGCGACTTTATTGGTGAGAACCTCAGGTTATTCATTTGTATTGGTTCAGTGTGTGGGGCGGCTTTCCTATCGGCGCACATGAAAGAGCATCAGCTGGGGGTAACTCTTTTCCAGGCTTATATTCGAGATAAAACGGGTACTCTTGCGCCCTTTGCAGCATAGCCTGAAGACGTTTTGGAGCTCGCATAAGTAGTTTCTTCACTATCGACGCTTAAGGCTTATGGTCAGTTACATCGTGACCCTAACTGCAGTGGTGGAACTTCTCAAGTCCATATATAATCGCCAGCATTTCCGTCTCCATTTGGGCGTAGTTCCTTTCTACAGAGGATAATCAATGGCTGGCATATGCTACTGGTTTCTAGCCCAATAGACCAACGTCAGGTTTAAACCCGTACTTAGTTCGAAAGAGCTACTGGTTTCCCTTTTTGCATAAGGGCTGATCCCAGTCCGTACTCACTTGCATCATTTTCTAGGGTGACTGTCTTGGTTGGGTCGTAGAATGCAAGAGATTGCCTTTTCACAATCATTTGCTTCACACGTTATCCTCCTGGGACACGATACGGTCAGCCTCATATGCCTCAGCTCCTTTAATGGTTTTGGAATGCCACACTTGTCTGTCCTGAGCTATTGTCTCCCAGCTTGTGTGGTTGATGTTACAATCCTTTAAAGACAACTTTAGGGAGTCTTTAAACCTTTTCTTCTGGCCACTACAAGATCTTTTCGACATATAAGAGCTGTTTTGGTATTCTTTTGTCCGACATATAGAGGACATGGCCAGCCCAGCGGAGTTGGATCCTCTTGAGCATTGCAAAGATGCTTTGCATTTTGGCTCTGGCAAGTACTTCAGTGTCAGGAATCATATCTTGCCATTTGATATTTAAGAGTTTTCTCAGGCAAGCAAGGTGAAGACGGTTAATCTTTCTGGCATGGCATTGGTAAACAGTCCAGGACTCGGCACCATAAAGGAGAGAGGTAAGAACTGCAGCCCGATAGACCTGGAGTTTGGTTTCTAGTCCTTTCCTATTCCATACTGAGTGTCTAAGTCTGCCAAAAGCTTGGCTAGCCTTGGATATCCTGGAAAGTACTTCGTCATCTATATGGATTGTGTTAGAGAGTGTGCTGCCAAGGTATGTGAATTTATCAGTGTTTGATAGCATTTGGTTGTTTACATTTATTCCTGGTGCAGAACATATTTTTCCTGGTGCTGGTTGATAAAGCACTTCAGTCTTTTTTGTACCGATGGTTAAACCAAAATTGTCACAGGATGTTGCAAAACTGTCCATGCAATGTTGCATTGCATTCTCATTTGGTGCAGCAAGGGCACAGTCATCGGCAAACAGGAAGTCTCTTACTTTAGTGATGTTGACCTTTGTTTTAGCTTTGAGACGTTGAAGATTGAAGAGATCTCCATCAGTTCGATATCTGATTTCAAAACCCGGATCTTCTGGTTTGAAAGCTAGGCTCAGCGTTGCTGAGAAGATCATGCTGAAGAGTGTAGGTGCAAGCACACACCCTTGTTTCACACCGTTTGAAACATCGAAAGGGTCGGAAAATTCGCCACTATCAAGTACTCTCGCCTGCATGCCATCATGAAACTCCCTAATTATGGAGACAAATTTGTCTGCGCAACTAAATTTGGACATTATCTTCCAAAAACCTTCTCTGCACACTGTATCGAAGGCCTTTGTGAGGTCGATAAATGTGAAGTACAGATCAACATTTTGTTCCTGACATTTCTCATGAAGCTGTCAGGCTGCAAATATCATGTCGATTGTCCCACGGTCTTTTCCTAAATCCGCATTGGCTTTCTGGTAAGAGCCCTAGCTCTAGGTGTTTAATGAGCCTGTTCAGAAGAATTCGAGCAAGTATTTTTCCGGCAATTGATAGCAGAGAAATGCCTCAGGATATCACAGGATTTGCTACTGCCTTTCTTTTTGTATAGATGGACTATGTTTGCATCTTTGAATTCCTGATGTATTTTAGATTGATTCCACATTTGTTGAATCAATTTTGTGAGCTTTCTATGGAGTTTTGCACCTCCAAATTTGTAGATTTCAGCAGGTAGAGCATCTGAACCAGGTGCTTTTCCACTTGATAATCGTTTGATTGCTTTATCGACTTCCGCAATAGATGGTATAATATCTAGGTCATGGTTCGTTGGGACCTGTGGGAGTTTTTCTAAGGCATCGGAATTTACCTGAGAGGGTTTGTTTAGGACACTTTCGAAGTGTTCAGCCCATCTATTTAAAATTCCATCTTTGTCTGAAATGAGAGTATTTCCATCAAAGGAGAACTCCCATTGTAAAGTATGCCCTCCCTGGCCAGATCAAAAGGCTGCCTACAACTCCCCCAAAAGAGGCGGCGAAAATACGGCCTAGAAAGGCATATGGTTGATAGGAAGCAGGAGGTAAAATCAACTGAGGTAAACCAATAATAATGAGAAAATCAATGAAAATAATACAGCTAACAGGAATGATGCAAAGGATAAAAACAAAATGGACAAGAGGAAGGAAATTGTAAACAAGGAATGAGGGAGATATTATGCAAAGAGGGACTGTGATCCCCACACCCAGGAAACTCTTGTTTACGGCTTTCTATGTAGGCACTGCAATGATGTGATACAGATATGTTTACAGAGCTGACATTAAACCATAAGATATTGTAGTCCCACCTCCCTTGGAGCTCTTATGGCTTAGTGCATACATATCTTTTTCACAGCATCCGACCTCTTGCGATACTACAGTAGCTGTGTTTTGGTCAAGCAAAATGAAACCACCACAATCTGGTGGTGTTTCACGGGTACTATGCTTAATCAATACGTAACTTGTGATAGTTGTCTAGGCTATGTGGAGAAGAGTGATATCAAGTGATATAATTGAAATCAGATCAATAACTGTGATGGGTTATATGCCATGTGGCATTCCCGAGCACATTTGCTGAGGTTGTTATCCGTGTTATTTCGTTATCGCATCGCATCAATGATACAAGACTGACCTTACTAGAGCAACCTTCTCTTACAAGCTGATATTGGCATTATTTCTCATTACTATTTCTGTATGTCAAGTCAACCATTGTCATCGGTCACTCACATGAGCTTAGCTAACCATTGTTGATCATGTAGTAAATTATAACGTATGTTGATGCAGTCTACGTGATTATTATTATTGCTACATAACATAATTAACCAGAGATAAAATGAGACCCTTTAATCAATAACGCTGTAGTGTCTATGATAGCTGGCTTGGCCTGCTGCCCAGGATCAGGCTGGGATTGGCCACCATGTCTAGTCACCAGTATGCTTCACTTTGCCGATTTCTTTCTTAAAAGACCTCATCGTATACAAAGAAATGTAATGATACAGGATATTATTCTTAGTTTTGTTTGTTTTAAATATATATCTATGAATATAATAATGTCAATGTTTGTACACATTGAATCAAAGTATGATGCATCACACACCAGTGGATATATTCTTGTGATAGGAATAATGTATGCTTAAGTGTATTTTGAATTGAACTATTAGTTTGTGTTGATGCTATTCAACCACTTTACCATCTGATCAAATGAGGCGGTTTTTAAAAAACCGAGCCTTGTGATTATCTTTGAATGATGTGTATGAACAGATATATTTTTGTGAATGTGTTCAGAAATTTGCCATACTTACTTGCAAATGTGGCTTGCTGATTAGTACAGGAGGTGGAATGCTATCTGGGCAAACTGGCTAAGATCAAGTTGCATGTTGTTTATATGTATATCTGATCAAATCTATTTTCTAAGCAGACTTTCTCATATACTTTTATGCTATACCCCCAACTTGTTCAATACTAAGCTTTTGTAGGAAGTTACATTACCATATTTGTGATATTTTTTCTGTGTGAATTGATTGCGGGTTGAGGCTGTGTTTTTCCTTGGGCCCTGATGTAAGTTCACACCTTTTCTCCTCCAATCTATCAATGTAAGTCTTTTGATAAACTTTTTGATACCATCTTACAGGGTATAAATATTGTTATATAAGTATGCAAGTGATCAGGAAATTTACTTTGCCTTGATGTATTTCATCCTGGGTGGTAAATTGACAAACAATGAACCCTTAATAGAACGATGACAACAGGTTTGGTCCACTTTATACACAATGTTTAAAAGACAACATGAGGGCGTTGCCACGACATATGAAATTGTACCATGGTACGCGTTTCAGCAACTATGGCGTTGCACGCCAATTCATGGTTCTCAGGGGAACATGCACTATTTATCTGCCAGGAAGGACCGGCGAATGGGTGAGAGCAGGGTAGTCAACACATCTCGGATAGAAAGGGGGGTTCATTTTCTGTTATCATACCAAGTTGCAAATAAAAAAGTAATACTTGGGATTAGCATCACTTTTAACAACATGTTGCATTCGTGATGGACGAGGATGATTGCACAACTCTCCTAAAGTAACATTCCCCGCTTAATACTTACCCGTTGTCAAGACGGGGGTGCGAAACCCACACCGCTTGGTCGATGATAATGCCCCAACATGATAGTATTGACTCAACATCAACATGGTAAAAATTGGTCCATATTGAGATCATGAAGCAAGCATACTACATGATACAAGACATTAGCTATGAATGTAGTATGAATGCCAATGTTTCCTTATTCTAGATTTGTATCTTACACTGGAGGCAATAATGGCACATATCAAGCTGTTGTGACATGAATCGAATCTAATCATAAACTTATATACAATGTTATGAATTACAGACTGGCAACACTGAAAATCAAACATTGCATAATCAGTCCAAGGTCCAGTGAGTCTGGTATGGTTAGACCAGATAATATTTCCTCAGTAAGACAGCAATAGTTCTCACAAATTTCATCAGAAAATGTGCCTCAGGCTATTGTTATAATACTGTTTTAGTTAAGACTACCCTCTCCCTCACACCTTAATTATAGAGTACCCCCTCCCTCCCATCTTAATTATCAGCGCGGTACGACACGCCAATACCGAGGGAAATCGTACTCCCGAAGGGCTATATAACCAACCCTCGCATATGAATACAGAGAGATCATCTAGTCAGAGAAACAATTCGGACCGCGAGATTCCAGGGAGCTTCATTGTTAAAACTTAAATAAACCAAATAAGCAACTCTACTTCAGGACTCGCGTTAATTTCCTCTGATTAGTCCCCACTCCAGCAACTACAGGCAGTAAGTAACAGTACTATAACGAAGAGCGTGCATAAGCAAGAAAAGCTTAGAAATTCTAGCTTAACACTATTCTCGATGCAGAATGGTTGTTCTGATTTGTAGTTTTTGGTATGCTATCTAACTAAAGTGACATATAAAAAGGAATGTGATCCTCATCAGAAATATCAAAACATACAGACATATCATTGATAACATTGTGGAAATCTGCACTAGAGAGTGAGGCTGCTTGATCTAAATTTTTATTCATAAAGCCATCTTTATCATGGTTTGTTTTGGGTATTTCTTATACAAAATCACAGAAACAATTTTAGATCATATGTAGCGTGAACCCTGACAGATTGATGGCGAATTTCAGGGCCCAGTATTTACCGTTGATCTCTTGAATCTAGTTCGCAACCAAACTTAACCTTAAATATGCGAACGACCGGAAATAGTTCAACCGAGTAAAAGAACCGCGACATTTAATGTAAAACCAGTTTTATTAACTACTAACACTACACAAGTCAAATAACGATTTCAACGACGCCCTCTAGATTTGGGCGCCGAAACAGAACACTACAAGCAACGACACCCCGTCACCAGCGATCAGGCTAACACCACCCTCTAGATTTGGGCGCCAAAACCCGAACACTTTACAATACAAATTAACAGGGCAAGCATGCAAATATTATGAGCAACGACACCCTGACACCAGCGATGAAGCTAACGACGCCCTCTAGAGTTGGGCGCCAAAACCCGAGAACTAAACAAATGCAAATTCACAGGGCCAAACCGCAACTATTACTAGCAACGCACCCACAAATGATACTTACCACAAGCAATGTTTTCCGGACTAATCGGAATAAAACTAACGCTTGGATCGTCCGACATTCTCGGATCAGTTGTCCGACTTGTTCGGAGACCAACTAATCGGAACTTCCCTGATGGACTCATTCCCCAGGTTAAATACAGTCAAAGTGGGTCGCGTGACCACGCCATAGCAAATGACAAACATTATTACAATCAAAACAATAGAATAAATTTGTAAAACACATTAAATAGCGAAATACATAAAGAAAACCCACCAATGAACCATTGCCAATAAAAATACATAAATCATTAAAATGCAGGTACAGCCGTAAAAACGGTAATCCCAATATGATGAAAATCGTGTGCATCACACATATATGGTTTGTAATCAGTTTAGTTTATCACTACAAGGCCCACACAGACAACCCAGTGAAAGATAATACAAATTAGCCACATACAATTAATCGCCATCAAACTGACGAGTTACACCAACTGCTTCATACGTTGTTACTTAAGTCATGACCACCAGTATCCACACCATTAACCACAGAACAGTTAACTCGCTATCGTTACTGCGGCACAGAGGAGCCGCGCTAGGACTGGGACACATAAAGCATGTGCTCCCCCCTGTTGCATTCTGACAGAAACCAGATGGACATGGATCACACATCCGCTGTCCTGGTTGGCTCTGGTAGTAATTCACTGGACAAGGAGGACACGTACTTTGTCCAGGAGACATTTCGTAATGGCCCGGGGAGCATGGAGGGCATTTAGCTTGGCCTTCGGCATTCTGATAGTGGCCGGGTTGGCATTGGTTACAAGACTGGCTACCGGATGTGTTTTGGTAGTATCCCGCTAAACAATTGGTGCAAGTCGGGGCGCCTGGGTTGGCAGAGAAGGAACCTGCCGCACATAATCAAAAACACTCGAGTTCGGACATCGCGTGGGGACATCATGATTTCCCTACACTAGCATTATGATATATAATATTATGTTGTATCATAATGCAAGGAAAATAATAAATCATGATGTCCGAACTAGAGTGCCTACGTATAGAATGATATCTTTATATATGTAGATGCGAAGAATAACATATTGGCGCTCTGGTTGCTATCCATATATGTCAACAAGCTGCGCTGGAAATGAACACGGGGATATTGGCGTTGTTCAAATAATTAATATATAGCGTCTCGTGACACACCTGAGGAATCGGTATGTCTGTATCATCAAAGATGAACTGTCTAATTTGTTAGGATTAATCAAAGTAGGTTCTTTGACCACTTGTGATTGTTTAGTTGGACGTTTTTCAGTATACGGATATACTTGTTTTAATACAGTCATGAAGCGGCTTACCCGGGCTGACATGGTGAACATTCCTGACTTCCTCGAGTACTATATGAACCCGCCGGACATACAGCGCATACGGTAGAACGGCTTGATCTGTTAAAACAATGACACTCTCAGAGAAGTGGGCATTAATGAATCTACCACAATTAATCATTGTTTGTGCCACAATTTTGATTGAAGCAGTTTATCGCATGCAAGGGTGAATGTACATAACATAATGTTTTCAAACTCCGATCAGCGGGAGGCATAATAAGCCAGTGTGCAGATTTGCAAACGAGATGAGGAAGATGAGGGAGAGGCTCATCTCAGCTGCACCTTATAAGGCACTGTCTTTCACATTATATCACCCACCATAAGTTTTGTTTAGCTAAGAGCATGTGCATAGGCAAGAAAACAAAGTATGGTCAAAGGTCAGAATGTGTTTATTTACTGGATGTAAGCTCAGGACAGATGAATTGATAAACTTTAAATACTCTTACCCTCCGATACTCGACAGAACTACAATGTTCTGCAAGATATTAATCAACATCTGGCTGCATTCAATGAAAACCGATCATCAGCACATTTGCTAGATGTTAGACTTGTACTGTCGAGATTTGAGAGCCATTGTGGATTGTTTTGT
This sequence comes from Urechis unicinctus, assembly GCA_034190875.2. Taxonomy (NCBI): domain Eukaryota; kingdom Metazoa; phylum Annelida; class Polychaeta; order Xenopneusta; family Urechidae; genus Urechis; species Urechis unicinctus. Next base: position 32,907,039 of record CM067349.1, read on the forward strand.
ATTTGTATGCATAGCGTTGTGTACAGCTTTGTATATGTTTGATTGTAACTTGATGTGATACTACCCTCCCTACTCAAGACGTTTATGTAGTGAGGAGTAGAAAAGATGGAGAACAATTAGTTTGATTTGTAACAGCAAAGTGAATTGTTCACACCAAGGATCTCACCTGGAATATTTTCCGGCGGGACACATCTTGCATCTATCTTGACCGACACTGTCCTGGAACTGTCCTGGTAGACACATCATGCACGTTGTTTGTCCTTAATTGTCCTGATATTCACCTTCAGCGCAATCAATGCACCTTGTTTGACCTGTTTTATTCTGAAATTGTCCTGCCAGACAATCGATGCATTTGGCTTGGGCTGGTGTGTCCTGATATTGTCCAGCTGGACAATCAATGCACTTAACTTGGCCTACATTTCTTTGATATTGTCCTGCAAGACAATCAATGCACCCGGTTTGCCCTGTTTTATCTTGATAATGTCCTGCAGAGCAATCGACACATGATGTTTGTCTTACATTGTCCTGATATTGTCCTACTGAACAATCGATGCACTCAGCTTGGCCTGCAAGGTTCTGATATTGTCCCTGTAGACAATCAACGCATCTGATCTGTCCTCTGTTGCTTTGTCCATGGTTGATAATATTGCATATCGAGCATGACTCTGGTCCACGTCCCATGTCACGCCATGTACAGTTGAGGCACTCTTTATTGGTGTCCACGCATTGCTCTGAGTTGCAACATAATAACTCTAATAATATTCAGCTATTCTTACTACAAGACAGTACCAGTGAGTAATTTATGAATATGTAGAAATGTTTATGTAGCAACTCACCGTGTGTTCCGGGTGCACATAGAAGACAGAAGTCTGGTTGGAACTGCGGAGAGCGTTTGCCATTCCGAAAAATCATTGGCATCGATACAACCAGGACGATAGTCCCACCACCAAAGCTGCAGCTGAGGACACAATTCAGGGGGAATGAGATCACTGTCTACCATGAACTTAATCGAGCGTTTCTCTTCGATGAAAAAATACTACTTCCACCTGCTTTTACGTATCGATTCTTGCAAGGATTTTCGATGATTGCATCTTCCTGTTCGTCCTGGCTCTGTGTTCCCGAAGACCATCTGGCAACAAGGGATATTTGATCAACAAAAACACAATATAATTTCCTCATCAACTTCCATGATTGACCCTGTTGATTGCATCCGATATCGGATCACATAACAGAGCGAAACTAACACACCCTAGAAGACACCATCATGGGCAAACATAGGCAAAGAAACTCCGCCTCTGACAGCGCCGCGCTATTTACTACTTTCGATCTCTCACATCCTCGCTCTAGAGGCGAACAGCCGCCTGCGACATTTCTGATGTTCCGAAGTCAAAATGGCAAATGAAATCGCCAAAAACATACAAAAGGCCAAAAAAATTGTGACAAAATGAAAGATTATATCACAAAATGACACGAGGACTGTTTCTATTACTACAGTTTTGTATAATTGTTCTGTTTGAGCACTAAAATACGGCATATCAAGAAACTTAGTTCAAAAACTCAACATGGCCGACTCCCACAATGCAATATAATTTCGTTAATTCGCTGTGATATCGTTCACGTTTTCGATTCGCGCGGTAGCCATATTAAACAGCAATTCTTAAAATTGTGTCAGATTTCGTTGATTCTGTTGATTAAGGAATATGATTGTTGTTAGACTATAGGAAAGATTGATAATGAGACATATATGGATATGAAAATGCATATCATTTAAACTGTCCTTGTCTGCATTACGATAGGGAGCATATTTGCTTATATCCTTAAAGATTCTGCTTTACGGACCCTCGCCCCTAAGGTGGCATCAGATCATCAAAACACCAGGGGCAAGTGCCTTGCCTATGCCAATCTTAGACCGTCAAATTCAATCGGCCTCTAGGCTCTATGTCTGCAGTCAATGATGGTGAGGTCTGGTTACCGGACTAGGGCAAACATTAAACTCACCTGTGATTTCCATATTAATCCTTCACAATTCAGTAAGTACTCATTCGTAAAGCAGTGAACTAAAGACGAAACTGCAGTGTCGCTTTCTCAGAATGCAAGCTTTTTTTTTGGCTAGGTTTAGTATTATTTGGGTCACCAATTTCGCTTTCCCCAGAAACGCCCATCCTCTGCCAGCCATGCACGACGTCTTACCAACAAGCCGAGAGGCAAAAAAACATACCCCGTTACGCGGCACAAGTATACTACTGTATACGCTTAAGTTCCCCGCCCCCCCACCCCCTTACCGGAACCCGCAGCCACATGGCGATTGAAACTGAAACTGCGTAATGTGTCGTCATATTTCCAAGACGGGGTTGTCGTGACCGAAAGTTGTGATTCTATAAGTTCATGTGACGATTGCTAAATTATCATGAGTAAGTGGATAGCCAAAATAGTGTAGTTCAAAGGATATTTATCTCATTCTCGACATATATAGATAAGTAAGTACACAAAGATAGCTGGAAGACATTTTTTTTTTATCGGTATTTGATTATTATTATTACTATTATTATTATTAATATAATTTTTTCCCTAGAAATTTTCTGACACTATCTCATCAAAACCTCTAAAGGTACGAATAAGAGGTTTACTTATGAAGTTGTGCAAAAGCTTTGGCCATGGATAGTTCAAGGTTTGGTGCGCGTGCGCTTTGTGTGCATTGATTGGGGCCATATTTAATATATTTACTATTTTCACACAGTACCATAACCAATGCAGCTAGCTGAACGAAACTTTGTACGATTGTTGGCTGTGTAATCCTAACCATGGATACCACATAAGAATGATTCTCAGATGATTTTGACTTTGCTTCAAGGTCACTTTTTTGATACGCTATAATTTGATAACGACTAAAGCTTTGGTGATCATATTGACAACAGAAACATATGTTACAACGCTGATTATTTTGATGTAGTATCGTTGACCTTTAAATTACTTTTCAATGTCAGAGTCTATCAGTCAAATGAAAAAAAAATGCCTATCTTTTGTTAATGGCTAAAACCAAGGAGTTATATATAACCAATAGCAGCAATGGAAACGAAGCCGAGATCAAAGTGATCTCGCGCACAGTGTCTACCTCGGTGAGATAGCCACGAGATCTGTGTCTCGCTCATACTTCAGTTCGCTAGTTGAGGCGTTAGCTGCTGGGCGACAAACTGCATTTTCTTTTTCGAAAACTTTCACCAGTATCATCAGACCTGATGGATTTGCCCGACGAGGTAATTATTTATATATCAATAAACACGCTGATTTATTCGATTAAAGTTTGCAAGTGTTTATTCCGCATCGAGACGCCATATTTGCGGCTTGGAACTTCGACATATATTTTAAATATCTTGAAATTTGTGAAATATTCACTTGAATATAACCTTGGTTTTCGTTGAGTGAACAAAGACAAATCCGATGGTCACGTTGATTAAGCTGTTAAATGCATACTTTTTATTGTATTGAGCTAAATGCGTGAGCGATAATACATTGAATTCGAACAATTTGTCGAATCACAAGCTTCCAGAATTTTTTAAATAAATAAAAATTTGTGGTATTGTTTTACCAGATAGCGGCACAAATGCCTTAACCAATAACCGAACAGGGCCCATTATCAATAATTGTAAATTCCCTCATGGTTTTCCTCCTTATCGCATCCAAATATGACGTATTTTTGTTAGTCCAATATGGCTGACAGTGGGCGATAACTTGGTGTTATAACTTACCGGTTGCATACTTTTGCAATGTCAGAATACTTCTATGAAACTGACTATAACCTAGAGTATTATTGAAGCATAAGTCTAGCCCCAGCAAATTTGTACTTTGTGTTTAGTGCTCTTGTAGACGCATGTGATTCATGAATTTAATTCCGTTGAATGGATAAATATTAGGTGTTGAAGAACATATCCAGTTCAATTATGTTTTGCAGGCAAAAACCTTTCCTGTTGGCAGGTAAAGGAAAAGGTCCAGGAAGGTATTTAAATCTGAGAAGTACCAAGGTGATGTATATATCAATGTTGAAAATACGCCATTTCAAAGAAGAAATTGTGGTAGATAGTGGATTTTGCTGTTTGGTGTATGCTTGTTCTGTATTTTGTTTATGTTATTCTGTTCATATGTTTGTCATACATGCAAATAAATAGTTATCACCTTATCTCATTGTTTACATAATCCTACAGCTACTTCTGTTTTAGCTGGAAGAAACATGACATCAGTATGTGATTGTGACGTGAATATGGAATTTATTATACAACATTAATATGAATTTGGGAAATACAGGCAACCAGAAAATAACCCAGTTTATATATATTTGATAAAAAAATATGACAGACTAGCTGACAATGTGTATGAAAAATTTAAAAGCTGGAAAACGATGCTTGGGTACATCACAATCATTCAACACGGTACTAAGAGTGGTACATTCATTTACACACAGTTAATATGGTTTGAGATCTGTAAGTGTTTTTCTTAAACCCTTTGAATATTTCATGGACACTTTCTCGAGCCTTTCATGGCGTCTTTTGAACAGTCTAGCCATGGCATGCCCCCTCATTGTAATAAATAATCTGACAATCCTTTCTAACATCAAATATGAACTTGTATCATCTTTCTGATTAAGCTTATCCCCCCAAAACATGACTCTATGGTCAGACATGAGCACATCAGTGGTCTGCTCAGTATACAAAGATTGTGACCCTTTGGGCAACTTATCAGAAATGGCAGTTTCACAACTCGGTGTAGTCATTCCCTAAAATACGATCTAATTCAAGTTCTGAATCTTCCCAGTCTACAAAGTTAACATCAGTAAATCTCTTACTTGATGAAACGTGCGCACTTCTTCGTGGCCTATAAGCAATTCTGTTACAATCAGGCTGGCTTGGCAGAAGCTTCTGTGAAAATGTCTCCACAAATTAATATGATTCGTCCTTATATCCACTGTCATGCGGACCAGATGTGCTTCGAGTAAATCAAAATGTACTCTCCAAAAGCTCCATAACTGAAGTCGCTCGTCAGATTTGCGTCGCATGTCATCGATATTCCTGGCATACCAACGCGTTTCGTGAAGGCAAGGCACTCGCCCCTGGTGTTTTGATGCTCTGATGCCACCTACAGAGCGGATGTGAGAGATCGAAAGTAGTAAATAGCGCGGCGCTGTCAGAGGCAGAGTTTCTTTGCCTACGTTTCGTGGTGCCGCGTCTTTGGAAGTTGCGGCAGCAAATTCTCGCGCAAGTACTGGTAGTTTACTTCAGACTCGGACAATGTGATGACAAGGCACGCACGGGACATCGTTAATGACATTGTGTAATCGAGCATATCACCTGCTGTTGTTTACTCGTCTATTGACAGTTAATTTATCCATGGCAGTTCGCCCAGACACATCAAATTTTGGCCTGGTAATGTGTTTTGACACTAGCAGGTAGATTTGCCATATAGCTTGCCACCCCCTGGCATCTTCCTCAGAAACCCTCGCTACTGTTGCAAGCTTCTTGATAGCTGTAATGCCTTTCCAGTAGCCCTTAGGACTATAGTAGATCTTTTGCATGTGACGATCCATGCAAAGTAAACGCCAGTGTCTCCAAATGACCTACTAAGCAAGCTTGTATGCAACCAGTCCAGTCGCAGCCATACCCAGTATAGTGAACGCCACCTCGCGCCCTTTTTCACCATCTGAGGGCTCGTAGAAGTCCGAAAGCTGGGGCTCAGAACCCAGCGGGTCGACGGGTTTACCCGTAATCATGTAATACTCACGCATAGCCTCGTCATGTCCCTGGTGGGCAGTTGCTCATTGTAGAAGTCTAAATACTCAGTTCGCTGCTTGGCCCATGCTGCCCGAGCAGATTGAAGCTGCTCGATTGCCATATAATGGCGCTTATGTTCCGCGTCCACTTGGCTGCTTCGTAATTTGGAGGGAAAAAAATTTGCTCCCAGAGAATGCAAGGGCGCTAACAAGAGCACCCCCAACAAGTAGCGCAATTGTGGCCATTACTTCAGTATATCAACTGGTAAGATTCCTTGTTTAATTAACATAGCCTTTGTTTGCCATGGCTAGTGATACAACGGCAACAGCCATAGCCAGGTCGCGTGGGGTGAAATCAAGGCATGGCGCCCCACCACCCTGAGCCATCTTAGCAAGCTTGGCATAACCTATTGAAATACCGGAAACAACTGCACCGTGGTACAGAGCGTTGACGAGCATTTTTTCATCAGTAATTGGTGTTGTCATCTTATTCCATATAAAACGGACCCTTAGAATAAGCGCCCGGAGGCTTATGTACCACAACCTGTTTAGGGTGTGAGGCTAATTTCTGATGTAACAATACAATGCTAGTCCACACACCCCAACGCCGCCAACAACCAAAGTCGCAGCCCATGTTGGCCAAGCCCACCTTTCCGGAGGGTTGCTCGTTGATGTTGGCTCGACAGCTTCGTCTCTGGCGTCTGTAAGCGGAGCTCTCTCAGAAGCTTATTTTGATTGCTTTTCGAGCTGCAGCACCCTTACGTCCTGCCGCAACCCTTTTGGCGTTTTTTGTAGGTTGCTCACTGGTCACTAACGTTATCTCCTCCCCTTGATTCGTGTTCGTTTCTTCCATGTTTACTTGACAATTGACAGCTCTTGGTAAGCACCTGTAATAGCGGAGCTAAGTACATGTTAAAGTTGAGTTAAGCACATGTTATGGCAGAGTTAAACACATACTATAGCGTGAAAGTGGTGTCTTCCTCTCCACCAGTCCCTGTTGATTCAGTGCTTGTTTTTCCAAATTGACAGTGCTTAACTGTTGTTAAAGCCGCGGTTAATGGAGCTAAAACATACCATAGCGATGATATAGCTCACAAGTTGCAGTGCTTAGCACGTGTCCAACAAACGGGTCAGTCTCAAGGTCTGTAATTAGCTTTGGTTGGTGTTCTGGTGGGATTGGTAGAAACATACAAGCAATACCTGGGTATAGCTGTAGCTTTGGCTGACCTAGAGTGCATGTCATGCTAGCTCCTAACCGAGCTTCGTATCTCACAACCTGGTCAATTGTAAGGCACTGATCACCAAGGTACTGGCGGGCCTGCCCACGTCTATAACAGCAGCAAGCTTATCTCTCTTAGAAGACATATCTGTATTTTCATTTCCGGTTCCAAAATGGAGGTTGTACCGGTGGCTTCATCTCCCTCAGACACTGGGCCGGCTGCGTCCTGTTCAAGGAGTTTATCAATAATGGTACCAGGATCCATGAATATACGTATACACCTTTGAAGTCTAATATATCGCACTGCTCCCCAGATGAAGAAACCTAAATTGGAAACTGAGGCAGCGGCCGCAACCAAGGCCAATATCACTTCAATCGACGGTATATGCAGTAGGTTGATCAGTCTTTAGCAGCAGTTTTGCGTGCTTGGTATTTGCTAGTAGCTGGCGTACTGCGGCACGTTCCTCGTTTGTTGGAATCACATCATTCTCAGTAAGGTTAATTTCGGATAACATGACTTTCTTCTTGGTTAGGACCTTTGTTGCCGAACAGTCATCAATAATGTACAAGGTGGTCTCGCCCTTAAAACAATGATAGAAAGCCCTCAGGTGGTCATAGAGCCGTTCCCCTGGATCAACGACATAGACCTCTGAATCATCCCACACCCATGACCGCGACTGATAGGCCTCGTTGAAGTGTATGGTGGGGAAGAGGATTACAATATGCTTAAAGGCACAAAAGAAGGACCCTTCAAGTAGGTCGAGGATGAATACGGTTTTCCCGCATCCTGTCTGCCTGCAAACAATAGCCAAATTGGAACCATCTGGAAATGTAAACTTAGTAGACTGCGCTGCCGAACCTGCCATCTTTAATGTTAAGCTGCACATCCATAACAATATACATATAAACGTTCAATGCACCTGCCGCCTCTGCTTTTTTGTGTGATCTGAATGGTGATACCCTCAGACGCATTCTCCACGGCCCTGCCACTACCGTGCAGCTGGTCGTCATCACTCGTCCTTAAGTCGAGCCACAGAGCATACTTACTGGTTAGGTACTCTGCTAGGGACACGTCCGACAATGCCAAGTCTTTTAATGCTATTGCTACACTGAGGTCTCGTTTGCTCGTTGCTGCAAAGGCCTTCTTCACCTCATCCCACTGCTGGTAGCCACACATGCCCTGGGCATAGAGTTGGTTGGGGATGCCCTCAATGGTCATCTCAACTTTTGTAATCTTTGGGTTGTAGAACGACTCTGTCTTCCTGGCGAATGAGGCATTGGCTTGGTCTTCAAAGAGCAGTAGGACGCCCTTCATGCTGCCAGCCGGCACGTTCAGGTTGATGTTCCACAGTGTATCTCTTTTATTGTATTCAAGCTTCCTGTGACGAAGCACATGGTCATACAGAATGACAATTCGACCTGTGTACTGGGTGCGTATTATACAGGCCAACTCTGGTTGTGTAACCATGTCATACACCTGCGAGATGCCATAAATTTTGTAGCTGGCAGCGGTGCCACCTGTTGCGTGAATCATGCGGTTGTAGTTGTTGAACGTGAGATCGTATTTCTGTCAGTCACTAAGCACGCTCTGGTAGAATGGCATGTGGCTCTCGAGGAGTTCAAATTCCAGCAGAACGTAGAACCTGTTCCCATAGAAGTCGGCTACGGCCTTGTCCTCTTCCTCGGTCTCATCCTTGTCTCCTGCTGCCATTCGTATCTTAGTTGCGTTTCTGTTATCTGAGGTGTCAATGCCCTGGTACTGGAGGCCCTGTCTCTCCTGTGCAGTCCGCCACAAGTCGTGGTAACAGTGGTACACATCGCTGTCATCAATAGACATGACCTCATTGCCACAAATCTTGATTGTCATTTTCTTGACCACGGCGCGGCCCAGGTTTTGCCTCGGTTAACATCAGTCGAGGTCAGCGCGATTGTAAAGGCCAGCCGTGCTATCCCTGGAACAATGACGTCGTTTGCGCCTAGATTGGGGAAGCGAACCAGCAGTTGTTGGTGCTGGTCAATAGTGCTTGGATTGTTTGTAACGACTACAGACTGTCGCACGCCCTTTACCCCTAGGGGCTTGTGTATACGGCGGTGTGGGTTTAGTTTCCGTCCGTAAGTGCTTATTTACACTTATATCTTTAACACACAGACATGGAATTTGATAACCCAACATTTGACGACGCAGTGGAGGAGGATTGGCACGACCCTGGAAGAGAGGATGAGGAATGGCTCGTCGCTGAAATAGAGGAAACGATAAATAGACTTCTTAAGAGGACACAACGCTAGCTGAGCATGTACGCACCCTGTTCCGGGAGCAGGGCATAACAATCGCCTCCATCATCACTGCGATTGGAATGGCAATCTCGACCCTGGTAGTTGCTTTGACGGTGGAGGGAGCACTAGTCCAACCCCGGCACCAAGGAGTGGATTAAAAAACAGATGAACTCCTTGGCAAACGTCCTGAAGGGCCTAGCCAGTAAGGTAGCAGCTGCCCTTCCAGGAATCATTGGCTCCACCGTATCATGGCTGCTTAAGTCAGCTGCAAAGGTGGCTGGTTGGATGGCAGAACATGAATGGGCCACAGCTGTGGCATTGGGGGGAGTTATCCTCCTGATACTCCGCGACCTACCACGTAGCAAACCAAAGCACGACTAAGCCTATAGCAATTCCGCCCACAATAAGAGCTGTTTTCTCATCCCCCGGGGGGAGAGGGGGAGCGCCTAGGGAGGGGACTCCCATATCTCCCATTTCCGGTTCCACCGGAGGGTCAAAGCTTCCTCTATCTCCCATTTTAGGTTCAACCGGAAGTGGCGCGTTGACACCAGCATTGCTGCGATCTGCTGCACCTCAGTCACGATGGTAATCAGATTGTTGTACCCAACAACGTTTCCAATGGCGAGGCTCATATCCGACAGAGCCATGTACAGGCCTCTTCCAAACACATTATCAACCTTTGAGGAGGCATTCTGGAGGACGTTCTGAATGGCCCAGACATGGGTGTGAATGCTGTTGTTGATCCGTGTGATACTAGGGGATGTGAACCCCTCCGATTTTTCCAGGATGAAGGTGCTCCCAGCGATGTTTGCCCCCTCCTGGTCTTGCTTTATGCAATCAATGTGCAGCCCTGAAAAACAAACCCGTCGGTTGATTTCTCAAAGGTTTTTCTGACGGATTCGTAGAGGTGGGTGTTTCCATAATGAGTGATGACCTGTACCTCATGACTTTCGGGGTCAGTGAAGTAGACCCGCCCTAGGCCCTGGTTGCCGCCTTTTATGCTCCAGTCACTGTTATCATCAACCCAAAACTCGTGGCAGAGCTGGTGGTAGATTCTCTTGTCAAAGGTATTGTTGGTAGGCAACATGTGGCGTCATTCGGCAGTTCTGTTCTCATTTAGTCTAAAAGTCTCCAGATGGTGTAGTAGACGTGGAACCTGTAGAGGTTACTTAGTGCTGAAGAGTCAGATTTGAGGTGGGCCAGGGCAGAAACGCTGCAGCCGCTTGTTGCGCACCATACAACAAAGTTTAGCTGGTTCTGCCAGTATTGTGGTTGGCTCTCAAGCCAACTACAAGGCTGTCGTCGCTAATGTTTGGCACTAAGTACTTATCAAACAGGTTGGAGAACTCTACACCAAACGCATCTGTGATATTATCTGCCTTCACCTGGATGAGAAGATGTGTCAGATCTTTGTCGGTAATATGTGATGAGTATACCGGCCTGGTTTTGTACGTTTTATTATGTCTTGGAAGACATTGGTTTAGCCAGAATTTTTTTTATTTTTTTTTTTATTTTTTTTTCTTCTCCAGTCAAGGTTTTTCAGGCTTTTCTCCGGAACGGCTAAACATATCAACATGAAATTTTGGGGAATGATAGATCAAGTTGGGACACAACTGCCGATTCAGTTTGACGCGCATGCGCAGTGTTGGAGGCTTATGGGATCGTTTTTTCGACGATTTTTTCCCTCATTTTCTACGACTATCTCCTCCATAACTACTGCAGTTACGAACATATGAATTATATGGTTGTAACAAGCAATTATCGTAGCATGGAATGGAATATATATATATATGCCGTTGGAAGACAACCTGTTGGCGCTTGTGCCAACTCTAAGTAGGCCAAACCTATAAGTGTGTGTGTATATATATATATATATATATATATATATATATATATATATATATATATATATATATATATATATATATATATATATATATATATATATATATATATATATATATATATATATATATATACAAATATGCATATATATATATGTATATATATTTCACCTTGAGCTTAATATTTCAAGTTATGTGTTATTCGAGTTATATGTTTTAAAATAATAAGTATTATCTAAGTAATTTTACTATGTTATATGTGTAATTTATCAAATATGATATTTGAAAAATTATGCGCATAATTTACCATGAATAATGACTCACAATAAAGTGTCGCAATGGCGTTATAAATATATTATACTTCAATTTTTCACTAATAAATTCTTTACTGACACTGCTCTTCTGAGACTGATCATATCACTGTGAAATTCAAGTATAAGATAACATCAGTTTGGGTAATATTGTTAATACCGTATTGCTGGTCGTCCAGACTAGCCGTTGGAAGACATGCCGTTGGCGCTTGTGCCAACTCAAAGAAGTCCAAACCTTACTTAATCGACCAGTAACGTGGGTGTGTGTGTTTGTGTGCATCGAAACATATTCGTATTTAGCAACTAAGCTATGTACGACTACAATTGATTAAATTACTCTAAACTGGTCACTGCTACGGAGCACGTCGTCCTCAAAGGATCTTTTACATCCCTATTCAAAGATGGGACCGTCATTTGTACGTGATCATTCGAGTCATGAATCAGGTTATCACACCTTGTAGTCGAACCCACAGCTTGTGGATCAAAAAGCGAAGCAGTAAACCACCAAGCCACTGAGACCGACTTAGTGCCATTCCCTCGGCTTTGTTTTGATTGGTTAAGGGGTCATGTCAAAACATCTGCGTATTGCTGGTCGTCCAGGCTTGCCATTGGAAGACTTGCCGTTGGCGTTCCTGCCGAATCTAGTTCATATTGAATGTAAAGGCACTCAAATGTTCTAAGTGGCGAGGCTGTGTCCCTGCAAAATGCTATTGACAATAGTGCAGGTGATCTATGCATAGGTCTTAGGTCAATCACGTATACTGTGGGTTGGTATAACATTGAATCAACTATACCCATTACAAAGGCACAAATTTCTACAGGAAAAGGAGTAGGTGCCGTTTCCCCCTCTGGCCTAGGTATTACTTTGGAGGATAATTCTGCAGATGGGACTATTGCCCTCTCAATTCCTGATGATTGGGTTTTACAATGCGATTACTGTGGTAAGAATATTGGGTCTTGATAAGGGTCTGGATGGGGGATGGATTCCTTCAGGTACTCACAGAGGTGACCGGCCCATCAACTTAAGCATCTTTAACCCACTTTATGTCCACACTCAATCAAGTCAGTACCACGCAGAACATACATGATGGTGCACCCACTACACTTCTTGAAGTTGTGGGCGGTGGGGCGGCTCTTATGGTGATATTATAACCACAAACATCGCTAATCCTGTGTCAAAACGTGTTACTGTTGGAGCTGTGAATGAGTTAAAGGTTCAGATAAGAGATAACAAGGGACATCTATTGAACAATCACGACCTTGCTATTAGTGTTGTTCTTCAATTTTCAAGATTTCAATAAAAGCGAGTTTTTATGGAACTCAACAGAAAACTGGTCAGGGTGCCAACCGCTCTGAATATGCTAAAAATATCGTAGTTGATGCTTACATAATATCCACCTCGCATAACGTGGTTAGCAACCAACCCAAACCAAAACCTCTCATTACTGTTTGTCAGAAGAAAGAGGTCGGTTAGTTAATGGAGCGTACGAATGGTCATTTGGTGATGCTGTCGGTGGTGTTGACCATGGATATCCTATGTTGCTGTCAGGTCGAGTTTTGCGTATGGGGCTATCATCTAGTGTGAGTGCGCGGCCTGACCTTCTAGGTGTAAGTATTGTTGTTAATCGTGTCATGCAAGGCGGCTATTATGTAACCAAAGAAAGGGACAAACATGTGAGCGTCAAAGTGTTTACCACACCTCTCGAGTTGGCTGAAGGTGACCAAATTAGTTTCAGAACACGTGTTGGTGCCTCCGGGCATCAAAGTCATTAGTATCACTCGTAATTGAACTTGACACATAGACTTATGTGTATACAACAGCAGTATGAAACAACAACCGCCCATACATACTGTACTGTTATATCCTGAGCCACCTGATGAGAATCCAGGGCACTCCTATCGGCTGAATGAGATCGGTCTCAAGAAGCAATACCTTGAGAAAGAAATTGAAAAATATGGTGCTATGTACAAAAAATATAGACACTGCATTAGTTACTGTTGGTATGTGTCTTGGCGCAAGTGGTGTAGGAACAATGTCTACAGTAGTTGCCATTCCTATTGCCACAGTGTTGGGTGCTACTGGAGCCGCTTGTGGGCTACTTGCTATTGCTGGAAAATTCGTCAGCCGCCGGCTGACCATCAAGGCGAAAAAACATGATCAGATCCGCATTCTAGCGCAGAGCAAATTGAATACCATTGCTGACATTGTATCGATAGCATTTGAAGATGGTAATATCTCGGATCATGACTTTTAACTCGTTTTAGCTGAGGTCACAAAATATACCCAAATGAAGGGCGAAATTAAGGCCAGATCTGTTAAAGCGCGCCAGACTATTTCAATCGATGAAAAAGATGAAGCATTGTGTGCTTCTTTAACACCGACTGTGAATGACCCGCCTCAATACATAGACTTTTTTACGTTGTGCACATGAATTAGCCTATTGAATAAACGAGGATGTAAGGTATATAATGAACACCGTTGATGACTTTGAAGGTTGTGTAAAAGAGTTGAAGTTAGAGGTAGACGAATTGAGTGTACGGTGACCTTGTGAACATAGTGAGAGATCTGGAGGTTAAGAACAATGATCTTATGGAGCGAGTGGAGCACCTAGAGGACCTTGTTAGCAGGTTGTGAACGACACACTGTTGAACTAGTGTACCCATAGAAAATATGGGGGAAAAAACTGTGCTATCACAAAGCGACATAGAAGGTGTGAAGAAAAGTCCGTCTATCAGACAGGCAAAACTCAAATACCATATAGGAACTCCCAGGGCTAAAGAAATCCGTACAGGTGTCATCAGACCAAAAAAGTACAGAAAATCAAAGTCATAGACACCCTGGCCTATGGTCACAACAAACTAGCCCCTCGGCCCCGTTTGGGGGTCGGATCCGAGGCGCCCTCCGTGGGTGAGTAAAAACTTTCCCTCGGCCCCATTTGGGGGTCGGGTCCGAGGCGCCCTAGGGTGAGCAAAAAGCTTGTATATGCTTCCAAAGGGTGAAGTAGTTACATGGGAGCGGTTCTGTCCCAGAACCTCTACCATGTATACTACTCTCCGATTCTCGCTGGCTCGCTTGATGTCGCAACACGAAGTACACTTAGCGCCACCAAGCGTGAGCTTGTGAAAACACTCGCTGCCGAGGCACACAAGCTAGCGCCTCGGCGGCGACTTCAAAGGGCGTTGCCACTCCTTCTTTAGTTATGTAACTCCTTGGCTAAATGAAGACACATTTTGGAATAATATAGAGTTATCTTGCGTAGGGGTGGGGGAGGTGGCTGAATGCGTGGTAAGGAGTTAAGTAGTAGTTTGCTATGGAGACTGTTGTTGGTAGCTCTTTCGAACTAAGTACGGGAGTAATACATGCACTCCCTCGACGAGGTGATAAATAGAACCTGACGTTGGTCTTTTGGGCTAGTTGTTGGGGGAGCGAGGTGTCGAATCTGAGTGACGTGGGGGTGGGCGAGATAGTGGCGTGGATAATTCCGAATTTAGGATGGAGGCGGCTGGCGCGTTGGGTACTGTGTGGGTTTGGGTGTTGGAGTTGTAAAGGGGGTGGTTAGGATGAGAGCCGAGGCTTTTGGAGCGCTGGCAGTAGCAGTGATTGTGTAGCCTGCGGCTAACATTTTGGCGAATCGTTGCTGACGCACCGCCATGTACCCTATCAGAACCGTCATTATAACCGTTATGATCATCGAAAATACAGCTTGGAAATTGACGTTCTCATCGAGGGGAAAGATCGACAGACCACCAAGGTCCACATCTGGTCGCTCATACATTTGTCTTTGTTCCTCAATGGCTTAACTAACTTTGTGCATTTTAAACCATTCTGTATGTCTATTTTTCCTGAGTTCTGACAAATTTGCTATCAGTGATTGCAATTTTGAGAGGTTTAGAGTGATGTTCTGGGTTAAAAGTTGGTGGCTGGGACGCTGTCTGGGCTTATAGCCAAAATGGAGAAAGAGTGGGTAATTTATCAAGTACTAAGTTTAACACTTGTACATGTAGCATGTTTCTGCAGATACTGGTTACAAGTGTTTTTTGTAGTTTCTAAGCAGCGGATAGGGTCTGAATGGTAAACGTTACTTAATGGATATTTTGTAAATACCATCATAACAAGCCCTGAAAGCAAATGAGACTACAAGCTGATAAGCATAACACATGGTCTATACTAATGTGAACTCATACAGCAATGATTTGATGATATAACATGTTCAGGGCTCTGAGTCTGACCCTCATCCATGCACTGGTGGTGTCAATCCATTGTTGGGGTGGTCATCCACCATCCATGTTAGATACCTGAAGCACTAGCTCTATGGAGACTTAAAATAGGGTTTTTTTATGTAAATGCTGCAACCACAAACATAAAGCGATGACGTTCATTTTAATGCAACGGGGCCTGTCAGTATGGTGAACTAAATCATGTTCATTAATGATGCAAAGCAATATGATGTTTGATATGTGCTAAATGTTAAAGATAAATTTATATAAAGCCTTTTTCCAGTTGGATATTGCTTAAGCATAGAGTTTGACCCCCGGGGGGTGGCACTTAAGTGTATAGAGGTAGTATATATGTGCTGCGCGACGGGGTATGTTTTTTGGGCCTCTCAACTTGTACGACGGGTTTTTGGGCCTCATACTTGTACAACGGGTTATGTTTTTCAGGTTCAATGTGTACGACGGGTTATACATTCGCATAATACCTTGTACGACGGGGTATGCTTTTAGCCATTTTGACCTTGTACGACGGGTACGGGTTTTTGAGGTCCCGCGGCACACCCCTATCCAGAATAAGGCCAAGTGCCCCCCCCCCGGGTTTGACCTTAATAAAAGGTCATATCATGACACAAACATATCGCCCACAACGGGTTACACACAGACGACTATTCGATGAGCTACTATAAGTTTTAAAACACCTTTCATGGTCGGCAATTTAAGCCCCCACATTTGTACTATATATTGCCTCCTCATTCTTTCATGTTCGATGCATATTACCTTGTCACTGATGGTTGACGATCTGATGTCACTTATAGGCGAGGGTCACCGTGTGATGGTTTTCTACAGCGCGGACATGAGAGTTCGAAAGTGGTAAACAGGGCGGACTCTGCTAGAAGCGAAGTTTCCTCGCCTAGTTGTAATTATGCGGCTGTGATATATTATGGTTTTCAACGGTATTGTGCAAATGTCATTGATTTGTTACAAAAGTTTATTTTTGTTTTAGGTATATCGATGGCGTCGATACAAAGGGAAGGGCTCATTCGAGACGACACAACCGGTATATGTTTATGAATATTATACTTGTTATTTTGCTGTCAATCCATAAATCCGTAATTTAAGCTTTTAAACGCCCATTATCGCTCGCTCCTGTTCTAGGTGAAAATAGGTCTTTTTAGCCAATTTTGGTGTACAGTGCTGTTATTCTTTCACACACACATACGGACATTTTGCCGAGGGCGCCACCGTCGCTGCCTCTGTCAACGAACCCGCCATTTTGTTCGAGGTAGAACCAAACAGAGGGTCTTATAAAATCAACTCGCCGAACATTTATCTGAACTTAAGCAATGTTAAGTTAAGGCGAGTTTCAACAACTTAAGGCTCCTGTGAATGATATCTCGGCCTAAATCACCCCAAGCGGTAATATCTGGGCCTGACTTGCCAACATGGCGGCAATGCGGTAACTGACCATCGGAAGCTTTCACTAATTGGAACATCGGCGAGGCAGCTGACAAGATGCGGGTTTGCAGGGACTGTTAGAACCACGAAGCTGAAAGGACCTTGTCTAACATGTAGAACAGGCCACTAACAATCACTGTCACACAATTATCACACCGAATCACGAAGAAAAACAATGAAAACTTGGGTAAAAGACAACAGGAACAATCAACTATAGTTTTTGCCTATGTTCTCACCTCCATATTTACATCAGAAGTTTCTTGGGCTCTCTGGGATACCGCCCTCCACTCTTGTATTTCGGAAGAAAATATCACCAGTAAACTTAGAAAGTTATCGAAAATATATTTGTCCGCAGACAATAGGAATGTGAAGCATTATCTTGAACCGAACTAAATAATAAATTTCGAAACTGATCGCCTGAAACTTGTCAGAACATGCATATTTCATGAAAAAAGAGGTGAGTTCTGTAAGCATGTACCGAATCGACCACAAAATTGGTGGTACAACTGTTAGACCAACAAGGTGATAAAACCTGATGTTGGGCTATCTACCATCGCTAACCCAAGGTCATAAGGATTCTGGCCTGTACCAGCCCTATGCTGTCTGTATACCCTGCAATTGTGAAATAAATTTTGACTGGCACATAATTACCTCTTTTTTACTGTTTCATTATGTTAAATCTCATTGGCTATTGTTAGCATATCTATATTAATGGATAAATCCAGTGGTAGTAGCCTCAGCCGAGATGTTTGGTGGCCCAAAAGCTAGTGCTTGGGCCACCAAGTACAGAATTTTGGTGGCCCAAAGTATAATTTAGTCGCCAAAACTCATAAATAATCAAATTATTGGTTTTAGGTAGTCAAGGTCCCCTAGCCTGATGGCTGCGGGCGTTGTTTACATGTTACTGATATTCAATGGTCTCGCCATCAGGTCTAGAGAAGCATAGCGTCTTGAACTGGACGGGCATCCCAGATTTGGGATGCTCCAAATACAAGCCGTGTCTCTCGGTCACTCTCGGGTACTTTTGAGTTGTTGTCTCTCATTGGTCAGTTCTACAAGTTCCGAAGAACTCGTCCAACCGGACGAGTGATTTTTATGAGCCGGGCACACATTCTACAACGCTCCAATTTGTTGTTTTCACGCTGGCACCGTTAATCACACAGTCGGTGAGAGAAGCAGACACACAACTGGTTCTTTTTAACTGACTATTACGTAAACATACTATCGTGCAGCTAAGCGATTAAAGCGCTTTTTTGACGCCCCATGATTTGAAGAACAGATTCATAATTCCAGAAGACATTCAATGTGTTCTCATTGGACAGCAGACCAACTACAATGTCCATGACGTCACATAGAACCCAGGGTGCGTATCACAAGCCAGTTTCATGAGCCAGACACGTGCAATTAAGGTCAATCCGGGTCACAACCTTTGTGTTGATTGGTCACAAAGATTAACGAACGTGTCTAATGACAAGCCAGTTTAAGACCTTATCTCGTAGACTCTAGGGCGAGAAGCGTAGCGGAACCCTTGGAGTCTGGGACGCAGACTAGGTTTTAGGTATATGTTGGACAAAAGTAAGAAAATTTGACGCAACCCTTATTCTACCATAACCCCACCCTAACCCTTTCTGTGACCCCGCCCTAATCACCACCAAAGCCAAATGAAATAGTTTTCTTTTGTTTATGATGGTCTGGTATCTTATGCATGGTAATCAAATATTAGAGTTTTAGCTTGGAAGGCAACTTCAATGCTGACTTATGTGCCACAGCAGATTCCTCATGAAAGATTACACTTTGCAAGACCTACAAGATGTTATGATGAAATGATGTGTCAGTGCAGGACTAGGTGTAGCCTTTTGGAAGGATAATCAGACTGAGATACAAACGAACACACGGCTACACATACACTCACATGCACACACACCAACACATTTTCTTAACTACACATAACATACGTTTTAAACCTAGCTTTTTTACTGACCTAGTTATACCGAATTTCCCAGTTTTTCATAATGAATTTCATCTTATCATATGATGATATCTGTCTGATGTCACCTTTAACAAACACTCCTGATAACTTAACAGACTTCTCCATGCATTGGATATTACAATGTCCAATGAGTTGCCAGAATCATGTGGACAACTGATGCAGAGCATTATTAATGAAATTACAAAGATGACCTAGCTGTTGTTATCTTCCCTTCCAGGAGAGTTGTTCCTACCAGCTTCTCAACGCCCAGATGGTTCGTGGAGAAAGCCTCGAAAAGTCAAGGAGGGTTACATACCGCAAGAAGAAGTGCCCACGTTTGTAGTAATTCTACTGATTGCTGGATTTTATATTCTTAATTTATCATATGGTTTCAGTATTACTTGCTATATGATCAACCATCAACAATGCCTTTATCGTGGTCGTATACTAGTTAATGTGTCTCTTTGCTTATGATACACTAACAGCCATATTTTTGCTTGAATAGCTATGAAAACAAAGGTGTCCAGTGGCTGAAAAGCAAACCTAGCCTACCTCCCGGACTGAACATTCAAGCAGAACAAACCACTTCATCCACCCAAGGGCTCTCTAAATCTGCTAAGAAAAATCAAAAGCGCAAAGATAAGAAAAAGGCTGATGCTACTGTTGACACTGTAACAGAAACTCTGGGTCATATGTCTACAAACATTTCTGCAACTGTATTTCCAAGTAAAGAAATAGAAGAAAGAAATTCTTCATCTTTGCAGACAGACAATGCCAAAAGGCTTAAAAATTTACGCAAAAAGTTGAAGCAGACAGATGATTTAAAAGAGAAAATAGAGTCTGGTGCCCTGGCAAAGCCTGAAAAAGAACAGTTGGAGAAGATGCTAAAAGACAAGAGATAGTTGATGAAATTGAAGATTTATTGCTTGAAATGACTGATGTATAAACTTATGTGTTCATGTATTGTTTGTGTATATTGACTTATGTATTGGCGATGGATCAAATCTGTTGTTTAATAAAGTTTATATACATTAAATATGAATGTACCTGTAAACAAACTGACCAGTGCCAGCATGTTAAATTAGAACTTTATTTGAATCTTTTGTACCTTAATTCAAGAGAAAAAATTGGTAGCTGGAAATGTAGTTCCCAAGTCTCCATATTATGATCATAACCATTTGTCATAGTTCATAGCAAGTTAATATTGAACATGGGTGCTGTATATGTTCAGCATCGCAACATGTATTATCAAACAAATCTATTGTTGCTTTTACACAATATACAGTTATCTGAAAAGCTCCTGGACTATATATAAATATAGTATCATCCTCCATGAAAATATTGATTCTAAAAGTATAGTGAGAAATTTTGGGGCAAAATGTTTGGTGTGATTTATAAACATGAGTTATCTTTAGTTTATTCACATAAAAGCCCATTGGTGCCACGTAAAGATGGTGGGAATAAGCTTAATTATCTGGCGGCTGCCACATAATTTTCGACCAAGAAGCCATAGATAGTTCAGTGGTCTGCTGCCATATATTAATGGTGATGATAATGACAGAGCATTAAATGACACAGTGCCATTCGTTCGTGAAATAGCGGTGCATCACAAAGAGAATTATAAAACCTTATGTGCCTATTTGTTATAAACATGCTGAAGGAAGATGGAACCCCAGAAGTAGCAGAGGATAGTGAATTCGTGATGCCCTCACTGAATTCTGGGACATTTTGTTTGCAGTATACAGAGGGCAACCATGCTAAAGTTCCAGTATTGCGTAGTGATATGAATGGTAGTCGCCTGCGTTACAAAGATGGGGTTCATCCAAGAGGAACTGTGCACTGTTAATGAAGCGCAACTATCAGATCAATAGGGATATGTAATTTTCCATGTTGTTTGGGATGCTGTTGATCTGCCCTTCCACCTTGCTGTTGGCCTGCATCAAGAGGTTGCCTTCATAGTTGTGTAGGTTGTGGAAGACCACAGGCAAGGCCATCGTCTTGCAGGTGTTATGGGTTGCGTCACGGTACTTCCGTGTTATATTGCAGTGGTCGCGGATGGAGTCGCAGCCCAGTTCCTTTTTACACACATGACAGTGGGTTGCCACTATGTGGAACTGTGTTGATCTTGCGCTCTTCCTGTAGTGGCAGGTTGGAGCCACCTTTGAATGACTGATAGCAGGCAATTTTGATCCACATAGTTGTGACTGACTTGAACTCTCAGTGGGAACCTTAGTTGGTCCACTTCTCCGACCGCTCTTAGATATCAGTACTGCTCCTGTTCAGGATATCAGTATCTTCCATATTCCGCTTATTATGCTGTACAGACTCAACATGCTCAGTGTCGCCATCGCCCGTGAGCACTTTTGGCATCTGTCTACGCACGTCCCTGCTAAGGGAGGGGTGTGTGAGGGGGGGGGGGGGGTGTTGTGGGAGCTCAGGAACGTTAATCGCCCACCCTCACACATGGTTCTCAACAACCCACTTAGTCTTCTTGAACTTCAGAAGTGGCATGGCTACCGGCTTGCGTGGCACGGGAACTGGCTTGGGTGGCGCGGGAACTGGCTTGCGTGGTGCGAAAACTGGCTTGTGTGGCACAGGCACAGGCTTTGTTGGTGGTTAAACCCCATGAGCTGCAAGGTTAGTGTCTTGAGTAAACGTGCTCGCGTATGGTGAGCCATTTCCATACAGATCTAAAGAGAATATTTTAGCAGTAAAAACAACAACAGATAACAAAGCGCTGTGGTAGACTTTTCAGGTCAAGTGGTCTGTTTATCGGTAAAAAACCCTGTCATCTAATTCATGGTAAGTCAGGGCAGTTGTACAGAGCCAGCTCATATCATTGGGTTGTGAAGTAATATGGTTGATCGGGCTGATTTTGTAGGGGTTCATATTCTGGTGGTATGTAAGCCTGTGGTTACTTGTCAAACCCACAATCCATGCACAATCCTTGCTTATATTGTATGCCCTTGTGAAAAACCCTACAAAGAAGATTAACGACTCAACGTTTCATCTTATATTTATGTAAATTACAGAACCCTTGTGTACACGGCCTGTTACAAGGGTCTCTTTTCCCCAGCAATATCCAAAGGAATTTGTTTGCAAATACCACCATTCTTGTGTATGTAGCCTAGAAGTTAAATGTCTAATTGACAACACCATCTGGCGGCAGCTGAGAGTCACGTGGCACCACAAGCAGCTCGAGCTTAGTGACAGAGCGTCCAAGCCAGTGGACATTGAGTGACCACACAGGGTCAGTTGCCTGGTGAGCTGGTGCAGGGCCTCAGTAGGTAGAGCCAGCAAACGCAAAAACCAGAGGAAAGCTTTGGCTCTTTGAGCCCTACTAAGCGCCCTGGGACCAAGGAAGAGGGTTTTTGTACAACTGTTTTCGTCTTTATAGCAACTTTAGGATTTTTCCAGTCAAGTGGGTCAACTCATTGCTTATTGCCGAGACAACAGCTTGCAGCCGAGAAACCCACTCAGTCGAACGTTCATGCTGGAAGATGGAAGTTTTAAATCCACGACATACTGGTGTCCTAGTAGATGCTCAGCTAGAGTGCAGTTAAAGAGTCCCACAACAGCCTGGTCTCGATTGATATCCAAACGGCCACGCCCGAAGGAGACCCCATGTTTGGCCAGTAGCTGGTTCATTGCTCCCATGAACTTCCGTCCGGGGTCGACCTCAAGTAGCCTCCTGTGGGTCCGGGGAAGAATAGGCTCACTGTATCCTTGTGTATGCCGTAAGAGGCGACTAATAGGGGGCAACCTGTTGGCCGTGGGTTGCAACTCGAGTGGGTGGGCAGTAGGATCCTCGTGGTTGTGTAGAATTGTCCTTGCAAGGGCCATATCTGCAATATGCCACTTAGGCCCGGATTTCACATAGACGAGAGGCTGGAATGGCCTGGTCCAGTCAATTGGCTTGTGGAGACGTGTCCTAGGATAATCATTTATCTTTTTTATCATCATCCATGTGTTTTACCTCTTTTTGCCATTTATCCTAGAAGGCAGCTGCTCAATCAGGTCCACCTTATCTCTTCATATTTATCCCACCTTTTGGGGCGCCATATAACACATTAGTGTTGGGGTGCCGTTTAACCCTACATTCACTCACTCACTCGACCTGAAGTAGATTCAACCAGCAACCTCTGTAGCCACGTTTGTAGTCAATGGGTCAGCTGCTCTGAAGCGTGAAGCTACGTCTACTTCTATGAGGGCGTACATTGTAAGTCTGGCGTTTCACATTGTCATGAAATAAGAGATCGGCTTGGTGAACCTCAAAAGGCCCGGACACATAATTTTTTGGCCTGGGAATTTGTCTAGGGAAGGGCAGGTTTCTGGGCAACTAACTCAGAAACCCTCGCAGCTGCCGCAAGCTTCTTGAAAACTTTTATGCCTTTCCAATAGCCTTTGGGACTAAACATGATGGTTTGCATACAGAGAGCCGCGCAATCCATTGTAATATATACTAACGAGCACGAGACTCCAAATGAAAAATAAAAAATTACCGCTGACCTTTGCCAATAAGATTGGCCTACTTTGCAAGGCTGTACGCCACCAGACCATTTGCAGCCGTGCCCAGGATAATGAACGTCACCTCACTATCCTTTTGGCCATCTGAGAGCACATAGTAGTCTGAAAGCTGGGGCTCTGATCTATTTGTCTGTGACCAGGAAATTCTCACTTATAGTTTCGTTGACATCCTTGAAAATGCGCTTGGCATGACTCTAGCCGCGGAGCTCCTCGTTGATGAAGTCAACCCACTCACTTCTCTTCTTGGCCCATGCTGCTTGCACAGACTGAAGATGCTCGGTCGCCATATCATGGCATTTACATTTCGCGTCCACTTGGCTGCTTCGTATAAGAAGTTGCTCACAGAGGACGCAAGGGCGTTGACTAGGGCACTTCCAACAAGCAGTGCAATCAAGACCTAACTTACAGTTTATCACCTGGTATGATCCCTTATTTAATATGCATGTCCTTTGTGACCATGGCTAGGGCAACATCAGCAGTAGCCATACCAAGGTGGCGTGGCGTGAAGTCAAGCTTAGGTATTGCCCCACCCACAGCCAGCTTGCTGAGCTTGGCGTAACCTAGTAGCTGTTATGTTATGTCCAAATAACTATATTGAGAAACACACACACGAGGACGACACCATGTAGACCGGAACAGAACTGTCTTTATTCTTAACCACTATCCAATACATGAAGTGCACGTTATGATTTTTAGTGAGGGCTTCATAATGCAACATCCCCCTTCTTTTAAGAAATCATCAATGACAGACATTATGTTAGTTGCTTGTCTGCAGTCACAAACAAAAAGGTAGCAGTCTGCCTGTTACAATAAAATGACATACAATTTAAGTCTAGTCCCAAGTTGACATTCATACAAAACAATACTATCTGGTTCTGCTACAATATGAATATGTATTTAGATTAAATATCTTCTATGAGACGACGTGGAGGCATGACATTTCGCTTGGGACGTGGTGTAGGTATTGTAGTATTTCCACTTTTCTGTATCGCAGGTGAGGAGACTGTTGCGTTGTGATTCACTTTACTAGTAGGCGTGGAGATGGGATCAGGTACGGCTATCCTGTGTTGGCTGTAGAGGAGGTGGGGCAACTATCGGTGCAGCTGGTGGTGACGGAGTTGGGCTTGTGTAAGTGTCAGTGGCTATGGGTCGAGGTCGTAGCAATATTCTGTTGCGTTTTAGAGGGCGACCTGTCATGCGGCATAGCACTGTGTAGGAACATGGTTCGGGGCCAATTCCAATAACCTTGCCGGGGATATGGTGGAACGGTTGTCATAACGGGTTCCATTGGCTCTTTACTCTGCGATGCCTGGTGCTTTTGACAAATGGCGCATTGTGATATTATGCCCTCGATGTCAGAGTTGATCCCGGGCCAGTACACGCTACCTCTAGCGCGCATCTGACAGCGGATAATCCCTTGGTGACCAGTGTGGATGTCAGTTAGATATTGGTCATGGAGGATCTCTGGGATCAGCAGTTGACTTCCCTTCAGAATGAGACCATTTTCAATGCTTAGTTCGTCTCGGAAAGGCCAATAAGGATGAATGCTGTGGTGGACGTCTCTTTGGCGTCCGGGAAATCCTTGGATAATGTATTTTGACAGGCGATTGAGTGTCTCGTCATTTGTTATTGCTTCACGAAGCTCATCGAGTCGTCTGTTGCTGAATTGAACGAAGCATACCTTAATATTCAGTTCAATGTGCTCATCAGCACTAGACTTTGGGAGTCGAGAAAGGCTGTCCGCTAGAATCATCTCTTTGCCAGGTCTGTATTTTATCTCGTAGTCATAGCGTTGCAACCTCAACAGCATACGCTGCAGACGGGCTGGGGCAGATGTGAGTGCTTTGGCTGAGATCATCTCCAGTGGACGGTGATCTGACTCGATGGTAAATGGTTTGCCGTACAAATATGTGTGAAAGCGTTCTGCTCCAAATACACATGCAAGTAGCTCTCTTTCTATGTTTGCGTACCGCTTTTCGGTGTCAGACAAACTTTTTGAGGCAAACGAGATTGGGTGACCATCTTGAATGAGTGCGGCGCCGAGGGCTTCTTGACTCGCATCAACTTGCAATACAGCTGGCTTGGTTGGATCAAAGTATGAGAGCAATCCAGCTCTACTAATGAGCTGTTTGAGTTGGCTGAAAACTGCTTGATGCTCTGGATGCCACTGGAATTCAGAGTCCTTCTGAAGTAGCTGTCTCAATGGTCCTGTAACGTTACTCAGCTTAGGGATATACGGAGCAAGGTATGTGACCATTCCAAGGAATGACTGGAGTTCTGAGACGTTTGCTGGGGGCTTTAGGTCGATAATAGCCTGCACTTTGCTTGGATCAGGCTTGACCCCTGACTCCCCGTAGATGTTGCCAAAGAAGCATACTTCGTCTTGGTTGATTTTACATTTCTCTGCATTGAAGACAAGACCACATTTGCGAGCACGTTCCATCAACTGATGGAGATTGCGGTTGTGATCAGCTTGGTCAACACCGAACACAGTGATGTCATCTGCAATGGATATGACGCCAGGCAGTCCATCGAGTATCTGATCCATTGCCTTTTGGAAAACGTCTTGGCTAGTTTTCAAGCCAAATGGGAGCCTTTGGAAACAGAACCTTCCAAATGGACTGTTGAACGTAGTGAGGTGTTGACTGGCATCATCTAACTGCACGCTCCAATAGCCGGACTTGGCATCCAGTTTGCTAAACACTTTGGCGCCTTTGAGTCTGTGTGTGACCTCTTCAAGTGTGGGGGTGCGGTGCTGACCCCTCTTTAGCGCCTTATTGATGTCTTTCGGATCCAAACAAATGCGGAGAGACCCGTTTGGTTTTTGAACATATGTTATGCTCGAGACCCAGTCTGTAGGTTCACTCACTGGGCGGATGACATCTAGGTCCAGCATTCTGTCAAGCTCAGAGCGGATTTGAGATTGGAGCTGGATTGGAGCTCTTCTTGGCGCATGGATTACAGGACAAGCATCCTCCTTGAGGATTAGTGAATGCTCTCCTTTGAATTTACCCAAGCCTGTGAATCGGTCAGGGTACATGGACTTGACGTCACTCAGCTTTCTAAGGTTGGCAGTGTCAGTCTGGAGAGATATGGTACAGTTCATGGTCACCAGACTGAGAGCTTCGCAAGTTTCCAATCCAAAAATTACAGGACCTGGTGTGTCAGTTACATAAAATTTTGTTGCTTGCCACTGGCTGTCCGCGTAACGACACGGGATGGTAAGTGTACCGTACTGACGAATCGGAGTGCCATTGTATGCAGTGAGTTTGGCGTCACTTTTAACTAAGGTTGTTGGCAGTCCATCTTCATTTACATGCGATGGGTATATATTGCGGAACGTTCGCAGAGGCAGGATATTCCCTTGAGCACCTGTATCCACTTTACCTCGTAGATTTGTCTTCTTGTTGGGGTATGCCTCAATGCACAAGATTGCAAATGCTTTGTCCCGGCTTACTGTTGAAATGGAGAGAGTGTCGAATGTGCACTGTTCAAACTGAGGTTCATCCTGATTCTCAACACAAACAGTGTGTACATCAGGCTTCTGCTTCTGTTTGTTATACTTTGAAGTACTGTACTTTATTGAGCCACTGCGATGTCCTTGCGTAGAACTGTGTGCAGCAGTACTGCGACAAACTTTTCCCCAATGACCAACTTTTAAGCATTTATTGCATTTCTGGTCGCGAGCGGGACATTCCTCCCGACGGTGTCTAGTCTCACCACAAAAGTGGCATGTTTTCCTTGAGGTCGATTCAGCATGTGGAATCGGTCCTTTCCTTTGGTTGTTTCGCTTTTGATGGATGCTATCCACCTTCGTAGCCTGCCCAAACTGATTGAGTTGTTGTTGTGTGGCCTCGTATGTTCGAGCACAGTCAAGAACTTTGTCAAGTGTCAACTTCTCTGGATCGTGGTCTAGTAGCTTTTTACGAACGGGGTTGTGCACAGTGCCAATAATGATTTGGTCGATCAGCATGTCCTCGAGAGCAGCCTCTTTACACTTCCGTGCTTGCACCTTAAGACGAGTTGTAAAGGTGTCAATGGGCTCAGCTGACTGTTGACGAATGTCGCGAAATTGAAAACGGGCAAGTCTATAGTTAGCCTTGGGCTCAAAATAGTCTTGGAATGCCTGCCACACTGACTCTGGCGTTTTCTTCTGCTCTACTGTCAGATGAGACCAGTTGTCGTAGACTTCTAAAGCATTGGGTCCCAACCACAGTAGGATGTAGTTAACAATTTCGTGACCTGTTTTGTTACTGTACGTAGGAGTCGACAACAACAGTTCACAATAACGCTTGAATGAGCGAAACTGATGAGGCAAATCGTCACTGTCCCAGTTGAATGAGGGCAACTTGATACCGGCTAGATCGTTTGAGTGCACGTACTGCACGCTTGCTGCTGGGTTTGATTCCGACATGATTTGGCGGGCGATAAACTGCACACTGTCACTGACGCGATGCAATTATTTACCACAACGTCCAACACGATCACTAGACCTGATATTGTCACATGTAGAAGCTTACTTGCGATTTGCACTTTGCGCTCGTTTTGTTGCTCGACATTCCAACACCACAGTCACACAATCCGTCGCCGACCATGTGCGTTTGAGCGGGGTCGTTGAGGAGGTGAATTGCTCGGTTCACTGAAATCCGGTGTCACTGACCTCAAGACGACAGTCGTTTCCACTGCTGACTAGCGGAAGATAACACTGTTTTTAATCACTATGGGTCGTTTTAGATCCCACCGCTGCCACCATGTTAGTTTTAGTTTTAGTTTAGTTTATTGCCACTAACTGCCCTCTAGGGGCTAAGGACAACATTATAACACACGAACATAAACAAAAAAAACCAAAAACCATGCATCATAACGGGGTACCTGATCATTATGACTACATGCAGATCTACATTAACACACTTCATAGAGAAACATTTACAAAAAGAAAAGGAATAAAGAAAGGAATAACAAACTATCGTGGACAATCGTGGTCATTTAGACATTGGTGAACATAAAAAGCAATATTTTGGTTACACTCACACATTAACTCAATGAACTTTTCCCTGCTTTGAACCCTAACTTTCAAGTTATCTCTTACTAGGGAATGGTTAGGACATACAAATATATGGTATTCGTCTTCTAACACATTACAGTCTTTACATACTCTTAGGTCAACAGGAATGGGAGGCTTGTAGTATCTACCTGTTTCAATGGCAAGTTTGTGTGAACTAATTCTAAATTTGGTTAGGTTACATCTATGTGCTCTAATTTTGACAGAGTCCAGGTAGTTCTCGAACTCAAAGTGTTTCTTGAATTGTCTATATGTACGAAGCTTATTCCCACCCTGCTTTCTTTCATCATCCCACATAGTTTTGTGCCAGAATTCCTGAAATTTGTTTTCCATCTTCTCTCTCAGATACCGGGGGTCAAAAAAGAGGGGTTGCTCAAAAAAATTTCTCATCCCATACTGGGTTAGTATTGACCTAATACCCGTAAGCCAGCAATGTTTGCCAGAGGCCAGCAGCTGTTTTTGGCTTTCTACTGCTGCACCAAGGAGTGTGTCAGGGTCAAACCTCATCAGCCTGTGCCAAAATTTCAGCATTTGGGTTACACAATCTATGTATAGAGGGTATAAAGCCAACTCCCCTCTAATTGCAATATTCGAGGACTTTCTGTGGACCCCAAGGATACTTTTAGCATATTTAATACAAGTCAATTCACCAGGGAGTTGGGTTCTACTAGAATCACAATAGATATCCTCAACAGATTTATTTTCAAGACTTATGTTATGTTATGTCCAAATAACTATATTGAGAAACACACACACGAGGACGACACCATGTAGACCGGAACAGAACTGTCTTTATTCTTAACCACCATCCAATACATGAAGTGCACGTTATGATTTTTAGTGAGGGCTTCATAATGCAACAGTAGCTGTTGGCCAAAAATAATGAGGCCTTTTCCACGACCGTGGGATGAGGCATTTATTATTACGTTTTCTGGGGGTTCGCTAGTCACCCTCTCCATTGACGTTGCCAAGGCCAACATCTGTAGATTCGTTGTTTTTGCTGTCAGTGGCGTGTTCATTGCCTCGGATGACATTTGCTTACTAAACTTGTTTGTCCAAATTGACAGTTCTTAGCTGTTGATAGGCTACGGTACATGCCATAGCGGTGATATAGCTCGCAAGTAGTTGTACTTAGCGCATGCCCAACAAACTGATCGACCTTGAGGTCTGTAAATAGCTTTTGCTGGTGTACTTACGGGATCGGGAGAAATATACAAGCAACACTGTAGAACTGTAGAACTGCCTGACTTAGAGTGCGCGTCATGCTAGCACCTTGTCGAGCCTCGTATCTCACATACAGCTTGGTGATCTCTTTGTCAGACATTAATTCAACCTGGTGAATTGTCGGGCTTCCTTCAGACTGCGCACCCAGGTACTGATGGGCCTGACCCTCAGCTATGACAGCAGCAAGCCTGTCTCTCTTAGTCTTTGAAGAAGACATGTCCGCTCTGAGTTCGTTAGCTGGCGCAGCGACTGCAGGGCGCAAAGTATGAGCAATGGTGCTATCAGGATCCATATTGCGTGCTGTTTCTAAAATACACTGCCAAAGTCTTATATATTTAGTCTTTATGAAGACTACTGCTCAGATATTAATACCTAACCCTGTAAACGATGACACAGCTGCTCTCCAGCTGATCAGGAGCAAGATATATTCAATCGTGGAAAACGGTATAGGCTGATCAGTCTTCAGAGGCAGCTTTGCGCTGGCGGCACGTTCCTCCATTGTCAAGATCACATGATTCTCACACAGGGAGTCTTCAAATGAGTCACAGTCCTTGGTGTGAAAGAGTCTGCCCCCGGAGGTCCTTCAGCACAGAATTGTACTTTTGAGTGAGTACCAAGACACGCATGCCTGACGCTAGAGGATAGTTCAGATAGCATGTCTCTCTACTTGGTCAGTGCTTTTGTGGCCGAGCAGTCGTGAATAATGTATAGTGTAGTCTCGCCCTGAAACCTCTGGTAGAAAGTCCTCAAGTAGTCATGGATCCGGGATCAACCGCGTACACCTGTGAATCAGACCCCACCCATGGCCGCGACTGATAGGCCTTGTTGAAATGGATGGTGGAGAAGAGGATAACATTATTTTCAAAAGCACTGAAAAAGGGCCCAGTGGGTCCTTCAAGTCGGTCGGGCATAAAGACGGTTTTTTTCTGCATCTGGTCTGCCCACAGACAAAAGCCAAGCCGGGACCATCTGGAAATGTAAATAAGATGATCAACGCACCAGCCGCCTTCTTTTTCTGTGATCTGGATAGTAACCCACTCAGACGCATTCTCCACACGCCTGCCACTACCATGGAGCTGGTCGTCGTCACTCGTCCTCAAGTCGAGCCACAAGGCGTACTTGCTGGTTAGGTACTCCTCTAGGGACACGTCCACCAATGCCAGGTCTTTTACAGCTGTTACCACAGTGGAGTCTTGTTTACAAAGGCCTTCTTCACCTCTAACCACTTCTGGTGGCCACGCATGCCCTGGGCATAGTGTTGGTTGGGGATGCCCTCAATGGTCACCTCGACCTTTGTAATCTTCGGGTTGTAGAATGGGGCAGCAATGCCCATCATGCTGCGGGCCGGTACGTTCAGTTTGTTGTTCCACAGTGCATCACTTTTATTGCATGCAAGCTTCCTGTGGCGGAGCACATACAGAATCGTGAGCCGACCGCGGTGTACTGCTACATGGGGCGGGTACAGCAGGCCTGGTTTGTATGTAACATTCCTATTAAGGCTTGTGTATCCATGTGTATTATATACCATACTCTGTCTAATGTTGTAAGCGGTGAGGCTTGGTCGCTGCAAAATGCTATTGACAACAGTGCAGGTGATCTATGCGTAGGTCAATTACGTATACTGTTGGCTGGTACAACATTGAATCAAATATGACCATTACATGGCGGTCAAAGACTGCAGAAAAAGAGGAGGTGCCCATCTATAACTTGGCCTCTGGAACTTCAAACTTATGCAGGAGGTGTTTGTAGCTACAGGTCTTATTAATGCGAATTCGCAAAGTTACCTTGATCAGTCCAGTTTGTGGGTTAGTTTGTTAACAATTTTTGTTTCAAGATACAGGTCGCAATTTTTGCATTTTTTGTTGTTGTTATCATTATAGGCATCGATGATGCGCAGAACTGAGAGGTTTTACTTTGACCTTGACCTAAAACTGAGGTCAATGTCATTAAAATCTGGAATCCCGAATAGCCCCGTGGATAATGGTTCGATTTTCACACATTATATATCATTTTGTAGCTTAATTCAATTGCAAACGTTTTCTGAATATTTCTCGTTGTAAAAAAATATTAGTTTTCCCAAGCTCCCCAGGTCGAAAAATCGTTGTATTACTCCAAATGTCAACAAAAGTTTCATGAATATTTCGAGCGCTTATAAAACTGTCAATACATATCAGCCCCTTTTTAAATAAAGGAGATATCCAGGTGTGTCATGTGATCGTCGGGAACCCAAGAATCATGGAGTCAATTCTGCCCTCGTCGCTCAGACAGGCAACATATCCAAACCAAGCTTCAAGGTGCCGTAGACATTAAATAACAAATATTATAAGTTCAAATTGAGACGTCGAGCTATAATCCCCAATACAGAATCTATGTTGGAATATGTCTTGGCACAGGTGGCGTAGGTGTAATGTCCACAGAAGTAGCTGTCAATCCTATTGCCACTGCGTCGGGTGTTACTAGGGCCGCTTGTGGGTTATTTGGAATCGCTGGAAAATTTATCAGTCGGCGACGGACCATCAAGGTAAAAAAAAACATAATCAGATCCGTGTTCTGGCTTAAAGCAAATTGAATACCATTGCTGACATTGTATCGACAGCACTTGAAGATGATAATATCTCGGATCATGAGCTGAAATTCGTCTTAGCTGAAGTCACAAAATATACCCAAAGGAAGGGGGTGATTTGGGTTAGATCTATAAAAGCATACCATGCAGGCTGTTTCAATCGATGAAAAAAACCCGCTCTGATCCAACTTGGGGAAAGACAATTGGGTGCTCCTGCTTCTACACCGTCCAGCTGACAGTGAATGATATCCACCCACCTCACATAGTGATTTCATTGCCGGACTTTTTATGCTCTGTATATACCAAGCCTTTCGGCCTATTGAATTAACGAGATTTGTTATGTATATAAATGAACACAGAAGAGCGTATTGCTGAGCTAGAAGGTTGTGTAAAAGAGTTCAAGTTAGATATAGATTATCTGAGAGAAGAGAAAATGGATTTAGAGATCGAGCTGAGAGATGTTGTCAATGATTTGGAGAATAAGAACGATGACCTTGTGGAACTGAAGGATATTGTGAGAGATCTGGGGTCTAAGAACGATGAGCTTGCGGACCGAGTGGAGTATCTAAAGGAGCTTGTCATCGGGGGTGAGATGCAGGCCACGAGCTTGTGAAATTCTGGTTCCAGTTATTACACGTCAATAATGTGTCACTCTCCCCTTTTGACTCAAAGAGGTGGATAGCCGCGAAAGGCGTAGACACCTTGGCCTGTGGTCACGTTAATTTGCCGGCAAACTAACCTTTCGGAGGTAGCCATAAATGATGGTAGCCCTTACCAAAATAGCACTGACTCAAAGCGAATTCGGGCTCTGTTGGGGGCTACCATCATTTTCCGCTTTTTCTCGAGTGAACCTCACCCTAACAAACAACAACAGTGAGCATGGAGCAAAAATCGAAAACCCTGTGTAAGCCATAATTTCACGTGTAGTATGGATAAGTAGCGGTGCACCAGAACCGCTTCTTTCTAGTGTGCTGTTCAACCCTATAGTACTTACTCACTGCTGTGCATGGTTTGGGACTGCTAACATGCTCATGCAGTAAATCCACCTGCCATTTAAATTTATGTACAGATAGGCTGGCATTCTCAAATGTGTTTGCAAGAGCAATATTGACAAAACGTGTCAATAAGGTATACGGTAAGCTCTTTAGAACAGCAGTGCTAAGAATAGAACTGGGCACCCTTTCTCTTCTCATAAGCATTTTTAGTAAACAAGTTCAAAGGCTGTTTTTTAAGGGATGGGTATTTTTAAATTATCAATTTGATGTTCCAGATTCATGGAAAATTCTATGAAAAGTGTCAGGGAGATCTAAAAGAAAACTGAAAAAAAAGAATTCCACAATATCACCAAAAATATAAATTTAGATATAAATATCCACATGAAGACTCAAGAAGCTTGTGAAGATGCTGAATTTGCATCCATTGATTTTTAATTAGATTCAAATAACATTATGTTTTTAAATAACACTAGAATAAGACAACTCTGGACTACATTAAATCCATATCATCACAATGACATTACTAATTGCAATAATGAAAATGAGACAAATTAGCAGCAGTTTAATTATTCTTGAAAATGAACCAACAGTGGGGTGGACATTTCCTGCAATTGAATTGTTCATCTTGAAGACCAATCTTTTCTCTGCTAGAATCTTTTCCTTTAGCTCCCTGTCTATATCCAAGCTATTGATGCTTTGTATCAGGTCCTTTTTCAATTGTAGTTTATTGTATTCAGGTGGGAATTGAAAAACAGCAAGGCCATTCTCTCCTGATATTCCAAGAGTCCTCTTGATGATTTTCTGGATTATTTGTCCTCCAGCCAATATTGCTAAGTACATAGAGTGAATGTAGCTGCAAAAACAACAACACTAAATAAATATTTGCTTATTTTCTAGATATGCTGTTAACCAGGATCAAAATAATGATACATTACACTATAGGGTCAAGTACTCATAAACTTTGTTGGACAAAAAACATTCCTGATTATTTTTTTAATTCACCCATACTCAGGGACTTTGTAGAGTCTCCTCCATAGATGTAATTTGAACAAAAGGACAGGGTATTACTGAAACCAGTGACTGCCACTGCTGGAAAGACAATGTAACACAATGTAATAACAGAAGAAGGGGTAAAGGTGGTATACAATGCTATACAAATGTATTTGTGGATTCACTCTTCAATGAAAAAATGCTGTGATGTTCTGTCCAAACATAAAAAGAATTGTCAAGCCACCCCAACTTATATGTAGGCTAACCTTGCTATTGACTCATCTTAACAGAAAATCACTGTGGGAAAGGTGTGTATTAAGGAGCCAGTTTTCGGTCAACATGCAGTCTTATTGCTTATGCACAATAACTATTTGAGTGGCAAGCTGAAGATTGAATGAAAAAGGCTGATTTTGGCAGGTACAATGGCAAGTTAATAACCTTCAGCATACATACAGCATAGGAACTTGATGGCAAAGAGTCGGCGTGTCTTAGAGATGGGTGCGACTTTAATATAGACAAGATTTAGACCTTTAAAAAAACACAGTTTACAGGGTACATCAATGCAAATTAGTGTTTCATCAAATATCGTGGTGCCCCTCCTGCTTGGCTATGTTAGCAACTTTTAACACAGGTTTAACCCATATTTAGTCGGCCAGCCCATCTTCAATTCAGGTCACCACTGGTGAGCAGGTGAGTGTTAATTTCTAGCTCAGGTTCTTTCAAGTAAACAACCAGGGGCAATGTAACTTGCCTACATTGAGAGGGAGTTGTGTGTTTGGCTGTACATACAGACCAGTGAGTGGCCTTGATTAGGCAATGAAATTTTGCCTTTAATGGCATCCTTGCCATTTTATTACTTTTGATCTCTCATGCCCGTGCTGTAGATGATATATGATCCTCAACCATTGGGGAAATTTAACTTGCCTGGGCTTGACAAATAGAGAGAGATGCATAACCCAACCGACCAGCATTGCCGTTCGTTCATAGCATCTAATGGTAGGTTAATAGATTGCCAGTCAAGCAAGACTAAGACTAAGAGGAGCCACAATGAAGTTGACCACTGATGATGAACTTAAAAGTTAAAAAGAAGTGGATGAATGGCTAGCCCTGCGCAGACGTACCATTTCATCTATGTAGACGTCCTGTAGGGATAGATGAATGGCTAGCCCTGCGTAGACGTCTACATATTTTGTAACATAGACGTATACCACCGTCCGGCCGGGTTTAGTGAATAGCTAGCCGTGCACGACATCTTGTTGGCATAAATTAAATATTTATATAACCCGTCTGACCGGGGACAGTGAATGGCATGCTTACGCTATTAATAAGGACGGATTGTGATTACGAATGTGTAATATTCGATCACAATAATCTTGGGCTTCTTTTGATGGTTTGAAATCATTTCGCCAATTTAGTCCTAAAAAATGCTGTATGTCCAATTCCAAAGCGTCCGCTCTTGACAAGCCATCCGTCCTCAGCCGACCGACGTGATGATGGTCCGACAACTGATTCAAGCATTCTTCAATAGTCAGGTATACATAATAGAAGTCAACAAGAACAGTTCCGTATAGAGTAGTATCTGTAAGTGCAATTGCTAGTTTTAAATTAATCAGTTTATCACTCTGGTCGTGTACATTCTTTGTTTTAATTCGCAATTCAGAGCAAAAGTCACTTTCTTCCTCCATTTTTCTAAAAGCCAACGGTTGCAATTTACGGTTAGCTGGGCTACAACGCTTGTAATTCTGCTGTACAGCCGCAACTTTCCAACACTAAGTAAGGTACGTGAAACACCGTTTTCCAAATGTAAGATGCCTGACCCTAGACCCCTGGTGTTTTGGTGATCTAGAGCCAGAGCGCGGATGTGAGAGATCGAAAGTAATAAATAGCGGGGCGCTGTCAGAGGCGCCTACCTAGACCCTGATTGTTCACCATCTGATATCACCATATAGTGCGGGCGCTCGTTGTCAGACAAACGATTACAGTTGGCAAGTTGATGAACCCACACACTATGATGAAATGGTTCCTTCTCATACATATAAACGGAACGATAGGAATGTCTTCTCTTTAAATATCGATTCTTTGCAAGTGCTTTAAAGTACCACAGCCCGTTAGAATGAACCAGTTTCCCCCACAGAGTTGCGAACCCTTGTGACTTAAACCATGGAAAAACTAGTTGCTCGGACAAAGAACCAAATACTTTTCAAAACAAATAGCATTGATCGACCAAACTGTTACATATTCCCAAAAGTAGTATCCTGTAATTGAAGAAACTAGTCAAAACTAATGACAGGAGTCAGAAAGAACCCACTGAAAAAAACACAGAATGCTGGCTTTGGACCAACTTCTAATTAACTTATACACAAAATGCCCCTCCACCAAAAATGTTCCATAATTAGGCCAGCAAAATAAAATTGCCAATTTAAAGGAAATATATTCTTCCTTGATAAATAAATGATACTTTATTCAATGTCAGATATCCAAAATCTTGCAAGCTAATGTACAAAATACCTTGGGTTGTACAAACCCTTTACTCCCGACAGGACATAAATCATACACCCCCTCTCCACACTTTGGTTGGTAGAATGGGTTTCCTCATATTAATAACAACTACCCAATGTTGTGCATTATCAGTCACATTGACGCTTTTTGATCGAGATATTCAACAAATAAAAGGAACAGTTAACACCATGTCCACACTAAGCTAGACCCTACAATGCACCTTGAAAGGTGGACAAAATGAAACCAGATATCAAAGCAGCCATTGTAGACTCTTTATTAATGACCGGACACGCCAATTTTGGCATTGCCACTGCCATCGAGGATATCAACAGGCTGGATACAGGACTCAATGATTATATTCTTCAAAGGAATGCAGTTTTGGAGCACACATAACACTTATGTACAAATCTTCCAGGAACACACATTACTTAACAGCCATAAAAATGTTAAACCAACTTGTGTACGAATGGATGATAAGACTGATACACAGTATATGGAACCAGCATATCAAGAACAAACGATCAGCTTGAAATGGTTGCCTTGAGTGGGCATGTAAAGTGCTTTCCTAAATACCAAAGAGTAGTGTAGCACAGGTGATGCAATTGCCTTCAAAAATGATAGAATTAGTAAAAGCAAAGGGAGTGATAATGACATGGAAAAGAAAGAATTTATCTTGTGGTGCCCAGTAGTGATATGGAGAAAATATGTCCCTCCTTTCAAGAGTGAACCTTGGTAGCGTCCGTTAGCATACAGGTAAACCTCACAGATCAGTTCCACTTTCAGTCCCAACATAAAATACACACATTTACACACACAAATCAATGTGCACAAACTTAATCCAAGAGGTGACTGATGGACAATGAGATGTTGCCCCAATTCCAGATGAAATTTTATCATTGATCCCACCACAATTCATCACTTGTTGTTCAGACCAAAGCTTGTCTCACTACCCACCCAAAATTTACATAAGTTATAAGAGGCAATCAATTTTTCTTAAGCTGGTTAGAGAGCCAGTCAAGTCCTTCATAAAGTCCATCTCCACTAGTAGCACACGTGGCTTGAATGTACCAGTTACGATTTCTTAAAGAATGCAGGGTCAATTTATCTGTGATTTCAGCTGCATTCATGGCGTTAGGCAAATCCTGGAGAAAACACAAATAACAGTAAAGGGTCACAGAAGCCAATGTAGTGAATATATTTACAGCAGCCAACCAGAATGCTACATAATGCAGGCAGCATTCATAGCAAAAACATTTGTAGCCAAATTCAACTAAATGTAATAGGACTGAAGATTTCAAAACAACTTATCCATGATTCATTGTAATGAATAAGACATCCATTAAGAAGAACTTGTACAGGGTCCATTATAAACACTAGGTCAAAACCACAATAGACGAAGTACCTGTTTGTTGGCAAATACAAGGAGGACAGCTTCTCGGAGTTCATCTTCAGCCAGCATCCTCATCAATTCCTCACGAGCTTCCCCAACTCGCTCACGATCATTGCTGTCCACTACGAAGATAAGTCCTGCAAACCACAAAGTATATTCATTTGAATCACTGACATTTTTGTCGCTAGGATGAGAACTGACCTTTGTTGATTAGTAACTGTCATCAACAGAATATATATCATCAGAATGATTGCATGACTGCTATAGTGGACCGTTCCAACAATTACAATAACTTTTTCATATTGTGCTCATTTGGTTATTTAAAGATTCAGCAACTGATAACTGGTCATGAGTCAAAATATGGCATTCATTAACTAGTAAAAGGTTATTACTAAATTAAATACCTTGTGTGTTCTGGAAGTAATGTCTCCACAGAGGCCTGATTTTGTCCTGACCGCCAACATCCCACACTGTGAAGCTGATGTTCTTGTATTCCACAGTTTCAACATTAAACCCTATCAAACAGAATTATCATGTTAATAATAAAAGTATACTGTACTCACATGAATTCAAAAACAATACAGATCAAAGACAAAAACATCTGAATATCTAAATGCATGAATGACATATTATAGGGAAATTATGAAACAAAGAACTCACCAATTGTTGGAATTGTGGTAACAATTTCTCCAAGTTTTAGTTTATAAAGGATTGTTGTCTTTCCAGCAGCATCCAACCCAACCATGAGAATCCTCATCTCCTTCTTCCCAAAAAGGCTTTTAAAAAGTGATGAAAAAGTAATACCCATCTTGATTGCTTTACTTAGCCTTCACAGCTGCAAACAGACATGAGAAAAATTCAGTTGACATGATTTTCAAAACTGTTTAGGCTAGCAATAAATAGGATGATGATCAATGGGCTCTTGGATCAAAGGTGCCTTGTCAGTTGGTACTGCAGTAAAACTATTTATCCTTTTACCATTATCCTATTTTCAAAATAGCTGTCTGAAAAAAATCACATAAAAAAAAGATTATTCACAAATGTCGGCATTCTTAAGAATGAACTGAAAATGACATTCAGATATCAACCGGAAAAATACGAAATTTGGTAAAACATGCCATGCTGTCCATGGATAGATCTAGGACTACACCAGCTGCTAACTGATGCACCATCTGACATATCCCCATTTGCATATTCCCACTGACCATAAATGATTGACCAACTGTTACAGTATCCCACGACTTTTTTCAATAAGGAATTAAGAGTTAACATTGACACGTAAAACTGGTTGTGATTGGGACTTTGATATAGACCTGAAGATAAAATTGCGCAGTTTTGTACTCACTGCATTTGTGAACTATTGTCATGGAAATGCACACCAAGCAATCATGGACCAAATGAGTCAGAACCTGGGTTTAAAATTTACAGCCAGGGCAAAACCAGCAGGTAGATTGTAAGATACATGACACCCCAAATACGACTCTACAGTTTTTTTTATTAAAGCATTTACATTCTGTTTACGTGACCAAGAGATGCCCGCCAGGAAAGTCACTGAGGGGATCTACTTACCTGGCATGTGAAAATACCTGTCCCGCACAATTGGTTAACTGTTTATGTCCTGCCCTGACATGAAAGATCTCACAAAGATAAAAAAAAAAAATCAACTTTACACAGCTATAGGGATAATTATAGGGCCTACACTTGTGTGGTTTGGCTTGCAATTTCTGCTGTGGTTATCTACAAGTTCATGAGGAGCATAAAACTGTAGTCAAGGTCCCCATGCCTGTTGGCTGCGGGCCCTGCTTACATGTTACTGATATTCAATAGTCTCGCCATCAGTCTAGGGAAGGATAGCGTCTTGAACTGGACGGGCATCCCAGATTTGGGATGCTCCAATCACAAGCCGTGTCTCTCGGTCACTCTCGGGTACTTTTGCGTCGTTGTCTCTCGTTGATCAGTTCTACAAGTTCCGAAGAACTTGTCCAACCGGACGAGTGATTTTTATGAGCCGGGCACACATTCTACAACACCCCGATTTGTTGTTTCACGCTGGCACCGTTAATCACACAGTCGGTGAGAGAAGCAGACACACAACTGGTTCTTTTTAACCGACTATTACGTAAACATACTATCCTGCAGCTAAGCGCTTGTTGTGGTGCCAATTTGGACTTTTGAGACGCCCCATAATTCTAGAAGACATTCAATGTGTTCTCATTAGTCGCAGACCACAACAATGTACATGACGTCACTTAAAACCGAGGGTGCGTATTCACAAGCCAGTTTCATGAGCCAGACGTGCGCAACCAAGGTCAATCCGGGTCACAACCTTTGCGTTGATTGGTCACGAAGATTAACGAACGTGTCTAATGAATATTCCGACGACTAGTTTAAGACCTTATCTTGTCGTAGACTCTAGGGTGAGAAGCGTAGCGGAACCCCTGGAGTCTCGGACTAATAAAACTGTGTGCCTCTTAACAATACTTACCTGATGTATCTATTTTTTTAGAAATAATAAACAGTAACTAAATCAGAATGGGTGGAAAATACAAAACCACTGGATAGTTTAGGGCTGACAGCTCGTACAAGAACTGTGATGGTCAAATCAATCCTATACAGAACAGAGGACACGGTAAAATACAACAGTGCAATGCCAGCCGTCAGGTAACTTAGACAGTGTTCCAGGAAAACCCTATGCTTTTAAAATATATCAAATAAGATTTTCTTTTAATACCCACACGAAGGTGACCTACTAACGATTCCGCTCGTTAGCAATACTGGTTCGAAGTTTACGATGCGGTAGATATAACTAACAAGCAAATCTTTTCTGAACCATCTTTTCTAGTCTGTCAAACCAAACCAATTCGGAGGCTTTATATTCTCTTAAGTGGTTATTTATACATTAAACAGTCTATATCAATATGGACGTCAAATTATATTTGTAAATATGTCAAAAACACGAACTAATTCGAGCAACAGGTAGAAACTGAAACGCGGAAGACGTCTGAACCTGCTCACGCCCTCACCGGCTAGTGTGGAATTTTCTGTTGACATGTGACAAGTGACAGTCGACAAAACGTTAGACAATTGGAAAGAGGGAGCTTCACTGACCTTCTTGTCGATACCGTATAGTGACTAACACTTGTATATACTGTTCCCACTTAGTGACGCAAAAAACTGACACCAGAGCTCAAATGAAACTATTTATATGTGCTTCGTAGCCCTACTCACCAAACAAGTTGACACCACCAGACCAATATGGCGGACGTGGAAGAGGATTCGTTGCAGATGCCACGTCATGAGGGTGCTGAGCAATGCGCAATTGTAGCTACCCCTGTCACGTGACAATATACCGAAACCGCGCACGCCCCATGATCAACAAGAAATAACTTTAAAAAGTTTGACGTGACTGATTTCCCTTTCACTGACCGTAGTTCCATATGAC
Source organism: Urechis unicinctus (assembly GCA_034190875.2). Classification (NCBI taxonomy): domain Eukaryota; kingdom Metazoa; phylum Annelida; class Polychaeta; order Xenopneusta; family Urechidae; genus Urechis; species Urechis unicinctus. Next base: position 32,948,776 of record CM067349.1, read on the forward strand.
AGCAGTATTTTAAGACCTAGATTTTATGGCATGGTCTTATAACCAAGAACATCTGTAATGCAGTCTTATGGAACGTAACATCATGAAACGTTTAACCACATGGACCAATGTATAATTACATCCCGATCACGAGACAGTGAGCTATAAATGTCATGTGAACGTGTGAACAATAAGCTCATTTTTTACCAAAAAAAGGTTATTTTTCTGTCTTGGTCATGACTTTGCGTTTGGTGATATTGATGTGATGCTGACTGTAGCATACCGTTAAAAAAAGGCGATTATATAAAAAAAAAAGTGTATTGATATGTTCTCAACAGCTGGTTCTCTAGCTTTTTCTTTTCATCGCACAGACTTGCATGCGACATATGGATGACCATTCTCCCGAGCATAGGATATGTCAACAAGTAATTTAATTGCGTGGGTACGAGCAGCTAACTCACCACAGGGATCGATGGATGTCCCAAAATGTCATGTATGCGGAGTGAGTTCATCCGTACGTACAAGTTGGTCTTCAGGCTATAAATGCTGTTGACTTTGTATCAATATCAGTTTTTTTCCCGAATTGCTTAAGTGATCAAGTATATATATATAAACTCTCGCATGTGGTAAGCATTGTAATTCAGTGGCCCATAATAAGGTTAGTGAAAGGTACCAGAGGGCTGAAGAAAGCGTGTTGGCATGAAGAGGGCTTACAAATCGTCTGAGCAGACAGACAATCTGTTGACGTGCAAAGCTGCTGGTATTTCTCCACGATGTGCAGCTGCAGCTTTCGTGCGGTAAAAGTTTTACCCCAGAGCGTATGCGTTTTCACATGTACCACATTGCTCTTTAGAACCAAGTTTGGGAGCTTGTGCTCCCTCTTGACAAGGCAATCGATCTGAGTGTTGGTCTTTTGGTCTAGTACCACAGTCTCGACCAGGTGGCAACAAGTTTCTTCCAAGTGGGAAAACGCATTTAAGGGGTGCTGTTGATGCATCATAATCATCATTGTCACCCATATTTGAAAATGAGTCAGAGGGCTCTCGGGAACCTGAGATTCCGGGTCCCTGATCCGCGATTCCTGCAATGGACCCGCGTCAATACGGCCTGCGGGTCCCGTGGACGCGCAAGATTTGTGATGCCGTGCATCCATTACGCAAAGCTACAAAATTCGCGAGATGGTTAATTGGCCCGCCTGCGGGTGAAATGAAAACTCGAAAGTCGTCGCCCGACTGGCGAGTGCAAGTTGCAACTACAGACTAAAATAAGTTGCATTTCCTGACTTGTTTGAATAATTAGATTACGCTGATAAGCTCACTCTGCGCCCGCCAGGTCAACGCAGTGGCGACAGCTTTTCTCGCCAAGAAATGCGCTACAGAGTACGGTTGTTACGCTTTCTTTACTAGCGAATGTAAGATAATTCAATCATATTTTATTCTTTTTAATGCTTGCCGGTGATAACAAAACATTGAGGGTCACGTTTGTGGTCTAGATGATAGTTATGGGAAGGTTAGGTTTAAGAGTATCGACATTATCTGGCGAAAGATATTCTATTGGGAAGAGATATGCAGATAGAATCATTATATTACATTCTCACAGCGTCCCCTTCAGACATGAAGGCGTGTGAAAATGGATCCGACGCGGAAGTTAAAGTGCCTATCGCACGAAAAATCATGTCATTTTTTTCGCCAGATAACGGAAATATAACCCAGAAGTAACCATTTTGTCTATGTGTCAATTGTCAAAGTGCGCGCTTTCTGATCGAAATTCGACTTTAAAGATGAATTCGGCGTATATGAGCCGACAAGCTCATGAATAATTCATCGCCTCCGCGTGACGTCAGGTCCGGTAATGTTTTTGTTGCGAGGCGCAATCTGCACTACAATAAGGGAGAAATGGCTGCTGGAAATTCGTTATTTCATCACTTCAGGAGAGCGACGAAGAGACATGGTATGGCACAGGTCATTCGCAAACTATCGTTGCTTCGGCGGAGCAAGTTTTGCCTTTACCATGTTTACAGATTCGAACCAGAAATGAGCGAATTCGACGTCTCCGATGAGAGAAAAAAGACACAGGCGATGTGATCGGATGTCACTGCTGCGTCTGTGTCTCACGCGGGTCATCCTGCCCAGGACATAGGGCTGCTACAGAACAATGCTTGGTAAGCTATGTCTGATTCTGCTTGTGCACCAGATGTAACGAAGTTAATCCCTAAATTTCACTAACAAAATATATAAGCTCTATTCCTAACAGTAGACAATACAACAGAGCTTTGCAGCAAATAATTCTTCCATATCAGAAAGCAGACTAGCTCCGGTCATAACGGTAACATGAATTCAGACGTCTTGTACTAGGGCTAAAAGCAGACATGAGATACCGCAAAGTTTTTTTCAAATCAAGTGGTTGCAAGGGTTCATGTTTACAAATTGTACCATGTAAATGCTCCTCCACACGAATTGCAAACAAACTAATTTCGGACTGCTGTTAATAAATAGAGATCCTCTTTTATTTAAAGTAGGCCTTATCAAAGGCTGATTACAATATTTTTAAAAGTTGATGTAGATTGATTCGGAGGTAGAATATATATAGGATTGTCAGTTAGCCCATAAATGAATGTATAACTGGACTTTAGGAGGTGAAGATTATGGTATTATATTATCATCTGGTTAGTGTTACATCAGAGTTTCTATGAACGCAGAGGCTTAAACATATTTGCCATACAATATGTCATCCTTTATTACATACATTCATATTCACATCATTACATCATGTTACAGGTGTTTGTGTGGCTACTGTCAACCAATGGCAGAGGTGGAAGAATCTGCGTGCTATGTGGAAATTCCTTGAGTCATGACCTCAATTGAGAACAGCCCCATTCCCATTGGTGGCATAACCCAGCATCCTGGTTTCAGCCAAATCTGTTTGAACCCTTGGGCCTTGCAAGTGGGATATTTCTCCTACAGACATCATCACGGGCACATGTCAGATAATGATATACAAAGGTGACAATGTTTTCTATTATTTACACATAAATCTGTACGAAGGCTAGCAGTCATTATTTACGATTTAATTATACTTATTTATACTGGTATGTCAAAAAATATTTGAGCATGGTTAAATCAACAATGTCACATGGTTATTTTACAGGCGTTACAGGTATACTGCATACAGTTTGTTGCTGGTGTTGGGGACATCTTGGACAAAAGATTAGAGTTCCGTTACCAGCCTGCGCTGTTACAACAATACGAGATAACTTCCCAGCACCAGACTATCAAGGATTCCTCTACCCTCCACTCACCTAGGACTTGTCTTGATACATGCAGAACCTACTCTGGTGTGCGTCAATGGCTTGTCATGGATCTGGTCTCATCGCATCTGCACACATTGGAGGTTGTGCTTCTGTCTTGGGCAGGGTTGGCTCATAGCAAACCAGCAAGAACTCAGCCATCAGGCACTTGACATACTTTGAAACATAACAGGAATCAAGTCACAGCTTGCACACCAGACTGTCGCTTATAACCTTATATCCCCATGGTAATTGAATTTGTTGTTGTTAACATTTTATATATCAGTAAAAATATTCACCAAATGTTGCCTTTGTTGCTACTTTAGTGACAACATGCCCCTGCTTAAACTTGGGGTATCTAAGCTTGAAGACTGAATCCCCAGCTTCTGTTGTCGCCTTTTCTCTTCCCCCATTTACATTGTAATGGAGGGCAGCCAGTCTCAATCTGTGATACAATGAACCAATTATACGTGACCTACATATATTTGGCATATCAGCACATGTAAACATATTTAATGACTCGCAAATTTGATTCAGAATATACAAACACCACATTGAAGGAGCACTGTAAAAAGGAACAAATTATATCATAAGAATGGTACTTGCCTGGCAACCATACCCTCATAGAAGAAGACCAGCATCTTGGGGGCGAAGTGAAATTATGGAAGTCTTCAACCAATGATGTTTGCAAGTCGCCTTACAGTTTGCGAGCATCCTGGCAGAGTAGATGGTTGTTGACCAACTTCTCAAGCTTAACAGCTACATGACTGCCTGTTAGAACCAAGTTATGTATGTAATATGGTAGCTTTATCATTGCAGTATTTTGTAGAAAAATTTTACATACGCATCTCGTAAAACTTGTAAAAGTATATCAGTAGGCCATTTACTAAATAATGAATAAAATATGATGCCCAAAAATGGGGTAGGAGGGGTTCACTTACCTCGCCATTCTTTCTTGCTTGTTTGACAGCAGAGGCCTTCGCAAAAAGAGTAGGCATAGCATCTTGCTTCAAAACCCGCTTACACCGAGGTATCCAACCAAATCTCTTATCTAAGTTTCGGTGCCTTGAACCGAGCACACAAATGAGTACTTGCCCGGGCCCGGTCATTTGTCTCGCGATCGTAGTACCTGGACAGGCCATCGTATTTTCAAATCGTCCTTACCAGGAAATTTGAACAAGCTCACGCCGTCCAGACTGGTACGCGAGCAGCCCCGAAGACAACAACGATTAACCATCGTGTTCAATCGGTCGCAAGATGGCTCAAAACGATAAATTTAAAAAACGAGAGACTAACTCCCTGCGTCTCTGAGAACGTGCTTACTTTACTGACGTCACACGCCTGGGTCTGACCTAGATAATGGCTGCCACAGCTTTTTGTCGAGCGCGCTTATTTGAACTGATATTTTATCAAATTTTGGCCTTAACTTATCAGATGCGACGGTTATTGGACCGGTTTGAGTTTATTGATCACATTATGAATTGATTTCCTATAACCGTGCGATAGGCATAGTGGTGCTGAGGTATATACCGGTCGCGTTCATTGTTAACTGGTCAGTTGTACCTCAGACAGCACACTTCCAGCATCACCTTAGTCGATTTAATAATTTTACCACGCCCACCCGCTCCCATCTACTGCGTCATTTCTATGTTTAATTTGTAGTGTGGTTTAGCTTAGTTCGTTTATTGCCAGTACAGGCCTTCTTTCTCTAGTACCACCTATAATTAGTTCTTTCGAACTAAGTACGGGTAGTGCTGCATGCACTCCCTCGACAAGGTGATAAATAGAACCTGACGTTGGTCTTTTGGGCTACCTATAATATGGTATTCATATTATCATACCTAATATAATATTGTTGTCATTACGTAACGCTTATGATTATGTCATATCGTGTCAGCTAGTATACATTGATCATTATTATTTGTATCATTTGGATATTATTATGTTGACATTACATCCCATTACTTCATACAGTGTTTTCTTACTGACATAGGTAGTGACAATAAACTTGTTGCAACTTCTAGAAGGGTCCATTTTTACCAACTGGACTTCACCCAGTTGGCTTGTTACCATGGCAGCGCTGGGCGCTGTGCTAGCGATACTCAGTTAAAGGACATCAAAGGGCGATTGCGCATTTCGCGTAGCGTCGAGTCTGAGGCGAGATTTTATTTTGGGCTGCTTCATGAACTTCTCCATACAAATGTCACAAAATCTCGCAAAGGTGCTTCATTGTCAGAAAGAGTGATGGAGATACTAATGCGCATCAAGATTGAGGGTCCAGCTGTTCAGGATTTTTACTGTCAGAAAGCAGCTATGAACTTTATTGCTAATAAACGAAGGAAGTGAATTAATATGCATGCAATGTTTGTACATAGGCATTTGTGGTGTTGTGTTCAGTTATCAATAAACATCTATTTGGACCCTCGAGTTTCTTGTGGACCCCCCAAAAATGTGTTGGGGACCCTTGAGGGTCTTGGACCATTGATAATTTTTGGCTATGGCTAGCTTGAGCCCTGTAAAATTGAAAGCAATGTAAACAGGTAAAACACCCATGTTAAAAATTGCGTTTCATTTCACTTTAGATCAACCAGACGTTATCATGATTACTGAGGAAATCACAATGAAACAGTTTACCGCTTGAGTTTGATTGTGGTCCTTTTTTTCTTACTCTTCTGCACTTGAAGATTAATGTCAAAGATTCAATCAACCGGGTAAATGGCTTTATTTGGCCTTTCAAGTCTGTCTGGCCCATATTGCATGATGTGGACATTTTATGCACAAATATGACACACAGAGACCACCAAACACAAAAAGTACCATGAATGTAGCAACATAATTTGCTGAGGATTCAATGTTGGGGGTAATAAGTGTAACAACAATATGTAAATTAAAAAAAATATCAGATGACCTATGTGAGAAGGACAAGTGTGATAACAATTTATATATATATATATATATATATATATATATATATATATATATATATATATATATATATATATATATATATATATATATATATATATATATATATATTGATGTGTTTATAATAGAACATACAATATCGGCTGCAAAAAAAAACTGGACTGGCACAGGAGCATAGTGTTTGCAATTGCATGACCAAGCAATTATGTTAACAAGGATAACACACATTGAAAGTGGAACCTGGGGATGGAACACTTGTGCATTGCAGTAACCAAAATGACACAGCAGATCTTTGATTGAAGGTTACCATTAGAATTAGTGATAATTATCATGCTACAAGCCAAAGTTTTCGTGCATCACTTTCATCGTGGTACATAGACTGAGACAGCCAGGGCCTTCCCGAATATTTCCTACAGTTTCCATGATACCAGTAAGCGGGTCATAACAATCAACAGCATGATAAGGAATCCCCGATTTGATTCCACCTGTGATGTAGATTTTACCATTTAAAACTGCAATACTGAAGTTATTAGTCCTGCGTTCCCTAAGTTTGTACACACCTTGCCACTGATTAGTGAGTGGATTGAATCCATGGATAGAGTCAATACATTTGGGGGCCACACGATGGCCAACCATTGAGTGTTCAACACAAGGCAAATTGGTTACATCTCCACAAACAACAAAAATGGTGTTGCCGATGGCTTCAGCAAACTGGCATGACATATTTGAGCCTTCAATAGATGGTTTTATTTCAATCCATTTCTCACTGACCATGTCAAATCGTTGGATATGTTGCCATGGCATACCTCCTTCGCCAAATCCACCAAACACATAGATGTACTTATCCCAATGGGCAACTGCTGGCCTGTACACAGGATAAAGCATCCTGGTACACACTTCAAACCTGTAGCCATTGTCAGCATGTGTGACAAATACAGAGGCTTGGAGGCTTTGCGTTTCATCATAACCACCAATCAAGTAGAGCCTACAACCAGCCCGGACGGTCGAGTGGAGATACCTGGAGATCCCTATTGGGTAGGCTCCGACATACCACAGCGTGGGGAAAATAGGCATGACTTTGAACTCATGGATCATGTTTACAGCACCTCTTTGATTCAGGGATCTAGCTTGGGAACTGCTCCACCCACCCACAACAAGTAAAGCATCTCCAAGAGTTTCACAGGTAGAGAATTCAGAGGCTAAAGGACATGGCTTGCTTGTGGTGCTCCATGACTTATTCACTACATCAAAAAGAAATATTTCTGATTCGCCTGGATTTGGGTCATATGTGTTGATGTACACAAGCTTCCAGGTGAGGCCTGTACATTTCCTAGAAGGTGGTAATTGCCAGGGTATGTCATATGTATGTCCTTGTGCTAATAGCTGGTCTTTGGCACTTTGGATCATCTTCCTGCATTCATGAGATTCAAAAATGAGATCATCACTGCTCACTACTTCTATAAGATACCATCTTGAAACAAAGTTTAGACGGACACATTTAAACAACTTCGCAATGTGCTTCCTTCGGTTTTCAATATCATATAGAATCCACTTCTTGAAAGCTTCATAGATATGTTCTTCATATTCTAATTCAATCGTATCTTCCTTGAGCAAATCTTCGAGGTGAGAATGGGTTAGTTCAACAAACGGCGTGTTTTTCACAGTTTGGAAAAATGTTGCAGCACAGAGCTTGGCTTTTTCATACAAGGCATCACAAGCAAAATGATCAGCATAGACAATGAAGTTCAGACAATTGTTCTGGTCGACCTGATCCATGAGAAAGTCTTGACAAAATCGACGGGCGGTAGGAAAAGCAAGCATATCTGCAGCTTCGAATATTTCCAATGCAGTGTCTTTGCACACGGCCAGTTTTGATGTGTAAGCAAACTCAATTAAATATTTCAGTGCACATGAGGACACGTTTTTAAGCCTTACTTCAGATGCCCTCGATTCTGTCATGTCATTTGAGAACATCCTCTCAAAATATAAAGAACTGGCTGCAAGAACTAGGCGATGGCAAGCAAATTTGACATCATCCACTTTCAAAACAACATCACAAAGACGCTCGTCTTGATAAAACCTGTGCATTTCGTCCAGTACCTGGGATCCTCTTTGATCATCTTGGTAAATCACTTGCTTGTCTGTTGAAAGTAGGGGTCGAGAAAATCTTGACAGCCGCCCAACCTCTACATTTTCACAAAAGTCCATGAAATTGACTTCCTTTATGTTTTTCGTCAGCGACATCTCCATCTTGTTTTCAGGTTTTGTTGTTTTGATGAGCGATATGTCGCGACCTCCGATTCACACTAGAAAGTAAAATATTGCGGATGCAATAGTTTAGTATCATTCGCCTAAAAATGCTTTATTTATTACTTGTCAACTGAGCATAAATCACAAGTTCGATTTAGGAGCCATACAAAACAGGTCGTCTTTTAAAATACAACAAATCACGCCGCAGAATGATTTATTACATGCTGACTTTCTTCTTTAACAATTTGTAATTGTGATATTACTATCTGACACCAGAAACCGAGACGTTTTTGTCCATGAAGTGTATTAAGCATAATAGCCCAGTCTCTCGGCTTTTCTAACGTGTGTGCTTGTTGTGTTTTTGTGTGCGAGTGTATGCGTCATTCTGAATATTGTTGATCTTTCCCGACTTGCATATACCAGATGGGACCTCCAAAGCACTTTTCAGATGAAAGTAAGTAGTAGATCTCTTACCGACTCATCGTCAATAAAGATCATTATATTGTCTAGAGCAAGCCAAGGAAAAAATTTCACCGTTTATCTTTTTTACATTGGCGCGGAGCGAGTAATTTATTGCGCGTATCTTGTCAGCGGCGAAGTTTCTTTGTCCAAAGCACAAGGCATATATAGTTTTTGCAGTGCACGATGTCTTGCTTATATTACCGTCCGACTGGGGCTAATATCGCTTCAGTGACATTTGTGATAAATTCTTAAGAAAATAATAAATATTTTACTCTCGGCAATCCATATACAGCTGATGTCTGCTGTCTTGACGGTTGATGTCGATTAGCAGATCGCACGAACTTTGATCTGCTGTTGTGCGTTCATGGTGTTAAATCGAAGGGACGGCACCGACAGAGACACCGGCCCCCTTCCTTAGCAAGACTTAATTGACTTCTTACTGTGTCCATTAGCGATCCACAACATTGAGGTTAGTTGCCATTTGTCTAAGTTTTTAACTTGTTACGCTGCTTTCATGTTTTGGGAATGTTTTGGTGACACTCATTCAGTCATGTCAAGGTGCTAGCCCTACAAGACGTCTGGGTTTATATTCATATTACCGTTCGATCGGAGCTAGTCAAGTTGCTTGAGCTAAATACTGCTGAATATTAAGCAGTAAAGAACATGCAGACTCGGGATGGACTTTCTCTGTTTTGACGCTTAGAAGATATAGTGTAAAAGCATATATGTGGAACCTAGCCGTGTACGACGTCTTATTGACATATTTATGGTTATATTATTACCGTCCGACCGGGGCTAGTGTGGAACTGGATATAGCCCTGCACCCTGCGCACGGACATATAGTCGTTGTTCGACTATTCCGGATCATGACATACAGTTATTATATACACGTCTGGTTATTGTGTTATTTATTCTTTAATCCTACTTGCTGATTTTGTCCATTCCATAAGGCAAAAGGGTTTTGTTAACTTGTTTCATGTAACTGTTTACTGCTCCAGTGCAAACTCAAAATGCACCTAGATTATTCATTCTGTGAAACAATGCTGTCTTCTAACTGCAGATAGCATCTAAGATTCTCTATGTTGTCAATGTGATAGCTTGGATAGATTACCATCACCTTATCATGCCATGAAATTCAGGTTATCTTTATGAGTAAATTAGACTTTGATCATTTGGTAGACCTTACCATTGCTAAAATTGTATGGCTGTATGCTGTAAGCAATACATAAGCTCACTGGTCTGGTCAATATTACATAATAGTGCTGAGCAATATATTCTTATCATGATATCCCTTATCAAAGTGTATTGCTCACAGAGATTGGTCTAGATTAGTTACCAATGGTCCGAAGGTGCTCATTGCAGACACTACTTAGTTGATACTGGTGAACATCAGTATCCTGGCTAGAGACCATCAACCCCTCTGTATGACTTGCAAACTCAGGAGGGTTGTCTAATCGCAAACTGAGATCTATGGGTCTATTGTAACTTTATAAAAGTTTTGATTTGGTTATAAATGCTTATTTACAAGTGGCATCATTATTATCGTCATCTTTGCCATATGATCTGCAGTAACCATGGCCTCCTCGTCTCAGCAGCCCCCACAGGGTCCACCTCACTATGGTATGAAGCTGCCTCTGTCCTATCTTTCTGAAAATGGGGAACGGACATTCGGCAACCAGGATAACTTGCCATCACTGCCCATCCCTCCTCTGGACCAGACACTGAAGAAATATCTCGAATCAGGTGTGAAGTACATCCTATGGTGCTTACGAAATCAAGCTTCTTTCATTCATTGTCCTGTACCAATGATGTGTCAAGTGAGATCATATGAGAATTTAAGATTCACTAAATGAGCTTTTGCATCGGTTGAAGCTGTTCACACACAACTCACTCAGTTCCTATCATTCATCACAAATTGATATACTAACCTGATTGATTTTCATCAGCTTTGATCATTTCCTCTTGTATCAAACCTGTATTTTGAATGATCCATGCAGTGAAACCGCATGTTACTGAGGAAGAATATAGGCAAACAGAGTTCCTAGTTCAGCAGTTTGGTTCTGGTGTGGGCAAGGACCTGAATCAGAAGCTCCTCAATAAGAACAAGCATGTCAGAAACTGGGTCAGTGCATCTGTTTGTTTCTTTTTAACAATGATGAAAGCAGGCAATGGTAAGTTGTGGGTGATTTTGTCTTCTTTGTGTGTTTTTGTAATGTTGGTTGGAATTGTACAGGAATGAAATAATAGGACAACTTAGTTGTCATTGTGCATATCAACTACTTAGATTGCAGGGTGGATCAGTGGTTAACTCATGCTTGATTAATATACAGAATCAGTATCATCAGTAGTAATTAGTTAGTACTAGATAAGCACTTGATAATCTTTGTGGAACATAACTGTGCACAACCAATTCAATGCTTCTTGTTACTACAGTTGGAGAAATGGTGGGAAGATTACGCTTACCTGTCAATGCGGTCCCCCCACGCCCCCTATATCAACTTCTGTGGTCCAGCACCTTATAGCAGGGCTCACTGGCCCCCTAAGGAGGGCACTCAGGTCGAGAGAGCCTCACTGGTCGTGTGGTATGCTCTCCAATACTGGGAGACACTTCGAAAGTAAGCAGGATCTGTTTCTGGTTTAATTATGTATTTATATGTCCATAATCATCTGATGCCCCTAATGCATCATCCCTCATGAATACTAGCAGACTCTATGTGGGCTTCTCAAAGGTCTTGACTTTCTGATTTATTGGTGCATACTGAAAATGGCAGTGAAATAGACAGTATGAATGGATGCATTTGTTGTTGATGTTACTTCTAAATTATATTGGTTGTTTAATTCATCACGCTTTGCCTTGATAGAGAGAAACTGAAAATTGATAAAGGTGGCCGGACCCTACTTTGGTGTATGCACCAGTACAAGAGGATGTTCAATGGATGCAAGACCCCTGCCCCAGAGTTTGACAAGCTTAATGATTACTTCATGACAGGTGCAAGTCCTCTGCTGATCTCATGTAATGAGTAGCTTAATGCAGGAAAATGTCTGTCTATCTTAACACACATAACAACATGTCAGTGCTGGATTTACTTTTTTGTTTAGCATAGATCACGTTTTTTTTATAAGGCTTATGAATATTTAAGAAGAATTCTGTTATGATGTGACCAACACAATACTATGGACTATGCTTTTTACTTTCTTATCCTCCATCGGTGGTAATTGTAGGTTCAATGGGGTGACATCATTTTAAACTGAGGCTTCACATGTCATGACCTATCAACTGTTGCAGACTATGAGGGTTCCTGTCCATCTTTCATGGTGGTTCATTGCCGCGGCCGTCTTTTCACGTTTGACGTGTTGGATGATTCTGGGTATATCATGACTGCACCTGAGTTACAAGCTCAGTTCCAACATATCAGGGATATCTGTGATAGAGAGGCCGCCGGACCAGGACTAGGTGCACTCACAGCAGACAACAGAGACACTTGGTACCAAGTGAGACTGATAATTAATATTCATAATCATAGAAATTGAACCTTGTGAAGTGTGGATTGGAGAGTTTGGGGAAAATTATTCTTAATCTATCAAAGCCAAGGGAATTTAGTATCTCATTTTTACTCTTAAATGTACATTACATCTAAGTCCAATTTATGACCCCAGCTTTTTTCCTGGCTCTGTAAATCCTTATTTTTTAGGGGAATAATAACTAGCCCAAATATGGGTGACTCTTTTATATGGGAGATGGGTTGAGTTTGACTGATAATACCTGCAAGTGACTGGATTACACATGCTTTGTTATAGAAATTAGAATATGGTTAGCGTGCATCTTTAAAGTGTATTGACAATTGCTGATGCTCTTCACAAAGGGTAAGCCTCATATTGGGCTAGTGACCCAATGTGATTTTCAACCTAGTTTCAGCTATTTCTTTGTGCCTAGTTGGGTGGGGGAGGGGTGGGATACATTTGTTTGTAATAATAATTTTATCGGTTTAATAGAATATGCCATCAACAGAGGCATTTTAGGAAATAGACAATGACGGAAACATAAAGCTATGATTTATTTGAATATGATGTCACACTACTTATTTTCATTCTGATGTTGATTACCTGTGCAGTTAAGAGAGCATCTGAAGGGACTGCATGCAGATCACGAGAAGAATCTGCGCATTATACAAGAGAGCATCTTCACGTTGTCCCTTGATGACGCGGCACCTGAGGACATGACTGACGTGAGTGTGTCACCTGCTCTGAGAATATAGGCAGAGCTACAGAGACAGTCACAAACACTCCCATCTGGAATATTCTATTCCTATTAATGTCTTATCGGATCTACTCAGAAATGCACCCCCCCCCTACACACACACAAAACATAGATTAATAACACGTAAATAGTTGAGTAATCATCATTCGATTCACCAATGACACTCAAACTTGTTACAAGTGAACGCATGATGATAAGTGGTCTTCTACATTCAAGCCCATGATCCCTTGTTGTTAGAAATAATAGTGCTGTTTTGAGTGTTACCGTTACTTGATAATTCGCCATTGCACGGTTAACAGAATTAGGCTACCTTTAACTCACCAAGATTCAAATGACTGTTACTATGTTACAGATTTGCAGAAATGGTCTTCTTGGTGACTCTTCCAACCGTTGGTTCGATAAAGCTCTGAACTTTATTGTTTTTAAGAATGGAACTGTGGCCTGCAACTGTGATGTGAGTTGAAAACAATAGACACACACAAGCATACACTCACTGAAACATGCACACACACACACACACACACACACACACACACACACACACACACACACACACACACACACACACACACACACACACACATATATATATATATATATATATATATATATATATATATATATGCATATGCATATATAAATATATATATTTATATACATACATATGTATATATATATACATTTATATATGTATATCTATACATTTATATATATGTGTACATACATATATAGATATATATATATATATATATATATATTTATGTATATATAAAAATGTGAGTATATAAATATCTATACATATATATGTGCATATATTGATATATATATATATATATATATATATATATATATATATTATATATATATATATCTACATATATAGGATATATATATATATATATATATATATACATACATATATATATATATATGTATATATATATATATATATATATGTGCATATATGTATATATATATATATATATATATATATATATATATATAATATATATATATATATATATATATATATATGAGAGTTATTATGAAGAAAAAAAATATTTTTTGTCTTTCTCTATATATATATATATATATATATATACCGTAATTATTCTATCAATCGCCCATCATCTAATAATCGCCCACCCCTCAGTTTTCAGCCTGAAAACGACCATTTTTTGGGCAAAATCGTGCAAAAACATTGCCTCCTTTAAATGCCCACCTTCCATTTTTTTAAAAACAGCATACCTTTCAAACAACAAGTTTCCTGATTTCCTGCTTTATATACGATCTTACTTCACTTTTTTGTCTTTACGTCCAAATATTTTATAAGAACACGGCAATGCTATTCCGCCACCTTTCACAAATGTTCCGCTTAACGATGAACGTGGTTCTCCGATTATTTCTGCACTTTTTTGTGCGATGAGTCCCTCCTGAAAAAGTTTTAATAAACCCTTAATAAATAATCGCCTAAGCTACGAAACTGAGTTAGAGTATAACATCGCGGTCTTATTGCGTCTACTTTATCCATACGACGCTGATATGACTGTTACCTGTTACCCGGCATAACACTGACGCAGTAGCGTTTGCAGGTAACCATATCTCACTTCCGGTATTATCGGTTTGTTATTGTAAACAAAAAATGCAGACGCTTATGAGCAGTTTTAAAGAAGAAAGCACATCAAAGACACATTTTTTCATAACATGAGATCTTTATACTTTCTGTTTCTCTCCAACGACTTCTGAAGCAGTTAAATGTACTGCAAATCACACACTGATGACCGATTTTCATCTTGGATAAAAGCAATTGTCTCTAATTAACGCCCATCCCCTACATTGAACTCGGGTACAATTCTAATAAACGCCCGGTCGATTACTAGAATAATTACGGTATATATACATGTACAATTTTACACACGCACCCCAAAGCAACACCCATGTAATAAGTACATTGTTATGTAATGCTTTTAGGGGTAATGTACAACAGTATACTCTGAATTTGTATTATAAAATCATAGTAACGTTTTGCGTTTACATATATGCATCTAGATTCACAATTTCTTTAGATCCACATTCATGTGCTTCATGATTTTTTTATGTTGACATCAATATTACTTTGGTGAAGTGCAGGATAATACACACTGATTCTGGGATAAATAATGACCACAGAGTTACATTATAACAAAATATGGACATTATAACCTTTTTATCACTTTAAGACCACATTTTCAAAAACCACTGACCGCAATACAAAATAGTTCTGTTTGATATTTTACATTGGTTTTGGTCTATCTATCAGCAGGAAGCCTCCATACTTGAGTTGGTTTTGTGAGTTACTTATTGTCTTAAGCAATTTGATGGTATGGCAGCTGTTGGACTTATTATGTACAATCACCTGTTGAGTTGTAAGTTGTGCCATCCGTCTAACAAACCTTCATGCTTGTGCTTTGTTATGCCTTTGTCAGGGTGAATTGGAGATGTTATTAAACATGCTATTGCTTGAAGCTACTACCATATCCTGAAAGTATTGGACAGAAGTCTCATTTTGGGGTGGAATTTTCTTATCATTGAGAATGATATATCTGAAAATGGATCACCATTCCTCCACTGCATATCATTGCACAGAATTAGTTGTCTTTCACAACATTTACATTGACACTATGGCACAGAAAATAATGCCTGAGATGGGAGGTTATGCGTTACATCATTATAAAGTGGCATGTTTCATCATGCAAATTTACAGTTTCCACCTCCACACACACTTCCGTATATTATTTAAATTTCTTTATCTGGACTTTCAAATGATTAACCAAGGACTAATATTGATAAATTGCAACCATGAGTGAATATGAATGACAAATGGGGACTGTACTTTTCAGCATTGCCCCCAAGATGCTATGGTTATGGTGTCTGTATCTTACTGGAACTTTCTAAGCCTGCAGCAGTCGGGCTATCGATGGCTGGTAAGACGTGGGCCTAATCATTAGGCTGACCGAGTGGTTCTTGTGTGCATATGGCGTGTCTTCATAGTGCTTGGGTGTGTGTGTGATTTAGTGTATGAGTGAACTTGTTTATGTGTGTCAGTACTGGGCAGGCTGTATGAGTAGAGTATGGCTGGTCATGGTTAGGGGTATAGGAGTGGGGTGGGGGGGGGGGTGGAGGTGATCAATTATTCCAGCTCTAACACCAGAAACTTCTCAATCCTCCTAACCCCTCTTCTCACTCTTTATTTTGGTACTGTTTTTTTTTCTTTTGGTGTTGTTTTCCCTTCCTTCTCTGAGAAAACCTTCAGCCCACGACCCCCTGCTACCCCGTTGTGCTTTTGTTATCTATAATTTGCTTTTATTTCCATTGCAGCATGCAGTGATAGATGCCATTTGTGAAGTGTTCTTGCAGAACTATATTAATGAAGCCCTCTACATGAATGTGAACAACTGGGTGGTAAGGCCTATGATATGATCAAGACAAGTGGGTTCAGGAAGTGTCAATACAGGCACTGTCTGGTCACTAGCACCCCTCTCCCCTCCTACACATCACCACTGTCGTGCTTCAAAAGTGTGCTTCTTGATGATGACTCTTAAAGCAACGGAGACATCATAATTGTTATGTTGTGTATCTTTTATCAAACAACATAACCTGGAAGTTTATCATTATATACCCCTCCACAGAGAGACTTACTGTACCTACGCTTTACTTGTGCCTATTCAGCTTTACCAGCCCTTGCCATCTGGGTATGCCCCGATTTAACATTTACAGCACGAATCAAAAAGCTGATTGTTTGTGGTAGAGAATAGACCCCAAGTGTTCTGTTATGGATGATTGACTTTCATAAGCTCTGCTTCGCCGCTTAGCCCGCACTCCCAGTTAATCAAGATGAATAATGATGCTGTCATCTTTGCGGACCATTCCTGTATGTTTATTAATTTCCTAATCGCATATTATTTCCTAATTGCAGTTCATATGCAGATTCCTGTTATCAAATGTGGATTAGATCATGTGCAATTGGGTCTTGATACACCCCCTCAAATGCAATTAACTCCTGAGTGGGGCATATCAGGTGTGTCTGCTGCACCAACTGTGTCTTGGGTGTCATGTACTTAACCACATGGTTTAACTGAGAGTTGTCTGTGTTTGGGGGCAGCATTCTCCGTTTGATGGCATGTGCATGGTGTCCATCCTTATCTACCTCTACTCCAGCGTCCAGCTCTCTGACACATGGACGGTGAGCAGCACAAGCTAGACTTATCACACATTCTCTTCCTTCGCAAGAATTAGAATAAGTCTTGGTCAGTGCAGTGATCTTGTGCTCAATGGGGATCATTCAGGATTGCTGAGCCCATGGCAGGGTTGGTAGCTGATGGAGGGTGGTGTAGTTGGTGTTGACATATTCATCTACTGATTGTGAGACCTTTAATTCATAGGGGTATGTTGTGAAGTTGAGAATAGGGTTACTAAGTCTGAGGCTGTAATTATTACATACAGTGGGCCTCCTATATGTGAACTTGCACATTTCACTGATCACAACCTTGTTCTAGTGGATGTCATTGTAATGCAGCTGTAGTCGGTATTTCTGGTGATGGCCACAGGCAGTGTGGGATATAATGCTGTCACATCATCTGATTCCCATCTTGCCTTTTGATTCCCTACTGTGATTCTCTATCCTCTCCTTATGATTTGCAATTCTTCTTTGTGATTCTGTTATTTCCCTGCACTTTTCTCCTGTGAGAGTCTTTCATTTCTTAATATCTTTCTGTTCTTTGCATGCACTTGATATAAGCTTATTGCTTTTATTTCAATATAAATATGGGGTAATATCTGAATACTAGCACAGTTCAGGTAGTTAAGAAGTATTAATTTTCTATGGGTGTAAATGAATGATGATGTTATTACATAAAGCTGGTGTTGTATGTGATAAATGTATGATTATGATGATGCTTATCACAGAAACATCTAGTTATTATTGATTCAGTTGAGAAATTATAATCAAATTTCATGTGAAATACAAGATGGAATATTAAGTTCTGACACTATGCTAGCTTAAACACATACTTCTTTATTCTCTTAGTGCTTAACATATGCATCATGCAAATATAATGAATCTTCTGTGAATTCTGGTGGCCAATAACAACATTGCTTGTTGCAGGGTCCTACCACTGTACGGCCAATGCAAGCACCATCAGAACTGGTCTTCCATTTGGACACCAAGATTCTCAAAGCTGTGGAGGACGCTAAGAAAGTCTTCGCTAAGGCTGTAAGTCACATTTCACTGCTGGTCTGGTATTTTCACCCTGAGGATACTTTTTCATTAGGTAGCCCTCTGCGACCTGTTTCATTTATCATAGAAGCCTTTTTGGAGTTGTTTGAGTCATTTGCTCGGTATTTATGTCATCCACCCCTTATTTGAAGATTAATATAAATCCTGACTCATTTGGTGCAGGATGAGAGCATTGAGATCTTGGTGAATTTCTTCCCTGGGTTTGGTAAAGACTTCATTCGCAAGTACAAGCTTCATCCCGACACGTTCATCCAGATGGCGCTACAGCTGGCCTACTACCGCATCAACGGCAGGTACGCTTGCACTCCTTTCCTCTGTACCTACATGGCAACGAGAAGTGGTATTTGGTTCAAATCTTCTCTCTTACATTTAAGCTTTGTATAATCACCTTGATGATCTTGCTCCACTGTAGACCTGCTCCCACATATGAAACGGCCACAACTCGAAAATTCTATCACGGGCGCACAGAAACTGTGAGATCGAGCACCTCAGAGGCCTTGAACTTCAGCAAAGCCATGCTCGACCCTACAGTTAGCGTAAGTGGACATGCATACTTCTTCGAATTACTTAATTCTTGTTATACTTAATTCTTGTTATAAAGCGCATGTGTTCTGACTTCCTTTCCTGGAGCAGCGTTAGTGGCTAATATGGGAACACAGGGATATTGACGCTATGATAGAACACACCGGCTCTTGCTAGTCACCCTATCATAACGTATACTTTTTTGATAACGGTGTCAGTTGTACCTTGAATAATTACTGTCTTGAGCGCAGTGGTTGTCAGGCTTCTGTGTTTCTGCCGGGTATGACTACATGGCTCTGTTTAATGACCTATTTCTAAATCTTCCATGCGGAATGGTTAAAGGCTTGGGTGCAGTTACAATTCTTGGTAACGTTAATTCCTTTACGTAAGCGCTTGTGTCAATCAATTAAGTTAATCGTGTTAGGATGGATGCCGTGCTTGTGTTAACTCAGTTGTCACCTCCCCCCACCCCCACCGAAAACGCGTTCAGAATGTCTTCTTCAAAGGAGAATATTCATATAGATTAGACGAAGGTTAATTTGTTACGCGTGAAAAGGGGTGTATTTCATTTACCTAAATTTGTTTAATTTTAATGTTCCAAGTGGATGAAAAATTAAGAATGTTCCTAGACCTGTGTGAGGAGGGAGAGAAAGATAAGGGTGCATGTTGTGTATGTATAGATGCATGTATGCGTTTTTTGGGTGGTTACATAATCTCTCAAAGCGTACACAACCCCTGTCTTAAGCAACTCTCCAGTAAAAAACTACCTGTATTTATTGGAGCGCTCATTACCCCAATACATCACAACCCAATTCTCAACACAAGATAGGTGCTGTTAGATATTGAAGTGTTACGTTACGCTGAGTTAGCCGACCCCACACCGCTACGCACTGTAACATTACCCAATATAGCCCTCGCCCCACCCCCTACCTTAACGTAACTGTCATTTTTATCTTACCAACTTCATTTTTGATGATATGTTTCGTCTTTGTTGAAGCCTTCAGTCGACGCATGTGTCTATAACCTAACAGGAAGGCCGGTTTTAACAGCCAGTTGCTCTCTCATTTCGACGATGAGTTAGCCTGGTTGCGATAACGAAGCATGAATTTAACTGATAACACAAAATCGAGTAGAATTACTGAAAAATCATTCCGCGGCGTTCTTTAATAACTGTTGTATACGCACGGTTAATCATTCTGCTTTTGTTTTAACATTTGGTACATCATAATGCGAAAAAACTGGGACAGAAATAGAATAGGATAAGAAAGATAATTATATCGCAATTAACGCGTTTGTTTTACCACAACGTATTCTACTTCCAAAAAATTCTGCACACATTGAACCATTGTTTGATGTTAACAAAACTAGGATTCGTCCATTTCGGTCAGGAAATCATCTTCCTTTCGCGGTCCCATCAGCTGACATATGCCACTATTCAA
Source organism: Urechis unicinctus (assembly GCA_034190875.2). Lineage (NCBI taxonomy): Eukaryota > Metazoa > Annelida > Polychaeta > Xenopneusta > Urechidae > Urechis > Urechis unicinctus. Next base: position 32,969,172 of record CM067349.1, read on the forward strand.
CTAGATGAACGGTCTTCACTTGTCCCTGTAGCACCCAGTCCAACGTAATATGTCCACCTGGGGGCACAAGTAGACCACCCAGTGATGTTCTAATGCAATATTAACATTAACCCTGAAGACTTTCCTTATAAACAGTCGAACGCGCTTATGTTCCAATCGAAACCAGTTGGATAATTTATACAAACATTTACTATTCAATAGAACATAATATTAACCACTATAATGGCAATATGACGTCACCAATATGTATGCGATCCCAGTGTTCTCTCAGTAAGTTATGTAGCAGCCAATGGTATTTTGTGCGGTCGGTGCCAATTATGCTGCAATCCTCCGCAATATTGGACGCGTATGGTATGCCAATGCGAACACACGCTGGCCTCGCAACGTCTGTTTAAATCCGGCTTATGCGTGACTGAATAGCCCACCTTGATATATACAGCCACGTTTTGTGTCATAAAAACAAGATGTAGTTGAGGTCTAAAGGTAATTATTGCGTTCAGTGTCTGGAATTAGCTCTCACCAACATTTCATGAGTTGATGTGCCTATGGGTCGATCCCTCCGATTTTGTTTTTCACACAGTGATTTAGACCTTCCCATCGCAGATTTCGCTTCAGTAGATGTCTCAACTCTCATGTCTAGATTACAAGCTGCTTCACGTAGAAGTTTTGCGTCCAAGTGTAATTTGCACATTATCAAACTTCTTCTAGGCGTTTGTTGGCAGTCACTGCACTCTAGCATACTTTCTTCATCCTCGAACAGTTGTGCGCTGTAGTCGGGCAACCCAAGACTCATCCGTGATTGGTTAACAGTGGTTGCTAAGGTGATATTTGTCATTGTGGTTGCTATAGAGGCCATACTTGGCCGGCCTGGCTTTTTCGGTTTGTCTCTTTCAACAATCTCGAGAAAGACGCCTTCAGGATAACGGAGTTTGTTGGCAGGTCGAGTTAATTTTCTCATTGGACTGCGATTCTTTACGGCCGAAGCTTGTTTCATAAGCTCATCGCTTGAACTCTGAACGCATCCCATTTTATGTGCCACGGAAATGTCAAATCATATCCTTCCTCATGAGTATTTAAGATTCCAATAAATTATCGAGATGGATGGATTGTAAAAATATCCGTAGTGATTTTGGTCTACAAGACCAAGCATGCACTCCACTTGATGCGGTGACAGAGAAGCAAATGTTTTGATTAAGGCTGTAGATATCTTATGAACGACGATTTCACCTTTACTGGTGGTACCGCAGAATGGTTAGGTGCCAGAAGCACTTCTCTAAATGTCAGATCAATTGACCACCCGCTAAAGCCCGAGCTCCTTGGTTAAGTCTATGTTGGCATCGCGTGTGGAGACGCGTTAGGCCTGTAGCCAGCAATAAGGAATGAGCCTTTATGTATTTGCTCGCTGAGGCTAGAAATGTCGAGCTTAAGAGCTCTGCTCCTGACGAACGCGTCGACAATGACGTCAAAGGTAAAGAATGATATGTAATCAGAAATTAAGCAGGTTTGATTTAAGTCTATAAAGAACGATTGGATGCTGCGAAGTGGTATGTTAACATACGAACAGCTTCCTGTAGTGGGGCAAATGCCGGAGATAGATGACTGGATAAAGGCAATTTGTAGGCCCAAGTCAGATACGGTCGTAGTCTTTCTTGTGTTCACATGTAGATCGTCCCGTGAAGGAAAAATATATATAGAAGTAGCCATCCTCCATCATAAGGGCGGGCCACGTCTCGGGCTTTATTGACTTCTTGTTATGTCTATGTAAGAGGCTTTGATGGCGCATTATAGTTGGAATTATTTCAGGTTCATTTAGGTGTAATGTATTAATCCAAAAGACGGTACAGTTCAATACATACCCCCCCCCCCCAACCCCTTCACACCCCTCCACATAACTCGTATGATTTTAAGACCATGCGCCTCTTTTCGATTTAAGCATAAAAGCCTTCTCGTGATTTGTCTTTATCAAGGAGTTACGTATATGTAACTCTTTGTATATGTAACTCCTTTTCCAAAAATAGACGCAACTCTAAGTGTGTTTATTTGCATATACCGCAACACCACCCTTTTTTCCCCTGTTGCGCATTTCCTATTTTTTTGGCAAAAGAATTGGTTGTTCTTATTCAGGCCAATTTGTGTCGTATCTCTCGTTGAGATATCCATTATTCTCCACAATGAATAACATGCATCGCAGTTTTGAAAGATTCGACATGTAATTGATGGAATTCATAAAAGCACGTACGGGCGATAATAGAAGCTTGAGATCAACACCCCAAGTATCCAATGCTCTCTTCATCCCCCCCCCCCCCATTGTTGTTTGCATTTTCTCCATGTTTTACTCAATGAGTGAGGCTGGTCATGGTTGTATGTACTGCATGTGTGTACAGAGCGAGAGGCGCGTGGAACTAATGGTGGCTGCCATCGACAAACATAACAGCAATATGGCGCAGTGCATGGACAACGCAGGTAATTAATGACATCAGCTAACGATCTCGTCTGATGACGATTATGATACCCATGGATTATGTAAATAGATGATCGGACTAGCCCTGCACGGACGTCTCAAGATGATTGTCATTTCATTGCCTATCGACGTCCTGTCGGGCTTCGTTGAACGGTGGTGTATATGGGGTGTTGTAAATATCAAGACAAACCTACAGCGGTTGGCTCTCGGTCATAACAAGACCCATGGTGGCTGGCTGATGACCTCTTGCCGCCGAGGCTTGATACTCTCCTCCAAGTGTGCCTCTTATTCTATATGTAAGTGTTGGGTTACAACAACCCACGAGGCAGTGGGTGGTGTACGGAGGGTGTGACACCGACTGTGAAGGGCCTGTTAAATCTGCTTCACACGTTCCAAATCTGCGCTTCATCGCACGTATGTTGGCGCTGCTACATTGTTATCCAGTACTTCCAGGAATATTTACTGTTGATTCAAAACACGTTCACTAGGAATGGAATTTGATAAACACCCTCATTGAGGTGATTCTGCCTTTGACCTGGCTAGAGTAAATGAGAGTAAGGTTAGGTTTCACCGTGTGCCAAGAATCCTGGCTACGTCTATTCTGTGGGACTGCACACGCATTTAATCGCCTTCAGTGGTGCTATGGGGGTCTGGGTCACATTGTTGCTATATTGTATATAAGTGTTTATATGACCCAAGATGGTGGAAGCAACATGATTGACAGGTGATTGATGATAGTTGGTCCAAATTCTCTTTGTATTCACTGCTTAATTTACCTTTGTATTGATATTTACTTCAGTTCATCTTCTGACCTGATGTTGGAATCCAAATGGCTGACGGGTTCATTCTGGGTATATGTGACCCGGTTCAGAAATGTCTGCTGTACTTATTTGCGAATGTCTTTTGTTATTTATATTGTTCTGACATCTGCACTCTTGTTTGTTTGAATTCTAATCCTACAGGTTGTGACAGACACTTATTTGGCCTTTCCCTTATTGCTCAGGAGGAAGGACTACCAACCCCGGAGATATTCCTTGATAAGTCATTCACCAAAAGGTGAGAGAACTTCATGGGTATTTACCCAATTAAACAATATTTCCCATTGAATGGAAGAACTGATTATAGTCTGTTCGTGTGAAGTGGCGGAGGGGGCAACTACATCTTATCGACAAGCTTTGTGGGATATACTCCCGTATTTGGTGGAGTGGCCCCCATGTGTCAGAATGGTTACGGCACCTTTTACAGCATCCAACCTCAACAGTAAGTACTCATTTCGCATCTCTTTCACATTGAGTCTGACTCAATTAGTTACTTTAATATGAAGTGGAATTGCCAGTGCCATTTGGAGGAATTCACCTAATAAACCGCATGCTCTTCGTGGTAAAGTCGCGTGAAACCCGCTGCTCTCTTCTTGGCTGGATCTGTGGTGTATTTGCGCTTTGTCATAAGCGCTTTGTCATAATGGTATAGTGTTTTGTGGCAGTGTCGGTACAAATCATAACGGTACCATGATTTTTCACCGAATATATACATCATAATGTCTGCCGTTAAATTTGCCTTTGAGAACTTCGTTGTTGGAGACTCGCTGCACTACTTGCCTTTCCCATAAATTGGTTTTCACAAAGATACTTTTGTATGATGAGCACTTCTGTGAAGCGGCCATTGAATATGAAGCTCTTTGTTTTTCCATGATATGTGTACATAACTCTTATACTACCCACTAATCGGTGTATTTGTCCGGAATAACCTCTTGGTAGTTTAGTCGGCATCTTTTAAACCACGAAGGGTAAGCAATGAACCAAATCATTTACTGAGACTATACAGTTTAGCTCCTTTGATCCCTGAACATTCACCGCAATAGTTTTATGGTAATAAGTCATGTATCTATTGTTAAATTGTCCACCTGTGTAATCCACCATCCCACCACCAAGAAACTGAATACCGAAAAACTTAACGCAGGGCTGCAGCTGGCTATAACTGTCTAAACGACTGCACCTGGCGCAGATGTTTGCCATTTGTAATGTTAGTTTACCCCGAGGTGGGTCGGTCGGTGTGCCATTTTTCTTCTCTCAGGCAGGTATATGACCTGGCTATTGGCTGTTGAACTTCCGTACCTCCTGACCTCATTATCGCTCACTCCACGTGGTTATGACTATTTCATCCATGCTTTCTGTGTCAGGTGTCATTGCCTTCATTTCTCAGGACAATCACCGAGGGTTCTTGGGTGTAATACATGCTGTTAATTGCTATCCATGCTCTGTACTGCTATATAGTCTTACGCTATGCAATATTTGAGTTGTATGTATGACTTAGATTGGAGAGGGCTGTATCGTGTTACGTTGGGTGGGGTGATTCGCCCTGGTGAACTGATCTATAGAAAATAACTCATCTGAATCACTTGGTATACGCTTATGGAAATCGGATGTAATGATTTCTCGAATCACTTCTAATGTTTTGTAATCACCCTTTTGGACGTTAAATAAAAAGCGACTCGTACATCTGTCTTGAGTGTCCTGTTTAGGACATTAGTGCTCGTGTTAGGAACAACCTACCGCTACAACAATAGCCTGGTCATTAACAGACATGTGGATATCCCTATCTCCCATTTAGCTGACGTGTACGCGTACCTACGTGCGTCCTCCGCACCTGGTTGCCACACCTTCACCCATACAAGTAGAAGCAGATGTGTATTTAACCCCTCATAAGATGTATTTAACCTCAGACACCCAGGTCAAAACACAACTTCATCCCCGAGGATACTACGATGCTGTAGTTCACTCCAGAACACATGTCGATGGTCGAGTGACAGCTTGTAGAACAGCGTGGAAAGGTAATAGCCGACAATCGGGTAGTAAGCAGTGGTAAGAGCCGACCATGAGAGCTGGTAGTGTTGATTGCTGCTCTAGATTGCGGAATATACAAACGGTGCCAAGTAGGCCGAGATCAAAGAAAGTTATTTTTGCCATGTTTTGTCTCTCGTTGCGAGGCAGAATGTTTTGTTACCATGACCGCGGTACGCTGTTGAGAACAGGGCCACAACAAAAAGCGGCTTTTGTTGGAGTTGGGTCCGCTTGGGACCAACCAGGGCGTCTGCGCCGGAAGTGTTGGCAAGTGGCGGTTCAAAAAGCGATCACTAAATTGATAGCATCCGTCTTGAGTGCGTTATGTACGGATTGCGCATGCGGTTCCCTTGCTCACATAATCCTTCCTTGACCGAAATAGATCGTATACTGTTGGTAGATGGTTTGTGCAAATGAGATCTAGAATCTTAATTCAAATGTATAAAACCATGTCATATTGACTGCTCTCCGGTTTCAGAGTGTCTTTCTTCATATCATGTTGGACCGCCGACAAAGAAACAAGCACGGCCAGGTTGTACGAGGCCATCCAGGCGTCACTCATGGACATGAAGGCTGCTTTAGAAGCAACAGCCCAACCTAAACCTAAGTTATAAATCATACCCACATTGGCTCGATGTACACCTACTAAACATTTGCTCAGTTCAGGAAACAGTATGAATAACACAACTATAGTGATATTTTATTGTATTATTTATTCTCTTACAAGTAATTATGACTACTATTTGGTTCGTTCAAAATGAGTTCCATAATGATGTAAGTCTATATTGGTAGACTGACTTTTTTCACCATATCATAATTAAAATACTATGGTCCTTTATGTCTGTAGAAACTATGAGTTTTTCTCCTTATGTATAGCAAACATGCAATATCACTGATGTTGTTATTGTTTTAAAAAATCCTATCAGGTGTAGAACTGTGGCATGTTTAATTTGTTCTATGTAAACCATACATGTTATTGTTATTTAATGCTGATTCAATGCAACTTTATTATATAACTCTTTAATTATTAAACAATTACATAACTATGTCAGTGGCTGCATAGCTTTGATCCACTATGAAACCTGGAATACAAGACTTAAATGAGGCCTTGAAAAAGTTGACTGGAATGTCAGAGTGGACTATGCCCCTACAATGTATGGTTATTGTTTTTGATAAAACATTTTATAACACAATTGCTAATAGAAATAAATTTACTAAAGTTAACTGGGATTAGTTTTATGCACTTCGTGCGTCTTCCGTCACTTTGGACGACTGTTCGACGACGCGTTCTCTGTGTGGTGTGCAAAATCGTATGCCCATTTTTTTATGCCAGTATTTTTATGCACGCATGCGTGGTCTTGCTCAGTATAGTTTCTCGTGTTTCCCATTATTCGATCATAAAACCCACTTCAGAGAGGGCATGCGTAAGAACTAGATTTTTAGCAACTGCACTTGCGCCTTCTTTTGATCTCGATTCCACCAAAAACAGCATATCGTCTTATCGTGCAACCATTGGTAACTTAATGGTGCTTTTAAGAGGTCATTTAGTTTTTATGCTTCCTACTAGAATTATAAATACAACTTAGTCACAAAATAATATTCTCCATTTGAAATCGAGACTAAGTTGAGGTATTTTAGTAGCAATGCGCATGTCACGCATATACGAGTTTTCGAGTGCTTGTAAATGGGCCACATAAGATTTTATTCGTAGGTTCCTCCTAACACTGGATTGAATCAAGGTAATGCTCAACCTTTGTTCAGCCGCGGCTGTTGAGCAGAGCTTATCATTTACCTTTGTTTCATGTCCGTCCATTCGTTATCTTTTAGTGGTACGTTTACATATCAAGCAAGCTACCATCCCCAAACTGCAATTATATTGATGGATCCGTGTAAACTCAAAATCATGACATTTGACCCCTAGGTAATTTGGTAAAAAATGTAAAAATTCTCGTGTACTTTATTAGCCCAATGGAGGAAATTTTGTATGGCTTCTTATAACTTTCCTTAGTCGTTCCAGATAGTACATGGATCCCTCTGATGTTGATAGCTCCTTGTCATCTAAAAAATAGCTCTGTATAACCTTTGACCCCTGTGTTATTGGAGAAAAATATCATGTGCTATGTAAACTCAATGGGGAGTAACATTTGCTGTCATGTTTTATTATAAAGCAAGCTAGCTGCCGGAAATTACACATGGACCACTCTGAGCTATTGGAGTCACAAATGCATTTTGTTTTATAGATATATGTGTATTCAGACTTAAATATCGAAGTTTCATTACCTATTTACGGTATCTTTAATCATCCTTCATTCAAGTTATACAATCTACCTTTTTCATTTCTTTTATTGTACGTTTACTCGTTATTTAACTTTATATGTCACATTTATTCAATAGGAAGCAATCTTGCAACCCCGAATCACACACACGTTTTGTGTCAATATATACTTGCAATCTGAAACAAACAGCTTTTCATGACCTCAGTTGTAATGATAAACTGATGAAAAAAAACCTCTTGCAATCAATGTGGTTTAATAACCAAGCCAATCTGACATAAATTATGGAATCGTGACCACTTTTAAGTGAGTCATTGAATGCAATTTAAAACAAGGAAAATTGTGATATGGTCCTGATATAAAGTTTTTAAGTAAATCATGTAAATTATCACAGAGCTTGGAGGTTTTTTGGCCTCTTGTGTGTAGTGACGTTCTGTGTTGTTTTTGTGCGGCTTTCAACATGAGCTTTATTTTTGTATATACTTCTGAAGTGCCCTATTTGATACACTTGCGCAGTAAATGGGCCAACCAATAACAACAATAAATAACCGGCCATTAGTCGCACCAATTAAACAAACATGAACACCTGTTGTTAGCCTCACATCCACAGATCAAACTAATATGTCATCGCGTAAGATGCTCGGATGATGAAGTCGAAAGAAGAGTTTGACAATTCGGTGAAAGCGTACTTGATGAAGAGGAGAATTCAAACGCTGGGTTGGTTGGTTGTCCTGACCTCGATTAGTGAAGATGCTTCTGTCGCTTACTAGAGTACTCAGTAAAACCAACTTCAAAAGATGCTATTATTTCCCCATTCCCCAAATCTTTCAAAGGAGGCAAAACTTAGGTCTGCTTGCCTGACACTTAAACTGGATGCAAGCCAATGATGTGTTGCGGCTGAAAAAGGTGAACTCAGGGATCACTTGGTGGCAACGGGCTTCAAAGAGGAATTTTGGGATGAAGAGCATAATTTTAAGTTCCTTGCAAAAACATACCAGCTTGTTTAACTGTAAGCCCAGATTTTATAACGTGTACGAACAACCGGTTGCATAATGCATGTTATTTACGGGCAGGTGTCTTCATATCATGTTTGAGCATCGGCCAATCTACGTTTATGTCGACTTCCTGCGACGCCATGAACACGTGACATAAGGCCTTATGAATATAGTGTGATGTTTGCATACACGCATTTACTCTGCCCGACGTTCCAGAATAGTTCGCGAACCCCCCCCCCCCCCAAAAAAAAAAAAAAAGTCCACGTAAGTTTTGAAACGAATGTTGTCATCATAATATTCCGATAAATATGCCTAACGATTGTGGGAGCTATTTGGGACTTGGGCTGTCGAATATGTCAGCATAGCTTAAGGATCAGATGACCGCGCATCTTGATTACTTTCACAAATATTCCCATACTATACTTAATTATCCGATTTGTTTATAAAAAAAAGTATGGTTATGGATGAGTAAATGCATTTTATCGGATGTGTAGTTTTGTCAAATAATTGCTAATCTATCCCTCCGTGATATTGTATCTAAAACACGCAATGACCAGAACGGTGCTTGAAGGGCAGTTATAAACATCACCACAGAGAGCGAGGGTCAACAGAATGAACGTTTGAACTTGACACGGTGTAATCAGGCGTTCTTTGGTGATTAATGAGGTCATTTACCAGCTGCTTGGTAATAAGTATACATTTTTAACCATTCTGCTGTCTGTGTAGCAGTATCTAATGTAACGCCAGCTGTTGGACTTTGCCAGGACACGCGATGGAAGTTCTTCGGCCTTTTCGTCCGTCATCGTCTGTAAACAAATGCGCCCCACTTGTTAGACCGTAAATTCACCGAAGGATATTCACATGGCTTTTAGCCTAACTGCCTATTAGTCATTACGAGTTCGTTGCGTAGTGAGAAGTTTGGATCAGCACGGTGGTGAAAGGGCAATACAATCATTTATTTCGTGTCCTTGACTTCCACCTATCCTCTAGTTCAATTGTTCTACATCCTACGCCAGCAACTGTCATCTGTATGAATAATGCGTAAGCGGTCAAATTAATTTTAACACTGGCGCTAGATCATACCGTTATGATTGTGGAGGGGCAACAGCCTATCGGTTGGGATTTTCCCGTGGTCGATCTTTATGAGTTGAGGGTAGGCAGGGGTCACAGAGTTCACTCGCAAAATAACGAATAATCCCAGGTTCGGATTGCTGAGTTTCACTTTGCAGCTTGCCATGCAAATTATTTTCACTGGGCTCGCCTAAATAGCTATTGATTTACAAGATACCATCATTCCTACTATATTGAACGTATATAAAAGTATTACAAAGAATAAATCTCTCTATTTGGATTATTTAACTACAGACAGCACACCAGTAAATGTGATCTTCTTTTGCGTTTGTTAATATATGATATGTGTTTATTACGAAAGTGAATCAGAGTAAAGCAATGAACTGGCTGGCCATTAATGCAGGCAAAACTCCACAATACACTTCATGTTGTAAACGTTGGTCCCGCACCACCAAGTGGCCGTCAGGGAATGCTTTGCCGTCGTATATGCCTGCTATCACATCCTCATCACTGGCCGCCACACCGCCGTTTTTTCGTTTTCGCTTTCAAACGTGGTTTCGTCACTCATCGTCAGTCGTCCTGTGGTATATCTTAACGGCATCTCCTTAAGTTAAGCAAGATCTGATATCCGCTGGCCAGCTGGACTGGCGCAGTGCGCTGTTTTCGCTGTCTGCGTACACTCTTAAATTACATAACAGTATTATGCTACAAATGAATGAACACCGAGTTCTGCCTAGGTTAACATCAACCCGGATGCAAGTTGCTTGGCAGAACAAATCACATCATTAACCTTCACGCTTCTACATATGATTGAGGCTTGTAAATATTACAACCATAAATTTCTGTTTTCTGTGAAATGCAATTGCTAGTAGTTGAATGGGCAGGATGTTGAAAAGTATAGCATGCATACTATGCTCTCTCTAGTATGCTTGTTTCACTCTGTTGTGTAATATTAGACATTCTGAAAACCTTCACAAATGGATGTGCGCGTTTACCGGAATACGTGACGTCATTTGTTGTTGTTGTTTTGTAATCACACTTCCAACACGAGATACTGTTAGGTCATAATACCGCCAAGTAGACCATACTAACGGACTTCCTGCGTGATATTGTCTCCCTCTAGCTGCCATCAGTTCGAGCTTCAAGTGCCTTCAACACCTGCTTATTTCATCACTTTCCGCGTAAGTGCAAACAGATGAGCAATTATCCTACATCCCGACGAACTTCTAGCGTTGTACATCAGAGCCAAGAGGACTTTTTCATCCCTTAAAATGTTGAAGTGTACCGTGGATAGCTAAATCCACCTTTGTGGAATGGTTGTATAACTGCGAGAGATTTTGACTCTCCATGCTGGCAACCGCGCAGTCCAAGTTTGGGCCAAAGATATGTATGTCTATAAACCTGATTAAGATGTTATCAGTAGGTTATGGTGTATCCGTTATGTCAAAATTTATGTAAATGCGCAGATTTACAAAGGTCAAATTGTGTACAAGTAAATGTAGCCAAATGTAAATAAAACCGAATGATATCTATCGCTGTACAAGGTCATGGCACAGGGACATGTAGCATTAGCATGCCCTTGCCACTTTCGTAACCATTCATCATCTCAGCACCACTTGTAATGTTCGCGTTCGTCGAGCAGCTGTTATCGGCTGTTCTGTCAGCTGCTGTCCTGCTGGGGCTATGCATTATAAGCTTGTCAACTCACTGCGCTTTCACCAAAAGTACTGAAGCCGGCATTTTACGCACAAAAAGGCAGTGCCATTCATTCGACCCGATTGCTGGTTTAAACATTGATTTTTAGTCATCGAAGTCGATTAAAAAAGACCTCCCACCTGTCAGTCTGTTGATATACCGTAATGAATCTGATTCGCTGAAACACCTCGTTTTGTGAGGGATTTTAACGGAAACCTTTCGAGTTCCGCGATCCTGAGTAATGCATCAATCATTGTCAATTGAACGTTTAACAACGATAACTTAGTGACGGGTAAGGTATTGTCATTAAGATTATAGAGAAGAAGAGAAAGCTGTTTTCATTCAGTGATCACTCATTACGACAGCAATGATAAGCGTATGGCCAGATAGCGCTCGGGACCAACAAGGTCAGATTGAAATAAGCTAATCCCCACGCACTGTGGGCGTTGGTGTGAATAGTCAGTACAAATTTCTTATAGTTGTGAAATATTACTTCTATTAGAATTGTACCGAAGACGTAAAGTAGCACCTGTTCTTTGTGACGGCGTAATAATGAGAAATTGGCCTCACAGAGCGGGTCTGTCAGGTTAGGTGTGTTAGCTAATGAGGTGTTGATGGCCCAGCCGACCACCCACAAAGCCCCAACTACTGTAAGCAGAATACATTGTGATACTGTGTTGATTATCTTGGTATCAGAAACAAACAATCCCCATTTACGTGTGTAGATTTATAGTACACATATGGAGGGAATTCTGCTGAGATAACCACACATTGAACACATTAACGCTAAAGCTGCTGTAGACAATGCCAAGCTGTGGGATATAGCTAAATGTAGTACCATTGTTTTCAGGTGTAAACTTCCTGCGCTGCAGTGAGCAACGTGTACCGGACCTTAGCGCCCTATCAGTACGGAATGGATCTCTCGACATAGTGGGGGTATGGTGGGGCATACAACAGAGAAGCCGGTCATGTCATGTTACAATTAACGAGAGATAAATGAGCGTTCTAGTTCTGCTGTAGTTCATGTTGATGTCATCTGGATGATCATTACAAATACACTTTTCATTCCTCCCGGTGGTGCTGGTGTATGGTTGTGCTTTTGCATTCGACGAGATAACAAGTATCGGGTATTTTCTGTAAACCTCTTTCCCCCCGGGAATCGTAGCTGGTAAATGCTGAGAAGATTGATTCATAGACATAAATCTCAGCAAGTGCACGGCGCGGATTACAGATGACCTGCTCATCCGGAACAATCTGAATGATTCCACCAGGCCATATGACAGACTGATTCATTTTCCCTCTGTAATCTGCACAGACGATGAGTTACCGACACTCACCTGTAGTCATATCACAGCTTGGTAACTCCATCAAAGTCAACGCGAGCTATCTTACCAAACTCATCACTTTTCGTAAACAAATCGGAAGATGATTGGGTTCACCGCCTTCGTTTCCAGTTCCATCTACAAAACATATCCCCAGGGGGGCGGGGCGGGGGGATTAACCGCACCCATTAGCTTTGGAGGTAAGGCATGCCATCCTACGAGATTTACATCCCACCAACAGATATTTTATCGGCCTCATAATCGAAACGCCGTGTTATCGTCGTATACACATAGTATTGAGAACAGTGTGTGTTAACGGTTCTTACCTGGGATGACTCGAGCTTGATCCACTGGTTCTTACCTTTAATAACTCAGAGCTTGATACACTGGTTCTTACCTTTAATAACTCAGAGTTGATACACTGGTTCTTACCTTTAATAACTCAGAGTTTGATACACGGGTTCTTACCTTTTATAACTCAGAGCTTGATACACTGGTTCTTACCTTTTATAACTCAGAGTTTGATACACGGGTTCTTACCTTTTATAACTCAGAGCTTGATACACTGGTTCTTACCTTTTATAACTCAGAGCTTGATACACTGGTTCTTACCTTTTATAACTCAGAGCTTGATACACTGGTTCTTACCTTTTATAACTCAGAGCTTGATACACTGGTTCTTACCTTTTATAACTCAGAGCTTGATACACTGGTTCTTACCTTTTATAACTCAGAGCTTGATACACTGGTTCTTACCTTTTATAACTCAGAGCTTGATACACTGGTTCTTACCTTTTTATAACTTTTGATACCTGGTTCTTACCTTTTATAACTCAGAGCTTTGATACACTGGTTCTTACCTTTTATAACTCAGAGCTTGATACACTGGTTCTTACCTTTTATAACTCAGAGTTTGATACACTGGTTCTTACCTTTTATAACTCAGAGCTTGATACACTGGTTCTTACCTTTAATAACTCAGAGCTTGATACACTGGTTCTTACCTTTTATAACTCAGAGCTTGATCACTGGTTCTTACCTTTTATAACTCAGAGACACTGGTTCTTACACTGGCTTGATACACTGGTTCTTTTTTATAACTCAGAGCTTGATACACTGGTTCTTACCTTTTATAACTCAGAGCTTGATACACTGGTTCTTACCTTTTATAACTAACTCAGAGCTTGATACACACTGGTTCTTACCTTTTATAACTCAGAGCTTGATACACTGGTTCTTACCTTTTATAACTCAGACTACACTGGTTCTTACCTTTTATAACTCAGAGTTTGATACACTGGTTCTTACCTTTTTATAACTCAGACTTGATACACTGTTCTTACCTTTTATAACTCAGAGCTTGATACACTGGTTCTTACCTTTAATAACTCAGAGCTTGATACACTGGTTCTTACCTTTTATAACTCAGAGCTTGATACACTGGTTCTTACCTTTTATAACTCAGAGCTTGATACACTGGTTCTTACCTTTAATAACTCAGAGCTTGATACACTGGTTCTTACCTTTTATAACTCAGAGCTTGATACACTGGTTCTTACCTTTAATAACTCAGAGCTTGATACACTGGTTCTTACCTTTTATAACTAACTCAGATAACTCAGAGCTTGATACACTGGTTCTTACCTTTTATAACTCAGAGCTTTGATACACTGGTTCTTACCTTTCTTATAACTCAGAGCTTGACACTGGTTCTTACCTTTAATAACTCAGAGCTTGATACACTGGTTCTTACTTTTATAACTCAGCTTGATACAGTTCTTACCTTTAATAACTCAGAGCTTGATACACTGGTTCTTACCTTTAATAACTCAGAGCTTGATACACTGGTTCTTACCTTTATAACTCAGAGCTTGATTGGTTCTTATACACTCAGAGCTTGTTGGTTCTTACCTTTAATAACTCAGAGCTTGATACACTGGTTCTTACCTTTAATAACTCAGAGCTTGATACACTGGTTCTTACCTTTAATAACTCAGAGCTTGATACACTGGTTCTTACCTTTAATAACTCAGAGCTTGATACACTGGTTCTTACCTTTAATAACTCAGAGCTTGATACACTGGTTCTTTTACCTCAGAGCTTGATACACTGGTTCTTACCTTTAATAACTCAGAGCTTGATACACTGGTTCTTACTTTAATAACTCAGAGCTTGATACACTGGTTTGATACTCAGAGTTTGATACACTGGTTCTTACCTTTAATAACTCAGAGTTGATACACTGGTTCTTACCTTTAATAACCTTTATAACTCAGAGCTTTTGATACACTGGTTCTTACCTTTAATAACTCAGAGCTTGATACACTGGGAGCTTGATACACTGGATCTTTAATAACTCAGAGCTTTACACTGGTTCTTACCTTTAATAACTCAGAGCTTGATACACTGGTTCTTACCTTTATAACTCAGAGCTTGATACACTGGTTCTTACCTTTATAACTCAGAGCTTGATACACTGGTTCTTACCTTTATAACTCAGAGCTTGATACACTGGTTCTTACCTTTTATAACTCAGAGCTTGATACACTGGTTCTTACCTTTATAACTCAGAGCTTGATACACTGGTTCTTACCTTTTATAACTCAGAGCTTGATACACTGGTTCTTACCTTTAATAACTCAGAGCTTGATACACTGGTTCTTACCTTTTATAACTCAGAGCTTGATACACTGGTTCTTACCTTTAATAACTCAGAGCTTGATACACTGGTTCTTACCTTTAATAACTCAGAGCTTGATACACTGGTTCTTACCTTTATAACTCAGAGCTTGATACACTGGTTTTCTTGATACACTGGTTCTTACCTTTAATAACTCAGAGCTTGATACACTGGTTCTTACCTTTATAACTCAGAGCTTGATACACTGGTTCTTACCTTTTATAACTCAGAGTTTGATACACTGGTTCTTACCTTTAATAACTCAGAGCTTGATACACTGGTTTAATAACTTAATAACTCAGTTCTTGATTGGTTTACCTTTAATAACTCAGAGCTTGATACACTGGTTCTTACCTTTCACTGGTTCTTTCAGAGCTTGATACTGGTTCTTACCTTTAATAACTCAGAGTTTTTACATAACTAATAAGAGCTTGATACACTGGTTCTTACCTTTAATAACTCAGAGCTTGATACACTGGTTCTTACCTTTAAACTCAGAGCTTGATTGACCTTTAATAACTCAGAGCTTGATACACTGGTTCTTACCTTTAATAACTCAGAGCTTGATACACTGGTTCTTACCTTTAATAACTCAGAGCTTGATACACTGGTTCTTACCTTTAATAACTCAGAGAGCTTGATACACTGGTTCTTACCTTTAATAACTCAGAGCTTGATACACTGGTTCTTACCTTTTATAACTCAGAGTTTGATACACTGGTTCTTACCTTTAATAACTCAGAGTTTGATACACTGGTTCTTACCTTTAATAACTCAGAGCTTGATACACTGGTTCTTACCTTTAATAACTCAGAGCTTGATACACTGGTTCTTACCTTTAATAACTCAGAGTTTGATACACTGGTTCTTACCTTTAATAACTCAGAGTTTGATACACTGGTTCTTACCTTTAATAACTCAGAGCCTTATGCCCTGGATCGCACGTTCAATAACTCAGAGCCTTTGCCCTGGATCGCACCTTTAATAACTCAGAGCCTTTGCCCTGGATCGCACCTTTAATAACTCAGAGCCTTTGCCCTGGATCGCACCTTTAATAACTCAGAGCCTTATGCCTTGGATTGCACCTTTAATAACTCCAGCCTTGTAACCTAGTATTTACATCTTTTATCAAAAGGATATCTTTACCCAGCCACACATGGCCCAATATTACCTAAATTAAAAAGTATTTGTCTGAATGTTAATCCACGGAATGGCATTCTGTTGTTATATTCTATGGTCGTGATTGAATGGATTAAAACGTACCTGTTAGTGTAGCCACTCATCGGAACTCCTGCTCATTTGCCTGTTGATGATACAACACCTGGAGCACTTGTCTGTCGAGCCTGCATATGAACGGTTTATACAGGCACGGTCTCTCTATCACACATCGCATCATGCAAAACAAAGTCAAGAGCGGATTTCTGAAATAATCGAATTAGCCCTTCAAGCGAGCTAGCTAAGTTTCATGTAGAAACCACAGATATGTCTTTGACTTGAAAGTCTGCTACACAACGTTCCTGTCAGAAAACGTAAGTTCTGTCACTGTCTAATGATGACAGTTGAGTCAAACACATCCTTTGTCGATTTTAAGGTACATTTATTTGGCTATGCTAATGAAGCCATGTTGCTTAAAGACCACCCACTAACTCCTGCGAACAAACAACTACAGCAGATGAGTAGATCTTATTCAGTCCATTATCTTCCTATCAGAAACAATAAATTCCCCGTCAGCTGTGTTGATGGATCGGACCCACCTGGAGTGAAGCCCTGTAAGTCCCGCGCTGGTTACAGGGCAGTCGCACAACAGCTTTAGATATTCCACGTATCACACTATCCATGATATATAGCAATCCGATTAGGCAGACGCTTTGTTTTCATCGCGAGTGAGTTAATGCTTCCTGACATGAAGCGCATCAATCAGCGATACTGCGATGCTCGATGTGTTAGCTCATTCGTCCAGGATGTGTATTGTTTATAAATTTTCTTTGGCTATTTTGTCGGTACATGTGAGGACTAATGAAGACGGTAGTTATCTGACCCAGTTTGCTTCTGTATTTTCTATGACATGGGCGTTATGTGGTTTCTAATTGGCAGCCTATACTTATCGTTAAATCTGGATCTGTTAGCGTACTCCTGTGACACAATTAGCGTAAATCTCCCCTGGGGACCCCATCCCCATCAGTAGCTGCTTATTTCTCTGTGGTGCCCCATGCAAGCCGTAGTATGCACATCATATATTCTGCACATTAGAACCAAAACAATATTAATCACAGGTGATATATGCTTCAGAAACGGACGTGTTAAGGAGCACATCTCCTTCAGAAACGGACGTGTTAAGGAGCACATCTCCTTCAGAAACGGACGTGTTAAGGAGCACATCTCCTACCCATCCATGGATGTTTCGTTTTTGCCTATGAGGAACATTCTGTAAGATGTACAATATAGTATACCGTCAAATGTACACAATCATTATCATTCATATGGAGGTTTTAACAGATGTTGATCGAATTCTAGTCATGTATCTCTGCTGCTTTGTACTTAAGTAATCCAACCTCGTGCTATGAATTAACCTCACCTTCCGAATATCCGAGCATGCCGTTCATTTAATTACTATATTAGACATATGTTCAATATATTTACCTTCAAGGAGAACTTATCGAAGATGCAAAGTTTATTTACCAGACTCAAGATGCAATACTCCATTGAGTTACACACACTGACTCTTGTTTTTGATATGGATTCGTGCTAGAATTGTTTGTAGGTTTTATACTACGAAAAGGTTGTGAAAGAAAAAAAATTCGAACCGCCCGCGGGGCTGATCTAGTCTGAATTCGAACTTACAACGCCAAAAACTGAAATATATGCACTGCGACGCAGCTCTTGTATGGTGGCTCCCGATGACACCGAGCAGAACCCACTCCACGAGAAACCTAGCAAATGCAAGTACAAGATTGGCATATGTTCCTTCATCAATCTAAATGGCTTTAGAGGCAAAACTCCCCTGTGATTTCAATTATCGCAGCTCACCACTCACACACTGGTAACATGACAGGGTGAGATATAGCGTTCTGATTGGGCAGGTGCGAATGTAGAGGCTTTGCTGAGGTGGAGTTCTTACTTCGTCAAATTTATCAGATAATTAGGTTACTAGGTAGAGTTCGAGATTCCCAGATGCTTAGAGACAAGATAATAATCAGTAACCGTTAATGTCCTGATTCTGACAGTACAGGAATTTGCACCACTCAAAAGATACCTGTACTGACCGGCTGGTACAAATTAATCGAACAGGTGTGCTTATTGTTTATTACCTGGGAGACATCGTGAGCTTTACCGTGAGGAATTAATGCTATATCCTTCCCTGATAACTGTAATGATGTTGACAGTTTACTACATGTACAACTGACAGGAGGATGACGCTTTATTACCGATCGCAAGTTCAGAATGAATAATCATTGTTGGTCTATGCTGATTCCATGAAAGTTAATAGCTGTTAAATGATGACATGGAAGTCCCATTTTCTGTTAACAAATGCCCCCCCACCCCTGCTTCACCATTTCCCAAACTCCACCCCACCCCGACGCAAACACGGATGTAGTCTGTAACGCATTTAGCTAACGCTCTTATAAACTCGTTGACGCAAATCCAAAAAACTAGTGCAGTAGTTGCAAGTAGTTTAATCTACACGAACACGATCTACATGGCGATCAACAATCCATGCAACAATTATCTATTGATTTAATACATCCGTGATATTGTAAACTATCTTTATAAGATCGTGTTCCGTCATGCATCGTCTAAAGTACCGATTACCACTATTGTACGGCGTGATGCAGGTGGTATCATTTGAACTCTCTTCAATCAATCTTGTTTTCAGACCGCAGCGGTCATCGAGACTATGAATTCAGCATTAAAATCGATGAGGCAATATTATAAAACGCGTCATTAACCATCGACCGACCCAGGTTTTCTACACACATACCTCTAATGGGTGCCTTGTAGCCCTCATTGCTTTTGTTAAAAATAAAACAACACAGAAAAATATTGAGCATGGATTCAGCAGCAATAGGAATGTGCATATTGATGTCATATATCAAGTTTAGTGCAATGAGAGCCTTTATGGGGTCTGCGTAATCCAAATCCATATATCATCAGCAAATAGTGGTTAACGAAGTCTATTCTCGCCTTCGTTTACTTCTATGATATCGGTTATGTATGAGGGATAAACAATTTCACATTCACAATATTTAGGCTAGTTCCTTTAGAAGTAGCGAGAAAAGTCTTATTAAGGTCGAAAGAATGTTGTGAGGGTAATTCTTGTTTCTCTTCTGTAGTGGCCTGAGCAGTATACTCAGATATATCAAGACTTCACTGTGTACGAGATATATTTATTGACTACGATACCAACACCGCATTATAACCGGTCTTATGCTGTATATATTGGAGTCGCGTCCACCCGCTTCGGATCCTTGGGGTAAGCTCCCGAAACTTGGACGCCCCTTCAATATATACCCACTCCCATGTCCCCTCATGAGACCAGCTCTACCTGTAATTGGCTGACCAATCACAGGCGGCCACTATACTGACCGATTACAACGAGGCCCATACATATTATGTCACAGTGGAGTATACCTTTAAGGGCATGATGTGGAGTTTAAAAATAAACGGATTAAACCATACAACATTAAACGTTCTATAAGCATGTGGTCTACTTCTGGACTTTAACGTCTTTCTACCATCATTTGATTTCTGCTAGGTCCTGCTTACCTGATAACAGCGAAGCACATAGTTCATTATCAGCTTATACAAAGTTACGCATAAAAGATAACTGGCTAGCACAGTATAGTTCGTTATACTTTCATTAGGAGTTCCGCTGAAGAGGTAACTGGTTCAAAGTTGTACATATCTCTTACTGGCAAGTACACAGGTTGTTAGTTCCAAAGTCACATTGGCCGCCACCAGCAGGAGTCGTCGACTAGCGTGGAGTCATTTGGAAGGCTGATTAATTTTGTAATGGTGAGACCATCTATATTTGGTAATTAATGTATATTGTTAGCAGTTTGGGCATTCAGTCATTTAAAAGGCTGATTAATCTGGTAATAGTTCGAGTTGACGTGTGTTGTTGATAGTTTTGTAATAAGTGCCGTCAAACTGAATGGATTCATATAAATGGACGATTCATCTGGTAATTGTGTGATCATCAGCATTAAGAAATATATGTATGTTCCTAAAAGTATACTAATCAACGTCGTCAACCAGCGCGACGTCATGTTTCCCGCCCCCAAGATCCCAACCACGCTAACATATCAATTCCAGTAGCTCGTGAAGACGAGTTCATTATAACATAACTGCGCAGCCAGGAGTCTCCATGTTCATTGGTTGTAATCGGACACCAAGCGCCAAATGAATAGTTCGCAGTACAATCAATTGCAAACTAACAATGCATACCGTTAATAAACCTTTGCAGTCCTGTTTCGCCCGGTATCTTAAGATTGGAGCAGCATCGAATGAGAGTTATTATGAAGAAAAAAATTTTTTTTGTCTTTCTTTCTTTTGGTTTGTTATACAAGATTTTGTAAAGAGACCATCGGTTGATAAAGAGATGTGCTCGTAAAGAAGAGAAATGCTGATTGCTGCTGTCATATATACAATGAAACAGGCTCATTAACCGCACATTCATGGCAAAAACCATATTACAATGGATACATATTTAATTGATGGTCGAAGGGTAATTGTCCATTGTACCCTTTGGTTGTTTGACTCGTATAACTCTGCGATAGTGCAGCATACGATATCATTCCACCCAGGGTATACATTGTCAATATGACATTACTTACAGTTGTGATTCGGCAATATACAATGGTAGCTGACGGCTGTAACGGAGACCTCACACGGATCCAGAACGTTAATGGAACGGCAAACACAACGTGGGTGGCTCAATTCAATGTTCAAGGCCGCTTGTTCGCACCGCAATCGTGGCCATGTGACTTTGACTATATATACAAGTTCTTGCTTCGGGACACATCTGCTAGAAACATGTCCAATGCAAAATTTTTACGATTTGATCCAGGTATCTACTATTCTTGGACAAGTCGTCAGTGGAGTAAGCTTGATTATTGTACTGACATCTATCGTGGGAAACATTCTGACGATTGTGGTGATAAGTAAGTATCACAATCTGCATACACCGAGCAAAATAGCGATAAGAAGCTTATCAATATCCGACCTCATAACTTCTGCAGTAGCTGGTAAAGCCACAAGCGCCAATCTGATGTGCACTCAGGTTTTCGCAGCAACAACGTTTTTTTTGTGTGCATCACATATTTGACATCGTTCCTGCACATTCTTCTGATTGGGGCAGAGAGATTGATGTATATCAAAATGCCATTACATTATCCCATGACGGTCACTAGTAAGAGAATCCAAGGAGCTTCTTGTTGTATCTGGGCTGTTTCTGTAACCATCAGCGCCTCTCAGTTTGCCTACTTAGCAGTTTTTCCACCTCTATCCGACGGATACTCCAATCGTGGCATTTTGATCAATCATCGGTACGCATTCACGTGTATCGCTCTTGGCTTTCTGGTGGTCAGCATTCCCTTGACAGCATTCTATCGAGAAATAATACAGATCGCCAAAGCAACGAGAGATATCATCTCAGATGTAGCACGAGTAAACATGGACGGAGATCGGCGGAACAAAGCAAAAGCAAGAGGAGTGTTGATGATTGTCTTGATCATCATCATCTACATGCTGGGATGGGGACCCTTTGTCATTATGCAGATCATAAGAGAAGTTACCATTTACAGGTACAACGACCCTCTCGTACAGCAGATTACTCTTATGTCAACAGTGTTTGGATATATCAACATGGCAGCCAACCTAGTTGTCTACGCCTGGCAAAATCAGGAATTAAGATCGGGATACACCAAACTACTGCGCACTTGTAGAACCATCAATCCAACGATCATGGAAACATAACCCGGCAACGTGACATGCATTTCTGCAACATACCTGGCTGGAGCGATTCGCTAAAGGATCATATAACAATGTTTGTGGTGACGCTAATATCTGATTATTGGGGGCCGCTCACTGGCATGCAGCTGAGTTGTATGAGTTGACTCTCATAAAAAGATAAACTCTTCGACCGTCGTCTTATGTATTGCTTCGCTGCAATATATAGGTTGACGGTGATCAGTAGTGAGTCTTTCGTTGTACAAATGACAGCTTGAAGATTTGATTTCAAAATATAGTCATTGCTATGTCGCCATGATTTAAAAACTGCAATGCAGATACAATACCGAAGTTTGCCTGCACCTTTGTAGGGAATCAATAAAGCGAGCGCCAATGTGTGTCATTGGTTGGTTGTAATTAAGCAGATGCTGATTCCTCTTTGTGTTGTCAGGTAACTAGAAGCATCTCATTTACGCCGAGAAATATCGATTCTGCAATGAGTCATCAAACGCTAGCCAACACGGGCCGTATTTTGTATCCTTACCATTGACGCTCGCAGGAAGCATAATACTAATGTACCCAATACCTTGGGGTAACCATCTCTACAGACTTTACATGCAAAGCTAATACTGGCTGTTGCTAAGATTACTGTACCGAAGTAAATGCTATTTTATTCCCGAATGCTCGGTCTCGTAACTGCATTGATGGTAATCATTAGGTCACAATACAAACAACTAAGTACATTTCTGCAAACGCAATTCATGCCATCAAATTAACGCCTCATTACATTGCATTCCATTAGTTCAACCCTTAATAGCACCACACATTTACGCAAAGGAATCGATGACTTGAAGTCGCATATGAAGTGAAAATAAAAACAACAAAATATGCATCATGGCTACATGATGACGATACCTATATCCGGTCCATATTTGCAGACGAGCGTTGCAGATAGCCGCCTTTCTTATCCATTTATTCGCCGGCTCAAGCTAGAGTATCCGAAACGGTGAACCGTTGGCTTTAAAACAATCACATTGAATCGAGTGCCATTGTGTCCCAGTACCAAAATTATCTTTAACGTTAGTCACCAACCCAAATCCAGTAATCCATTCGTTACCACCCTACCATGCTCTAAGAGGCTCTAGCAATAGCGGAATCTACTCGACTAATTTATGTGAGTGAATTCCGGAAACTGTGTCTATGTTCAGTGTTATAAGTTATGGCAACTAACGTTGTTTCATACGTCATGATTTCAAACCAACGAATTCACTCAAGGAATATCCTACCTTATTAAGCATTTCATTGTGAGTTTTATAAGCCAACGTCGCTCGTCTTTCATAATCGCGGTATGTCAGCCAATAACCATCCGCTGCTCCAGAGATACGGCAAGGAATTGTCGTATTTCGCTTGCGTGAAACAAATAATTTCCGTGCAATGTAAAGTGACTTGTGTATTTACCATCGTACCTGAGTCGCTGAGAACCTGCGTTTTATGTTCATATGTCATATGCATATATCAGTCATCCACGAGCTACCAAATCATGGGTATTCCCGTGTCATTTAGTACACCAAGGCTATTTTTTCAGAAGCCTATATATATAGAAGCAGAGATATATATATATATATATATATATATAGATATAGATATATATATATAGAGATAGAGAGAGAGAGAGAGAGAGAGAGAGAGAGAGAGAGAGAGAGAGAGAGAGAGAGAGAGAGATCTCTAGAGAGAGAGAGAGAGAGAGAGAGAGAGAGAGAGAGAGAGAGAGAGAGA
The DNA here is from genome assembly GCA_034190875.2 of Urechis unicinctus. Lineage (NCBI taxonomy): Eukaryota > Metazoa > Annelida > Polychaeta > Xenopneusta > Urechidae > Urechis > Urechis unicinctus. The sequence goes on from CM067349.1 coordinate 32,993,233, forward strand.
GAGAGAGAGAGAGAGAGATCTCTCTAGAGATAGAGAGAGAGAGAGAGAGAGAGATCTATAGCGGAGAGAGAGACAGACATCTCTCTAGAGAGAGAGAGAGAGAGGAGAGATATCTAGAGACCGATCTCTCAGAGAGAGAGAGAGAGAGAGATCTCTCTCTAGAGATCTCTATATATAGGAGAGAGAGAGAGATATATCTCTCTCTCTAGAGATCATATATCTCTCGAGAGAGAGAGATATAGATAGGATAGAGAGAGATCTCTCTACTACAGAGAGATATATATATATAAGATATATAGATATATATATATACCTACGTTAATCTCTAGATATATATCTATATATATGAGATATATATATAGAGAGATATATCTATCTATATAGAGAGCTAGATATATATATATATATATATATATATATATATATATCTATATATATATATATATATATATCTATATATATATATATATATATATATCTATATCTCTATATATATATATATATATATCTATATATCTCTTCGAAATCTTTTTGATGTATGGCCATCTCTCTAAGACAGGGGTAGGCTGCTATATATCGGGTTCGAAATTTTTTTGATGTATGGCCCAGCATTAAAATTAAGACAGTAGGCTCGTTCGAAGCCTTCATAATAGACCAGGGCTAGACAATATTGCTCATCAGCTTATAATTTTGTCTTTTTCTTGGTGTCTTGCCTCATTGCTCTGCGAGTGACTTTTGCCGCCCATGTTCCCCTTATTATCGCTAACAATGCATTACTGTGCTATTTAATTTGTTAATCCCTTGTGGATATCCCTGTCCAGATAACCGATTTTCCATGGTAGTAAATTGCTCTTTGACATTTGATCTGAACGTCAATATCGAAAGCATTCCTCTTTCACATCACGTCTTAATAGTAATAGGGGAGAATTCCATTAGCTCAAAACTGGTCCCCAACCATTACAACTCTTGCAGGTGTAACAAAACCATTTTGGTTACCACGTAAAACAGTAATGTATGACCTATCCATGTAAGGGTCGCCTATAAACTAACAATATCTGGATAATTTTGTTCATTCCGTTTATCACATTAATACGCTGAAATAAAACTATATAAGTAACTCAATTCATTCACACTGTTGGTTTTGTGATAATAGTCAGGGAATGTGATACCTGGTTCTAGAATCAGTTAGGAAGTCGGGTTCCAAATTCACTCGAGCCCAGCAGGATTGGAAGATGACGGTTTTTGATTCTACTCGGTGAATCTGCTGCTCTACTGGCTTGATACAAGGTGGGCAAACGTAGGATAAATTTTTTTGCTCATCCACAGCATGATATAAATATGCCTGCATCGACATAGCTTGCTGCATATTGTTGTCATAGTTACCGCTTTCAGCTTCTGTCTACTGGCATTTAATTAGGCCATCCCTAATTTTTAATGATCAATGGTTTCAGTGGTTGCGATGTCATCATTATATCCTGTATCGTTTGACTCTTCGTCAGACGTGGTCGCATACCATAATGATTGTCTGGTTGTCACGTGATTCTTCTTATGTCAGCTGACCGAATTCCCTGGCAATTTGTCTGGGGACTAGACGCTGAACAACTTTGTAGCCTTTACACACGCAAACAATACCCATTTTGTCAACCTTTCTAACCACATTCACCACCTCAGACATGGTAAGCTGATGTTGTGTAGATTATAAAGACTCAGGACAAGCTGATGTTGGTCCTTAGCCTAAATTGACGGACGGATGCAATTAATATGTCAGCAACATACAAGCGATTCCAGTAACCCGATAGTTCAAGGATCGGAGAACTCAACTGCAAGAATATAATGAATGCCGCTTTTCTATAAGTATAATTGTTCATATTCCCTGCCTCATCTGTGTGGTAATTGGTGAATGTTGAATCTCCTCCTTGGGTTCATGATTTGAACAGGGTGAGGTCCGTAGTCGTTCACAACTTTTGACGTAAATAAACTTAAATTCGAGTCCAGTTAGTATACCCTATTATAATAGCGTTGTCACGATCCCTTACATTTGACGGGACATGATTAATAAAACTTGTAGGGCTCATAGTAGGCAAGATTTGGAGGATTTTAGCAGTAATATCAAATGTGCTGTTCATAGCTTTCCCATTTTTGTAAACAAGTTAAAAGGCTACTTTCAAGACGTAGGTGTCGTTGAAATATCGATGATTTGACGATCCGAATAAAGTGAAATGAAAACGAAATAGAAAAATCCTCCGAAATATGCATGTTTTTTGTTGGCATCGCCATGGAGGCGTACCATTACTCGCCGGTCTATTTTAAGGTCGCTGTACCTGTAGCATCACGCTCAGGGTTGTACGACTTGTCATATTTAGCATTAAGCCTAAGGTCACTTACGCATTACTTAGTGAGTTGTGAAGCACTGTGGTGCTCATAGAACTTTTAGTTTTTTATGCATTGACACAAAAAACAATTACTGCGTACCCTTATTTCAAAAGATGATCGATTAACTTCATTATCGTTGCTTTGATTAAATGCACACTTGCTTGGGCATTTCTATAACTCTCATGCTTGCTCTGGATGGGTTCTCATTTCGAGTACAAATAAGCTAAGTTTGCATGCGTCTGCCTGTAACAGCTAGAACTCCACTAGTCAGATCTACAACACAACACAGTCTCCACTATCAGTTTAAGGGGAGCAAAGGTACCCCAATACCATCCTGAATAGTGTGTTTATTCAATCAAAAAATGGGGATTGATTATAAGGAAATCATTGTCGATATACTTTGCGAGGTGGTGTTTATTCCCAGCTTACAGTTTTGTATTTTGTCAAATGTATTTGACCATTTGCAAAGTTTTGAATCGCATCTGAATGCACTAGGTGAATGCACCACTTGTTGTCCATGCATGGTATATACAACTCGGAGTTAACGATCACTACAATTTTGAATGGTTGTTGTCAATCATGTCAAAGGAATTTACCCTTTATCATACATCTTGGGACTTAATTTGAATGTTTTTAATTTCCGTTCTTGGCTCCATGGATAAATAAGGATCTCAGTTGTGTATTTAACCTTTGCAGCAGCGGGTAACAAAAAAATGATATACCACTTCTGTTTTAATAGTCATTTAAATCTGCGTTATTGCTTTGCATAGATATGCGCACATTAAAGTCATCCATCAATTAAGATGCTAAAATATGATAACGTCATTTTGATGAAGCTTAAATAATGTTTTTAGCACCCTATTTTATATTGATTATTATCTTTATTCTATAGGGCCGATTATTTAGCCTACCTGTAGTGGTAGGATATGTTGGATATGGCTGAATCAAAGCCCAGTGATGCAAAGTATATATAAATCTTCTATTGCTATTTTAGACATTTTATGATCAACTCATTAGATTGCACCAACATAGATGAGGGCCCTGTGGAGTAACGCAGACCAGAAAATACTCTATTTATCATTGCCAGCGTCGATGGTGCTCTTCGCAATTGCCTCCAACTAGAAAGACCTTATGCTATTAAGACGTTTCTTTGAATAATACAATACACGATTCATAACAAAGATTGTAGATTAAATAATTAGTAATAAATCTAATGATATCTATGATGCTCATTTTGTTCAATGTAATACATATTTAATCTAAGTTATATTGCGGAATACGTTAGCAATTTCATATTCCCGCAGGAATTCGTGTAATGCCATTTTGTTATGCATATAAATATCATCAGACGGATACACTGTATGTATATCTGACATGGCCTGAGACAGGCACGTAGGATGGCTGGCCTTACGACCAATTTCTTTTCTGTCCATAGGACCATGACAAGTTTTCATAGTGTTACATAACTGCCGCTTGATCCGGTATCACAATCAATATGGGTCGCAAATGGAACTAGTTCTTGTTCACATTAATTAAGCAAAATACTAGGCGCAGCTAGCATGTCAGCAAATGATATAGTGGTATATGACAGACATATGCTCGCAGTGGTTGCAATTTAGCATATATATATATTAGATACGTGGTGACTGGCCATCTTTTCTAAGCATCGTGCATTTTGAAATTAGTTTTAGCAGCGTGGCAGCGATAATTACAAACGCCGAACACGTGTTCAGTTCTGCACTATGACAATAATGAAGCTATGATGATTTGTTGAACACGAAAGCCCTCCATTCGTCGTTGTGCAACTGTGTCATTAAAACGCGATTTCATATATCAGCAATGTTTATGTGGATGAAACTTCATGTTGAAGGCGTTTGATATCGATAGAGATTCAAATGCTTTGCTTTGTATTCCTCATACCTCATTGAATAGCGGAGGAGAAATAAGACTAAGCAGCAGATTTATGAATTTTCAACATAATATAATCAGACAACACAGCCTTAACACCTCTGGCTGGTTCACTGAAAAGGCACATTAACGAATATGGTCTGGTCTACAGAACAGATTACATAACATTCACGCTTAAATGTAATAATCAAGCAAACTTAATCGGAAACAGTTTTGGCGTTGCGATTTTCGTCCCGTGACTTCAGATGACATTTCCATGGATTTCGTCGCCTTTTAAAGATGCACACTTTCCCCAAATTTGAACAGTTTTGACATCAAGCGCTGGCGTATTGAATACCTTATGTTTGAACCATGACTAATACATACAATGCGTAAGCTGGTCGAGATTTCCTTGGTATTGTTAAGAAATATTGGCAAAGAATGATTGCTGAGGATCATACAAGCAGCATATGTTAAACATATATGTTAAAGCAGAGGACCATACAAGCAGCGATGCTGCATATCGGGTACATGTACTACACAAGCTTCATACAAGTCAATGCAATTTTCCATTTTCCATGGAATATGGAATATGGACGTGGCTTTCAAGCTACATTCTTTGAGTATTTCATGCTTTCATTTGAACACTTATATCGCCTCACAAAACACACACAACCATAACAATTGCAGATATATCTAGCTACAAATTCCTCACAATGCGCTGGACAAGCTATATATAATTGGCCAATTCCAAGATAAACGTCACCCTAATTAATTTCACTCGACCACAACACCAATTATAACATCGCTCGCACTGCTAATATACTCACGTTCACATCACCAAACCATTGTCACAAAACCAAATCCAGTGGTTGGTGCGGGAAGACGACATACACGCAATCATCATTAGAACACGTGCGATGGATATATTTCCATCTGGTATCAACTAGTCCAATGATTCTATATTGTAGGATCATTATATTGGATTGTACGAGTTTTACTTGTGTAGTCATTGTTCTTCCGGGCATTGCTGATGTAGTCATTGTTGCTATAGGTTTTGCTGCTGGTGTTGTTGCTGTTGCTGAATGTGCTTTGAATGTCGATTACCGAGTAACGTCAGTTGATCCTGATGCTGGTGTTGCCTTTGCTCCCATTTTGTACTCTGTCGGAACAGTTGTGTGTGGGGTCGACTTTGCTGTTGTTGTTGCTGCTGGTGTTGCTGCTGAAACTGCACTTGCGTACTATTTCGCACCTCTTGGCGTTGTTCTTGCTCTTGCGTTTGATGTTGGTCGCCCATTCTGGTTAATTATGTTTAGTCAATATTATTGAATCGTCCGCGTGCCGATCCTTGTAACAAGTCACCAACGACTAAGGTAGAATTATATGGGGGTTAATTCCCTTCTTGTTCGTCTTATGCGTTTCCAGAATGTAATATCCAATCAGATATATGAGGGTTGAACAGTAGGCATAGACCAATAACATTAGTCAAGCAATCTAGTTTGTTGTGCATCGGGCCACTTTGTAATTTGTATGTATAATACGTAAATATAGCGTTACCTTTTATTTGTTGGTCATTTGTGGGTACTTAATCGGGTATTAGGACTTTACATTCAAGTATATGTGGCGATATCAAGAGAGATAAACTGTAGCTTAAATACATGATTAATGTGACCACTAATGTGCATTGAGTAATGCACTCTCTCTTTACTGATCCATCACATTAACAACTATATACTCTCGCAGTAGCGTTTTGATGGCAGTCTACTTGGCAGCATGACAATCATCACAACAACAAGGATGTCATATAGGCCCATTTCACCTGTCGTCAATTTCAGAATAAAGCATTTCGTTATGTTTTAAGACAAGGTGCAATGTGTGCACGGGCAAAAACATCAGATAGACTATTGCTAGATACAACTACTTAAATGTGAGCACATGTAGGGAGACACGCAACTGCTGAATTATAACTGCAGCCATCGATTTCTTAGATGAGACATTTGCGGTGTCGAGCTATACATTTGGGACCACGTGTGGCATATGGTATCATTATTTATGCGGTGACGACGTGCGTGGTGGGGTCTGTTCTCTAATATATATATATATAGATTATATAGATATATATAGATATATATATATAGATATATTATATATATATATATCTATATATATCTATATCTATATATATATATATATATATATATATATATAGAGAGATATATCTATATATACATATATATATCTATATCTATATGTATATATATGTATATATACTCTCTCCCCCTATTTAGAGATATATGTATATATATATATATGTCTATAGAGATCTTTCTCTATCTATATCTCTGTATATATGTATATATTTATATCTATGTGATATATATAGAGTATATGTCTCTACTATATCTCTGTCTCCTATGTTCTGTATATCTCTATCTGTATCTATCCCTGTATATGAGATCTCTTGTCTCTCTCTGTCTCTCTATCTGTCTCTCTCTGTCTCTCTCTGTAGATCTCTGTCTCTCTCTCTCTCTGTCTCTCTGTCTCTCTCTCTAGTGTCTCTCTCTCTCTCTCTCTGTATCTCTCTCTCTCTCTCTCTATCTCTCTCTCTCTCTCTATCTCTGTCTCTCTCTCTCTCTCTCTCTCTAATCTCTCTCCCTGTCTTTCTCTCCCTGTCTTTCTCTCTCTCTATATATATATCTATCTTTCTCTCTCTCTGTCTCTCTCTCTCTATCTATATCTCTCTCTCTCTCTCTCTGTCTCCCTATAGTCGTCTCTCTCTCTCTCCTCTGTAAATACACACCCTTCTAAATATACACATATACACTCTTTCGACACTAGCGCATGCAAGAGACTCTTTTGAATTGGTAGGACCTGGCTCAGGTGATGTTAACCAAAGCGAGGCTGTTCCTTAATTGCATCGATCGTGTGGTTAACTGTCCGTGAAAGACTGGTTGGATGAGACTGTATTACAATACAATGCGTTTCAACACGATAGATGCCAGATCTGTGAGTGAGCATGGCATGAGAAACAAGAGCCAAATAGTATGGAAAATATTGGAAAGTAGCCGGTGAGGCTGCTTAATGTGGAACAGCTTACATTGTATCACGCCTGCTTTGCCGGATAATTGTTCATGGACACATCAAAGCATGAACAAGGTTATAATTGAAGCATTGAGTCCGCCATAGGTTACTCAATGCTTAGACCTCATGGCAGCCACATTGGTCTTGATACCACAGGATGAGCTATTCATCTAATGACGATATCACCGCCAAGCTTATATTAGCCAAATACAACGGGCTCAATACTCTGCATGTACTAGGGTGTGCATATGCAGCTTACTTTGCCTGGTCGTGATTACCATAGTTCACCTGGTGCAGGTATAGTAATCCCGCTACCTAGGTGAGAATGCGTTGCCGAAACCAGATATTTTGTCTGTGGCTACATGGGGATAACATTGTGGTTTCTTTACCTGGGATTACTGATTTAACGCAGGTATCACATACATCCATGGGAGCGCTTGCTTCTCTTCGGCACAGTTATCAGGTCTAAGTGGGCAATGTAAGCACGGTGAGTTAGGCAGGATGCGGGGTGGTAGGATGGGGTAAGTTCAAACCTGACTGTGATCTTTCGGGATTCACATCTAGTTGCAAACTATCTAGAGCTTATATTACCTCAAGCAGTAATTCGGGGAAAATATCATGCTCAATATTAAGGCTGAAAGGGTTGGATTATTCAGCCAGTTGAATGTTACCGCTGTTTACCATTCTAGTTTACTTGCCATTGGACCTTCTGCAGCTTCGAAGAGATGCACATGCTTTAAAATTACCGAAAGGTCCATAACTTCATCATAGGCGATATTATAAATGTCACGCAATTGAGTCTCGATCCGTTATTTCATCACCATAAATAGGCCATTAATGCAGCGCTTGTGATTGCATTTCCTGTGTCGCGACTTGTGGGTAATGTTGATGTTATCATTTCATCCCACGGTTACAATTAGTCTGTTTCAAAAGTATTGGAGCCATTCTAGATTAAATTGGCAAAGACGAAAAGAAGCTTCTAGACATTTCGTCCAGTATCAGGAGGTAACCCATTGCCAGACAGATGGATACCTCATATTTCGATTCGTATGATGATTAATTTACACCATATCACGACAGACAAACATAATGGATATGGATAAGTGAACCAAAAAGTGGCAAACTGCAACATTCCAGATGATTGCTGGTACTTGTGGATGAATAAATCGAGTAAATTTTACATCTTTCCCAAATCTTTACCATTTAACTCATAGAAAACAGCATGCTGCATTACCATTGAAATGGCTGTTGTACGTTGATGTTAATAAGTAACTTATAATGGCGTACTCATAGATGACTAAATGCTGTTGGAAAGTACGGCAGTATTTCTATTATTCAGCAGTATCACAATGGGACGATTGAGTTAGTTATGGAATAAGCTTGGCTGGTGAATTGTCTCGTAGGAATAGTATGTGTGCTAGTGTGGAAGTAAACACAAAGTTAATGCGGTGTCGATCGTTTTCGAGGGGAATGTGGTTATAAATGTAGTTTAATATCAAGCCAGATCACATTTTCTAGGCAGTATCGCGGGGAAAATAAGAAGGCGAAATGTTAGTGTAAGACTAAATTGGAATAACTGATGCGCTAGTGTAATAATAAACACCATTAACGCAACCATATATAAATGGCACATCTCACTACTACCCTTATCGATGAATACTTTACTTAGTGGTAACATAACATTGATTCTAGATAGCATATACAATTGCAATTATAAGTAATGCATCGTTTTCTTCCCGCTATGACATGTGGAGGTCACTGAGGACGCATTTGACCACAGCGTAGGTAGTAGACTTCTGCTCTTTAACTCTTTAAGTTTTGTTATTGTATCATTCTATAACACGTATTGTAGATGTACAAATCTTTCAAATGAGGATGTTGTAGTTTAACTTTTATAACAAGGCCTATGTGCAATTGGTTGTACATCGATGTTTAGTACACAGGACTATTCCGGTATACTTGATATATATCATCCGAGGATATTTAGTCAGCAGAGTTTGTGTTTATTGTAGTAGCATAGCCATTGCTACTATTGTAAATACACACAACATAGCTACACAGTGTTTTGAACGAAAATAAGCCCGTCATAAACTTCATTGCCAGGTCTGAACCACTGACGAAACAATGTTGACACAAACATCATGAGAGCTGTGTACCTTACCGCCAGCTTTTTACACCACGTGTAGAGTTCCCTGGTGTGAGAATTAGAGCTGTGCTTTTCTTCATGTGAATAATGTTATTAGCTCAATACATTTAACTGTGACTGACCGTACGGTGCCAATTCAAAGGAAACGTAAAATCCATCCGCGCTACATGCTGGATAGACGCACCACTGAAGCATTAGTATTATACTCCCAATACTATCATAAATAAATGAATTTCTTCCAGCTTACATACCTTATTTATATATAAGCTATCGACATTGTGTTTGGTTTTTGACACAACGTCTAGCGATTACTTAAATATGTATCATTTATCTTATATCACCAAACCAACATTGGCACAATCGAGGTAAGATGCTCTAAAAGCAATCTTAAGCAAATGAACAACCATAGAAAATGCTTCCTGCGATGAATGTTCCGTCACAACTGACACAAAAGGCATGTTGCTATAAGCAACGTCTCATCGAAGACATTATGAGATAGTCAGGGTCCTGCTGATAGATTTGTTTGTGTTCATCTAATATATTATCATGCATTGTTACACTAACCTTTGATTATTACCACTGACACAATCATCAGTTTATACGTCAACACCCAGTTGATGCGTTTGTTGTTAGTGACATCACTGTGTTTTTGTTGAGCTATTTTAGCAAGTGATACGACTTCATTTCGTAGTGCTGTTGCTGATGTTTGTAAAGCTTTTGATATACCACGCTGTTGTTGTTGCTGTTGTTGGCGCTATACAAAAAACCCCCTCCTTTCGAAATCGTTATCTTTTCTTCAAACCCTGTACATTCAGATATTATACAGCCAGTATCCAAAACGTCCAAAATAGAAATCTACCTACACAGGAATAAATGCGATTGATGTATTTAACCACCATTGTTTTTGTAAGGTATTGCATGTCATATCAACAACATCTGCAGAGCCCATCACGGCATCTCTGAATAGGCGGGCACCTACGATTAAGGTAAACCCAATAACATTGGTATGCAAGTAACCGTTTTCGTTCTCCACGAACAGCTCTGTGATGTCTACTTACTCAATAAATAAGCACCCTAGACCTACGCCGTATGTACGCTATGTAACTGACTTCATAGCACCAGTCTAAGGTTGTGTAAACATCCCCAGAGGTAACCCATTTTTCATTGCTCATGAACTACTAATACTTGGTGCACTTCGTTCAACAACGGAGGGCATCATGATTGTTTGTCTCAGCCATTTATTGAGATACACTGCTTCATAGCTCACCAATGTCACTTCATCACTGCAGGGAAGGCGTCCAATACATAGGCAACCATGAATTGAAAACACAAGGTATTGTGCCATATCTGATTGTGACACTGAAATGTGATGTTTACTAGTGATGCTGAACAGTAGTGTGTAATATGGCAAATAACTTTCCCTAATACGTTATAAGGAAAGTACAGTCTTCAATAATTACTGAGAATAACACGGGGAAAATTAAAGACGATGCAGGTAATATTGCTGCCAGGGATTTAGTATGTGTCTCATTGTATGCCGTTAATCCACCTTAAAGATACACCCATGATACTTATCATATATCCTCATTGCACACCTGTTATGTATTGCTTATGGTTGTGAAATCGAATAATGGGGAACCATACATAGGTCATTGAGTTGAAAGTGAGAATGAGTTTTTGTACGCGCAATAATGTGAACGTGGATGCATCAGTTTGATATACTGAGACGCGGGGAGATGAATCAGGGTATTTACCGTTAAATTGGAGAAATCAGATAAAAAAAAATTGAAAACGAAACTAAACCAATTTTCTATTTTGGTTTGTAAGTTAATGAAATCTGAAATAGGGAAATGAAATATGTGTTTGCCAAATACTGAAATAGAACATGGGTTGCTTACATATTTTTTATTTGAATTCGTGAAATGGAAAAACGAATTAACGCTTTATACCTTTATATATATAAATATATATATATAAATATATATATAGAGAATATATATATATATATATATATATATATATATATATACGCTATATTCCTTTATAGAGATAAATATAAGAGAGAGAGAGATAGATATATAGAAATATATATATATATATATATATATATATATATATATATATATATATATATATATATATATATATATATATATATATATATATAGATATATCTATATCTATCTCTCTATATATCTCTATATATATATCTCTCTATATATCTCTCTCTATCTCTATCTCTCTCTCTCTCTCTCTCTCTATCTCTCTCTCTCTCTCATCTATATCTCTCTATCTATATCCCTCCTTACCTAAGTAGGTCACCCGTTCACGGCCTTCTTCTTTTTTTTTCCTATATATCGCTTGTTATTACATAAACATTAACGCTATATTCCTTTATATATATAAAGATATATCTCTCGATATATATATATATCTGCATATTAAAATATATATCTATATATATATATATATATATATAGATATATATATATATGAGATATATATCTATATATGCTATATTGATATCTCTATATATATCTCTATATATATATATCTCTATCTCTATATATATATCTCTATCTATATATATATATATATATCTCTATAGATATATAATATCTATATATATATCTATATCTCTTACCATTCCTAGCCACGAGCAGTGCACTTAAGTGTGTTACAGATGCTGAGAATAATGAGACAGACCTTGCTATTTGATGCCGCGTGCCCATCTTGTATCGACGTAAAATAATCAATATATTGATAGATATAACTTGTACCTGTTCTTACAGTACTACAATTACATAACTAGTGACTTGAATTAGTAAGGTACTGAATTGTTTACATCAATGTTGTGTTTCATATAATCTTGCGTCTATTCATCCCCATTTATATATATACATATATATATATATATATATATATATATATATATATATATATATATATATATATATATATATATATATATATATATTAATTTAATACCTACGTATACAACTCCTTGGTGGCTGTTCTAAGCGATCTGTCATGGGAAACAAGAAAGCGAACAACTATCTGTGACCACTTTGAAAGACCTCCCCCAGTCTCACGTCAGGGGGGAAACAAATATATTGCTTAGACTCAACCGTTACAAAATGTAACTGCAAGTTTCAGGGATGAATATTATCTTACTAAAGACGACCATGATATCAAACGCCTTCAACATGAACACCTTTTTTCGCATAAATATCGCCGATGTGAGGAATCAAGCAAAAAATGAACATCAGCAAGCAGTTTTGAGCTTTCGATATTATTGCACAGGGTTCAGCTATTGTTATTATGATTGTCTTGCTTGCTCTCATTGGCTCTCCCATTTCCGTCATGTATAAATACGCGCGTTTTTTTCATAGATATATATGTATATATATATATATATATATATACATATATATATATATATATATATATATATATATATATATATATATATATATATATATATACATATATATATATATAAATATATATATAAATATATGTATATATATAAATATATATATAGATAGATACATATATATATAGATAGATACATATGTATATATATATATATGTGTATATATATAATATATATGTATGTATAAATATTAATATATGGGTGTATATATATATACATTTATATATATATGCATGGCGGAAAACGTTTATTAATTGCATAACTCAGCGAAATTACTATCATTCGTGCAGTACAAAATGTTCAGACATGTTATCGGCGGTTTGAAGTGCTATCAGTGATAGTTTTGGCGTAAGACATTGCCATCGGGACATTAATATTAAGGCAGTCACCATCATCAAGGATTGATGTTTCGATCTATCGTTACACTTGTAGGAAACATGCGTTCAGTTTCTGCACCCCCTTGCGGTGTATCAGACAAGCTGTGCCGTTTATGCTGCACGTGTTGACTCGCCTTTAGCAGTGACGTAATACGCTTGCTACATTGTACGCTCTGTCGTTCGTTCATAGAATGCCGACATCGGAGCAATCCAAAGCCATTGTGTACATCAGTTCATGATTACCGTCCAAACCATATACACCAAAGCATTTTTATAATTTTGTCATGACTTGTAACAGAATGGATTCAGCGATGGCGTTGGCTGTGAATTTCGACGAATGAAAGACAATTGCTTCAGGAAGCTGTATAAAATATCCAATCCGTCTGGTCAGGAAGTAATCTCTCCGGCTGTTTATAAGGCAAGGTGGAATGACATGCGCCGTAGCATACCTTATTCGCTGACTTATTGTACATAGCCAAAGACATAGCCATAGACATAGCCAAAGACATATCCAAAGACATAGCCAAAGCACGAGCCATGTAATAAGAGAGGCTTGTAGTCCGCCGGAATCACCCGATGATGTGAAAAAGATTCCATATAGTATGCAATTTATCAAGTAATACGAAATTGATACGACCAGATCCTTCTTCTATCTACCATCCTGAACTTCTTCCCGTTAAAGTTTCTCAGTAGGACTACACTGGAATCTCAGCATATGATTATAACGTGATAGAAGTGGTCGTGCTGGTGAGGTTTTACACAAATGACGCAATAGAGTCTCGTTTCGTTAATTAACGACTAACCTTAACATAAATAGGCCATTAATACAGGGTCTATGCGGTCATTGAGACGGCGTTATTGTGATTGTAACAACCGCAACGTCAATGCACAGACTGATAGACTTTCTACTAATTGCTATGATGACGTCGAGGGACAGAACATTGACGCTTGTATAATTTTGAATGCACCCGCCAAATCATTGGTAGCGCATATTTCATGTTAAATTGATTAACAAGTAATATTGAACAACACATTCATTAAGACAAGAAGCAATATAAAGTTGTACTCAATTGTCTCCATGTGATTGGCGTGCACACATTAGAACATTCTTTTTATGTGTCTGTCTCCCATATCTTTATCAAATTCTCCAACACAATGAAGGTGGCCACAGAGATTTATGATCAACTATTTATACAATAAAGTATACAGGATAATTTGTCAAATGTTTCATGTAATTTATCACAAATAACCGCATTTCCTTATTCGTGATATTTGCACAAAGCCTGTAATTATCTTAAGAATCAGAAACTTATTTTCACTTACATTGCACAGCATAAAATGCAGAATTTATTTATGTGAGAAAAATTGAAAACGAAACCAATGTTAATTCATATTATACGGGGTTAATGGTGGCCATCCCTTGGCTGTCAATCAAGGGATGGCCATAACTAAAAAGACCACATCTGGTGTGCCCTCAACTAGTTGCTCAATCAACGAACGATATATTACTCAGTATGATTGCATTGCTTCAGGCAAACATGCACAAACACAACTGGAAATAAATGATCGCTTCATCTGAGAGTTGTCGTGCACGCTTCCTTTCGAGTAAATCATGGATGACGTCATTTACAACAGCAATCAAGTGGATCGCAGATCATCTGTTGCCAACGATGGTTCTTATGTAACAGTTCATGCAGCTACTGTTGACGGAGACGTCGCTGCTGTTGGTGGTGATGGTGCTGACGTAGAAGCCTGTGACCGTCTAGACGGTGATGAGTAATTGTGGTTGTGATTAACACTGCTGCTTCTTCAGGATGGTGCCACGCATGTTCTCTGTTACAGTTTCCTCTACGACTGCTATTCTGCAGCAGGGTAATGTTGCTATTAGTGTTGCTCTGTAGTTGCGCCTCAGTTCAAATTTGATGTGAGTATGCCGGAGGTTATGTACGTTATAACCCTCTAAAAACCGTAGAGAGGCGAGTGTACTGGAAGCTTGTTAAAATGGTTTATGTTGCTATGTGGGTGGATTATTTGCTGAAAGCATCCGGTGAAAGTTTGAAAACATCACAATGTAAACACTGCATTAGGATTTGAAAAATAAGGCATCTGTTGTTTCATTCAGTATAAAAGAAATGCAGTCGTTATTTCGTGTAGTAGACTGAAAGGTACAACCCTGTATCAGGACAACGGTTCTGGCCGCTAATTAGCCACTTAACTTGTAAAGGTCACCGGTAGACGACCATTGTATGCAATAAAAGACGTAGATTGCAGTAATGTTCCTCTGTCATATGTAGGAGGCTCTGATGCGGTAAACAGCTGGTTAGAAGGGGGTGGTGTTGCAACGAGTTAGCTACCTCACATGCGATCTAAGTGGCATTGTATATTTATTCAAAGTTCGCATTAAATTGTTTATGTCGTTTGACCTGCCGTATTCAAACCTGGAGTAAATTAGAGAGACCTGTATTATGATCAATGTTTGCATTTGTATGATTGTTCTGTTTCCATTGCATCATTAGAAGTAAAAATTTCATTGTATTTTTTAACTATAGTATTCACCCGGCAGTAAAACTTGATATCATGAGCAATGTCTGCTGGGGTACATTCAACTTCTGCGAGGAGCGAGAACGGAAAGCTGTTTTGTGAATATGCTAGTGCAAATGAATCCTAAATAAAGAGCCGCCGTCATTTAAGGCTAGCCATCATCTTGGTTTCCAAACAAACCAGATGATGAGCTATCAAAGAAGCCAGTAGGTGTTTTTCTGATCGTTTCGCAATCCACTCCATCGTATGCATACCTTTGGCGTGTAAAAGCACACCTGCTACGTGATGCACTACAATTGGCGTCTAGAGGGATATCCTGGCATTTTGTCATCAGACGATCTGGTGCCAATTGCACTTCCACATGCACCAACTTGAACGCCACGTTGGGGGTTGCACCTAAAAGCCCACGCCAAATGTACAAATGAGCTGCCAGCTCTTTGATAATTGTATCTAACGTATTGAGCTAAATCATACCCTGATACCGACATTCGTCGATATCAAGAGAGAATTGTTAGTTTATTTGCTAAACGGGCCTATCTTTCGTATGGTACGTTGGAAAAGGTATATTCAAAGTTAATTCCAGAGAAAATATTTTACCATGTGTAAGTCGGAAAGATTCATTGACAGCTGTCTAATCCAGCTTACTTTAACCAGCTCTGGATTGAGAGTGGAAACAGTATTTATGTTGAACGGTTTATGTCCGTTTAACGGTTTCATTAATATGTAATCGTTCACGTGAACAGTTGGATGTCTGTGTTAAATCAACAAAGTCATATATTCACCACCACTGTGTTGAGTGCCAAATTGATAGCAAACCTACCCATCACCATAACGTACCCTCTCGGTCATCAGTTGATGGAGTTACCCCCTACAGCTGATATTAATTATAAACCCCAGCTTCCCAGATCCACGAGTGACCTACATGTCACCTGCCACTTCACCCCTCTCCTCATACATACCCCATATTCCAGAGCCACATAGCCATCCTGCCCAGGCAACGCCCGAAGGCCCCAACCCTCACAGACCTTGCATAGAAACACAAGAAGCTCATCGGCCTCTTGCAGTGTGAGAAAAGTCAACATGCGGCCTTCGCGCTGCTGACACAATTCTTGCTGAGCGCATATTGTCGCCCTATCTTCAGCTGATACTTCCTTAAACTTAAGCTACACTTATTTTTTCAAGTGACTTTAAATCCAATCTCCATAAAGGACTGCCATAGAAGCTTGTACAAAAGGTACCAAATAGCTTTGTACGTACGTCGGTGCGGCAAAAGCCGAATCTGGACATCAAAATGTTAGTACGATAAAATAATTCTCCTACAGCCTTTTCGATATTCGCATCGTTATTTTCATAACCAATATTACTTCCTAGATGAACAGCCTTAGAGTACTTTTTTTTAAAATGGCTCCATTCAGCCGTAATTCGAGATTGGTATAACATTGGGGAATATTGTAGCACAGCAGCATACTTTTATCACTATTGAACATTACATCGTAATTCTTGTGCGTATTCTTCGCATATTGAAATCATAAGCTCGGCAGTAGTGACTGAGGGAGCAAGGAGTGTTAAGTCGTCAGCATATCCAAATGCATAAACTGATGACCAACATGACAACCAACATTACTACGTTCAAGACGATTAAGCAGCTCATCGATATAAATACAGAAAAGAATCGGCGATAACACCCCGCCCTGCTTTATGCCATTACTGCATTGGAATGCCTCAGACACATCAGAGCCCTATTGAACTAACAACGATTGGTTGAAATACATATAAAGGAGCAACTTAACAATAGTAGGACACAAACCTCTTTTGAAACAATTTAACATAATTTACCCTATCAAATGCCTTTGATGCGTCTAGCATCACAACATAGCATGGTGATTTTTATTGACATAAAAATTAATAACTTCTTGAACTACATAGGTACACTGAGAAGTGGAATGGTCTGGTTTAAAACCAAACTGGAGGTGACTGGTGCTTAGAACATTAGAATACTTTGACAAAATAACGTTATCTAAAACCTTGCCTGCAACACTACTCAGCGCTATCGATCGATAGTTATTGCAGTCACTTGCCATGTCTTTTTGTTTTTCAGTAATGGAACAATCACCGATCTAGTCATTTCAGTGATATACATGTAAGGACGTACAGGTCGAGTGTATGCAGGTATAACATTACACATCACACCTGACATCATCTGCCAAGTTATGAGGCTATACAAACAGCATCACTTTGGTACTTTTCATTCTTAATTGAATTTAATGGATGCACATAAACGCTACATACGATATGTCATGATATCCGCGTTACTCTCGATTAGTTTAAATATGTCATAATAACGTCTGTTATTCATAATTGTGTTATTAGGTGTCAACATATCGTCGCCTGTGAATGACATATTATGATGATTTATGGCTGTTTCGTGACAGCAACGCGAGTCCGCACACAAAATCAAATTCCCCGTTAATGGACTGCAAAAAACGATGTAGGCAAATTAATTGAGGCTGCAAGGCATTAAGCCCACAACTGCAACAGTAACCATACTGAGGCTGACTGAATATACACAGTTCTTACTTCCGAATGTATTTTCGTGATTATTTTACTGCCATCTATCGTTAGTAACATACTAACGATTCTGGTGATAAATAAGTATCACATTCAGCTTACAACGAGTACCATAGCGATACGAAGTTTATCGGCTATTGTCTTCATAATAAAGAATCATCTTGGCTTAACTTATGCAGTAAAAGGTGAAGAGCTATAGTCAAGCCGATGTGCACTTAAGCAACAACAACACCATATTTCTTGTTGTACTTCACATACTTGATTTCTTTCATGCATATTGGTCTGGTTGGTTTATAGTAATTCGTGTATAACAAAATACCATGGTATTATCCAAGGACATTCACTAGAAAGATAATCTATGGAGATTATTCTAATCAGCGCCTCTCATTTTGCCTACATATCAGTTTTCTCAAATGTGTCCGACGGATGTTCTAATCGTGGCATTTTGATCAATCATCGGTACGCATTCACGTGTATCGCTCTTGGCTTTCTGGTGGTCAGCATTCTATTGACAGCATTCTGTCGAGAAATAATACAGATCGCCAGAGCAAGGAGAGATGTCATCCCAGATGTAGCACGAGTAAACATGGACGGACATCGGCGGAACAAAGCAAAAGCAAGAGGAGTGTTGATGATTGTCTTGATCATCATCATCTACATGCTGGGATGGGGACCCTTTGGTATTATGCAGACCATGCGAGAAGTTACCAATTAAATGTGTAGTAAATTGCTATTGTCTTAGCAGTCTTTGGATATATTAACATGGTTGTCAGCCAAGTTGTGTATAGTCTATACTTTGCGAGAACTAAGAAAGGGGTAATCAAACTACTGCAAACTTGCAGAGAGATTATGCACACGGCGTGCAAAAGGGGAACTAGGCTGCCTCAGTTGACTCAGGATCTCACTTTGGCAACGAACGGCGTAAGACCATTCAAATCTCGTACGTATTGCTGCTCTGTCATGTAATCGCCACATAGTGTTGATATCTTTCCATCTTAAATGACTTGAGCTTTATTTATTTAAACAAAACTAAATTATTGTAATACCGACATAAAAGCATCACAGTTACCGCCGATAAATTCAACAAACTCATAAACAGTTAAATAACTCCTTGTTAAGGGTTCCATGAAAACTCTTGCGTCGATCTGTGCCTAAGGCAGTTCGATTTCCACCATTACTCGATGCCAGGATACCACAAGACGCGTTGGGAGTATCACTAAGCCTCGCGCTTCGACCGAGAAATATCAATTCTGTGATGAGTCATTAAACACTGGTCGACATCGGGTATATTGTGTAGTTAGTATTGCTGACGCGTACCGTACCGGATGCGGCACAACGCTGTCTGAATAATGCGAATACAACCATATAAATCTGACAGCAACGTGAGAAGAAAATCGATCAGTAACAGTAGACAATCATATATTATGTATGGCTTTTGTGAGCGGCTGTTGGTTTTCATGCGAAACGTATGCTGACCATTGTAAGTTTACTGCATTAAAGTTTATGCCGTTCTGTTGCATTCGTTTATTCTAAGGCTAAATTGTGCGATAGTAACTTTCCACAATTACGTACAAATGAAAAGAATGACCTAAAGTAGAAAATAATGACAGCGTAAGACCCGATACGACAACATCTTCGATGTAAATAAATGCAACTTTCCACAGAGATAAATTTCAGTTTCATAGCTACCCCATCAGAATACAAGTTGATGATTGTTGAATAATCTACATGGGTTCCTGGTTAACACAGGATGAAATCTGTAACAATTCTTCAAATCAATAACCTTAACTTCGAGTCAAGATGGTAATTTGAATTATATTTTCAGCATCCTGATTGCTTAAAGTTTAAGTTGATGTGATTTAAAAATCGTTCAATGCAATCTGTAGACGCTATAAGAGCTTTAGTAAAAATATAACAATATGTTGCTTCTAGTTTTCATATAAATTTTGAAAGGATTTCAATCGAGTAATTTTCGCTACGTAATAAAATGAATACGACGAAATCACTTTTATTGTGGCCTCAAAAGTTATATTAATGGTGGATTACTCAGTGTAGTGTGGCATGCTATACTTAAGCCCAATTCACATTCACACTCCACTTCTTTACTATTGCATGAATTAATTAATTAATTAATTAAGACCTGACTCATATCGACCTAGACGCAGCGCATTATTTACTGCGCGTAATGTTATTGGCTGGGCGATTCTACATCAAATTGATAGCAGACCCGCATATCGATGGTGTGACAAAAGCACATCTAACAGGATGAGCTAATGGTTTTATTGCTCTAGTCACTGTCATTACGTCACAGCCAATTCAGCCGTGGTCAATGAGATTCCCTTCACAACGCTCCCCAGCAACGGGGTGGGGCGACGGCGGCGGCGGCGATGGATAAATCACTTGTACCATGAACAGAATCACAGACGCTTGGATCCCCATATTTGATGTCCAAGCGCCGATCCCTTAAATATATTGATTAAAACTGCGTCCGCAAACGAAGCCAGTTGTCGTTATACGGGCGCTTGTGATTCCATACCTATAATGCTTTGTATACATACACATTGTACTACTTTGATTTAGTAGGTAGATATCGATTGAGAAATATCAGTGTATACATTTATCAGGACAGGTTCATTCACCGCCAATGTCTAAGGGGTAATGGATTCAAAGACATGCCCAGACTCAATGAAACATCGCCATCTCACAATCACGCTCATTCTACCACGATATATCGACGTAGTGACGTTTGTTCTGTCTATTGCGCAGTAAGAGTGTGGGTCGGTGTGTTGAGTCATCTCCAACTAAACCGTCAGGTGCTGCTGTACGCGATGACGGCATATAACTTCCCCTGTCCATATGGAAGAATTAATATTAATTCTGTTTATTGCACCATCTCTTGCATTGCAGCATTTCATTAACAGAATGAGACCTGCGACATTTCCTGGCTTCTAGGTCCATTAATAATGCTGACTCATCGGAATGACGGCGAGTTAATAGAGAGAGGACACGCACTGTAAGGATAGACTGTCACATTAGGTAACGTTCAATGGAACTAGCCTTGAATTGTTGTGCCTATTTCTGTGTACCTGAATTTGAAATAAAGCGCCGTTACCTGATGTTGTGATCCACCAGGCAGTTGATCAAGGATTTGATCTGTACGCTAACAACACTACGCGCCAGCAACTGAGCTGTTTTGCGGTGCATTTGATTAATGTTATGAGCACCACGATGGGGATTTACTTACTTACCGCGATGTTGAAGCGGTCCTCAGGCTGGATTATTACAGTAAAGAGCCATCCACTTCTTATCAGTTGACATTATTTAGACACAAAAAAACCTCGTCTCAATTGTGTCGCGTATGACTTCCATTCTTGTGGCAGAGGTATGCAAACTAATGTAACCAAGGGCTTTGTGGCGATTGGACGATGATGCTGAAGAGACTACCCAAATATCGTATTTATTCTCATACACCGCCGTTAAGATATCACCTATTTATCCTCCTTAATTCACAGGCGTCAAACTTCGAGCTTAACAAGTTGCGGTTGAATGTAGGATGAGCTCATCAGTTAAAGCTTCAACGGTTCCAGCCAGGTACTATACTCAACAGTTCTCATGATAGATGGACGATGAATAACGCCGTATTGCATCGCGGTAGTTGTAATGCTGGACAAGTGGGCAGAGCTGACAGGTGGGTCGGGCTTACAGGTGAGCCAATATAAGTCAAATTCAGTTGTAACTGGAAGTAATAGACTATAGTGGTACACAGTGGCGACCTACTAACGTAATGTGGCATGTTGGCAGAAAGACGCTCTGTGCTAATGATACTCATATCTGTATATCGTTGTTTTATCAGCTGCATTAGTTCAAGGATGTAGCACGCAACCTATTAACATGAATCACTGAAGCTTGGCGCTCTGAACAAATGATGAATATACCTTTATATCTGTATCAGTTCAGGGTTGTTCCAACGAATCTATTTACATATTTGCAGGTCGAAACAAGGTCGATCTTCATTCATAGTGAACTGAACAATGCATAATTTGTTCTAGACTAACATTGTTTATCAAGGACAGACGCTTCATCACGCATTTTAGTATCATGAAATTTGCGCATCCACGTCCACATTATCAAATTATTGCCTACACTTATAATATGTGAACGATCACACCTTGTTCAACTTCCTCCCGTTCAATTACACCAAATACAGCAAGGACATTGATTAATGAAATCTTTACCACCTTCAACCCAATATCCGAAGGTACTGCATCATTTGATCACACATACTATATAATCATCAGCAATGCCTCATAGATTTGTAATGAAGAGATATCATGTGTATCATTAATCAAATTTACAATAAGTAGGTATTTCATGGGCAATGAAATATGGGAACATCCCTGAGGACGCTTACATAGCCTCATTCTAGATGAGACTCACTTGATCATATCCGGAACTCTTACTGCCTTTGCCACTGCAGCTGTGAATTGTTTGCCTGAGTGACTAGATATAGTTGTCGCAGGAATCTTTTCAGTTCGCCGGTTCATATTAAGTTGTATTATCAAATTTTGCAATAGTATTATAAATTTATAATCAGCGAAGACTTTATAATTGACGGCGTCACAATTAGCTTTGAAGGATGCTGTTAGTTTGGCTATATAAAACTCGCTTACTTTTAGGGCTCGGTCATTGATGCCTCGCGCAACAGTATCTGATGTTGGATTGGTGATATTAGATTAATGATACATATTTGAGTAATGGCGAGATGTTTTTACAAAAACGAAAAACAAAATGGTTGTTGATAACTGCTGATGTGTAGCTGTGGTACATAAGCCTGGAAGAATTTATTTACTTAAGATAGTTTGGTAACAATAGCCACGTAATATCCCGTGGTGTTGAAACCTGATAGCTATTTTTCCATGATTAATGGTGGTTGCGGTGTACTGGCTAAGCATTCCATTATTATTATCAACATACGCCAAGAGATGCTAAGTTAAACTTAAACTGACAGCATTGCCAAGCTAACATTTTTGTATTACAGTTTAATATTATTTTTATGCAATCATCAGAATCCGCATATTTATGACGTTGCACATTGGGGGAGCTGACCGTCATGTAAAGCCATCATTTCGGCATGCAACGAGCTGTATATCAAATGAGAATGGCGATAGGTGGCGTAATTGCCCAAGGAACGCCTCTATGGGAACATATTTTACCGGGTGCAAACTTGAAATGATCAAGACACTACTTTAAGTAGTGAATATTGTGATAATTGTTTCTGAAGCACAATTCGGGAGGAGAGAGAAAGTGGGAAAAGGGAGTTTGGCGAGAGAGAGAGAGAGAGAGAGAGAGAGAGAGAGAGAGAGAGAGAGAGAGAGAGAGAGAGAGAGAGAGAGAGAGAGAGAGACAAAGGCAGTGAAACTGACGACAATAAGAAAATACAATAGACCGAGAAAGATGCATATTCAAGGTGATATAACGTGGGAGAAGTACAACCGGGAAGAGGGGGGGGGGCTTCTTTTTGGTATGGCATCACCTTGTTATCATAACAAAGCTTACTGTCATGATGTACATCATTGAGTAAGGGCTCAGATTCGCACCAACAAGTATGCCATGGAATGACCAAAACACTACTTCAACAAGTCGATATGATTAATATTCCTTGCACACAATCCGGAAGGAGAGGGTGGGGAAATGGGCTTTGGTGAGAAAGAGGTGGAGTTAGGGAGGAGGTTGTGGGCAAAAGCAGAGAGAGTGAAAATGATGACAATGAGAAATAACAACAGACCGAGACATATGTATATTAAGTTGAGATAACGTGGGCGAAGATCCGTTGGTGAGTCTTCTTTTGCGTATGGTATCACCTTTGTATCATAACAAAACATACTCCGTACGCGTACAAGCATACACCTACATGTATGTCTTACCTGTCCGTGACTCATCTGGCTCTGATCTTATCTGCTATCTGCCCTGGTGAGAATCCGTTTTAGAAACGCGAGCAGCTGGGAGTGATGTTAATTTGACTTCCATATTTAACGCAGACATACAGTCATTCACAGGAATGTTTACATCTCGGCGGAACAGTTTAACGGTCGTATAAATGTGTCTATGATTACACTATGTGCTATGTGTTAGGGGCTTGTTGGAGGTGGCTGGGAGATATGGTTGTCCGTTCCGCCTGGATGCCATGGTGTCATCTTCTACAACTTTTCCTGTTGGCTCTACTTGTAAAAATGGCTATGGTACAAATACGCTACACAAAATAATAATACAATACATCGATGAAAATGAATGTCTCCTGTGAATGAAAGTGTGTGTTACATTCCCATTGATAACATGTCTCATCGATGCAATTGTCGCAGTGTAATTGATATAGCTTAGAAGACGCAATAAATATCTTCATAATAACAATCTGTTCTATTTGATATAAAGTTGAAAGTCAATGGTATTATTACTGAACGCATGTTGGTTAAGTATTTAATAATGACCAGACAACAGCAAGCTCGACAAAACATAGACACAAATAAATAGACACATTCAAGCAAGATTCGTTGCAATGCCAGCTGAAAGGCACACCTGTAGGAGCTGTAATGAACAATCTTCATCACCAAGCAACAAAGAAATCACTGTATAAGTCGTTCTAACCGATAAATGCTAATATATTCCCGATGCAGAGCAGAAATGCAGGCCGCCACATTTCGTGTTAACCATTAACTTCATCCCCAGATACAGCCAACATCAACAGATGAATCATTCATACATATGTAACCTCGTAGAGGGTATTATTGGGCTGAACAGAGAAGGTTGTCGCCACTGATCTTTACCCTTTAATTTACGAATATTTGTACTTTGAATGGATGTTGCGAGACAAAGATTGAATGTCCATGGATATAAAGTGACTGATATGAACTTTGTGTCACGCGTGCGATGTTATTTATTGACAGAGTTTTGTATTCTCGTAAACACTGGTAATCGTACTGCCATGGTATTGATGCTTGAGAGTATAATACCAATGCTTCAGTGGTGTGTCTACCTAGCATGTAGCGCGGATAGATTTTACATTTCCGTTGAATTGGCGCCGTACGGTCAGTCACAGATGATGTGTTTAGCTAATCACACGTAGCTAGTAAGCCACCACGATGAACATTGTTACCTGTCAGTGGTGTTCCTCGGGGTTCTCTTGCATCATGCTATACAAGTTTTAATGAATTAGCATATTTTGTGTAAATAGGTGAATAGAACTGCATAATTGTTGTGTTCTATCAATGAAATAGTACATATCAATGAAGGAAATAATTCGATTCATTCATCAACAATTACGAGGAATTGTGTCGATTGCTGCAGTTTGCCACATTTTTGTTCACTTTAAACATTGTTGATTATAAACGTCGTTTTGTTACCGACCATCTATACATAATGCCTTCCAATGAAGTCATTGTAGATATGTTATGAAGCAATGTTATTCATTTTCGATTTTAGCAACAGATATAGGACAACACATTTCGTTGCTTTGTTATGTCCATTGTTTCTCGGCAATTTAATGTCATGAACACGAATGTAATATTAAGACAGTCATTTTAAATGCGCGCGGCATATATTATTCCAGAGCACAGAAATATAATATATAAACCTTATTCTGCAGACAAATAAATATCCTTGGGTTTTTGTTATCATTCATGACAAACGTGCGCATCGTCACCGCGTCCTCTTACAAGCCGCCAGGGTTGACTCCTACTATTAAGCGATGATTAACGTTATTACTCTGGTCGACAAGAAGTGCGAATTCTGCTTAAGATGCTCAGACACAGTTTGCTGTTCTCGGTCAATATACAGGAGTGCATCACACCAAGCACGTTAATACACTCTATCTCTCTATTATCTTAATATATATCTCTAAATAGTTGCGTTGAAAATAGATTGCTTGACTAATTGTATTGGTATATGCCAAATTTGCAACCCCCATATACCTGATTGGATATTACATTCTGCAAACACATAAGAGGAACAAGAAGGAAATTAACCCACAGATGAATGTACCTTTGTCGTCGGTGACTTGTTACGAGGATGGGCACGCGAACGATTCTATTATATTGAGTCAACATAATCAACCAGAATGGACGATCAACATCAAACGCAAAAGCAAGAGCAACACCAAGAGGTGCGAAATAGTGCGCAAGTACAGTTTCAGCAGCAGCAGCAGCAACAACAACAACAACAACAACAACAACAGCAAAATCATCCCCACACACAACTGTTCCGACAGAGTACTAAATGGATGCAAGTGCAACATCAGCATCAATATCAACTGACGTCATACGGTAATCGACTTTCAATCGATATGCAGCAGCAGCAACAACAACAGCAGCAGCAACAACAACAACAACAGCAGCAGCAGCAACACCGGCAGTAACAATAGCATTGGTAACAAACACCGCAGCCGCAAAATCAGCGACAACAATGACATCGGCTACAGCAGTTAACCATGTGACTTTTATGATATCAGCAACAACAACAACAGCAGCTCGAAATGAAGTCAATTGCCTATATAGCTGAATACAAGACAATTGTTGATTCTCATTATGAATAGTGGAAACGCGGTTCTCGCGCTCAGGTATGCAAGACCACTTACCCTGTCAACAGACTGCGCAAGTTGCTTTAGCCTTAAACAAACTGACGAAAGTTGACTTATACGCGTTGGCATATATGTATGCATAAGTCATCCTCCTAGAAAAAGGAGGCACAATGCATTCCAATATAGTATTCCTACAATTTGGACTAGATGGAATAGTGTATGGCAGATGGAAATATAATCATTTCAAGCGTTCTAATGTTGATCGTGTGTATGTCGTCTTCCCACACCAACCACTGGAAGGAAAAGGGCCATCTGTCATGGCATGAATCGCTCAACCTAATACATGAAGCCAACGACGAGGCAGTAATCATGTAAATTATTCCGAAGACATCTGTCGTTCTAACTATCGTTGAACTTGCTTTATGAATGTCATTTCTATCATCTAGCTTTGTGACCCTCGTTTGCTGATGTAAAGTGTTAGTATGGTAGCAGTGCGAATGATTTAATGTCGGGTATTGTGGTTGAGTGCAGTTAGTTTAGTAACGTTAATCTTGGTATTGGTTAATGAATGAATTCACATAGCTTGCCGTGTATAATATCAGGACTTAGTAGCTAGATCATTTAGCAGTTTTTCTGGTTGTGTTTGTTTGGTGAGATGATTAAATGTAGTAACGATAGTGTGAAGTACTCGCAGCCTGTGGTTTATAAGCTACGACAAAATTCAATGGAAAAGTTAATCGAAGAGCATGAAGCTTGGGATTTGTATCAGTAGCTGATATGTGGCACCGCTGCCTGTATGGTTCTCTGCTTTAACATTATTTCTCTCAGAAATCATTCTTTACCCATACTGCTCCACCATACAAAAGGAAATCTCGACTATGTAACACAAATTTACGAATAAATCATGATTGAAAATTAAGGTATGCAGCCGCTAAAGAGCGAGTACTCAAATCACGGGACGAAAATCGCTGTGTCATCGTCGGTGTACGTTCAAGCGTTATTTTAATCAAATCTGCTCTGTACGATAGACCATACTCGATAATGTGACATTTTATCAAACCAGCAGTGAAAAGTTCATGGGCCTTTGAAATTGAATCATGGTCAGAGGTGCATGGCTGTGCATTCAAATTATATACCATATCGATCGAATCTGTCTAAATAGGTGAAGACAATTTTCAGCTAGCATTCCATGCGACACTGAAGTAAGACAGATAAACACAAGTCGAACAGTGATCAAGAAGCCAACCAGTAATGGGTGACACATACTTTCAAAAATATGTCGACTTCCATAAATCATTCCCGAATATGAATACACATTATTAAAACCACGGATGTTTGAAGGCTGTGGGATAATGTTCTTCTCACCTTTTCATTGCAATAGTTGTTAAATGTAAACAATACTAATAGCTGAAGGCGTCGTGCACTTCATCACTTATGCAGCAATTGTTTCTTAACGGGCATGCGCTAGAAACCGCCTGTTGGTGGACATGTTGAAATCTCTGCATTCTGCTTCGGCTTGGTTTGTTAATTCCTCAATTTGGAATATATGGCATCATACTCATATCGCTATTTACATCAAACGCCATCAACATGTTTTCTTCGCATATGCATTGCTGATATATGTAATCACGTTATAATGACACAGATTCGCATCGGCAAATGAAGAGCCTTGTTTTCCTGCCAATCATTGCAGCTTCTTTATTGACATCGCGCAGAACTGCACAGGTGATCCGACCATCGTGATTATAACTTTCACGCTGAGTGAAAGCTAATTTCAAGATTAACATCCCAAAATACCACGTATTAGATAGATATTTGGGCGTTTATTGCTACTTCTGTGAATATACCTCCGAAAATATGGTAATAAATAATTTGCTATAGCTAATATATATATATATATATATATATATATATATATATATATATATATATATATATATATATATATATATATATATATATATATATATATATATATATATATATATATATATATGTATATATATGTACATATATATATATATATATATTGATGTGGTTGTTTCCTGTTATTACTAATACTACTAAACTTTGCAATATAACTTATACTTTATATGTCGTACACTCTTCATTATGAGCATCATAGGAATCACTTATGCCAAATCTCATTATTTGATGTACATTATGGAATGTATGATTCAGTGTGAGCATTAACGTGCTTGGTGTGATGCACTTTATACTAATCCATCACATCAACAATAATATACTCTCGCAGCAGTCGTATATTGATCGTGAACAGCAACATGAATCTGAGCACCTTAAGCAGAATTCGCACCTGCTGTCGACCAGAGTAATAACGTTAACCATCGATTTATAGTAGAAGACAGCGTGGACTTTATGGTTCACTATCTATGCAGTTGCGTAAGAGCACGCGGTGACGATGCGCACGTTTGTCATAAATGATTACAAAAAACCTCTTGTCAGACAACCAAGGATATTAATTTGTCTGCAGAATACGGTTTCCTGAGGGGGTTTGCATTTATATATTATATTTCTGTGCTCTGGAATAATATATGCCGCGCGCATTTAACATGACTGTCTTAATATTGCATTCGTGTTCATGACATTAAATTGCCGAGAAACAATGGACATAACAAAGCAACGAAATGTGTTGTCCTATATCTGTTGCTACATTCGAAAATGACTTACATTGCTTCATAACATATCTACAATGACTTCATTGGAAGGCATTATGTATAGATGGTCGGTAACAAAACGACGTTTATAATCAACAATGTTTAAAGTGAACAAAAATGTGGCAATCTGCAGCAATCGACACGTAATTGTAGATGAATGAATTGAATTATTTCCTTCTCAAAAATGTACTACTTCATTGATAGAATACAACAATTTTGCAGTTCTATTCACCCATATACAAAATATATGCTAATTCTTTAAAGCTTGTATAGCATGATACAAGAGAACCCCCAGGAACGCCACTAACAGGTAACAATGTTCATCGTGGTGGTTTACTAGCAAGGGAACACTAACCGTTGTACGTTGATGTAGATAACTAACCATTACACTTATATTGGTTGCCTACATTTTTGTAACCAGAAATGCCTGTATTCGTTCAGTATGGTCATAAATTACTTATTACTTTTTTCTTTTTTTTTAAAAATGAGATGTGTTTATTTTTAGTCATTAACTTGGCTGATGTCGTGTTGCTTTTCTAATGCGTACATTTTCTTGATTAACAATGTTTGTATTCTATCATCGCGATCGTAGACGACTTAATGTTGTCAGAAAGTACAGTAATATTTGTATTATATAGCAGTCTCGCAATGGGATGGTTTTTAGAAAAAGTTTGGCCTTTGAAACCCTCATGTGAATAATTTAATTGATTATTCCAATCTTTTTCGATGGTAATTTCTTTATTTACTTTGCTTTACATCAAGCCAGATCATACCTTCTTGGAAATGCGACCAGGGTAAATTAGGTAGCAAATTAATAAATAATATTAAATTGGTATAATTGATTCGCTAGTGTAACGATCAACACAATTGAAGCAACCATATATAAAAAGGCACTTCTTGCCAGTAGCACTTGCGCCCTTTTCGATGCACACTTTACTTAATGATATAAATACATTGATTCTAGCTTACAAATGCAATTGCAATTGTAAATAATTATTCGTTTCATCCTAGCTATGGTGCATGCAGGTCACGAAGGACGCAATTTACCACAGCTCTTTAACTCGGCTCTAATTGTGGATGTAGGGCAATATAACAGCAACTATTTCGAATCATTTGTCGGCCAGATATCAGGGCCCATTTCTAATGTAGAACTGTGTAGCCGCATAAAATACATACAGCAAAAGAGAAAAATCTTTTGAGATGGCTCGTCTCAAATAATTATTAACTAGAACGCATAGGTAGAGGGATATTGATAAAAAGCCGGAGTGGAAATTCTTTTATTGTATCATTCTATCACCCATATTCTAGATGTTAAACTCTTCCAAATGAGGATATTGTAAATACTTTTCATCACGAGAGTCATGTGCAATTGCTTGTACATCGAGGTTCGTTTAGTACCCGGACCGGTCCGGTACAAGTCATACACATCATCCGGTAATATTTTGTCAGGAATCCAGATTTCTTGTCGATTGTCGGAGAAAAGTCACAGCTACTATTTTAAATGCACATTACACAACTGAACAGTGTTTTGAACATAAATACATACGTCATAAGCTACATTGATAGGTATAAACTTCTGAAAAACAATGTTGCCACAAACATCATGAGAGCTGTGCACCTGGCCCCCAGTTTGCAACATTACCACTAGAGGCCACTGGTGTGAGATCTGAATTACAGCTGAACCCTTCTTCGTGTGAACAATGCGCTACACATTCAACTGTGACTGACCGTACGGCGCCAATTCAACGGAAATGTAAAATCTATCCGCCCTACATGCTAGGTAGACACACCACTGAAGCATTGGTATCAAGCATCAATACCATGGCAGTACGATTACCAGTGTTTACGAGAATACAAAACTCTGTCAATAAATAACATCGCACGCGTGACACAAAGTTCATATCAGTCACTTTATATCCATGGACATTCAATCTTTGTCTCGCAACATCCATTCAAAGTACAAATATTCGTAAATTAAAGGGTAAAGATCAGTGGCGACAACCTTCTCTGTTCAGCCCAATAATACCCTCTACGAGGTTACACATGTATGAATGATTCCTCTGTTGATGTTGGCTGTATCTGGGGATGAAGTTAATGGTTAACACGAAATGTGGCGGCCTGCATTTCTGCTCTGCATCGGGTATATATTAGCATTTATTCAGCAAGCAATGCAACGTATCGTGCTTGAATGTGTCTATTTATTTGTGTCTGCGTTTCATCGAGCTTGCTGTTGTTATTAAATCATCATGCGTTCAGTAATAATACCATTGACTTTTAACTTTATATCAAATAGAACAGCTTGTTATTATGAAGATACTTATCGCGTCTACTAAGCTATAGCAATAACACTGCGGCCATTGCATCGATGAGACATGTTATCAATGGGAATCTAACACACACTTTCACTCGCAGGAGACTTTCATTTTCATTGATATATTGTTTTATTATTTTGTGCAGCGTATTTGCGCCTTAGTCATGTTTACAGGAAATTATGTAGAAGATGACACCATGGCATCAAGACGGAACGTTAATCTCCCAGCCTCCTTTAACAAGCCGCTAGCACATAGTGTAATCATAGACACATTTATATGACCATTAAACGGTTCCACCGAGATGTAGGTGTTCCAGTGAACGACTGAATGTCTGCGTTTAATCCAGAAATCAAATTAACACCACTCCCAGCTGCTCGCGTTTCTTACCAGGGCAGATATCAGATAAAATCAGAGCCAGGTGTGTTGAGTAGATCACGGACAGGTAAGAAATACATGTAGGTGTATGTCTGTACGTGTACTTATCGCCAACGGATCTTCTCCCACGTTATCTCAATTTCCTCTCTCCTTCCCAATTGTGTTTCAGAAATATTTATCATGTTCATTTGTTGAAGTAGTGTCTTGGTCATTCCAAGTCATACTTGGTAGTGTAAGCCTGTGAGTTTACTTAAAGTGTATATCATGGTAGCAAGCTTTGTTATAATACCAAGGTGATACCATACCAATAAGTAGACCCCCGGTGTACATGTACACAAAGAGGTCGCCTCCGTGAGTGGTTAATGCAGAGGATAATGGCAAGCTTACCAAGTACACCGCACCCACCATTGATCGTGGAAACATAGATATCAGGTTTCAATACTACAGGTTATTTCGTGACTATTATAACCAGATCTTAAGTAAATGAATTATTCTCGGCTTATGTACCTCAGCAATACATCAGCAGTTATCAACAATCGTTTTGTTTTTCTTTTTTGTAAAAACATCTTGCCATTACTCAAATATGTATCATTAATCTAATATCACCAATCCAACATCAGATACTGTTGCGCGAGGCATCAACGACCGAGCCCTAAAATGGCAGAATTAGCGATGGCAGAGATTGTATATAGCCCAAATAACAGCTTCCTTAAACGCCCAGTTGTAACCCCGTCAATTATAAAGTCTTCGATGAATTTAGATTTATGATACAATTACAAAATTTGATATGAACCGGCGAACTGATACAATTTCTGCTCTGCGACAGCTATATATAGTCACTCAGGCAACAATTCACAGCGGCAAATGCAAGAAGAATTCCCAATTGAGGACAGGATTTAAATCGGACGCACGTATCCAGAACACCGCTGCGTAGTTATCAGTCATTTGAATGATTTCCATCAGTTGTTTGCTGCATAGTGCATATCATATGACAATGGACATAACTGTGGTCTGGAATATTGAGTTGTGGGCGACCCCAAAAACGTTATAA
Organism: Urechis unicinctus; assembly: GCA_034190875.2. Lineage (NCBI taxonomy): Eukaryota > Metazoa > Annelida > Polychaeta > Xenopneusta > Urechidae > Urechis > Urechis unicinctus. The sequence continues at coordinate 33,026,624 of CM067349.1, forward strand.
AGAGCGATTTTGGGCAGAAAATGTACCAAGAAGGCGCACTTTGAGGTCATTTAGGTACATTAAAGTCGAAGGTTGTCATCGAACTAGTTTTGACCTACGTTCAACAACTCGTGCCGTGAGATTTACTCCTTGGACGAGGTTGCGAAAGCAAAAGGAACTGGGCGATGAACAGGTTCTGCTCGCTTTTATTCGACGCAGGGGCACTGCTAACTCGCATGAAATCGACAAAGTACTAACACTTGACCGCATCCAAAAGGCAACGCTCGCTGAGGTGCATACCATAAGTGTATGCGAAAGGTTGAATAAACTGGGATTGAGGCTCAACGCTTTGACAAGCCCTACAAGTCTTACTTTCTCTTAAACCGACGCAATGTAAAAAAATTGAGATCGATTCAGACAACTACCAAACACCAAACATACCAAAGTGATGGAGTTTTAGAATGCAATGATGTTCACGGACAATTTTATCCCTTTTCGGCGGGGGATTTCATCGATGGTAATTATTTATAGTTCGATCAATTTGGGAAGCGGTAAAAAGTCCGAAACACAGCAACATGTTTGTTTTCAAGTTCAAGGCCATGTGCATCGCGCATGATCAGAATGACGTGACCCATCGACGACTAATGCTAATGCAATGCGGATGAGGCGGCGGAATATCGCGGGAAATCACGCGACCCAATATTTACCAAAATGGCGGTCACCGTATCGCGATTTTTCGGAAATGATATATATATATGGCATTTTTTGAAGATTAGCGTCGAGTGGGGTTAAGTTTTTTTGGTGTGTTAGGACAATTGTTGTACAGGCTCTTGATATATGTTATTTTCTAGATGCGTTATGTAGCACATAAGTCAAATGTGTTTTCTTGGACGCGCGGAAAATGTTGAAGCAGAACGGTATATTTTCATATTACCGTTCGACCGGAGCTACGCTTTGACGGACTTAAAACAAAGGATGGATCAAATGGAAAATAATCCTGTTCGTACTCCACAAAGTTATGTGGCGGCAGCAGCGACATCGCCAAATGGGGAAGGAGCACGATGTTGGGACCACTCGAGCGCCTAGGAAGGACACAGGGCAGACACAGACAGACAACATGTTGGGCAAGCAACACCAAGGTGGCTTAGAAACCAAGCCAACTCTTGCGATGGATCAATGTCTACACATACAATGGCGTTGAATTTATAATCAGCGATTAACCACGGGAAGGCAAATATTTATACATGACTACTTTTATTGACCTCTCACGTAAAAAAAACCCATATATATATATACGCAGACATCAAGGAATCAGGCGGCTGTGAGACAAACCCTGAAGCGTCATTACTGCGATACAGACATGCATATCATCACTCTTATATTAGTTTCAACAGGAAATTCATTCCAAGAAATATCGTGTGGAATCAAGTTATGATGGTCACCAGCATGCAGTTTTTCGCCTGCAGTTGACCAGCTCTTATTACTGCTATGGTTACGTTTGCTTTCGCAGGCTTCTTATTTCCGCCATGAATAAATACGCCGTGTTTTTAAACATCTACCAATACAAAGCTGTACCTCATATATATATATATATATATATATATATATATATATATATATATATATATATATATATATATATATATATATATATATATATATATATATATATATATATATATATATATATATATATATATATATATATATATATATATATAGCTTATGCGCATGATATGTATTATTTCATATATAACCCATTATATACGATGGAACACGTGATATATCTGGTAATGTTTGCTCCATTGCGATTGCGATGTGGTGTAGCTTGTCGGCGATATAGGAGGATATGGCTTCACGAGTACGGATCACTCGCAAGTTGGCAATGAATCATAATTCAATTAGCTGTTGTCCTCTAACACAGCCTAAAGGGGAACGGTCATAATAGAGCAACTTCTGAATCGTGTGCTGCCTTATGTGAGTTATCTGAATACACCCCGAGTCGCGCCTATTAAGATGTTTAAGGGTAAATACGGCGCCAGCGTTAACTAGATCAGATCAGAGATGGATGCGGTTCATGTCTTGCTGTTTTTGCCGCTTCGTGCTGTTTTTGCCGCATTCGCTTGGATAGCGGTTCTACATGCGTTGTTATCCAAATGGGTGAACCAGACTCCTGTGTTTCAAAGGTGACAGCATGTTGTGTCTGTTTAAGGTTAATGTAGCATCGTTAACTGGCTAAACAACCGCGTGTTTTACTTGTGGAGTGTAGCATCACTGGCTAAACAACTGGACAAGTCAATGTATGACAATTGGAATTGTTTACAATCCCAGACTGTATGCATGATTGCATTTATGTCAAACTGGCAGATATTGTATGTGAGCAGGCTTACTCGTGGTACTTGTGGGTGCTAGCGGTTCTACAATCTTCTAATCTATTTAACTTAAAGTGCCTATCGCACGAAAAATCATGTCATTTTTTTCGCCAGATAACAGAAATATAACCCAGAAGTACCTATTCTGTCTATGTGTCAATTGTCAAAGTGCGCGCTTTCTGATCGAAATTCGACCTTAAAGATGAATTCGGCGTATCGAGCCGACAAGCTCATGAATAATTCATCGCCTCCGCGTGACGTCAGGTCCGGGAATGTTTTTGTTGCGAGGCGCAATCTGCACTACGATTAGCGAGAAATGGCTGCTGGAAATTTCGTTATTTCATCACTTCAGGAGAGCAACGAAGAGACATGGTATGGCACAGGTCATTCGCAACTATCGTTGCTTCGGCAGAGCAAGTTTTGTCTTACAGATTCGATCCAGAAATGAGCGAATCCGACGTCTCCGATGAGAGAAAAAAGACACTGTCGATGTCACTGCTGGGTCTGGGTCTCACGCGGGTCATCCTGCCCAGGACATAGGGCTGCTACAGAACAATGCTTGGTAAGCTATGTCTGATTCTGCTTGTGCACCAGTTCATCGTATATGTGTTGGCGTGTAACGAAGTTAATCCATAAATTTCACCAACAAAAGCTCTTTTCATAACAGTAGGCTATACAACAGAGCTTTGCAGCAAATAATTCTTCCATATCAGACAGCAGACATGAGATACCACAAAGTTTTTATCAAATCAAGTGGTTGCAAGTGTTCATGTTTACAAAGTAAATGCTCATCCACACGAATTGCAAACAAACTAATTTCGGACTCCTGTTAATAAATAGAGATCCTCTTTTATTTAAAGTAGGCCTTATCAAAGGCTGATTACAATATTTTTAAAAGTTGATGTAGATTGATTCTGAGGTAGAATATATATATAGGAGAGCAAGCACCACAGCTGTTTTCTCATAGGATTGTTAGTTAGCCCATAAATGAATGTATAACTGGACTTTAGGAGGTGAAGATTATGGTATTATATTATCATCTTGGTCAGTGTTTACATCAGAGTTTCTATGAATGCAGAGGCTAAAACATATTTGCCATACAATATGTCATCCTTTATTACATACATTCGTATTCCCATCATTACATCATGTTACAGGTGATTGTGTGGAAGAATCTGTGTGTGCTGTGTGGAAATTCCTTGAGTCATGACCTCAATGGAGAACAGCCCCATTCCCATTGGTGGCATAACCCAGCATCCTGGTTTCAGCCCAATCAGTTTGAACCCTTGGGCCTTGCAAGTGGGATATTTCTCCTACAGACAACAGCACAGGCCCATGTCAGATAATGTTGTACAAAGGTGACAATAGCAGTCATTATTTTTTAATTATACTTATTTACACAAAATAAATCTAAATACACAGGTTATTTTACAGGCAGGTATACTGCATACAGGCAGTTTGTTTGCTGGTGCTGGGGACATCTTGGATAAGAGTTCCGTTATCAGTCTGCGCTGTTACAACAATACGAGATAACTTCCCAGCACCAGACTATCAAGGATTCCTCTATCCTCCACTCACCTAGGACTTGTCTTGATACATGCAGAACCTACTCTGGTGTGCCTCAATGGCTTGTCGTGGATCTGGTCTCATCGCATCTGCACACATTCGAGGTGGTGCTTCTGTCTTGGGCAGGGTTGGCTCATAGCAAACCAGAACTCAGCCATCAGGCACTCGACATACTTTGAAACATAACAGGAATCAAGTCACAGCTTGCACACCAGACTGTTGCTTATAACCTTATACCCCCATGGTAATTGAATTTGTTGTTGTTTACATTTTATATATCAGTAAAAATATTCACCAAATGTTGCCTTTGTTGCTACTTAAGTGACAATATGCCCCTGCTTAAACTTGGGGTATCTTAGCTTGAAGACTGGATCCCCAGCTTCTGTTGTCGCTTGTTCTCTGATATCTGTGATACAATGAACCAATTATACGTGACCTACATATATTTGGCATATCAGCACATGTAAACAAATTTAATGACTCACAAATTTAAAAACAAACACCGCCATGAAGGAGCACTGTAAAAAGCAAAATATTATATCATAAGAATGATACTTGCCTGGCAACCATACCATCAACTTAACAAGATAATGGACTATTTATTCAATACTAATACAACAAGAAAGTCATCAAATTTCACCCTGTGCTTCTCTCTCTTGATAAAGGCAGGTCTGCTTTTCTTGGGCTGGGGTGGGAGGGGTTCACTTGCCTCACCATCCTTTCTTGATTGCTTGACAGCAGAGGCCTTCGCAAAAAGAGTAGGCACAGCAGCTTCCTTCATAACCCGCTTACATCGTGGTATCCAACCAAGCTCTTCTTTGAGTTTCGGTGCCTCCTCAAAACATTCCTCGGTGAAATGAACCGAGCACACAAACGAGTACTTGCCCGGGCCCGGCCATTTGTCTCGCGATCGTAGAACCTGGCCAATCCATTGTTTTTTTTAAATCGTCCTTACCAGGAAACCTGAACAAGCTCACGCCGTCCCGACTGGTACGCGAGCAGCCCCTAACACAACAACCATTAACCATCGCGTTCAGGCGGTAACAAGATGGCTAAAAACGATCCAAAATCCCAAAACGAGAGACAAACTCCGACAATGTAAACAACGGGGAACTCCGTGCGTCTCTGAGAACGGCCTCCCTTACCTGACGTCACACGCATGGTTGACCTAGATAATGGCTGCCGCAACGTTTTGTCGGGCGCGCTAATTTGAACTGACATTTTATCAAATTTTGGCCTTAACTGTTCAGATGCTTCGGTTATTGGACCGGTTTGAGTTTATTGATCACATTATGAATTGATTTCAGCGAAGTACCTATAACCGTGCGATAGGCACTTTAATTAACATATCCAAGCCGAAGTCATCAAATCAGCGTATCATCATATCTCACATATACTTATCCTAAATTTGCAACCAAGGCGAAAATAAATAATTTCTAATCGACAAAGTGCGTACAACCCAAATGAAAGCTTGCAGTCATCTTAAAGCCTTAAACGCTACGTCCTTGTGACAAAACAGACGTGTGTATAACAACTTTGAATAACGCATTATCAGGTAATGTGAGAGTCGGGTTATATCATTCATATCAAAATTGCCTCCTCCAGCCTGTGGACCGCTTGAACATCGCGGTAAGTAAGTAAATCCCCATCAATGTGCTCATAACATTAATCAAATGCATCGCAAAACAGATCAGTTGCTGGCGCGTAGTGTTGTCAGTCGTACATAACAAATCCTTGATCAACTGCCTGGTAGATCACAACATTAGGTAATTGCGCTTTATTTCAAATTCAGGGAGACAGAAAAAGGCACATCAATTCAAGGCTAGTTCCATTGAACGTTACCTCATGTGTCAGCCTTTCCTTACAGAGCGTGTCCTCTCTCTATTAACTCGCCGTCATTCCGATGAGTCAGCATTATTGATGGGCCTAGAAGCCAGGAAATGCTGCAGGTTTCACTTTGTTAATGAAATGCTGCAATGCACGAGATGGTGCAATAAACAGAAATAATATTTTGATTTATTCTCCCAGGGGAAGTTATATGCCTTAACAGCGTACAGCAGCACCTTAAGGTTTAGTAGCAGATGACTCAACGCACCTACCCACACTCTTACTGCACAATAGACAGAACAACAAACGTGAACAATGCAGTCACCGGCACAAACGTCACTACGTCGTGGTAGAATGAGCGTGATTGTGAGATGGCGATGTTTCAGTGAGTCTGGGCATGCCTTTGAATCCATAACCTCTTAGACACTTGTGGTGAATGAACCTGTCTTGATTTATGCATAATCACAGTGACTAGAGCAATAAAACCATTAGCTCGTCATGTAAGATGTGCGTTTGATACCATCGATATGCGAGTCTGCTATAAATTTAATGTAGCATCGGCCAGCCGATAACACTACGCGCAGTAAATAATGCGCTGCGCCTGGGACGATATGAGTCAGGTCTTAATTAATTGTTTACTTCATGCAATAGTAAAGAAGTGGAGTGTGAAGGTGAAATTGGGCTTAACACTAAGTATTGCATGCCACACTATAATGAGTAAACCCACCAGTAAAATACTTTTGGAAGCCGGCATAAAAGTTATTTCGTCGTATTCGTTTTATCAAGTAGCGAAAATTACTCGATTGCAATCCCTTCCTGGTATTGGGAATCGGAAAATAAACTTTGAGCAATCAGGAAGCTGAAAATATAATTCAAATTACCGACTGGACTCGAAGTTAAGGTTATTGATTTAAAGAATTGTTAACGACTACATCCTCTGTTAACTACGAACCCATGTAGGTTATTCAACAATCATCAATTTGTATTCTGATGCGGCAGCTGTGAAACTGAAAGTTGCATTTATTCATATCGCCAATGTTGTCTTCTCCGGTCTTTCGGCTTTAGGTCATCCTTTTCATTTGTACGTAAATGTGGAAAGTCATTATTGCACAATGTATGCTTAGATAAAACGAATTAAATAGTACGGCATATACTTTATTTCAGTAAACTTACAATGGTCAGCATGAAAACCAACAGCCGCTCACAAAAGCCATACATAATATATGATTGTCTACTGTTACTGATCGATGTTCTTCTCACGTTGCTGTCAGATTTATATGATTGTATTCGCATTATTCAGACAGCGTTGTGCCGCATCCGGTACGGTACGCGTCAGCAATACTAACTACACAATATACCCGATGTCGACCAGCGTTTAATGACTCATCACAGAATTGATATTTCTCGGTGGAAGCGCGAGGCTTATTGATACTCCCAACGCGTCTTGTGGTATCCTGGCATCGAGTAATGGTGGAAATGGCATCTGCTGAATATCGAACTGCCTTAGGCACAGATCGACGCAAGAGTTTTCATGGAACCCTTAACAAGGAGTTATTTAATTGTTAATTAGTTTGTTGAATTTATCGGCGGTAACTGTGATGTTTTTCTGTCGGTATAACAATAAAGGAGTTTTTTAAAATCAAATAAGTCATTTTTAGAACGAAAGATATCAACAGTAAGTGTGGCGATTACATGGCAGAGCAGCAATACGTACGAGATTTGAATGGTCTTACGCTATTTGTTGGGTAAATACTGAGTCAACTGAGGCAGCCTAGTTCCCCCTTTGTACGCCGTGCTGCCTTCTACGTTTTGTGTGTCGCTAGTCTCTCTGCAAGTTTGCAGTAGTTTGATGTATCGCTTTCTTAATTCTCGCCAAGTATAGACTATGGACTAATGGGTTGACAGCCATGTTAACATATGCAAAGGCTGCTAAGACAATAGCAATTTGCTGCACAAAAGGGTTGTTTTACCTGTAAATGGTAACTTCTCGCATGGTCTGCATAATACCAAAGGGTCCCCACCCCAGCATGTAGATGATGATGTTCAGACAATCATCAACACTCCTCTTGTTACTGCCTTGTTCCGCCGATGATCGTCCATGATTCTCCTTGCTTTGGCGATCTGTATTATTTCTCGATTTAAATGTTGTCATGAGAATGCTGACCACCAGAAAGCCAAGTGCAGTACACGCGAAGGTGTAATGATGATTGATCCAAAAGCCAAGATTAGAACATCCGTCGGACACATTTGAGAAAACTGATCTGTAGGCAAAATGAGAGGCGCTGATTAGAATAATCTCCATAGATTATCTTTCTAGTGACTGTCCTTGGATAAAACCATGGTATTTTGTTATACACGAATTACTATAAACCAACAAGACGAATATGCATGAAAGAAATCAAGTATGTGAAGTACAACAAGAAATATGGTGTTGTTGTTGCTTAAATGCACATCGGCATGACTATAGCTCTTCACCATTTACTACATGAGTTAAGCCAAGATGATTCTTTATTATGAAGACAAAAGCCGATAAACTTCGTATCGCTATGGTACTCGGTGTACGATGAATGTGATACTTACTTAAAATAATCACGCAAACATTATTATGGCATATTCAAACTAAGAGGCACGCAAATATCGTATGTAGCATATATATGCATCCATTAAATACCAAAGTGATGCTGCTTGTATAGCTTCATCACTTGGGAGCAGGAATCAGAACTCACCCACCTTGATGGTAGCCGATATGACTTGCTTACTTAACAGCCATGTGTTGGCCAGGTGTCATCTTTTAAGTTACGCTTGGCAAAAATTGAATGGGGCGAAGAAGGCTTGAGTAAACAGAGCTATCAATATTATTGCGCACATGCAATCGCAGTACTATTATAGTAAACCAAGCGAAACAAAGTGTAATGCCAGGTGAGATGTGTAATGTTATATACACTCGACCTCTACGTCCTTACATGTATATCATTATTTATGCACATTGCGAGGTACTAATAGTTCATTGCACTGCAGTACAGCACCTTCCGTCGCAACCTTCTATTGGGACATGGGAGCTGATATGTCTCATACTGGTGAGTTGTTCAGTCGTCATCACAATGAAGCTTTATGTATATGCTTTAAAGGTGCATTTCATCAAAAAATCACTCGATTTTTAAACGAAAGAGTATCCTAAATGGTGCTGATATCCGGATTCCGAAGTTGGAATCGCCGTATATATTTCTTGTTGTTCTGAAATAAACTTTCAATTCCTTATTTTTCACGTCCAGTCAAAAATAACCCTTATTTGGAAGCTCATGAATAATTAATTCCTGGAGCGCAGAAACGTCATCACTCTGTGCCGTTCGCCGCCGGCGGATGTTTAGTTTGCACTGTTTTCATTGCGATAATGGATGACTGTAGCAAGAAACGAAGAAAAGGTGGAGGAAGAAAGAAGATATAAACAGATTAAACAACCAAAAGAAGGAAGCGTGAGCGACACCAGCTGCGGTCTAACACGAGGGTCCCTTTAGGGGCCCAGTTTGCCAGATGGGAAGCGTTCAGGGAAGTGAGGTGTTTTTGCTGGACATGTAAGTAATAATATATTATGAATGATCCTGCTGTTGAATCGGCTCCTCGAAGTAGACTTGGTGTAAATATCACCGATGTTATCAAATGTGAGGGCCTATTTTGGGTCCTTTTCACTTTTTGGATTTGTTAATTGTAAAACGACCCGTAAACAGGTGAACGGATTTTCATTGGTAGGGTGGTCAATCGAAATGATTTTATTAAATATGCCATTGGTTCCTTTGCGAGGTCTCACTTTGGGCATCTCAAGACTGTTGTTATTTTTGATATCTGTCAGTTATAAAGATTTTTATCATCCAAAAATGGCACTTAATTTGGACAAGCACTTGACAAACTCCCTGTTTCTCACATGAGGCTTGGTTGCCATTGTATCTATATTACATCATTATTGAGTAATGTTGCATATTAAATGGCATGTTAGAGGGCGCCTTAGATAACTTAAAACACTTAGCTCTATGGTTAAATTTTACAGACAAAATGGTATTTTGTGTTTTGGTCCATTTTTCTGATTATAGGCCTACTTTGATTACCAGTTATATAAGAGCACCAAACGGCACACAAATGGCTTGCCCAAACAAAATCGGTGTGACGTTTGACCGCCCTATCATTAGCGGCACCATAGTAGCATAGGAGCGTTCTGTGGGGAATGTTGACCTGTTGACTCAGTACATGTTTTGATCAGATGGTAAATTACTTTATTGACTTTTTTTTATCCGATATTAATATCAACCTTCCAGGTACGACAATGACACTAGCAACTAGAACTTTCTGCCCCACCACTCTCTCAGCAAGTCATAGTGACACACCCCAAACTCGCACCCAATGTGCTATTCTCCACACAGCAAGACTGGTGCCTCAAGGTAGATATATATATCTAAACGTAAAGTGGCCAAGACTTACGCATTCACCAACAACACCCACTACGCTCTGCTGATGACCCCCGCAACAACAGTCGGAACATTGATCTTGTGCCAATGCCTTCTATCCAGGAAATAGTTGAGTTGCAGGTGAATAAGATTTGGAAATTTGTTTTTGTTGAAATGTACATATCTTTTATTGGTCACATTCATATGTGTGCAAAACCAAACTGTAATAGAACTCATGGAATTGGCAAATAAATAATACATGAACCCATTTTAATGTCACTTTTTCCCCAGGACTAGAATTGTGGCCATAAAATGTCAAATATGAAGATAACGTGCCATGATTAATTCACAGTAGTAAACCTGGGTAATTAATTTATGCATCATATTTTGTTCTATGTTTGTGAGACAAAACAATTTCTGGTATATGAATGCCCATTACATAATACTAAAACGAAATAGACATAAAAATGTTCAGTACAAATTATAACACACGTTTTGTGAGATAAGGCAATTTCAATACTGGGACAACAGTATAATTCACACAAAAATAACAAGCAGAAGAATGAGATATTTCCTGATTTAAATTACAAATTAAATCATTTAAGGTAAGAATATTACCCAAATTTACTTTATTTAAAGCCAGTATACTGTCCATACTGGTCAGGGTACAGGTCTCTGATCTTTCAGACACAGCAGGAGGGAATAACCCTCCTGTTGCCCTCCTCCAAAAAGCCATGAATCCATAGAAACAAATCACCGATAGGCACCATGTCTAAGCATTTTATTTTGGTCCTCAACAACCACATCTTACTCCCTTAGCAAGTATGCCCGGTACCAGTTATTTACCTCTCGGGTCGAGCACTCTTTCCATCTAAGGTTATGCAGATGTGCAGAAGCCTGGACTGTTATTGTTACATTGCCACTCCACAGGGGTAGGCATCTCCCTACATTGAAGGCAGATGCAACAATCTGCAAATCGCTCTCTGAGACCAAAATTGTCGGTTTGTTTTACCGCTAACTGCTGCTACCTTCAATTTTGCTTTCCGTGACAGCTCTAAAGATTCAGCAGCCACTGTACTCTGCTGTAGGCCCCGGTTAGTTCTTGGTGTGTTACCAAGGAAGCCTCTGCGAACCGGGTCGTTCGGCCTGTCGAGGTCTATAAACCAATGAAAACCAGTAGAAATATAGATCAACATGGGAACCTTATTTACTGAAAAAGTCAGCGATTCAATTAGGTAAAGCATGCCCAATAGTACCTTGTTTTAAGAAGGCGAGGCTCCTCTTCCACCTCTTTGGGCTGGTCTGCAATCTCCACCTCTTCCTTGCGCCTCAGACACCTGTCATGATGAACAATTTTCAAAGCATTAACCACATCCTTTCCAGTCCTAACAGATATACTTAGTTCAATAAAATACCCGTGATAACAATCCAATTTAAATAAATGTCTTAAAAGTCTTATCCAAGTGGGTTGCAACACTTAAAATGCCACAAATCAGAACCAAAACCTCCCCACCCGTCTACTGTCTCTTGTCCCACCCAACCTACACGATGATACGTACCACCCCAAACTCCTAGCACACATGTTTCAGTTCATTATAACGTGGACGTCCTGAGGGCGACTCCAACCTCTTATAATACAATTTAACAGTTGGCTCAGGAATATTCAACTGGTTTGCCGTGAAAAAGCACCGATAATTGCATATGAAAAAATCAAACTCCGGACAAGTGTCATCCGCTTTATATTCCAAAACATGGTTGACTAGGCAAAAACATGGCCAGGGTTTGTCTGCAGATGTGACGCTATTTATTGTTAAATTTACGGTGATCCATTGTAACGATAGTGTTCACTATATTCAGGCGGGTTCTTTTTTTGTACAACATACGAAAACTCATCCACTCCAAAAGAAGACTCATTGAGAAATATAGGAATCAAAAGACTCACGATTTTGGCAGCTCGCGTTCCCGCCTTCTGTCGAATCCGCACTGCTCATGACGACACGACTATGAGTTGTAAACAAATGATCCTTCAATAGGCATTCGCCTTTTACCTAATCGACATGTGCTCATGTTGGTAAACACGGGTGTGACCGACAAATTTCGATACGGTGTAATCGACGATATAGCGTTTAACCAGTCCGCAAATTGGTTTGTATGGGTTCCAAAAGAATTGTTTTATTAAATGGACAAGAAAAAACGCATAACTTTTTTTGGGAAAAAATGCACCTTTAAATGAGGTGAACGCTTATCAGTACCCAGAAGAGTAATAAATTTAGCCAAGTAATTGATTTCGGAGAATAGCATGTGCTGACGTAGAGGCGGTGTTGTGGGAAGAAATGGGTATGTCGCAGTCGTCTCGATTATTGTCATCACAAACCTGTGGTTATTTCTCGTCAATGCCTGTTGAATATGAATTATGCAAGCACTTAGCCAGAGATGAGGTGGCTTCTTTAACCACAACGAAGAGGAAGATATAATACTTTTTGTTAACAGCTATAAAACTCAAAGAAAGCGGCTGCGGGGGAGGGGGCACTTTTTAATTGACTCAATTACTCTAATTCCAATATCATTGCTTTTGGTTCCGTACTCGATATTTTCCAAAGCTTTTTTTTTCCACATAAGCACTGACGTCAGATGGTTTGTCACGCCGTTAATTCGTTATATTTTTGGATGGGATTGTATACCTAAACAGATTTTGTGGTTGCCTTAGTAGTCTCGATGTAAGCTGAGAAACCTCGCGGATTGGTGAGGAGCGTTTAAATGAACGATATGATGGTAATTGCATCATGTACATGGATGGAAGAGTGAAGTGTTCCTAGATACACTGTGGTCAGATTAATGACAGAGTATATGCGCATTATGAAGATCTATAAGATTTCGGGGTTATTCAATCAATTATCACATGAATGTTTCATCGATGTCGCTAAGGTTGCGTGTATGTTCATTATTTGCGACTCATCCGCTGGTTTCATTGTGTGCAGTGTGGGTAATTTTGATAATCGATGAAAGTAATATGCTTGTCTTGTAATTTGCGTTGTAGTAAGAGCGCGTTCCAAGTTGAAATAGTATGTGGTGAAATTCTCTTTGGTGGCAAACGTACACAGTCTGAAGGTATCGTTAGTTCATGTTATATACATATGTGTTGATATTGGCAATAACATTGCCTTTTATTTTGTCCTATCCATCAGGTACATAAATATAGCATCCTCTCCCATTGTCACTACGGTGATACAGACAGGTGATTGATGAGCCAGCGTCTCGGATGATACTTGATACTATCATTTACGCATTTCGACTGGCGAAAGTGAAAGGTAGATTGACTTTTCCTGCTTATAATTTCTTTCAAAAGAATAATACATTTGCAAGTCCTCGATTAACGTTTATGATCTCTGGTGAGAATGCTCAGTATAAATAGTTACCAGTTGTTTTAATGTCATCCCCGTTATTGACCTACCAACGGCGAGACCTTGTGTATTGTTGTACGTACATATTACTCACCGTCTGTGCCGTCCCCATACAGCGCTAATTATACAAACGTAATGACACACACGCTGCGTCTGTCTTCAGTACCTGGATATTAGCGTGCTCAGCATGGTGTCCACATCAGTCCTTGTCACAATCAATTTTGCCAATGGAAATGCGGTCAACACTAATATATGTATTTGCGCAGTGAATTTATGTTATCTACATAATTATAAATTCCAGAAATAGGGACAGAAATATATGGGTATTTCAGGCGAAAATGGACGCTATGATGCTGGAACATTAATCATGATCTTCGGTTGGCATTTCCCTAGAGGGACACAACCGTTAGATCCTTGGTATCTTGGCCCACGGAGGCTGGTCTATGGAGAAAAAAATTGTGGGAGCAAATGTCTGATACACTAGAATCAAATTATTTATATTTGCAATTGTCAACACGGAGCAGTGTCCGATCACTGCCGAGCAATACAAGCAAGCACTCTTCATTGCCTTTATCTTATTTCATCCTGCAATGCTTAGAGCATTAGAGCGTCAAATTGGTCTGCTTTATGGCCGTTCATACTGGGCTCAAACACTGCCACATGACGTCATCACTATTATGCATGCATGAGAGGGTCAGCCATAATATTCTTCTGCATATTTTAGGTCTAACGGGCTATTGGGTATTTGACTGCACCGCATGGACCCATAATTCATCCAGGTAGGTTGCAATCAACTAATACAATCAGGACTATTTATCGAAGGCTGTCGCTGATATGCTATAAAACTGTTGGTGCTTTAATCGAGTGATGATAAACAGCACGCCCACATAATCCACTCAGAAAAGGCAGGCGTTGTGTTAATTGCAAGTGGCAATTTCTATTGGACTATGAGGCTGAGTGCTTTTGTCAGCTGTGTCAACCTCGATAAACCATAGCTAACCAATTCGCCTTCGATTATACATTTTATCGCATTACATAAGGTTCCTGCCTATTTGATTCTTGTGATCTTATACGAAATCGCCTCGTGCCTCAATTGCTAACAACATGACATGCAAATACAGAAATGGCGCGCAATGTGATTGTTCTCCTACGAGATCGCCATCAGAGCTTATTGCCGGTCATAAAGCTACTCTCATAAACAATGATAACATATTCTTACGAAATTTGAATCAAACTGCGATGTTATCATCACCTTCGGATCATGATTTTTGCCGTTGTGAATTGGATGATGTGACAGGCATGTAAAGCCATAATTGTGGCCAGTCTGTTGATGGCGATCAAATATGAATGACAATAGATAGCTTGGTTGCCCGTGGGACGCCTGCCGCGTATTATGTTGTGAGTTGGTTTAAAGTTGGAATGACCCTGGCGCATCTTAGACAAATCAATATGTTTTATGCCTTCTGTTGCATAATAGAGGAGGGAGGGTCAGAATCAGAGATTGAGGAGAAGGGATTGACCGAACTGAAGGGACGGCGGTGGGCGAAGTTGAGAGGCAGAGGGATATATGACATGTCTAATTACGCACCTTGATATTATATTAAGGCTTGCTGTCATAATGCACACCAATAAGTATGTTCACAGACCTATACCCACAACGACAGTTGTTTTACCTGTTAGTAATCAGCAGAGCTGCTAGCTGCCCAGGTGAGCATTCGTTACAGGAACCAGAGACGATACAGTGGTGGTGTTACATTGACTTTGTTGATTTAACACAGACATCCAACTGTTCAAGTGAACGATTACATATTAGTGAAACCGTTAAATGGTCAAAAACCGTTCAACATAAGTACTGTTTACACTGCCAATCAGGGGCTGGTTGAATTATGCTGGATCATACGAAAGATAGGCCCGTTTAGCAATTAAACTAACTTTTCTCTCTTGCTATCGACGAATATCAGTATCAGGGTCGGATTAAGTTCAATATGTTCGGCACCAGATCGACTGACGACAAAATACCAATTGTAGTGCATTATGGTGCTGGTGTGCTCTCACACTCCTAAAGTATGCATACGATGAAGTGCATTGCAAAACGATCAGAAAAACACCTACTGGCTTCTTTGATAGCTCATCATCTGGTTTGTTTGGAAACCAAGATGATGGCTAGCCTTAAATGACGGCGGCTCTTTATTTAGGATTCATTTGCACTAACATATTCACAAACAGCTTGTTCTCTCAAGTTGAAAGCACCTAAGCAGACATGCAAATACAGACATTGCTCCTAATATGAAGTTATACTCCAGGGTGAATACGATAGTTAAAACCACACTAAGATCTTAACTGCGTTCTAATGATGGATTAAAAAACAGAACAGTCATACAAATGCAAACATTGATCATAATTAGTAGCCTCTCTTAAATATTTTACTCTGGGTTTTGAATACGAGTGGTTACACTTCATATGCAATTTGAGTGTGCCATTTGTTCTTACGAATGAATGGTAAATAACTTGATATAAAGCAATTAGAATTAGATGCTAAGACAGAATATATGGCCGAAACAAATTCAAAGGTTATGAATGGTGCAGTGAGCCACGTAATTTCAAGGGAATGAATTTAGCAGGAGGTAAGCATAGCTGTAAACTAAAATAATGGGCACTGATTAAAAAACGTAAAAAAAAAATGGAAATTACAAAATGGAAATCTCCAGAATCAGCACTTCTGTTATTGATGAGACTATTTGCAAGCGTCGAACAATTTCATGTTGTTAACTATGCTATAATCAAATGACTTTGAATAAATAGACAATGCCACTTAGATCGTATGTGAGGTAGCTAACTCGTTGTAACACCACCCCTTCCAACCAGCAGTTTACCGCATCAGAGCCTCCTACATATGACGGATGAATATTACTGCAATCCACATCTTTTATTGGATGCAATGGTCGTCTTCCCGTGACTTTTACAAGTTAAGTGCTAATCAGCGGCCATAACCGTTGTCCTGTCCGTTGTCCTCAATATATATAATATATATATATATATATATATATATATAGATATATATATATATATATATATATATATATATATATATATATATATATATATATATATATATATATATATATATATATATATATATATATATATATATTGAGTTGAATCCTCAGCATTTTTTATCCTCAAGTTGTGCTTCTATTAAAGTAAGAATATTAACTTGAGTGGAAGCGAGAGGCATTTGTTGTAGTTTCAACCAGCCGGATAAATTCACAAAAGGAATTATATATCCAACGTACACCTAAACGCTCGTAATACTTATGTGAAAGGCGATTGGAGGTACTAAACTTCCAGGCAAATCTCTTTTTATAACCATTGATTTACAAGATGGCACCATTAAGACACTTTCGATGGGAAAACAAGGTTTTTGTATTTGTAATATTTCCCGCAGACAGCAAATTTGATCTTCTTCAACATTTGTTGATATATCATATACTGTTTATTGCGCTAGGGTATCAGTTAGTAGACCATATTTGCCACACCACAGATTGTACACGTTGATTCCTTACACCAGTCGCCGCTTATGCCAGCTAACAACGAACCACATCATCGGCTGCCATGTAGCCTTTTCATTGTTATACCATTTTTGCCTTCATGTGGTTTCATCAGCACTGTCACGTATCTTTACGGTATCTCCTAAAGTTCAACCATATCTGATGTTCGCATTACTCTGACTATCTGGACTGTCATAGAGCACTGTTTTCGGTGTCCTTGTTCACACATTACAGCATTAAGTTACAAACGGAAAAACACCGAGTTCTGCATGGGTTAACAATAACCAGGAAGCAAGTTTCATGGCAGAATAAATCAAATCATTTAGCCTTAAAGTGAAACCCATGGTGGCGGTTTGTATTTATTACAGATATAAATCAATTTCTTTCTCTTTTGAAATGCAATAAGGAAAACCTTCATATAGAATATGATGCACCATTTGCTGTTGTTTTATAAGATCACTCCCAACCTGTGAAGCCGTTAAGTTATAATGATGAGAGAGAGTATACCATGCTAACGGACTTTCAGCGGGGTGTTGACTCCCTTTAACTGACATCAGCCCGAGCTTCAAGTGCCTTCAACACCTGCTTAATTCATTACTTTTCGCGCAAGTGCAAACATATGAGTAATTACCCTACATCCCATATACAAACGCCAAGATGCAGGCATTATCTTGTAGCTGATATCCTCAGCGTAGTTTTATATGGTAATCTCATACAGATATCATCATTGCTAGAGCGATGGCTATTCTACAGCGTCATGTTTGCTGAACGGAATGACATCCACAGGATCTGCTCACTGTATAACGATAAATTCGTACCCATTCATCATCTCGGCGTCACTGGTGATGTTCACATTCGTCGAGCAGCTGCTAGAGTATTATGTCACTGCTTTCATGATGGGGCTATGCATTATTAACTTGTCTGGTTGCTTCGCTTTCACCAAATTGCTGAAGCCGGCATTTTACGCGTAAGTAGGCAGGGACACTCAGACGAACCCATAGAGGGTTGGTAGGGTCTTTATCCATCGAGATCGATTAACAAAGACCTAACACTTGACAGGCTGTTGAAATACCGAAACCAATATGATTAAAAGCCAAATGATGAACATGACCTCCTGTGGTGACAGGCAAAGCTGAAACCTTTTGAGATCCCGCGCTCCTGAGTAATGCATCACTCATTGTCAACTAAACTATTAGCAACGATATCCGACTGATGGGTTTGGTATTCATCTCAACATGAAAGAGAAAACGATAACGCCGTCTTCGTACAGTTATCATTCATCCGGCTCATTTTATTAATGAAATGACGACACATTTGAGGTGAGTGGAAAGCTTCTTTAATGCTATATACCGTAAGTAAGGTTCCTGATCGACAAGGTCTATTGGTAATACACTAATCCCGACGCACTGTGGGTGTTAGTGTGAATAGTGAGAATATTTTTCTCATAGTTGCAAAATATAACTTATATCAGATTTGTACCGAAGGCATAAGTAGCAACTGTTCTTTGTGACGGCGTAATGATGAGAAATTGGCCTCACAGAGCAGGTCTGTCAGGTACGGTATGTTAGCTAATGAGGTGTTGATGCCCCAGCCGACCACCCACAAAGCCCCAACCACTGTAAGCAGAATACAATATGATACTGTGTTGATTATCTTGGTATAAGAAACAAGAAATACTCATTCCCGCGGGTAGATATATAGCAGACACCTGGAAGAAGTCCCACTGAGCTAACTACACATTGAACACGCTAACACTAAAGCAGCTACCGACAAAGGCAAGTTGGACATCGTCTGTGGGATATAGCACAATGCAGAAGCCAATTGCCCATTGTTCTTAGTTTCAACTTCCTGCACTTCAGTGAGCAGTGTGTAACATGGATTCAAAACGAAACCAGTAATCTCATGTTACAACGAGATATTGATGAGCGTGTATGAGTGTGTACTTGATCATTTGCATTCGACGAGATAAAAACTAAGGATGTTCATAGGTATCCTCTGTAATCATCATCATCAGCAATAATATACCCGCGGCAATCGTAGCTGAGAAGATTGATACCCGCAAGAACACTGCGCGTGTGACAGAACTAATTAATTATCCAGGTATAGTCTGCCTTAACGATGAGTTACCGACACAGACCTCCAGCCATGTCACTGCTTGATAAACTCATCAAAGTCAACCCGAGTTCTATCAATAATTTATCACCTTTCGTAAACATTTGAACTAATCGGATGATAATTGGATTTACCGCCTAGGTTTCCATTTGGAGAAAGCCAAAATTGAATGCCGTACCTCACGGGTTTTTGTTCGTATATCTGTGTATGGTGCCTGTATTTGTTTGTACAATTTGAAAAATCCGATCACCATGAAAACATAAAGTGGAAATAAATGTGCTAATTAGCTAGGGTTGTAAACATGCCATCTCACACCATTTACATTCCGAGAACAGACATTTTACCCGCCTCTTCTTTGATACGCCATGCTATCGACGCATACACATTTGCACTGAGAGTTGTCTGACTCGGGCCTTCTACATAGTTCTCATATTTATGATTCGAACATTACATCCTGGTTCTCACCTTTGATGACTCGAGTCTGATATTCTAGTTCCATACCTGTTAGTGCAGCTAATGGTCTGAACACCTGCTCGTTTGGCGGCTTATTATATTCACCTGTCTTTGGCAAAAATTTCAGCGATTTCAAAACGTGCACAACAAAATGAAGAGTACATTTCAGGGAATAATTTAGCAGGCGTTTAAGCGATCTAGACAAGATTGGTGTCAAAGTCAAAGTTATTTCATCGGCTTGACAATCTGCTACGCTGCATTCCCGTCAGTAAACGTAAATGATCTGTTTCTTGTTAATGCCTAATAATGACAGCGGAATCAAACATAAACTTAGTCGATTTCGAGGTACATTTATTTAGCTATGCCAATGAAGCCATGTTGCTTTACGGACCATCACATAACTCATGCGAACAAACAACTACAGCAGATGAGTAGATCTTCCTATCAGAAACAATAACTTTCCCGTCAGCACGGTCAATGGTGCCCGCATCGCCCCGCCCTAGTTACAGGTCAGACCCACTTCAGCTTTAGATATTCTACGTATCACACCAGCCATGATTTATTGCGATCTGATTGGGCAAACGAGTTTCTCTCACAGCGAGTGAGTTACAGCTTCCCCGTATACAGCGAGAAAGCTCGATGTGTCAGCTCATATTTACATACGATGTTATTATCTGGGCGCGATAAACTGTCCATCTGACAACACAGTATAACCATTTACCCATGGAGTATATCTCACCTGAAGACCTAATCAGCGGTTGCCTGATACTCCATGGTACTACACGCGAGCAACAATGTGCGAATCAATCATAACGCCTGCACAGCAGAACTAAACAACTAATCACTATCGATATCTGCCTCAAAAACGTGTAGAATAGCGCATGTCACACGCCGTACATGAATATTTAAGTTCATTTTCAGCTTAATAAATTCGACCTGTGTAATTGTGGGGTGGGGGGTGGAATGATTCTTTCTTAATGTCGGAAGAATATTCAAATCTCTTATGGATAACTTCTCTGCCATGTAATCGCCACACAGTGTCTATATGTGTGATTTCAGCTGATGTGTTCAAAATGCACCTTTGCAGTTAACACGGATGAATGCAACAAGCGCAGTACCAAAGTAATAACCAATTGTTAAGGGTTCCATGAATAAGGGTTAAGGGTTTAATGAATAAATCGAGCGTCGACTGTGTCAACGGCTGCTTGATATACCGCTTCCACTATTACTATTGGCGATGCCAAGATCATAGAAGAGCTTGAAAATATTGATAAAACCTCGTTTCCGAGGAATATCAATTAAGTGGTGAGTCATCAAACGCCAGACGACATTGGTTATATTGCGTTGTTTGTATCGTCGACGCGTGCGAAATGCTACACAAAGATGGCTGAATAATGCAAATAAATCAGACTGCAAATATAATATAATGCAATAGCTTATGTGATCTTCTGCTGTATATTTCATGTGAAGCTAACGCTGACTATTGTAAGTTAACTGCAATTAGGTTTATGCGTTGAAACACACTCAGTGTTGACTGACATGCTATACTTAGCGTAAGGTATCAGTTCACGTAGGTGTTTCTATGTATATTGCTAATCGCTCAGCATTATATTAAACTTTGCTTTCGCAATGCAATATTGCACTGATACTAGAAACCTTCATGCTTTGGTCAACAACATTGCATCAACCTCATTGAATATAGCATATTAAAAGCGGCTGGGCTTATGGTAATCGAAACAAGGGAAGGTATGATGTTGTTATATAGACGTTTAACAATTAGACAAGAAGCTGTACACATATGACCCATTGCACACGATCCTGCATGTCAAGTTTGTAAAATCTTCTTGTAATATGGTCATGGTAGGTGGAGGGTTAGATTCGTGCTGTAAAGATTCATTCATTGCAAATCTACTGTAATACAATGTTACTGACATTTGCTATCCACATTCATTAAACTTGGTTATATTTATGGGGTATGAATCAGCTCATTTTATACAGACAGAGATCAATATGGCGCACGTTAGATTTGGAGCGATTGCATAAAATAAGGACTGAACAGCGCTTAATGACATATTAATTCTGCTTACTTCTTATGGTCAAATTCTTGTGAACAGATTCAGAGGCTATTTTTATGACGCCGGGATTGATTAATTATTGATGGTTTGTTCCCAAAATATAAAACCGAAAACAGAATCGGCAAAACAATAGCCTCCGATATGCACACACAATAAAAAATCTCTCATGTGACTCCATTTATTTCACTAAATAACATTTGTTGTCAAGGGGTACAATGTTTCTATGCGTAAAATCTCAAGCACATTCACACAAGTAATTGAAAGTCCCTGATATTCTACTCCATCCCGGGTGAATAACCTAATGGCATCGCTCTGAAGACGACCAAACAGCTCTGTTGTCCCCTCCTCATGTCCACACACAAACAAACACACGCACCTTTAAATATCCTACGGATCACACCAGTCATGATTTTTTGCGATCCGATTGGGCACTGAGGACATCCTTGTTATTTCGACCTTAACATTAGTATGGTAATATAAACCACTGCTTCATGACCATCGATACACCCAGGTATTTTTCGCGTATTATGTGACGTGACAAGCCTGTCACATACATCAGACATCGCCTTGTAGTCGTCAATGCTTCGGCTAAAAATAAAACACCGGAGTAATATTTCAATAGCAATAAGAGTGAGCATATTAGTGCCATATATCAAGTTGAGTGCAATAAGAGACTTTATGGGGGCTTAGTTATCCAAATTCCCCATATCATCAGCCAATAGTGTTTAATGAAGCATCTCATCTCTCAGGCTGTCACTGAATCACTTTGTTTAACTTAATACAATGAGTTGACGTGCAAAAGTTCGTCAATAAAAAAGAGCAGTAAAACGGATGTCAAACGGAATTATACGAACCTCTATAGCTTATTAGAATTGCGTCTTCTGCATTTCAGCGTTCTGGAAAAGACACTTGATTAAGCCTTAACAACGGCACATATATGTAGCTTTGCTTCATGCAGCCTATTGTATTCGACCTGTATTATTGTGAGGTAAAAATTGTTTTGAGTGTCCCAAAGCCTTGCTTATAAAAGCGCCGCGCATTTAAATGGCGCCTTATACGAAAGGTGAGCTCGTGTGAAGTGCATGTTTTCCCTAGGACTTAACATAGAGTTAGGCTGCTACTAAACAACATAATTGTCATTTCAAAACTCTCTTTAAAGTCATAGAGCATGCAGCATTTCTAGCTGTGTCGGTCAAAAGAGGCATATAGACCACAAAACTACACAATCACTTAGAGGAAGGAACACACACATTTTGCAATACAAATTCTTATAATATTCAGTCTTCTCCGAGTTCAATAATGTGCAACTCCTCCTGACTCTTCGGCTCAGGTGGACGCTGATTGATAACAGGAGAAGGCGTACCTGTTGCTCCGCTCACTAATCAGAACACCTGCTGATGTAGATACTGATATCAGCGACCGACTTGTGGTGCTGATTAACACCCCGTACGATTCATAATACATGAACACCTGCAAAATGAATCACAAATGACTCGTGATCTGGAGAACAAATGCCTGACTTCTACAATGAAAGATGATCATGTGTCGCCATTATACTGCACACAGACATCATCCAAACCTACAACTAAAAATGCATTTTGATTATGACAGTTAGCTGACTGAATGACAACATAACATAGTGTGCCAAGTGATTAGTTGCTCAACACATCTCTGATATATTTTCATTCCAAAACAGGGATGTCATTACACCACCGACCATAAAAGTCTTGTATCGGTTGAGATATAACATGCTATCAAGCAATTAAATATTAGCATTGGATTAATTAGCATTCCAAACATCCAACTGCAATTAATATTTTACATTCACGAGCAAAAACGTCCTTTTACATAATACTTTGTGCGCTCGTTATGGTACAGGTTTTGGCTATGAGCCTTACATAATATTCAGTAAAGTATGTTGTTAAATAGACCGCACCTAAGGTACAATGAGGTGCATTTTCTCCCTTTAGTTTACTACTATCATATCGCTAATGCACAAGAAATAAACGATTTCACATTCAAAATGACATGGCCCCCACGCCCATCATCACGCTATGAACGACACGCCATTGGTAGCCATTGTCTGATATCTCCGAATGACTGTTGGAAAAAAAAAACATTTGTGTATGCCTACATGTCATCCCCCACGGACGATGTTCAGTGCTGATGCTGATTTATGGCAGCAGCACCACACGACATATTGCGAATTTAATGCCTCCGTTAATGGAACGGTAAATAAAACGTGAGGAACTATTTGCGTGTTACAGGGCCTTTTGTGCAACACACGAACAGTTACCACGTTGAAAACTATATATAAGTAGCATTTCACTCGCAGGGGCATATTAATGCCTTATTCGGATGCACAAGATGTCCAATACAACATTTTACGATTTAATCCTGATACCTTCTTTCGTTGGACAAGTAGTCAGTGGAGTAAGCGTGATTGTTTTACTAGCTTCTATCGTTGGAAACATTCTGACGATTGTGGTGATAAGTAAGTATCACAATCTGCATACACCGAGCAATATAGCGATAAGATGCTTGTCAGTTTCCGACCTAATCTCCGCTATGCTCTTCATAGTAATCATTCTTGCTGGTACAATTGCCGCAGTAGCTGGCGAAAGCACTAGCTTCAACCCAATGTGCATTCAGGTTGTTATCACGACAATATATTTCTTGTTGTGCATTACATATTTGACATCTTTCCTGCACATTCTTCTCGTTGGCTTGGAGAGATACATGTATATCAAAATGCCATTACATTATCCCATGACGGTCACTAGTAAGAGAATCCAAGGAGCTTCTTGTTGTATCTGGGCTGTTTCGGTAACCATCAGCGCCTCTCAGTTTGCCTACTTAGCAGTTTTTCCGCCTCTGTCCGACGGATGTTCTAATCATGGCTTTTGGATCAATCATCATTACACCTTCGCGTGTACCGCTCTTGGCTTTCTGGTGGTCAGCATTCTATTGACAGCATTCTATAGAGAAATAATACAGATCGCCAAAGCAAGGAGAGATGTCATCCCAGATGTAGCACGAATAAACATGGACGGAGATCGGCGGAACAAATCAAAAGCAAGAGGAGTGTTGATGATTGTCTTGATCATCATCATCTACATGCTGGGATGGGGACCCTTTGTCATTATGCAGGCACTAGAAGTCCTCTTTTTCAAACACAACGACCCTCTTACACAGCAAATTGCTCTTATATTGACATTATGTGGATATATCAATATGGCAGCCAACCCAGTTGTCTACGCCTGGCAAAATCAGCGATTAAAAAAGGGATACACCAAGCTTCTGGGCCCTTGTACAATCAACCATCCAGCGAATGTGCAAGCATAGAACGGCTGCGTGACATGCATGTTTGCAAATTAGTTTCCTGACAATCGGTTTTGTACCAACATTGCTCCATCACACCTGGATGGAGAGATTCAAGATAAGATAATACTTTGATATTGGAAGAATTCAAATTTCGTTTGCACCGCTTAACTGCTAGGTTACCATTGTCTAAACATACAGTGCTGAGGTGTGCGGCTATTATCTTATTAACAGCTGTAGTTGCTTTAGATTTGAATTCGTCTTTGATCACGTCTGCCCTAGATCAAATAAATTAGACAAAACTGACGTTCACAATCGATCTTTGAATAGCGTACAATGATACGAGCGTCATGCTGGTTTAACAGATGACGTTTCTTCTTTGAATATGTCGTATAGCGGATACAAGATGACGTGGTGATGCAACTTATCATCCAAATTCAGTGGATAGCAGCGTCGCCATGTGCCGAAGGCGACGCCATTAGGTGTAACAAGTGACGACTAATTCGAATAAATCAGGCAACAATATGAGAATACACTTGTAGATAAACTAATATGAGAATTATTATGGCGTGTTTGAATAGCAACCATACTTAGGTGAGTGATTGTTAAAATGTCTGCTACGAAACATATGTTTGTTTGTTGCTGAACTTTGTATTCTAGAATATGTTATCGGCTGCTTCATCTGGTAATAACGTGACCATCTTCATTTAGTAATTTATGAATGCTGATGATTGGTTTGAAATCAGCGTCGACATTGGGTGTATGGTCATGTAGGGCTGATTAAATTGGTAGTTGTGTAACCGTTCTATATTAGGACATTTTTGTATGTTGTTTGCAATTTGGTATTCAGCATTTTCAATTGGTCTAGCTTCGTTATAAAGGCTGGTTCATCTGGTAATAGTGTGAATATCCATATTTCTAATTAACGTGTGTTGATTATAGTTTGGTAACTATTGTTGTCAATCAAAATGAAGTCAAATAAATGTCAGGCTCATCTCGTAATTGGGTTACCATCAATATTTATCAAAATAAGTAAATTCTTATAAGCTTACTAACCAACGCCATGTTTCCCGCCCCGATGATGATTTAATCATAATTTAACTGGGCTTCCATTGATAAAAGGCAGGTTGCAATCCCATGGGTAGAAATTCAGTAGGTTTTCGAATTTTCTTTCAAGTGCCCTGCATAATTATATGGGAAGATTGGCAGGAGGAAGGATAACAGGTCATACAATGATTCAACTCAACTGCACATAATATGACACAATGATAGAATAACTAACATTCGATGCTCACCATTCGAAACACTTGTTTATGCGAAAGATGGTAAACTGAATAACTTGCGACTCCCCAGATGTAGCACGAATAATCATGAACGGACATCGGCGGAACAAAGCAAACGCAAGGGGAATGTAAATGACTTGATCATCATCATCTACATGCTGGGATGGGGACCCTTTGGTATTTTGTAGGCATCAGAAGTCATTCTTTACAAGCAGTGTTTGGATATATCAACATGTTTGCAAAGCCAGTTGTCTAGGCCTGGCATAATCGGGAATTAAGAAGGGGATACATCAAATCACTTCATATTTGTAGAGTCACCAATCTGATTATTTGAGGCCGCACAACACACTAAGATTCAAGTAAGTTACACGAGTTTACTCATATGATAAGATAAACTCATGGCAAATGAGGTGTATCTTTGTACGAAAAACCTGTATTACAATATGTGTTCATTGTAATATTGGCAAAATCAATTACAAACAGGTAAAGGAAAATCAGCCTAATGCTGAGATTCCCTTGTGCTTTATAGCACCTTGCTAAGGGATCAATCACTAAAACGTTCGTCGATCTGTCTCATCAGTTGGTCGTAATTAAGCAAACGCCGCTTCCACGTTGGCAAGTTACTGGAAGCCTCTTATTTGCACCGGGGATTTCTATTATGTTCATCAAACGCTAGCCGACACGGGCCATATTGTTATCCAAATTATTGATGCTTCCAGGAAGCGAAACACTGATGTACCCAATGACGTGTGTGAACCATCTCCGCAAAGCTAATACTGACTATTGCTAAGTTTACTACACCAACATAAGTGTCATATACATGAGAGCATCAACACAGTTGGCAAAGCAGCTCATAGAGTAGTGACTATCAGACACAGGACCTTTTGTCAAAGGCAACTGAGTTGTAATACTCCATTGGAGTATTTTGAACCCATCATATAGCTGCGTACGGATGTATTTCGAGTACGCGTTATCCGTTTTAAAATATAAAGCATCAATAAACAAATCAATAACGCGGGGATCAGCATGAACACTAAGGGCTTTTTTATAAATAAAAGACCAAATTACAAAATAGGGACCGGACACTGTTAATTTATATATTATAACAGGGGTGAGTTTACTGATTCACATGACATAGGTTAGATATATAGGCTACGTTAACAAAACATTATATTAGTAGATGACGCACATAATGTCACGTAGAATCAGTCTAACTTAGTTAAATATGTCAACATTAGCAAGTCAGATACAGACTGAGCTTATATATTATGGTTCTACTGTCAATATTGTGGAAAGCATCATCGTTGATTGGCTTTTACATGCTGTATGTTAGTATCGTACCTTTAGCCTCGACATAGTCCCAAACTTTGCGTTGAACTTCGTGAAATACGGGTTTAAGTAAGCAGAATAAATGATGATCAGCTTTCACATCTGCCGAACCTGAAACACCTGTTTTACTGATGAATGAGTCGCTACTAATACCTACAAATAAATCAGCATTTTTAATAGTAGTTAAAGGCTACTAATTCAAAGCAAATATGGGAAGTATTATGTGAATCAGTGAGGTCAACTATTAACGACCATTAAGTTATTAATACAGACGCTTAAATACAGGCAGTTCACCAAACATAGCACGACAACATAGGACGCTTTAGAACGTCATCGATATATTCATGGCTACTTACACTTTATACAAGGTTGGGGCTAAAATCATGTTACCAACCTCATTTATCACAACAACCCTCAATATGACACACAAGTCTGCGCGTGATACTACCACATGTAGCGACCTTACAATAGACCGGCACACTATGTTATGTTGTCATTCAGACAGCTAACGGACATAATCAGAATGCATTTTAGTTGTAGGTTTGGATGATGCCTGTGTGCAGTAGCCTGGCGACACATGATCATCTTTCATTGTAGAAGTCAGGCATTTGTTCATTTGTGATTCATTTTGCAGGTGTTCATATGTTATGAATTGTGCGGGGTGCTAATCAGCATCAAAAGTCGGTCGCTGATATCAGTATCTACATAAGCAGGTGTTCTGATTAGCGAGTGGAGCAACAGGTACGTCTTCTCCTGTTATCAATCAGCGTCCACATGAGCCAACGAGTCAGGAGAAGTTGCACATTATTGAACTCGGAGAAGACTGAATATTATAAGAATTTGTATTGCAAAATGTGTGTGTTCCTTCCTTTAAGTTATTTTGTTGTTGTGTGGTTTATATGCCTCTTTTTACCGACACAGCTAGATAAGCTACATGTTCTACGACTTTAAACATAGAGTAAAAATGGCAATTATATTGTTTAGAAGCACCCTTGCTATATGTTTATTCCTTGGGAAAACACACACTTCAGACGAGATCACATTTCTGAAGAGGCGCCATTTAAATGTGTGGCGTTTTTATACCAAAACCTTTTAGTTACAATTTTTAGCTTAAGAAAGGAACATTCCACCCCAACCCCACATTAATATAGATGGAATACAATAAGCTGACGATTGTATAAAGCAAAACTACGTATATGTGCCGCTGTCAAGGTTTGATCAAATGTCTTAACTTATCCAAAACGCTGAAGTGCAGAAAACGCAATTCTAATAAACTGTCGATGAAAGATATGAAAAGGCTCTGTTTGAGATCCGTTTTTATCAACTGTAGCATACACTATGAACTTGTACACAGTAACGCATTGTGTTAAGTTTTTAAAAACCCGATTAAGTGAGGCAGATGTATTATGAAGGTAAGTAAACTCGAACAGGGCAGTCGACGGCACGAGAGATGAGACGCTTCATTAAACACTATTTGCTGATGATATAAGGCAATTTGGATTACGCAGGACCATTAAAGGCTGTTATTGCTCTCAACTTGATATATGATACAAATATGCTCACTCTAATTCCTATCATGCTCAACATTTTACCCAGGTGTCTTATTTTTAACCGAAGCAAAGGCGGCTGCAAGGTGGTGTCTGATGTATGCGTCTGGCTGCCATACCAACGTTAAGGTTGAAATAACAACGATGGCATCTGCGGCCTGGAAACTAACTTGTTTGAAGAAAATTCACATGACATTGTTGATATTAACTGCACCATGCCTAACAATAGGAGTAATCGGTGACAAATTTAAGATAGCATAGTCTTATAAAGAGGCACGTAAAGATCACGGATAATTGTTGGCCTGAGATATGCATGGTTTGAAGATTTAACCACTTGCAACAGATTCGTTTGTTTGTTGGGTTTGCATCAAAGAATTCATCAGCAAGTCAGATAAGTGTGTTATATGTTTTGAGTTTGCTTTAGTCCCCATAAATGGGCCGTTCGTGTCATTATTTATCAGCTATTAGTTTCTAGGAAGCAGCACAAACCAACAATGATTATTTATACAGAACATAAAGCGTCATCTTCCTGTCAGTTGTACCTCCAATGACCTGGTAACTTCATAACAACTTTCGGCTTTAAGGCTATTTGGATAATAATTGTAGGAACATGCGTTTATCTTGTAACCGCGCTTGGCACCAGGTAGGGTGTACACAGCAGTAGAGAATGAGATCAACACCTTTCAAGACTGCATATGAACGAACAATCTCCTCGTTAGTTTTTTTAGGCAGATATCGACAGCGATTAAAAGATTTTGGGTTGGGCTGCACAGGCGTTATGATTGATGCGGACATTGTCGCTCAATTGTAGTACCATGAAGTAACAAGCAGCCGCTGATGAGGTCTTCAGGTGAGATACACACCATGATTATACTGTGTTGTCAGATGGAGAGTTTATCGCGCCCAGATAATAAACATCGTATGTAAATATGAGCTGACTTATCGAGCCTTCTCGCTGTATGCCGAGAAGCTGTAACTCACTTGCTGTGAAAGTAACGAGTTTTCCCAATCGGATCGTAATAAATTATGGTTGGTGTGATGCGTAGAATATCTTAAGCTGCAGTGGGTCTGAGTTGTAACTAGGGCAACGCTTAAGGTGCGTCCAATCGATCAACACAGATGACGGAAAATTTATTGTTTCTGACAGGAAGATAATGGGCTTAGAAAGATCTACTCATCTGATGTAGATTGTGCGCAGGTGTTATTTGATGATTCGTTAAGCACCATGGCTTCATTGGTGAAATCGTCAAAGTATATGTTTGATTCCAATGTCTTTATTAGGCATTAACAACGACGGGAATGCTGCGTAGCATATTTTCAAGGCGGTGAAATATCTTTGATTCTACACCAATCTTGGTGAAGTCGCTTAAACGCCTTCTTAATTAATCCCTAAAATCTACTCTTGATTTTGTTATGCACGTTTTGAAATCGCTGCGATGTGTGCCAAAGAAACCAGGCGCTATCGGGCCTGACAAGACAGGTAAATATAATAAGCCGTCAAACGAGCAGGTGTTCAGATAATTGGCTGCACTTACAGGTATGGAACCAGAATATCATCAGAGGTATGATCCAGGATGTAATGCTCGAATCATAAATGTGAGAACTAGGTTAGTCATTAACACACAATACTCTCAGTGCAATTTGTATACGTCGATAGCACAACGCATCAAAGAAGAGGTGGGTAAAATGTCTGTTAGCGGGATGTAAATGGTGTGAGATGGCATGGTTAACCTCAATAGCTAATGAGCGCATTTATTTCCACTTGATGTTTTCTTGGTGATCGGATATTTCAGATTGTGAGAGCAAATACACGACACCATACACAGATAGGCGTATCAATTATGATATATGAGTCATTAAATAAGCCTGAAACTCACCTCAAATGTGCCGTCATGTATTTGATAGAATTAGCCGGATGAGTGATTATCGTATGAAGACGGCTTTCTCGTTTTCTCCTTTATGTTGGCATAAATACCTGACCAATCAGTCAAATATCGTTGCTAATGGTTTAGTTGACAATGAGTGATGCATTTCTCTGGAGCGCGGGAAATAAAAAGGTTTCAGCTTTACCTGTCACAAAACGATGTCATGGCCATCGTTCTGGTATATCAACAGCCTTACAGGTGTGAGGTCTTTGTTAATCGACCTCGATGGATGAAAGGCAATGCTTCAGACCGGCTATGGGTTTGACTAAGTGTACCTCCCTACTTACATGTAAAATACCGGCTTCAGCATGTTTGGTGACAGTGAAGTAACCAGACAAGCTTATAATGCATGAAAGTAGCGAACAGAACACCCTAGCAGCAGCAGCAGCAGCAGCAGCAGCAGCAGCAGCAGCAGCAGCAGCAGCAGCAGCAGCAGCAGCAGCTCGACGAATGTGAGCTTCACCAGAGGTGTCGAGATGATGAAGCTAGCGTTACACAGTTGTGAGAAGATCCTGTGGATGTCAATCCGTTCAACCCTCATTACGCGGTAGAATAGTCATCGCTCAAGCAATGATGATATCTGTATGAGAAAACCATATAAAACTACGCAGAGGACATCAACTACAAAATAATGCCTGCATCTTGGCGTTTATAATATGGGATGTAGGATAATTGCTCATGTGTTTGCACTTGCGCGAAAAGTAATGGTGAAGGCACTTGAAGCTCGGGCTGATGTCAGTTAGAGGGAGCCAACACCCCGCTGAAAGTCCGTTAGCATGGTACATTCTCTCCTACCATTATAACTCAACAGCTTCACAGGTTGGGAGTGTTCTTATAAAACAACAGCAAAAGGCGCATCGTATTCTGTAAGAAGGTCTTCATAATTGCATTTCAAAAGAGATTTTTACCGGAAATACATACATCATTGGTTCAACTTAAAGACTAAGGATTTGATTTATTCTGCAAAGTAAGTTGCTTCCTAGTAAATGCTAAACTAGGCAGAACTTGGTGTTTTTCCGTTTGTAACTTAATACTGTAATGCAATTTACAAGTGTACGCGGACAGCAAAAACAGTGCACTTTGTCAGTCCAGATAGCCAGAACAATGCGTATATAAGATATTCTTAAACTTAAACTGCAGCTTCCGGTATATAAGACAGGGGATAGCACCTCAAAATGTCAGATATGCATTTAATTCAAGTCACGAATGGGCTCTCCTTATGTTTTGCAGCGTTCAATGTAATAAATTCATTCAAAATATATTTACATGTATGAATACATAATCTTATGAAGTCAGCATAAGTAATGTATCAACCCCGATTATTGTTGTAAATGAGAGATAAAAGCGTTTTGATATCAATGATTTTCTCCAGTTTAAAATCTTTCTGGGCGGAGCTAGAATGACGTGATATATCAATAAATGCTGAAGAAGATCCGATTTGCTGTCTGTGGCAAATTTTACACCTACAAAAACTGGTTTCTTTGGTTTCTCTTCGAAAGTGCCTAAATACAGCCATCTTGTAAATCAATAGTTATAAAAAGAGATTTACATGGCAGTTTTGAACCTTACTCAGCAGTGAGGCTAAAAGCTATGTGAAAATCAGTAAGCGACGTCTTTCAGGTTAATCTACGTTCTGACAACAGAGGCTTGCAGTAAACGACGGACGAATATAAACGTAACTGCCATATCACGTTGTCCTGAGCTTGGCGTAGACGAAGTCAACCAAAATGGTCCAAAGCACTTATACTTATAACCAAGCAGCTGGTTAATGGACTCATACACCACCAAAGAGTGCTTGATTACTCCGTGTCAAGTTCAAACGTTCATCTTGTGCGTGCGCGACGATGAATTAGCTAATAATCACTAGCAAGCTCTACATCAATCACGAAATTAACCCCCAAAACACCATGTATTTTTCAAACTCTGCATACAATTAGTTGACTGCATTTGTGTATCTCATCAACTTCCCTTGAATTGCCGCTGTGGTCATAAAGTGTTGTTAGTGGACCCTGCAATTTATCGCTTTATTGGTTGGAATATATATAATAATAACAACTATCCATTTGAAGAATTGTCATCATCAGAGCCAGCGTCTACCGTATCTACCGTATCTACCGTATCTACCGTATCGCATGTCGGTTTCAGTTCTTTCTTTAGCAAGTGATGAGCGTTTTGCACCAAGATTACATCCTACGGCTCTAGTCAAGTAATTGATGCATAACTACCCAACTCGGAATGCTAACAGTTTTGGTAAGAGTGGCTGGTTCGCATACACATATAATTGCTTGCATGATAGTCATTCGCAACCTACTTTAGATAGAAAATATAATACTTAGTCGTAACAAAGATACGTGCAAAACAATTATAGAGTAACTTCGATCCAACCAGTTATTGACAGAAACTAATTAAACAGCAGTTAACAAAGAGACTATTTGGCAATCCATGGACCTCCCAAGTAGAGGGGTGCTTTTGGCGATGCCATCCAAGTAACAACAGAAATCGCCTTTCACATAACATATTACGGTGGTTAAGGTGTACTTTAATTGAATCAAAAAAGGTTAAGTATTCAACTCAACTCTACACTTGCGACCTCTGTACACGCGTGACATGCGTACAGCTACTAAAACACAGTCTCGATTTCAAATGGAGAACAATACTGTGACTCAATTGCATTCATCATTCTAGAGGGAAGCATGGAAACTTAATGACCCTTACATAAACCAGCTAGCAACCTCAGGTACGAAAATACAATATGATGTTGCTAGTGGAATCGAGATCAAAAGAAGGCGCAAGTGCAGTATTGGTGTCTAGTTGTTACAAAGCCTTACGCATGCATCTGGTGTGGTTTTTATGCTCGAATAATGTGAAACACGAGAAATAATAATAGGCCAGACCACGCATACGTGCCAATAAAAGCCAGTGTGGGCAGATGAGTTATGCACACCACACAGAGAACGTATCCTAGTATGTGCCTAGAGTGGTGCAATGTGACTGAAGACGTTCAGAAATAGCGCGGTGGGGGTAAAACTAAACCTAAAAACCTAAAAGCAATATAAGGTACCACGCTGAAATCTCACAGTCAGGGACGTCTAAACAAAACGCTACTTTTCAAATGCACTCTGCTTCAGTGGGCTTGCTATTTAAGAGTTTATTGTGTATAATATCATACACCACATCCACAGGTCGATACATTCATATATATATATATATATATATATATATATATATATATATATATATATATATATATATATATATATATATATATATATATATATATATATATATATATATATATATATATATATATATAAACTAATCTTAGTTGACTTTTCTGGCACATGTGTGTGTGTGCGTGTGTAGCTGTGTGTGTGTTTGTATATGTGTTTTGTCATATATTATAGATTATGAGCAATAAACGTATTGTATCACGTAGGACCCATTATATGCGGTGCAATTTAGTTTATAATAATTGCTCCGGAAATAACTCAGGTTATTGCGATGTGGTGTATGGCCCCGAGTAAGGACCATTGCACACGTAAGGACCATTGCACACGTGAGCAACAAATAATAATTAAATAAGCTTTTGTCTACGAGCCCAGCGTAATGGGTAACCATCATGAAACAGCTATATTGAAATCGTGAGCTGCAGTTTTTTTAGTTATCTGAAAAAGTTGCGAGCAGCCCATGTAAATCAGAGGTCATCTATGATATAATAGCACTTCCACAGCACCGACAAGATATCATTATTTATTCTACATCGTTAGCTCCTCTCAATTATCCAAATGGATGAACCCGACCCCTGTGTTTCAGCAGTGTTGTGCTGTTTAAAATAAATATATATATATATATATATAGCTTATGCGCATGATATGTATTATTTCATATATAACCCATTATATACGATGGAACACGTGATATATCTGGTAATGTTTGCTCCAATGTGATTGCGATGTGGTGTAACTTGTCGGCGATATAGGAGGATATGGCTTCACGAGTACGGATCTCTCGCAAGTTGGCAATGAATCATAATTCAATTTGCTGTTGTCCTCTAACACAGCCTAATGGGGAACGGTCGTAAAAGAGCAACTTCTGAATCGTGTGCTGCCTTAAGTGAGTTATCTGAATACACTCCGAGTCGCGCATATTAAGATGTTTAAGGGTAAATACGGCGTTAGCTAGATCAGATCAGAGCTGGATGCGGTTCATGTCTTGCTGTTTTTGCCGCTTCGTGATATCCATGCGTGTTTCTATCACGCGATGGTCTATGTAGCATCACTGGCTAAACAACCGCTTGGATGCTAGCGGTTCTACATCGTTAGCTCCTCTCAATTATCCAAATGGATGAACCAGACTCCTGTGTTTCAAAGGTGACAGCAGTGTTGTGCTGTTTAAGGTAAATACGGCGCCAGCGTTAACTAGATCAGATCAGAGTTGGATGCGGTTCATGTCTTGCTGTTTTTGCCGCTTCGTGATATCCATGCGTGTTTCTA
This sequence comes from Urechis unicinctus, assembly GCA_034190875.2. Classification (NCBI taxonomy): domain Eukaryota; kingdom Metazoa; phylum Annelida; class Polychaeta; order Xenopneusta; family Urechidae; genus Urechis; species Urechis unicinctus. The sequence goes on from CM067349.1 coordinate 33,062,291, forward strand.
TCACGCGATGGTCTGTGTAGCATCCCTGGCTAAACAACGAAAAATTTCAGTCGGCTTGTGTGATTGCATTTACGTTAAACTGGCAGAGGTTGAATGTGAGCAAGCTCACTGTTGGTGCTTGTGGATGCTGGCATTACAAAGCTAGCATCAACTGATCTACTTAATAGGATTCTCCAAACCAAAGATATTACAACATACACATACCCTAAATGTCTAAACAAGGCTGAATTAAGTGATTTGATATCGGCAATGTATAAGTCTACAACCCTAAGGAAAACCTGCAGTCACCTTAACGCTTTAAACGCTACGTCCATGTCACAAATCACGTGAGACGCGCGCGTAACAACCATTGAAGATCACATTATCTAGCGACCTGAGAGTCGTGTCCTATCGTTCATATCATACTACCCGCTATAATATCGCAGCAAATCCCTATCATGGTTCTCACAAAATTGATTAAATGTTAGCTGTACAAATCAAATCTCCGAGCCTCTGCCTGGTAGTTTACACCATCAGGTAGCGGTTCTTTGTCTAATATTCAAGTTAACAATGAAAGGCTAAGCCTATCTCACCTGATGTGACCTCTTCGGACAACCAGTCCTTTGCGGAGCGTGTCGTCTTACTATTAATTCGCCATCCTTTCGATGACTCAGCATAATTGATGGACCTAGATGCCAGGAAATGCAGCAAGTGCGTTCTGTTAATGAAATGCTTCAACGCATGAGATGGTGCAATAGAAATAATTAATATCATGATTTGTTCCTCCCTAAGGACAAGGGAAGCTATGTGCAGTCATAGCGTACAGCTGCACTTTAAGGTTCAGGTGAAGATGACTCAACACCCCGGTCCACTGTCCTGGTGAAAATTGACAGAACGATGTCGGCAACACAAACGTTACTGCTGCAAGATATCGCAGTGGAGTGAACGGCACACCAAAACCAATATGTTACAGGCGCCTTGAAAGTTGGTATAAATATGAAGAAATAAAGTTGACCGGGGCATCCAACTTCTTGGGTAAATGGAAAAAGAGTGAAAACTCGTGGATGATGATGAAAAAGATACAAATGCAAGCAATAAGGGCATGTCATCACCACTCGATTGACTGGACGAGGCCATTCCAGCCTCGCATCGATGTGAAATCCGGGCCTACGTGGTTTATTGCAGATACGACCCTTCTACTCACCCATTAGGATCCCACTGCCCACCGACACGAGCCGCAACCCACGGCCAGTAGATTGCCCCTATAAGCAGTAAGTCGCCTCTAACGACATACAGGAGGATACAGTTGACCTACTCAACTCACAGGGGGAGATGCAGCGGTGGAAGGAGCGTGAATGACAGAAAGCGATGCTTCGCTGAATCCAGGCATGCCTTTAATTCAATTGCCTATTAGACACTTAGGGTGAATGAACGTTACTCCTTTCAAATGTGTACAATGTGTATCAATGCAAAGAATATGGGAAAGGTTAATCTGGCACTCGTATTCCGAAACCTGGTTTTGTAAGCGCAAGCAATTCTAATCAATAAACCTTGCAGCTCGGCGCTCGGACCCGGATCCCGTACAGGGGATCCGAGCGTCTGCGATTCAGTTCATGAGACCAGTGATTAATCAGCCCCCTCTCCCCACCCCGCCGCCGCGGGGCATTGTGAAGGGAGTCACGTCGGCTGAATTGGCTGAGACGTAATGGCTGTGACTGGAGCAATAAAACTGCAAATTTATCGTGCAAGGTGTGCATCTGTCTCGATATGGGGACAACTATTAAGTAGAACTGTCTGGTCGTGTACGTTATGCGCGCTTTGTCTGGGACGATATTTGTCATGTCTTAATTAATTAATGCGAAAGTAGAGAAATGGAGTGTGAAACCCTGCATGAGAGAAAAGGGGATATGGAGAAAGAGCAATTGTAGGTCGATGGTACAGGCTTAGAGAGAGAACGGAGTCAATGTAGAGGAGAGGAATGGGGCCAGGGTAGACAAGGATAGATTGAGAGAGCAAGTGAGAGAGAACGAAACAACTAGAGACAGCGAGAGAGAGAATAAGAGAGAGTGAACAAGAGTGAGAGTGTGTGTGAGCAAGAAAAGGAGAGAGAGTGAGAGAGCAAGAGAGAGGAAAGAGAGAGATACAAAGAGAGAGAATGAGAGAAAGAGCACGCATGTGCATGAGAGAGATAGTGTGCGAGAGATGAGAGGAAGAGAAAAAGTGATTGAAATGAGAGCGACAGAAATGAGAGTGAGAGAAAGAGAGGCAAGAGATTTTGAGAGAGATAAAAAGAGAGAAAGAGATAAAAAAAAGTAGAGAGGGATTGTGCGTGTGTGTGGGCGTATGTGAGTGTGTGTGGGCGTATGTGTGTGCTTGTGTGCGTTGGCGTGGGTGTGTATATGTGTGTGTATGTGTGTGTATGTGTGTATTTGTGTGCAGGCGTGTGTCTGTCTATGAGTGTGTTAGTGTACGTGTGTGTGTGTGTGTGTATGTGTGTGTGTGTGTGTGTGTGTGTGTGTGTGTGTGTGTGTGTGTGTGTGTGTGTGTGTGTGTGTGTGTGTGTGTGTGTGTGTGTGTGTGTGGACATAATGAGGGGACAACAGAGCTTTTTGGTCGTCGTCAGAGCGATGCAATTAGGTTCTTTACCCGAAATGGACTAGCGTCCACCTGAGCCGACGAGTCAAGAGGAGTTGCACATTATTGAACTCGGATAATTGAATTGCAAAATGTGCGTATTCCCTCCTTTTAGTAATTTTGCAGTGGTATAGTTGCATGCTCGATGCTGCGTGCTCTATGTCTGTAAACATAGGTGTAGAAATGACAATATATCATTTAGAAGAAGCCTTGCAATATGTTTAGTTTTGGGGAAAACACACTTCACACGAGTTCACCTCTCTGAAAAGGCGCCATTTAATTGTGTGGTGTTTTTATAACCAAACCTTTGGGACATTAGCTACAATTTTTAGATTAAAAAAGAACCATTTCACCCCTTACCCCACAATTATACAGGTCGAATATAATAAGCTGAAAATTGTATGAAGAAAACCTACATATATGTGCCTCTGTCTCAACTTTTCCAGAACGCTGAAATGTTGAAGACGCAATTCTAATAAAGATAAAGATATAAAAAGGCATTCTGTTTGACATTCGTTTTACTCTTCTTTTTGTTGACTGTAGTACGACATTGAACTTGTGCGCAGTAACTCGTTGTGTTAAGTTAAACAAAGTGATTCAGTGAGACAGATACATTATGAACGTAATTGACATTGAATAGGGCAGTCGACGGCCTGAGAGATGAGACGCTTTATTAAAAACTCTTGGCTGATGATATGGGGAGTTTGGATTACACAGCACCAATAAAGGCTCTCAATTGGATTAAGACACCAATTTGCTCACTCCTATTGCTATTGAATCCATGCTCAACATTTTTCTCAGGTGTTTTACTTTTGACCGAAACAATGACGACTGAAAGTAACGCGTTTGCCTAATCGGATCGCAATAAGCCATGACTGGTGTGATGCGTAGAATATCTAAAGTTGCATTGGGTCTGACATGTGACTAGGGCGGGGCGATGTGGGCATCGCTTACGGTGCGTCCAATCAATCAGCAGAGCTGACGGTAAAGTTATTGTTTCTGGTAGGAAAATAATGGGCTTAGAAAGATCTAGTCATCTGCTGTAGTTGTTTGTTCGCAGGAGTTTTCTGATGGCTTCATGGCCAAATAAATGTACCTCGAAATCGACAAAGTATATGTTTGATTCCAATTTCTTTATTAGGCATTAACAAATAACATATCATTTACGTTTACTGACGGCAATGCTGCGTAGCAGTTTTTCGAGACGATTAAATATCTTTGACTTCTACACTTATCTTGGCTAGCTCGCTTAAGCAGCCTCTTAATTAATTTCTGAAATCTACACTTGATTTTGTAGTTCACGATTTGAAATCAATACGATTTTTGCCAAAGACACCAGGTCCTGACGGGCCTGACAAGACAGGTGAATATAATCAGCCGCCAAACGAGCAGGTGTTCAGACCATTGGCTGCACTGACAGGTATGGAACCAGAATATCAGGCTTGAGTCATCAAAGGTAAGATCCAGAATGTAATGCTTGAATTATAAATGTGAGAAATAGGTTATAAGGCTCGAGTCATAAACACACAATACTCTCAATCCAATTTGTATACGTCAATTACTGGTTTTGAATTCCCCATCATAATATTAATAGACCCATTCCGTAGTTTGGTTACACCCTTCTAACTGTAGTGCAGAAAGTTGAAGCTTAGAACAATGGGTAATCGGTTTCATCATTTTGCTTTATCCCACAGACGATGTCCAACTTGTCTTTGTCGGTAGCTGCTATATATCTACCCGTGAGTATTTCATGCTTTGAATACCAAGATAATCAACACAGTATCATATTGTATTCTGCTTACAGTAGTTGGGGCTTTGTGGGTGGTCGGCTGGGGCATCAACACCTCATTAGCTAACACACCTTACCTGACAGACCTGCTCTGTGAGGCTAATTTCTCATCATTACGCCGTCACAAAGAACAGTTGCTACTCATGCCTTCGGTACAAATCTGATGTAAGTTATATTTTGCAACTATGAGAAAAATATTCTAATTATTCACACCAACACCCACAGTGCGTTGGGATTAGAGTATTGCCAATAGACCTTGTCGATCAGAAACCGTACTTACGGTATATAGCATTAAATACGTTTTCCACTCACCTCAAATGTGTCGTCATTTCATTAATAAAATGAGCCGGATGAATGATAACTGTATGAAAACGGCGTTATCGTTTTCTCTTTCATGTTGATATATGAGGCATTAAATAAGCGTGACACTTACCTCATATGTGTCGTCATTTCATTGATAGAATGAGCCGGATGAGTGATAACTGTTCTCTTTCATGTTGACATGAATACCTAACCCATGAGTTTGATATCGTTGCTAATGGTTCAGTTGACAATGAGTGATGCATTACTCAGGAGCGCGGGAACTCAAAAGGTTTCAGCTTAACCTGTCACAAAACGAGATCATGTTCATCATTTGGCGTTTAATCATATCATCAGCCTGTCAGATGTGAGGTCTTCGTTAATTGATCTCGATGGATAAAAACCAATGCACATACCAGCTATGGGTTTTACTGAGTGTCCCTGCCTACTTACTTGTAAAATGTCGGGTTCAGCACGTTTGGTGCAATCGAGGTAACCAGACAAGCTAATAATGCAAAGCCCCGTCAGGACAGCTGTTGACATAAAACTCTAGCGGATGCTCGAAGAATATGAGCATCGCCAGTGATGTTGAGATGATGAATGGTTACGAATTTGGCGTTATACAGTTGTGAGAAAATCCTCTGGAAGTCACTCCGTTCAGCAATCATTACGCGCTATAATGACCATCGCTCTAGCAATGATAATATCTGTATGAAAAATATAAAACTACGTTGAGCACATCTGCTACAAATAATGTCTGTTTCTTGGCATTTATAATATGGGATGTAGGATAATTACTCATCTGTTTGCACTTGCGCGAAAAGTGGTGAATTTAGCAGGTGTTGAAGGCACTTGAAGCTCGGGCTGATGTCAGTTAGAGGGAGTCAACACCCCGCTTAAAGTCCGTTAGCATGGTTTATTCTCTCTTACCATTATAAATTAACAGTGTTCTTATAAAACAACAGCAAATGGCGCATCGTATTCTGTATTTAAGTTTTCATACTTGCATTTCAAAAGAGAAATCGATTGATAGCTGTAATGCATACAGTCCCCCATCATAGGTTAACGTAAAGGCTAAGGGTTTGATTTACTCTGCCAAGTAGCTAGCATCCTGGTTAATGTCAACCTAGGCACAACTCGGTATTCATCAGTTTGTACTCAGTCCAGATTGACGGAGTAATGAACGGGCAGCCAATGGTGCAATTCGTTATTAGCTGACATAAACGGCAGCAAAGCATTTCCTGTCGGTCATCTGGTGGAAGGAATCGACCATCTGTGGTGTGAGTTTTGTCGGGATCTATGGACAGCCATTTCATTAAACAATACACAGCATTTTGTATATCAACAGATGCTGAAGAAGATCAGATTTGCTGTCTGTGGCAAATATTACAAATACAAGAAATGGGTTTTTTTGCAAGACCTAGGTATCCCTTCGAAAGTGTCTAAACGGTGCCATCTTGTAAATCAATAGTTATAAAAAGAGATTTTCCCGGTAGTGTGAACCTCCAACTCAGCAGTAAGACTATAAGATATGTGAAAAATCAGAAAGTGACGTCTTTCAGCTGAATTTACGTTCTGCCAAGAGAGGAAATTGCTTGCAGTTAACGACGGACGAATATAAGTGGAACTGCCTATATCACGGGTCCTGAGCTTGGCGTACGAGAAGTCAAACTGCTTTCGTTATTTGCCAAAATATTTATAACCAAGCAGCTGGTAAATGGACTCAAAGGGCGCCTGATCACTCTGTGACAAGTTTAAACATTCATTCTGTTGACCCATGCATACTGTGCGTGCTCGACGATGAATAAGCTAAAAGTCATTAGCAAGCTCTACACCGATTTAGCAACTCACGAAAAAGACCAAAGCACCTTGTATTTTTCAAACTCTTCAAAAAATTAGTTGAGTGCACTTGTGTATCTCATCATCTGCTCTTCCATTACCGCTGTGGTCTTCAAGTGTTCTGGATGGCCCGTGTAAATTATATCTTTATTGTTTGGAATATATATAAAAATAACAACTATCCATCAAACTTTCACGTTATATGTTTCAATCTAGGAGCTCATTAACAGAGCCAGCATTTACCAAAGCCAATGGAGGGGCATGTCGATTTCAGTAAAACAATTTTGCAAGTGATGAGCATTTTGCCCCACCATTAAACCGACGGTTCTACCCAACTCGGAATGCTAATAGTAGGCAACCTACTTTAAATATGCCTAAAAAAATATAAGGCTTAGTCGTACCCAAGATACGTGCAATACAATTACAGAGTAAATTCGATCCAACCAGTTATTGACAGGAACTAATTAAACAGCAGTTTGCAAGGAGACTATTTGGCAATCCATGGACCTTCGAAGTAGAGGGGTGCTTCTGGCGATGCCATCCAAGTAACAACTGAAATCGCCTTTCACATAGCATATTACAATGGTTTAGTTGTACGTTGGATATAGAATTCCTTCATGTGAATTTATCCGGTTTGATGAAACTGCAACGAATGCCTCTCGCTGTTGGATTCCACTCAAGTTAATATTCTTACTTTAATAGAAGCACAGCTTTAGTATTAAAGAAGGCTGAGCATTCAACTCAAATCTACACTCGCGCCCTCTGTATAGGCGTGACATGCATACATCTACTAAAATACCCCTACTAACTGTTGATTACAAATGAAGAACATTACTTTGTGACTCAGTTGCATTTATCATTCTAGTGGGAAGCATGGAAACTTAATGAGCCTTACAAAAACCAGCTAGCAACCTATGGTTGTACGAAAATACGACATGATGCTATGGGTGGAATCAAAATAATAAAAAGGCGCAATTGCAGCGTTGGTGTCTAGTTCTTACCAAGCCTTACGCATGTGAGTTTTTTGCTCGAATAATGCGAAACATGAGAAATTAAAATGAACCAGACCAAGCTTGCGCGCTAATAAAAGCCAGTGTGGGCAGAAGAGTCATGCACACCACCCAGCGAACGTACCCTAGTATGCGCCTGGGTAGAGTGGTGCAAAGTGACTGAAGTAGCGCTGTGGGTATAAAACTAATCCTTGTTGACTTAAGTAAATTTGTATCAATTAACTTTTGGTATGATAAAACAAGCAATAAGGTAGTAGCATGTCCACAGGCCCACTCTGGCATTCCAGTCAACCTTAAAAAGGCTTCAGTTTTAAAATAAATGTCAGTCTACCATTATTGACAATATTATGGAACCAAATGGAGTGAATAAACCAATAATATTCCACTATGAACGTGTAATTATGCGTCAAGCTTTATTTGCGTTATTTCATGTGAATTCGGTAGCCAATGTGGGTATGTTTTATAACTTAGGTTTAGGTTGGGGAGTTGCTTCTAAAGCAGCCTTCATGTCCATGAGCGACGCCTGGATGGCCTCGTAGAACCTGGCCGTGCTTGTTTCTTTGTCGGCGGTCCAACATGATATGAAGAAAGACACTCTGAGAGGAGTCAATATGACTTGGTTCTTGTCCACACTTCTAGTGCATTCGCCCGAATGGTTGCGGCCCTGTTCTTATCGGGGTTATAGTTTTTAAAAAAACATTTTGACTCGCAACGAGAGACAAAACAGGGCAAAAATAACTTTCTTTGATCTCGGCCTACTTGGCACCGTTTGTATATTCCGCAATCTAGAGCAGCAATCAACACTACCAGCTCTCATGGTCGGCTCTTACCACTGCTTACTACCCGACTGTCGGCTATTACCTTTCCACGCTGTTCTACAAGCTGTCACTCGACCATCGACATGTGTTCTGGAGTGAACTACAGCATCGTAGTATCCTAGGGGATGAAGTTGTGTTTTGACCTGGGTGTCTGAGGTTAAATACATCTTATGAGGGGTTAAATACACACCTGGTTCTACTTGTATGGATGAAGGTGTGGCAACCAGGTGCGGAGGACGCACGTAGGTACGCGTACACGTCAGCTAAATGGGAGATAGGGATATCCACATGTCTGTTAATGACCAGGCTATTGTTGTAGCGGTAGGTTGTCCCTTACACGAGCACTAATGTCCTAAACAGGACACTCAAGACAGATGTACGAGTGATTCATATTGAATGCATGTTTACAAAGCGATAGCAGCGAGTCGTGATAAATTTGCATCCGAAGTGATTTAGATGAGTTCGTTTCTATCGATTAATTCATCAGGGCGAGAAATACAACGGTCAAATTGATACTTCAGAAATCCTTCACGAAAGCAATGAGAACGCTAGGAGGTAATGCTAAAAGAAATAATGGCTATACAAATTAAAATCATACTCAATAACTCCAAGTGAAAAAATATCATCACCATCACCATTGTAATCATTTTCACTATAACTTCACAATACTTTATTCAGCTTTACATCATCGCTTCTTAGTGATGATAGCGATATGATGAAGATGATGATGATGATGATGATGATGATGATGATGATGATGATGATGATGATGATGGTGTTGATATATATTCACCAATTATTTATTGCACACTCTCTATTCAAAAGCCATGTTATATTTTTTAAATATCTATTTCTTCAGTATTCATTGTGTGTGAATAAGCTGTGACGAAGCTTCACGACATAGGCCGGCGCTCCCTGCTCACCAACAGTTGATCTACTGATATCATCATGTCAGGTTTAGTGAGCATTCCGTATTTAAGCTCTGGACTAGACGGCTTGTTGGTCGGCTGTGCACAATCCAAGCGTACCAAGCATTGATGCATGACGTCATCATCCAGCAAAAGTGCGCATGCTCTAGTTGGCCTGCTATAAACACCATGACGTATATGGTCCCGCTTCGTGGACTGATATTTGGTTTTCCCATATTGAACAATTAATCACTCATGTATGTTTCTGTTCAATCTCTCGTGAACTTAAATGACGTCTTTGCTAATATGCATGCAATATTACGGAATCATGCCATTTCAGCCACGAGAAGTGTTCTCATGCGTAATTCATATGCCAGAATAATTTGAAAGGCCTTGATGCTGTGTGCATACATACCATCAAACGCTCCCCCTTTATCGACGCACAAATGTAATGCATTAATGAATTATCACTAGTAGTCTAACACGGTCTCGATATCATTATTGACGACTTGCAATAGTAAGATTAGGGTATAAAATACGTGTACGAGGTACTGAATTGAAACATTGTTTCAGACTTTTTTCTTCCCCTCATCCCCACTCCCGGGGAAATCGCATGATGTTGTTACAGCTCTGGTGCATTGGCAGGACACAGGATGGACGTGTCGGGCCTGTAGGAGAAGGTTGCCAAGGTGGCATACGACCCGTCATGTGCTCCGTTACATGGTGGATTGAGGGCTTCGTGTTTTGGTAATGGCTCAATATCTATTTATACAATGTCACTGTAAATATAATACGCGATTTATCATGCGAAACGTCAGAATTAAGACGAAACATGCTGATCAGAGACAACCCTGAGGCCTCGTTATTGCTTGGCTCAGGAATGTATTTCATCCCAGTCATAGTGGTAATGATATTAAACGCCTTAAATAGTAACAACTTCATTCACAGAAATATCGCCGATGTGATGAATCAAGCAAAAATGACCACCAGCACACTGTTCCGGGCCTCTTTTTCAACATTATTACTTCATCAATGATATCGTGCAGAACGGAGTGGGTGTTCAGCTCTTCAGATTGTTATGGTTTGCTTTCGCTGGATTCTGATTTCCGTCATAAATAAATACGCTGTGCATATATACTTCTATCAGAAAACAGCTGTACCTCACCTGGCAGTTAAGCATGTCTGAACTAAACTACTTTTCAAATGCTATTTCAGGGTTATATGTGTATCATATATCTACATGTATATATATATATATATATATATATATATATATATATATATATATATATATATATATATATATATAGATATATATATATATATATATATATATATATATATAAATATATATATATATATTTTTTATATTCATATATATATATTGATGTATATACATGTAAATAATAACACACATATATATATATGTATACATATGTATATATAGATATATATATATATATATATATATATATATATATATATATATATATATATATATATATATATATATATATATATATATATATATATATATATATATATATTTATATATATATATTTATATGCGCGTGTGTGTGTGCATGTGTGGTTGTGCGTGTGTGTAAATGCGTTTTGGTATATATTGTGCGCATTATGCGTATTATTTCACGTAGCACCCCTAATATACGGTGGAACTTCGCAAATTGATTCATGATAACTACTCGGAAAATAACTTATTAGGTTATTGCGATGTGGTGTAACTTGTCCACCCTCTAGGAGGAAATGGCCCACGATGCTTCACTGAACACGGTCATGCCCTTGAATAAATTCGCTTTTGGACACTTGTGGTGAATATACGTAACTACTTTCAAATTTATACAATGTGTTTTTATGCAAAGCTTTATGGGGAAAGGACAATCTGCCGCTCGTATCGTGACATTAGAGTTCGTCAGCGCAAGCAGTTCTAATCAATTAACCTAGCATATCGGCGATTGGATTCCGGACAGGGTATCCGAGCGTCGATTATTCAGTTCATGAGACAAAGTGATTAATCAACATACGCTCCCCACCCCAGCCGCCGTTAGCATGGTGAAGGGAGTCACATCGACCGCGGCTGCATTGGCTGAGGCGTAACGGCCGGCACTAGAGCAATAAAACTGCCAGTTTACCGTGCTAGGTATACACCGGTCTCTGCATCGATATGCGGGCTGCTATTAAGTTAATGTAGAACTGCCTAGCCGTGTACATTATGCTCTGTAAATAATGCGCAGTGTCTGGGAGGATATTAGTCAAGTCTTAATTGTTAAACTCCATGCGATAGAAGAGAAATGGAGCGCGAAATCCAGAGGGAGAGTACAAGCGAGAGAGAATTAGCAAGTGTAGGCTGATGAGACAGGTGGAGAAAGATAACGGAGAGTCATAGGGGAAGAACATGAGTAGAGAGAACAGTCACATGAACAGTCACGTATGACTGTTGCATGCGGTAATCGTTATTATGCTTGAACAATAGCCATGTGGCCGTTCAGAAAGTGTATCGATGCAGGGATCATGACAATTAATGCAAAGCTCTGACTAGATTATCTGTTGGCTGAGAAAATTTACTCACTATGAAGCAGAGAATGGCATCCTAATAATAAATAATGATAAAAATAGGTAACTTAACTCTTTATCAGCCGTAACTAGGAATACGTCTTTCTCGGTTGTAGTGGTATTTTATATCCAAGTGGTATACTCATTGAGGCACGAACCAAAATGTTATACTGGCTGAAATATATCCGACAAAACAAACAGTAAGATTGGTGTATATGCATCCGACATAATGCTACACAGTAAGCTTGGTGTAGCAAAATATCTACCGTTAGATTAGGGAACTGCAAAGATTACGAACAGATGTTTGCTTGTAGCTGAGTGATTTGCTATATGCATAGAAACGTCTATGTGAACTAAGGGTCTAGCGGTAAACACAGCATGTCAATCAACACTGATCGTGTTGCGAAGCACGAAGCGACGTCAAAATAGACACACGATGTTTGTGTTTTCAAGTTGCTACAATGCTTTCGTTGCAAGTCTGGTGTTGGGAGCCTTCAAATTGACAATTCACCGACATAACGATCTGGTAACAATATCTTCAAATTTTTAGAAATCTATCCTGAAAACAAGAATCTGTCCAACCATTTTGCTACCTGTCATGACAAATGGTGTGTTAAATGTGCAATGAAAGATTTTAAAATCCATCAAATTAAAGTTTAAATAATCAGTACGATGAATAGATAACCGAGTGGCTAACTAAACTCGAAGTTAAGGTTATTGATTTGAATAATTGTCAAAGTCTACTTCCTGTGTAACAAGATTGACACAGCATTCAGGAATAAAACGCATATACTTTATTGCAGTGAATTTACAATTGCGTAATATTATTGTTTCCTGTCTGATTTATGGGACTTAATTTGCATTATTCAGCCATCTTTGTGTGTAGCATCATGCACGCGTCTAAGATACAAACAACGCCATATAACCAATGTCGTCTAGCGCGGGATGTCTCATAATTGCTATTCCTCGGTCGATATGAGAGGCTGTTAATTTATTCAATCAGTATTGCAATCGATGCATTTTGAAAACAAATCTTTTGTAGAAAGGAAAACACATATCAACAGGGTGTGGCGAATTCATGGCAGATGAGTAATACGTACGAGATTTGATTGGTCTTACGAGAATTGTTGCCAAGGGTTGATCCTGAGACAACTGGGGCAGTCTAGTTCCCTCTATGTACGCCGTGCTGCCTGCTACATTTAGTTGTTTATGTCGCCAGTCTTTCTGCAAGTGTGCAATAGTTTGATGTATCCATTTCTTAATTCCCGATTTTGCCAGGCATAGACAACTGGATTGACAGCCAAGTTAATATATCCAAAGGCTGCAATGAAAGGAGCAATTTGCTGTGTAAGAGGGTCGTTGTGCTTGAAAAAGAGGGCTTCTAGTGCCTGCATAATGACAAAGGGTCCCCATCCCAGCATGTAAATGATGATGATCAAGACAATCATCAACACTCCTCTTGCTTTTGCTTTGTTCCGCCGATCTCCGTCCATGTTTACTCGTGCTACATCTGGGATGACATCTCTCCTTGCTTTGGCGATCTGTATTATTTCTCGATAGAATGCTGTCAATAGAATGCTGACCACCAGAAAGCCAAGGGCGGTACACGCGAAGGTGTAATGGTGATTGATCCAAAAGCCGTCATTAGAACATCCGTTGGACAGAGGTGGAAAAACTGCTAAGTAGGCAAACTGAGAGGCGCTGATGGTTACCGAAACAGCCCAGATACAACAAGAAGCTTCCTTGGATTCTCTTACTAGTGACCGTCATGGGATAATGTAATGGCATTTTGATATACATGTATCTCTCCAAGCCAACGAGAAGAATGTGCAGGAAAGACGTCAAATATGAAATGCACAACAAGAAATATATTGTCGTGATAACAACCTGAATGCACATCGAGTGGAAGCCAGTGGTTTCACCAGTTTCTGTATAAGTTATGCCAAGAAGCAAGGTTATTATGAAGAGAACAGCAGAGATGAGGTCAGATACAGATAAGCTTCTTATCGCTATGTTGCTCGGTGTATGCAGATTGTGATACTTACTTATCACTACAATCGTCAGTATGTTTCCCACGATAGATGTCAGTAAAATAATCACACTTACTCCACTGAAGACATGTCGGAAATTAGTAGGTAGCTGGATTGCACCGTAGGACGTTGAATTGGACATCTTTCAAGCAAATGCATCCGAATCTCAGAGTGAGCTATAGAATTTATTCTACCTAATTATAATACATCTCACCATGGTTACTGATGTTTATGTGCTTTGCAGCCTCAGTTAAGATGGCTACATCATTTGTGCAGTCCATTAACTGGGTAGTTGCATTTGTGTGCGGATTCGCGTTACTGTCACAAAACAGTCATAAATCATCAAAGAGTGTCACCTTCAGGCGACGATATTTTGACACATGATAGCACAATTATGCATATCACACATTATAGCATATTTAAACTAGTCGAGAGGCACACAGATATATCGTATATCGCTGCTTGTATAGCTTCATCACTTGGGAGCTGGAATCAGAACTCACTCACGTTGATGGTAGCCGATATGACTTGCTAACTTAACAGCCATGTGCTGGCCATGTATCATCATGCTTGACAAACAATTGAATGGGGCTAGGAAGACTTTAGTCCCCAAGCTTATTGTGCTCTTTATTATATCATTTATCGCCCAAGCAATCGCAACACTATTATTGTAAACTAAGGTAATCTTTGACACATGCTTGACACGGTCTGATGTTACGCCCCAATTAACTGTTACAATCAAGAATATTTATCGAAGGTATTAAATGGTTGGCACTTTAATTACGTCATAAATAATTGCCGTCATTCACATTAATCCACTTAGATATTGCAAGCGTTGTGTTTATTGCAAGTGTCACATTCGGTTTGGTGCTGTAAGAGGTATAAAGCTACGTCATCTGCATCGATCTCTACAAATCACTGCTTACCTTCCCAAATCGCCTTGTATTAGCTGAACGTATTACACAAGGTGTCTGTGTAAGGTCATCCGCTGTTGATGCTGCTCGGCACGCCATGACCCGCGCACTGGAACCAGCCAGGTGCGATGCTAATTTACGCTGTTATGATAACCGCTGTGTAAGGGGCGGCACAAGCTGGGAGACGATATGTCACGTACTCCACCTGATATCGGTCCAATCTCGTCATCAATAGTTCCCTACCCAGGTTGACCTTGTATCAGCTGGTTATTGTTCAAACTTTACGTACTCACTGATAATTAAACAAGATGTTATTGGACTAACACGAACATATAATGCTCAATAATTTATTTCCTGGTACCATCATTTAATGCAATTCCCGAAAGTTCCCTGACTGCTCATGGATGTAACAGTAACTTCTCCTCGCCTCGTGCCTCAATTGCTAAAAATATTACGTGCCAATACAGAAATAGCACACAATGTTTTAGCTCTCGTGCGAGATCGCCATCAGAGCTTTACGACGGCTATAAAGCTGCTCTCACAAACAAGCATAGAACATTCAAGTGGTTACATAATGGATCAATCCAAGATAATGTGTTTTTGTGACGCATAAGCCTTATCGATCTCAGTAATGGAAGGAGCAGCACCATTACAGCAAAGAGCGTTACACGTCTTCTTTTCCAAAATTGTTGGTTAAATCACCATATGGAGCCATTATTCTCCAATAGTAATTAGAATATAGATCAAACCACAAAAACATAATGAATCAGCGATGTCCCTATGGTTTGTGCCAGGTTGACGGCGGTTCTTAAGGAGCTCTGTGCAAGTATCACACAAACCACACAGTTGTAATCCATTCAATTCCATGTTGGTTCGTTGACGATGATTGTAATAATTGATTACCTTGAAACCACTTTTATTCATATGACATCGTGCGAGGAGTGTACAACATGGTGGTTGTATCAACGGTTCCAGCCTCCCCAGCGCTCCTGCAAATGGAGTAGCGCTGTGTTGTACTTCGAGGTAGAAATGCTGGACAGGTGAGCTGGGCTGACAAGTAAGCTTATATAAAACCACATCTGCCAAACGTAGGTCTAGCCGGAAGTAATAAAGTATGGAGGTGATCGGGCGACCTACCTAGGTAATGTGGCGTATTGGCAGGTAGACGCTGTGTACTTATGATATACATGTCTATATGCTCATTTGTTGTCAGCTATGTTGGTTCAGGGTAGCACTAAGAAGTTGTTCTGAGCGGATTTAGTTGATTGAAGGCCAGATAAATCATTAAATGATTCCCTTTGCGGAACATCAAAACAACATAAACATAGATGATTCATATCGATGCTACCAGTTAAGAAGCATTGAAGAATGTGGCCTTAAATTCAAGAGGTACAGGATATATGAATGTCATACAAATATCATTACGGTGGATGAGCCGAGTCCGACAATAGTGTCACATATAAAGGTCGTTAAATGTTGAAGTGTATATTTAATTCCCAGTTCCATTACATCAAAGCGCTTATAACTACCCTTATAGGCTTCATTCTTATTGACTGCAGCAGTGAGTATTTCTTGCATGCCCACAGATATGTTGCGCTACAATATCGTCAACAGAATAATACGCGACTGCTGTTCTATGTTGAAGCAAAGGAAATATCTTACTGGTCGAGGAGCGCCTCCTAGTTTCAATGTGGTTATAAGACAATGATTGTTCGCATATATTGTCAAATGAGCGCCATCCTAGTGTAGCTTTACGCTCTTCATTGCCATCCTAGTGTAGCTTTAAGCTCTTTGATGCCAGCCTAGTGTAGCTTTAAATTCTTTGATGCCACCCTAGTGTAGCTTTAAGCTCTTTGATGCCATCCTAGTGTAGCTTTAAGCTCTTTGATGGCATCCTAGTGTAGCTTCAAGCTCTTTGATGACATTCTAGTGTTGCTTTAAGCTCTTTGATGTCATCCTAGTGTCTAATGAAGTGGATGCAGAGAACTAAGTTACGTCAGTAAAAAAACATCGAACTGTAATAAATATAATTGCAACCACCAAGTCAGACAACCATGATCGACTCAGCTGCAGAATCAAGTGACCAGGAAGTAGTCTTTCTGGGGCAGCAAGATTCGCCAAGGGACGTTGTCGTTTACACAGCCTTGAACGTGTACTGCAAATTCAGGTGCTGTAGTTATTGGAAGGCTACGTGATGAGATTTGCAAATATTGCAGATCCAGGTGTTGATGTGCGACTAGACTGTTAATTGGTACAAATAGCATTGGCGTTTCTTCGACAAGTAAATATGTTTATGCCTTCTGTAGTTGAAGAGAGAGAGAGGGTAATAAGTGGATAGTCGGGGAGCGAGGATGACAAACTGCGTCCTGTTATTGGATCACCTTGATATTATAACAAGGCCTAACTGCCCAAATCCACACCAATAAGTGCGTACAAAAACATTCACCCTCACTCGCAGCATAGCTCACCTGGCTAATCTGATCAGCAAATCTCGCCTTGCTCACCTGATCAGCATAGCTCACCTGGCTCTGATTTAGTCTACCAGCTGCCAAGGTGAGAAGTCGTTACAGAAACTAGAGGCAATACACGCCACTGTGTGAGGAATATATTTGTGGTGTTACCTTGACTCGCTGATTTAACACAGACATCCAACCATTCAAGTGAACGATTACATATTAGTGAAGCCTTTAAACGGCCATTAACCTATCAACATAACTACTGTATACACTCTCAGTCAGGAGCTTGTTGAAGTAGACTAGAGCAGACGGTTTCCGGTACATCATTCCGACTTACACCAAAATATATTTGTTTTTTTTTCTCCTGAGACTCGTCCTGAGATTAACTTTGAAATTAACCATATGCAAGATAGGTCCGCTTCGCCAATAAGCAAACCATTCGCTATACTAGATGTCGACGCATATCAGTCTGATTTAGTTACGCTCGAAGTTTGCAACACATTTAGGTTCAAAAACATTCAAAACGATCTGTTGGTTCTGAATGCCTGAATATTCAGTAGTTATCAGTCGCTGTCATTTGTTCGCTGCCGATGGTCTGCCCTGAATAATATCCCTAAAAACAATTGAGGTACAAATTTCATTCCGTTACCAAATGACAACTTATGTGAAGGAAAGACCCGACTTCGTAGTCGATCAAAAGAGTCTTGCTGGGTTGCATAAATATGGGTGTTTCATCAACGCGAAAGTTTGATCAATCACAGATTAATTACGTAATCCATTCCTGATTTACAACTTAAACATAATTTAGACGAAGAAAAAACAACAAGCTTTATTGATATGTTTGCATACTTGGGTTTTTACTGAGTCATTTTAATGTCGCTTTGAATGATATTTCGTAATCTTATGCATAGAGTTTTTAGATATAAGTATTAGATAGCTGGCCACCTCAATAGTGCACTTGGCACGGACTTTCAGGTTGAGACCCGCTATGAGAAGTTCAAGTTGGTGCATGTGGATGTGCAGGTGGCATCAGCTCGTCTGGTGGTATCATGCCAGCGTCCCACAAGACGCCAATTGTACTGCATTAAGGTGCAGGTGTGACTTTATTCGCCAAGACGAGCAAACATTACAAAAAGATGCATGCGATGGAGTGCCCATATCTGGGTTGTTATTGTGCCAGTTTGCAGCCATATTAGCTGTATATTCACATTGGAAATCAAGGTGATCATTATTATCTCGAAGGAAAATTAATAAATGACGGCAGCTCTTACTATAAGAGTCATAATGAACATTTGTCTTTTTGATTATTCGCCTACAGCATTCCGTCAACTCATGAGAAAAGTAGTGTTCTCTCATGGACAAAATACCTCAA
This sequence comes from Urechis unicinctus, assembly GCA_034190875.2. Taxonomy (NCBI): domain Eukaryota; kingdom Metazoa; phylum Annelida; class Polychaeta; order Xenopneusta; family Urechidae; genus Urechis; species Urechis unicinctus. The sequence goes on from CM067349.1 coordinate 33,080,911, forward strand.
TAGGAATGCAAATACAGACAGTGTTCTCGATATGAAGTGTCTCCTAAGAGTTTTACACCATGGTGATCACAATAAAGTTAAATTGCTTAGTAAACCATGATTTTAATGTTCATTGGAAGCATAAGAGTTCTCTCATATTGACAATACCTCAACAGTCATGCACACACAGACCTTTCTCATAATATCAAGTCTCTCTTAAAGTTTTACAGCGGAGTGAATACGGCAGATTAACCTTCATTGAATGTCTATAGCGATCCATTTATTTAGCGATTGAATCGTAGGTGAGGCATTCATTATCGCCCGCAAAATCTACGAATAAGGTGCTCAAACAAAACATATAGACTGCAATCAAACGTTATGAGCGGTACACTGAGTCACGTGATATCAAGGGAGCGAAAACTGAAACAATGGGAACATGTTGAAAAGGGACAGAATTGAAAATGACCTCAGCACTAATTTGATGGATGAGTATATATGAAAGCGTCGATAATGCTCACGTTATTTAGTTACACCAAGTATTTTGTTTTAAGAGACGATGCTGCTTCGGTCGTAATGTGAGATGAGGTTATCAGTAACGCACTTGTTACACCATCACCTCATTCCAACCTATCTGCAACAGAGCTTCGTACAAATGATAGATGAACAGAGCTGTAATTCATGTCTCTTATCGGATAAATACGGTCTGGTCGTATACCGGTGACCTTTACAAGTGGCAAATTAACGACCAGGCCAGAGCCACGATGATGCATATGTGTCTATTTTGTTTTGTCAGTTGCGCTGATACAGGGTTGTACCAGGTAATCTGTTATAACGTATACTAGACGAAACAACGTCATCATTTCTTTTATACTGAATTAAACAGCAGTTGCCTTACTTATTATAATTCACTTTTTCTAATCCAAATGCAGTGTTTACAATGCTATGTTTTCAGCGCAATTCACCCACCTCTATAACAATGTCAGTAAAGCAACTCCAACAAGCTCCCAGTGTACACGCCTCTCTGGGGTTTTTAGCTGGTTATAACGTAAATAACCTCCCGCATATTTGCAACAAATGTGAACTGAAGCGCAAACTTAGCACCCGAAAATTACCAATTTTTAAATGAATGAATTTTACACAATAACTGGGGAAACATTTAACATTTCAACAGACAATGAAAACATTCTTGCCAAGAATCTGTATTGCACAGCATGCAAAGTTCGCGGTATAAGTTCCACTGTGGATATATTAATCCGAGAGGTGAACGGAAACCTTCCGGAAATATACATTCAATGTACACAAAGTCTTATTGTTAATCAACAGTAAGCACAGCAGCGTGCACCCAGGTTAGCTGCAAACGCAGCAAATATAATATGTAATATCCAAATCAACGATAGCAATATCAAAATCATCATCAGCAGAATCTTTAATAACAGCTGCTGCTGCAATGTCAATATCATCTGCAGCCGCATCATCAATAGACACGTATAAGATCAGCTGAATCAGTTTCACTGATGTCGAAGTCAATCACAGCAACAGCATCAAATAAATCTGCTGCAGTATCAAGATGAACTTCAAGGCTTCACTAATCGCAACATTACCCTGATACAGAATCGCAGTCGTAGGGGACACAGCAACAGAGAGAGTAGGAGCAGCAGTGTTAATCACAACCACGAATCCTCATCATCGTCTAGACGGTCACTGGCAACATCAGTAGCAACATCACCATCATCACAATCACCAGCAACTGCATGAACTACAGCATAAGTAGCGTCAAACGTTTCATTCCCTTGACGTCATCAGACCAAGTACTGAAAACTCTATCAGTCTGTTCTTTGTAGTTACGCATGTAACAATCACAATAACGCCGTCTCAATGACCGCGTAGACGCTGTATTAATGGCCCATGTATGTTACGGTCATTGGTGAATTATCGCAACTAGACTCAATAGCTTCATTACCTGCACCACCACTTTGATCATGTATCAATCACATGCTGAGATTCAAGTGGAAGATTATCTTTTCTGAGTTACAGGAGCTGCTATGGTAAAAGATACAGAATTACATCCAGCGGAAGAATTTGGTCTTGTTACTTTCATATGTCGGAATTGCATACTATATGGTATATTGCTCACATCAGTAGGTAATTCCGGAGGACAATACGCTTCTTTTGTTACTGCTTTGGCTATGCCTTTGCCTATGAACAATACGTCAGTGATTGAGGTATGATAGTGCAGATGATATATATTTTCTTTGCCGTTTAAACAGCCGGACTGATTACTTTCAAGTGTGTTCGCTGTCAATGTTTTTCGCGAGCCAGACAGATTACCAACTGTTTGATATCTTATACAACTTCCTAAAACGATTGTCTTTCATCCGTCGCAAAGCATAAAATGGACAGCTTGTCCGATACACCACAATTGGGTACTGACTCTCAACGCATGTATTCTACAAGTGTCCAATGATGGATGATGGTGACTCTTCCGATGGCAACCTCTGTCAACAAGTCTATCACGGGTAGCGCTCCAAACTGTCGACAGCTTTTCTGAAGTCAAGACTCAACGTCGACTCTTATGTAATGTATGAATAATAGGAATTTACCTGTGTGAAATGTAAAACTTATATCCAGTTTGTCGAGTTAACCTACGGATTTGCATTAGTTCGCTTTGCTGACTGATTCTTTCCAAGGATAGTGCCAATCAAGCGATTACTACTGTCACATCTGTTGCTGTACACAAATGGCGGTGATTTGTACCAGCTGAGAAATAATGCTAGTGTGTGGGCTCACTATGGATATTAAAGGAGGGTGTGAAAGTGTGTGTCATGAGAGTCAATAATATTTGATACAGGATGCTTAACATGCAATATGACCAACAATATCACAAATGAAACAAACTTTGTCTTCTGTGATTTGTGAAATGTAATGCTGAATACATCATCTAAATGCTGCGCATCACATGTTTACTAAGAGGGATAAGAATGTAAACAAAGCTCAAATCTTAACGAAGGAGGCTATTGCTTCTTTAACCTCAATCAATCTTGATAGCATCGTGATTCATCGTACTAACATACCCGTGATAGTTATAATAACGTTATCGTGATATCTGCGATAGCGACACTTTCATAATAGTCAGTCCATATCGCTCCCATACATATGCGCTCTCCATTGAGATAACGGACACCTTGTTATGTGGGCACGATGCTATGTGGATGATTTAAGGTTGTGGATAAAACGTTACCTTTGTTGCTCGATACGATCTCTCAATCAGTCAGAAGCTACGAGATCTGTCTGCGCAAATTGGATCACCGGGTAAGGATTACAGTTGAGCCTGCATGCAATCGCTGGAATTACCATTGGTGAGGTAACAAGGGTACTAGGCTACACTGCAGACGTCAGCCATCACACGCTACACATCAACATCAGACGGGAATACAATGCTTTAAATTGCTATTGATTGTTGTAAATCTTGTCAAATACATTGATTTGTCAAAGATTTATTCGAGGAAACCATCCCACAAAATATGAAGATTCAAATCACAATGATTCAGTTGGATAAACAGAGGGCTGTTTATAAGAAACAAGAATCAGGTGTAAATCTACTTACCACCAGCTGCAAATAACTGTTGATGTGCACATGAAATCCCATGTAGCTGTCTGTCTATGGTATGAATTACCTCACTACGATATAAAATGCCTTTGTGCATGTTACACCTTATCGTTACGAGTGGGGCAGCCCGAAATGGCTGATCATCTACAGGGAATATAGCGTGATATTCGCTCTGTCATTCTAATGGGTATAATTTAAGATTGAGAAAGTGGAGAGAATCAAGCTAAACGTTCATAGTTGTTTTGCAGGTGAGAGAGAACACTAATGCTTTCAAACGCAGGCGGTAAAATACATAGTCTGTTAACTTCACACAAAAGGAAGCTTCACAAATCAGGGCAGGTCCCTGGAGTTCATTCCGCTTCCACTTGTGCGTGTACGTGATGGAAACTGTCACAAATTGTTTTAACAACTGGAAACAACTGGGTTGAGTAGAAATTCTAACATTATTCAACTTTCGGCTACATTTGGAATGGAACACTTTGTTAAGCACACATGCCTTATTAAAGTCATCAGTCTGCAAGCCATGAAGTGACAGGGCTCTCCATGGTAACCGATGCATAATGGGGCCAAGATCCTGTTAGCACTACCACACAACATCCTTGATTGGTTGTTTTTCTTGGGTTCATTCTGGTTTGTTTGTGTGACAGTAAGACACCTGTATTTTATGGACATTGATATGTCGGAGTTGCACAATACTTCTCTTACTAATTACATGAGGAATGAATTCAGCAACAACATTGGATGTGTTGACGCCTGCTGACTAAGAATCTGAATTTTGGGTAAACGGTAACAAACAAGAGACTCTCGTGAATAAGTACCTCAAGTAGAAACAAACCTGGCCATAAGTTCAGAGTTACATTATATGATCTGTCCAATTGATGGGATCAAGCTGTGGGGTGAGTGTGTTGATGGGATCAAGTTGTGGGGTGAGGGTGTTGATGGGATCAAGTTGTGGGGCGGGGTGTTGCAGGGATCAAGCTGTGGGAAGGGGGTGTTGCTGGGATCATGCTATGGGTAGGGGGTGTTGATGGGATCAAGCTGTGGGTTGGGGTGTTGATGGGATCAAGCTGTGGGGTTGGGTGTTGATGGGATCAAGCTGCGGGGTGTGGGCGTTGATGGGATCAAACTGTGAGGTGGGGGATTTGATGGGATCATGCTGTGGGGTGGGGTGTTGATGGGATCAAGCTGTGGGGTTGAGTTGCATTACCCAACAGCTCCTCATCCTATGGGAGAAGTTCACTATCCTTCACCAATAGCGTCACATGCAGTATACTGATCTATACATAGGAATGTTTGTGCATTGTTCATTGAGTCAACAGCGCGTTCATTAGTGTACCCCTGTCAATACACTAGCTGGTTTTGAATTACGACAGGGGCGCAGGAAGACACAACGGAAGACTCAGAGAAAGTTTGTTCCGGGTACATCTAACGTGTTGGGACACTAAGGATATGTAGTCCTGCCAGTCTTGCCTATCTCGAGGCGAACAGCGAGTAACCCCGCCGTGGCTTACATCACCAGACCGGTGCAACGTATAAATCCCATCGCCCTTATACACAAATAACCGTCATCTCATGACTTTGTCAGTTAAATATTAACAAACTGCCGTTATCATACAAATACACACGGACTGATATTACTTATGTGGCAATATGTAAGCTAGGTTGAAAGACAACAAATCACGAATGCGCCGCTGCTACACGGGTAAGGGTAACGGGTTTATTTACAAAACTAACACTAGCAAATATGCTTTACCATGTTGGCATTTCTTGCACTCACATTTCATGGCTTGCGCCGTTAATATGGTATATGCGAGATAAGTTGATCCAGCTTCACATAATCTAAGAAAACCTAAACATCCAACAAGATAAAGATTACTATTAAATAGGCTTTATATTTTATTTACCAGTACACCTACTATACCGACGTAGCTTTACCACGCCTGCCTTATACCTAAGCCAAACATCATTGCAGTGTAAGACTCGAGTATGTTAAAAGCATAAAGCTTTCCACGATCACAATAAAGGAATGCAAAGATCTACTGATACATAAGGTGAAGTGTCCAAGAATCACAATTCTCCTTATCGATAAGCGTCGTGATACCACATCTATGAACCATCAACACTCGTATGTTAGATGTGCCAATCATTGATAAACTAAAAGCACATCAATTGGTTTCAGTCCGTTGACTGTTCTCATCAGCTCACCTGAACATAAATAGCTGTGCATCCTGCTTGGGGCAGGGATTCCATCTGGTCCGGGCCGACAAGTAGGCGATGCCGATGAGAGAAAATGGCTGACAGGTGAGCTTACATAAAACTATACCCGTCAAACACGACTCTAACAGGAAACAATAAAGCATGGTGGTGAGCCGGTGACCTACTGAGGTAATGTTGCGTATTGGCAGCTCGACGCTGTGCGCTAATGATGTACATGTCTATATATCTGCAACGGTTCAGATTTGTACCCACCAATCCATTAACACAATTACGGCACGAATTTACCCTCACAGATGTTCTTATATATTTTTGTTTATTCAAGGCCAGACACCTCTCACTTCTCCGTTTCATCAAATTGATGTCTCTACGCCGGTGTTACCAACTTGGAGCACGTGCTGCTAATCGTTGATTGATCACCCCGTATAATAACACAACACACAACCTTCATCGATCGTCACATTCTCCTTAAATACACCAAATTGACATTGCCCTTATCAGCGCAGAAATAACGGTTTAGTGTCAAATGTTTAATATCAGATCTTGGCATTGAAGGCAAAGTATTTGCACAGTGTAATGCCTTGCAGTAGATTCCTGATGATGGAAGCGATGTTAGATGAAGAGTCTTCAAATAACTACTCCAGGTAATTGGTGAGAGCAATATTTTTCTTATATCGCTATAGGTCGCCAAGTATTGAAGAGGTTGTTTTCCCTATTCAACGCCATACCTCTACATCACAACAAACCAAGCAATCCTGTTCCATAAAGGTACATGATTCTGTGTTTAATCTTCATGACAACACAGTGACTATGTATCTCTAGCTTAGACTTGGACATTGATTTGGTAACCCCTCCTATGGATGCACATTCTGTACAAGCAAGTAGAAACTAATTTAGCAGACATTTATGTAGAGCAGAGTCAAGCGTTTGACGATGTGTGTGAAAAGTCTCATCTCTTTAGTTTATTTTCAGCGTAACTCAGAATATGTTGGCTACTACTTGGCTTAATCGGACATGTGTGTCTTGTCACATAATATTGCACCAAAGAATCTGTAAACAAATATACAAGACCAACTGAAAGAGCCACAGCTGTAGTTAGCACCATGCTCATTTTACAATGCACGCAGTTTTCGCCAACTTCCATTATCACATAATGATGATTTCTTCTTCCATTACGGCGACCTTCTCGTAAATCACATGATCACACACACTTTCATCCACGCAAAAACATGAGACCTTTCGGCGCCTTCTCACTGCCTTGGTCACTATTGATATTTTTGCTCGTCTGGACTATTTTTTTCGACTTCCCTGATTCGCTGCTGTATTGCTATAGTGCGTGTCGCTGACGAATGAAGCAGCCACAATTACCCGACCCGCCGTGGATGACTCATCCCAAGTAGACCCCCTCAGACGATTCCGGAATATTTTCTTACAATGCATCAAATTAACAAGCAATTTTATCAGGATAAGCATTTTATTCTCAAAGAATACGACGGTGTCTAGAGAAGCAGTCCTTTTATAACTCGTCTTCATTACATGTAAATTTATTTTAACTCCTGTTGATTCATTGAACATAAATAAAAGTCCAGTTCAAAACAGTATGACAGCATTCACTGATGAAACATTGCGATGCTGGTATATCGGTATTAGACTAGAAATACCTATATAAATAACGGTTCTTTTAAATGTTGACAGGAAATAACCAAAGATGATTGAAAAAACGTTTCAAAATGAGGATTGTTAATAACAACCTATGCATTGATGTATATTTTAGAATTATGTGGGCAGCATTCATTCCTGTACAATAATTAGGTAATGGTGGTCAGGATACGTTTTTGTATTGACATAACTTTGTTAGTCATTCAGTGCTCATGTGAAAACATAACCTCACACATGACAATAAACAATGGCAGCAGGTCTGCTTGTCTAGTCGTGCTGTCATCAAATTCATTGTGCACTTATTGCACTTAACATCATCGGGATAATGTTACCAAGTTCATATGACAAAAAAACTGCATCAAAATATATCAAGCAGCGTTACTTAAATATCAACACTCTCAAGCAGATGTAACTTTACATTATTATTGTCAATGCTACCAAAGTTAACATTTCCTTATTATGATAACCTGTATGATCAGAATGACTCACCTGGCGCTTATGTAGCTCACCAACTGCCCAGGTGATAATCCATTACAGATGCTGGAGCTGCTGGACGGAATCACATTAATGGGATCAGCACATTGAAGCAGTGTGTCTCATTCTTCATCTCATTTGTTGTGCGTTCCGGTCAAATATTTATTAACAAGAATAGTTCTAACACCCCAAACAAATATGGTTCATTACCATTTATGAAATGACTCTAGGCTGTACTGTTCGCCCTCTACCCCGACAACTTTACAAAATGATTTAATCGAAATTTGTTGATGATTTGTAATCGAATGTAGTTGATGAAAAAATTAATCATACATGATTTTTAAAACGTACGTATGGTGTCATTCAGGTGTTAACAAGTCAATTGATAAATATTGGAAAATTCCTACGAGAATTGGTCATATATATAACACTTATGTATACCCGTGGTTGCAACTTATCAGAATCGGCTTCAACCAGAAATATTTACATAGATTATCTTTGACTTTAAGCGCAACAATAATAGTAAAATATACAGAGCACTACTTGTCAATGGTGTAAACAATGAATACAAAAAGGTCTAAGGTTTAATAGCGAACAGGAAACGGCTATGACAAAGGAAAGAGAACGCATGTAGTTGGACACATATCACGTGTCCAAAGATAAAATCCTTTTCAATGATAGATAATTTGCAGCCCCATGAATACCTCCATGAAATGGGCACGTGTTATTTCAGACTAACACAGAATTTAATGTTCTGCTCGTTTCCTGTGTATAGTTTTAAGCTTAATCGTAATGTTAACTTATGCATTGCAACGCCAACACTCAGGCTGTTATCATTTGTTGACACCACAGACAAATTTCGGAGGCCGGGTCGGCTTTTATTATTATCATTGCAAGTAATTAAGAATTATTATCATCCAGAATAAGAGCTGCTTATACAAATTTTCATTAATTCGATGCAACACACAATTAACATCATTGGTTCAATATTTATTAATCATACATACAGGTCCATGCTCATTTTTACATAATGGTGTAAGAATTGTAAAAAAATTAAATAGTTTACTCCCCGAAAGTATACACGGATGTTAAGTACAGTGTTCTTTTTATATTGAATACTTCATAAACGGCTTAATGTGACACCATTCACATAAACTTAATACGCTACAAATTGACATGAACTGAAGCCAAAAGTAAGGCAGAGTGCCCGCTATATGTCAAGACAGAGAATATGACGTACGACGTATACACCGAGATCTGCTGCCATCAAACTGGTGCAGAGCCAAAACACGGCCAGTATCGTCTTATGTAAACGGTGAGCAACAGATTTGTCAATCAAATAGATGTTACTACTGATACTTGGCATATAAATTTTGTAGATCAGACTACTATGCTATTGTGTTTATTTGGGCATGCCACATAAACCACAGAGCATCCATGCATATTCCGTGAATAAAATTCGTAAGCAATTATTCGACTGCCATGAATGACGCCAGCTTTTCAAAAACAACTGGGTGTTCTCGATTCGTCCACATTATAATGGTATCACGTCCATCTTAAACACGTCAAATGTAAGGAAGTACGGCGCTGTGCTGCACTCACAGGAACATTTTGACAAACACAGAAGGAAACATACTAGGGAGTCTATATCATGAAACTGTCGGTATGACGGTTATTAATTTATAATTGATCCGCCATTAGTAACCAACATAGGCAGGAATAAATATAACAGAATCTTTTGTTGTCAACAGGCTTTAGATGTATTCTTGTAAGATGATATTATTTCACCCTCACACGTATCGCACAATATCAATTATACCTGTTGTCACACCTCGTCCACTATTATGGAAATTGCTTTAAAGACAATAACTTCACAACCGAAGGGAACTTTGCACGCATGTGCTAGACAAATATTGTATATCAACATCAAAGGAACAATTTCTTGGTTAAGATGTTTTTAGTACTTGACTGCAATCAAGGTTCGCCATTTATTCTGTCCAGCCTACCTATCAGCCTATCTATCAACCTATCTATCAGCCTATCTATCAGCCTACCTATCTGCCTACCTATCATCCTAATTATCAGCTTATTTATCAGCCTACCTATCAGTCTACCTATCAGCCTACATATCAGTCTACCTATCAGTCTACCTATCAGCCTACCTATCAGCCTACCTATCAGCCTACCTATCAGCCTACCTATCAGTCTTCATATCAGCCTACCTATCAGCCTATCTATCAGCCTACCTATCAGCATACCTATCAGCCTATCTATCAGCCTACCTATCAGCATACCTATCAGCCTACCTATCAGCCTATCTATTAATCTACCTATCAGTCTACCTATCAGCCTACCTATCTGTCTACCTATCAGCCTACCTATCAGCCTATCTATCAGCCTACCTATCAGCATATCTATCAGCCTACCAATCAGCCTACCTATTAATCTACCTATCAGCCTACCTATCAGCCTACCTATCGTCGTGGTAATACCATCACAGCCCGCAACGTGTCCATACACTTCTGCACTTATAAAGGTCGCTCACAATTGCCAGTTGACAAAGCCAGAGGGCTCTCTGGGCCTCTTCCTAACAAGGCATACCAATGAGCATTGCAGTGAAATATCCTAACTGGAATTGTGATTTTACAGCGGGCCTATGTCTTGGTAGAGTTCACTCGCCTCAGCCGATTGAGAAATGTTTTTTTCTCTTGGTTAAGTATTTCAACAACTGCATGTCTCGTTCTGTATGCACTATAACTCTGTTACCTGAGCTTGCAACATACTTTATGGTGAGCTTATTTGTGTGTTAAGCACTCAAGAGTTATGTTGCCTGCATATGAGATGATAACCCATTCTGAAAAAAATATAAATACGACGCATGGATTCCAGGTTAAATATCAGCAGATGGTAAGAATAGTGTATACAGGAAAATGCAAGTGAACGTTAAATGAATCCATGCTTTGATGTTTAGTATGGGCCCCGTATGGAACACACAAGTGAAACAAATAGAAACAAATATGCTTGGTTTGGAGATGGACAATTCACGAATACATGTGACACAATCTGGCAAGTGAGTCACTTTGCTGCAAGGTTCTCCCTGTCTGGCATTTCCTATCACTTCATATCTAAATCATGCAATCTTGGACTGATGTTATTTGCAGTGCAATTTTTGTGTTACTAGGCTATCTAACCTGACCCCAGAGCTGTTCTCAAACTTTTTGGAAAACGATCCATCCAGATCTTTATTGAAAGAAATAGAGTTTGATTTTTCTCAAACTTACGCCTGCAGTTCGTGTTCCTTATTCAACAGCCTCAAGAGCGTATCGTGTATCATCATATATCTCCTATAAAGATACGACTTTACGATAAGGTGTAAGATGTATTGCATTTCATGTTGCATAAAATCTCTGCATGAGATCCGTGGTCAAATTAACGGCTGTTATAGGATACGACCTTCTGAACCTGGTTTGACATGACGCGTATAATTGCACGTGGCTTCATTGCGTTGAAACTGTCTAGGCAATCCAGTTGTGTGTTTTTGTGGCGGAAGTGATACAATTAAATATGTTGATCATCAATATTGCGTCTTTACACAAATCCAGTCAGCAATGACAGTATAAAATGTTTTATTGTGAACATTCAATTCAATTCTGAACGCAAGGTAGATTGATCTCTGTTCGAATTTGCCAGTATCAAGCTCTATGTTTATCTTGCAAATTGTCTTAATTGTTGATGCGTACATGAAGAATATTATGGATGCATTGGCGAAATAAGACGTGTTTCTAAATTACCGATATGACCAAAATAATTTGGCTGTTAACACTTGTTATCAATCGTAACCGAGCCCTGTACAGATTCAAATTTCAACTACAAACGAGGGAGAAGTATGAGTGCGAAAGTATAGTTCTGTTGCAGCAAGGCGCTGTGTGTTATAGCGAGTGCTGGCTTGGTATCTATATGAGGATTCGTTTTGGGATTTAGTGTTGCCAACCTATTATCTCTGTCCAGTAATTAGCACAGGAAACATACAACGATGTTTTACGACGTGACTAATCATTGTGTTATGGCAACACGCCCAGTCTGGCGCCATCGTTCATCTTGGTTCTTGGCGGTGAACAGAGATGTGTATTAAAGAGCCCACATGGGAACCAGATTAAAGAGGCGGGCTACCGGCGGATAAATGGCCTAAACAACATATATTTTAACTTTCGTTGCCCATAAAACATCAATAGGCTAACAGACCAAGCTCACCTAAACATTCAAAAAATAATAGCTATGCCTGGGGCAGGGATCCCATTTGGGCGGGGCCGACAAGTAGGCGGGGCTGTCGGGTGATCTAGGCTGACTGGTGAGCTTACATAAAACACGACTCTAACCGGAAACAATGAAGCCTGGTGGTGAGCGGGCGACCTACTGAGCTAATGTGGCGTATTGGAAGCTAGACGCTGTGTGCTAATGATGTACATGCCTATATATCTGAAACAGATCAGAGTGGTACCAACCAATCTGTTAACTACGCACGAAACAGTGTTTACTTTTTATGCTGAACAAACACCCCACAGACGTTCTTATATATTTTTTGTTTATTCAAGGCCAGACACCTCTCACTTCTCAGTATCATTCAGTTTATGTCTCTACGCCGGTGTTACCAACTTGGAGCACGTGCTACTAATCGTTGAATGATCACCCCGTTCAATTACACCACACACAACTTTCATCGATCGTCAACATCCACCTTAAATACACCATAATGACTTTGCCCTAATCCCCGGAGCAATAATGGACTAATGTCTAATGTATGACATCAGATTTTGGCGCTGAAGGCAGTGATGTCCATGGAGGCGACGACCTTGTACAAAGTAATGCCCTGCAGTAGATTCCCGATGAAAAGCTGCATGTATATGCCTATTTGTAACTGGGTAGGTGCAGCTGTTTGGGATGAGAAGATGGACTTGCATACAGACAGACAAACACACATTTACACACACGCACAAATATAAGATGTTAACCGCACAGCATTGCGCTGCGGAGACGTAATTAGGAGTTATGGTGATCATTATTAGAGTGTCATTCGGGTGGATGAGTGTGTGGAATCCGCCAGTGAGTCACATATTGCTTCACGGGAAACGATGGTAGATGAATGGTCTTCAAAGAACTACTAGTAATTGGTGAGGACAATGATTTGAGTACACCGGTAGAGGTCGCCAAATGTTGAAGACTTTCCCTATTCCTACTCGTACTTGTATATCACAACAAACCCAGCAATCGTAGTAGATGATTCTGTGTTTTAACTTCATGATAATTAATACAATAGTAATAGAAGAATATTTGTCGCAGTTAAATGCTGCAATGGGCGTAATGAAGTCAATATAAAGGGTGGGAGACATTGAAAACACAGGTATTTTCCTATGTATATATAGTTGAGATTTGGACTTGAATTGTGTAACCCTTCTCAGGAATGAATATTCTATATAAGCAAGTACATACTAAGTTGCATACGTCCATTCATAGCAGACCTATACCTATAGTGGACGTGTGTGCAATGTCTCATCTCTTCGGTTAATTTGAGCGCAAAGCGGGATATGTCGCTACAATTTGGCTACAACCTGGCTTCATCGGACTTTGGTGCCTTGTCTTATGACGATATAATATTGCACCAAGGAATCTTTAATCAATTAATGAATACGTCAAGCCTAAAATGACATGAAATTCCAATCAACCGAAGATGTCAAAGTTTAACATCGCACACAGTTTTCACCAACTTGCATTATCACATAATGATGATTTCTACTTTCTATAAATCACATGATCACACCCACATTCATCCATGCAAAAAAACATGGGATATTTCGGCTCCTTCTCGCCGCTATGGTCACTCTTTACAGTTTTGCTTGTCCGCATTCTTTTTTCGGCTTCCCTGATTCCGGTGCTATATGGCTGTAGTGCGTGTCGCTGCGTTATCAGACGCTAGCGAATGATGAATGACGCGGCCACAATTACGTGACCCGCCGTGGATGACTCACCCCAAGTAGTAACTCACAGACGATAACGGAATATTTTCCTACAAGGTATCAATTTAACAAGCAATTTTATTGCGGTAAGCATTTTATTCACAAAGAAAGCGACGGTGTCTAGAGAAGCAACCCTTTTATATTCGTCTTCATATATGTAAACTCCTGTTGATTTATTGAACACGAATTATAGACCATTTTACAACTATGTGACGGTATTCACACATAAAGCATGGCGATACTGGTCCATTATCATGCGTGTAATGTATGTATTAGTACCGGTACGTTTAAATGTTGTCAGGAAATATTCCAACGATAATGCTAGCAAATTTTCAAAATGAGGAATGCTGATTACAACCTATGCATTAATGTATGTTTTTACATGATGTAGGCAGTGCTCATTCCCCTACTATAATTAGGTCACGTTGGTCACGATTTGTCATTGTATTGACATAACTGATAGCTAGGCTTTGTTAGACACAAGCTCACAAATGAAAATAAACAATCGCAACAGGTCTGCTTGTCAAGTCGTGCTCTCATCAAATTCATAGTTTTATGTGTACTAATTGAACTAAACATCAGGTTTATATGACAAATGTAACAGCATCAAAATATATCCCTCGGCATTACTTAACACCAAATTAACACTCTCAAGCAGATATAACCTTACCTTGTATAACTATTTAACAATTAGTTACCTGACTAAATAGGCATTATCATTATCAAAGCTACCAAAGCTAACTTTTTCTTACTATAGTAATCTACATGATTAGATACACTCACCTGGCACTGACCTTGCTCGCCAGCTACTCAGGTGAGAATCCATTACATATGCTGAAGCTGCGGACGGAACCACATTACTGGGAGCAGCACATTGTATCAGTGTGCCTCATGCTCCATCTCATTTGTTGTGGGTTCCGGTCTAAGGTTCATAAACACGAATGGCGCAAATACCCCCAACAAATCGTGGTTCATTCCCAGTTATAAAATGCCTCCAAGTTGGAGTTATGCTTGCCCTCTACCGCTTTTACTAAAACAATAATCTAATCGAATTTAGTTGATGATAACTTTATTATTCATGACTTCTAACCGAATACAGTTGATGGTAACTTTATAATACATGACTTCTTAAGCGTACCGATGGTGTCATTAAGGTGCTTACAAATCAATTAATATCTACCGAACAATTTTTAGACAATATCGACGCCGTTCAATGCTATGATTACCATTGGTTGCAACCTTTCAGGATCTGCCTAAATGAGATATATATTTTTTTGAATTTGAGAACAACCCTGTAAACAGCAGTATTCGATAATCTATTACATTGATAAAAACAGATGGCTACTGGCTAATGGTTAAACCAATGGATGCAAAAGGGTCAAAGGCTTAATAATGAACAGGAAACAACTGTGTCGGCGGAAAGAGAACGCATGTAGCTGGTTACATATCACATGTCCAACGAAACAATCGAATTTACAATGGGCAATTTATAGGTAATTACATTAATATTAATTATTGCTGCATGAATACCTCCATGACATGTGCACGTGTTGTGTCAGACGACCGCACAGTAGTACATTATATTCGCTTCCTGTGTCTTGTTTTGGACTTAATTATGATGCTTACATTACAAAAGAAATCGTCAGGATACAATTGTTTAATTTAGTAATAAAGACAAATGTAGGAGGCAGGGTCTAATTTCATTAATATGATCCAGAATAAGAGCTGCTTATATCAATTTTTATTTATAAGTTGCAACACAAAATTAAGATCATTGGTTGGATATATATTTATTACACATCCAAGTCAATTCCATGTGTATTTGTACATAATGGTGCAAGGGACCTCAAAACATTCATTCCCGGAATGTATTCATGGATGTGAAGCACTTTGTAAACATTGGCTTGTCACATTATCCGTCCCTGCATTGAATATTTTGTAAACAACATTATGTGATACCGTTTAAAACGCAACAAAATAACATGAACCACAGAGAACTGTAGGAGACAGATACGTGGATATACCGAGAACTGCTACAGTATACTCGATACAGACCTGAGGAGCAGCCAGCACCATCTTTAGGTTACCTTTAACGGACACAACTCATTCAACGTTGTCCAAATCATATAGGTGTCACTAATATAGCGTGTCGAAATATGCTTTATACAGGTGAATACTATATTACTGTGTTTATCTAAGATGGCCAAATATACCAGTAGTACGTGTTTACAAGTATCGCACGTAATTCATACGTTAAACTGTCGTTGATAAAGTCATTGAACGAGATACTGGTGGAATATGGGTCGAAATTAAATGATTGTTAAAGGCTTTGAGTCATGCAAATGATGCCAGTGTTTGATACAATTATGGCCTCGAATGGCAAAGTTTTGCAGTTCTGCAAAACATATTGCTATGACACGATTCCACAGTTTGGCATAGCTTGAAAAGAGTTGAATTATTGACCCTAATTCATGCTGCTCGTTGACTACCAATATTAAAAGTTATGTTATTCATCATTTGTGCGCTTGTTATGAACGATGACGTCACGCCTTATTATTCCAAATGGCTCAGGTAATTCATCAATATGTAGAGAATGAACTGAAAAGACGGTAGAATGCAAAGATGCTCAACAGTCATTGCACATTTACACAGGCAACATCATCATTAACTGATAAATCTGTTTCTGCATGCCAACCATTCAACGAACTCGTTGCCACCGATACAGCTGAGCCACCGATACAGCTGAGCCACCGATACAATTGAGCCACCGATACAACTGAGCCATCGATACAATTGAACCACCGATACAACTGAGCCACCGATACAATTGAGCCACCGATACAACTGAGCCACCGATACAATTGAGCCACTGATACAACTGAGCCACCGATACAATTGAGCCACCGATACAACTGAGCCACCGATACAACTGAGCCACCGATACAACGGAGCCACCGTTGCAGCTGAGCCACCGATACAATTGAGCCAGCGGTTCGGGTCGGGTCGACTCTGCATGAGTAGCTCGGGTAAGAAGGTGTGGCTGCTCACGCGGATCTAGATGCCTCGCTCCCATGCCCTGTCAAGAGGACAAATGTATGGTAGTATGGTTCGGTGTCGCATTGGTGGAAATTCTGTAATAATTACAAAAGAAAGCATTCCGTGTTCTACATCACGTTACTGTCGGCAGGACGGATATAAATTAATAGGTATCTACCATCGGTAACCAAATAAGGTAGGAGTAAATGTGGCACACATTTTTTTTAAAAACTCTCATCTGAGCTTGAATGAAAAGTGACACAAAGCAACGTACTTTATGGTGAGCTTAATTATATACAAAGCACTTAAGAGTTATGCTACCTGCGTATAGAATGATAACCCTTCTGAAACAATACACACGACGTATGGATTCCTTGCTCAATATCAGCAGATGATGAGAATAATGTATACAGGACAATGTCGGTGTAAGTTAAATGAATCTATGCATGTGCTGTTTAATATGGGCCTTGTTAGGAACACAAGTAAAACAGATATGCTTGGTTTGTAGTTGGACAAACCACGAATACATGTGACACAATCTGGCCAGTAAGTCACTTTGTTGCAATATTCTCCCTGTCTGCATTTTCCCAGATCTATAATAACAGAAGTTACGCAATGATATTTTTAGTGCATAGTTACCAGTTTACATAAAGTCATTGCTCCCATCGACTTCTAGGCAGTATGTGCATCATAAAAAAGCAACACCCTGGCAGGTGATATTTACCATTTACCTTGGCTTTCTAGATACTCGAATGGCCCACGTGTCACTTGCCAACCCATCCTCTCCACATTAATCATTTACAACCCGTATCCTATCGTCCACATTCCCGCCTGACCTTGACAATATCGACCATAACACGGCTTGTGAATATACCACGCCTCAGCAGACAAGGCAATTGTATGTCCCAAAACAGTTGAATAGCGAGCCTCGTCGTAGCGGGGACCTAAATTACGTCTACACTTCAGTTCTATCCTGGCTCCACAGCTCAGCATATTGCTCTCAAATATTTTGGAATACGATCCATCGAACCATTAAAGAAAGCAATAAAGGGTTTTTTCTAACACCTGCAGTTCGTGTACCTCATACAGCAATCTCGTATCGTGTGTCATCATATACATATATATAGGAAGATACGACTTTTCAACATGGTGTAAGCTGTATTGCCTTTCATGCTGCATAAAGTCCCAGCAAGAGAGCCGCGGTCCACTTGACGGCTGTAATAGGATACGACATTCTTATCCATTTTGACATGACGCATATCAATGCATATAACATCATTGGGATACAACTTTCGAAGTAATATAATTGGGGTTTGTGTGTGTGTTGGAGGTAATGCAATGTAAAATAAAGATCAGCAATATAATGGACATGTCTTTGCACCAATCGCATGAGAAACGTTCGTTTGATGTTGCATTGTAAACAACAGTAATCCACTCTGAACGCAGGGAAGATTGACAACCAGGGATAGACGAGTTTTACCACTCACGCTACAAATAAGTATCAATGTCAACATTATAGCATTTACGGTCATTTTGAATGGGTTGTTTTGTGAATGTGTATATGTGATGCTAGTGTAACTATTGTTTCTGACGCGATATCATGAGCTTATGAGCGTCAAGATCATAACGCTCCAATGTGAAAGTATCAAGCCATATGTTCACCTTGCCAATTGAAATGTGTGAATTGTTGATGCCTACATGACGTATATTACAGATGCATTACAGACATTATGCTTCATGCTAGATTATTGCCATTACCATAAAAGATAGAGAAACATTGAATTATACTGAGGGGATTATAGTTATTTCCATCAATGGCAATGTATCATATAGTCGGAGTGCTGGCGCGGTACCTACGCAAGGGTTCGTGTTGGGATTTAATATTGAAAACTTATTATCTCAGTCCAGTAATCACGCCACGAAACATATAACGATGCTTTACGGCGTGACTTATCATTGTGGTATAGCAACACGCCCGGTCTGGCGGCGCCATCGTTGTTATGCAACATGAATAGAGATGAGTATTACAGAGCCCATGTGGCAGATTATAGAGGCAGGCTATCGGCGGATTAATGTCATAAACAATATCTTACATCTTTACTTTTGTTACCCAGTATACACCAGTAATTCAGTCGTCTAAAATACGTCCATCAACTAATGCCGTATGTAATGACGCATAGTGGCTCCAGCATCGTGAAGCGCATCCTTCAGTGCAATGTTAGATTTCGCGTTGACTCGTTGAATTTTTATCACATCGATATAAGCAAATATATTGGTCACTGGTTTATAAAGATTGTCGAGGCCTATAGTCTTTGGCGTATGTGATTAAAGATAAATTGATAGATATTGACAATGCTCAGTTGGATGGACACGTCATTTATGGTCAAAATCAATAGTTTCCTTAAATAATCCAATCATATTCGCTTCATGTGTTTAACCTACCTTGCTGGCTTTGTAGGAAACACGTACAGTGGTGAAGCATCTGCTTCTAGCAAAGGTGATGCATTATTCATAATAAAACCACATATATGTATACATGTAATGTCATCGCTTGAAATTCCCTCGGTGTGTAGGGAGCTATTGACGTCATCTATCGGGTGTTTTCATGAATTCTGACATTCTCATCAGCCATGAGGTGGTGTTTTTCCATATGGCAAACACTTATATCTACGTCTATTGTGACCAGTAATGAATATTTCAAGGTAAGCGGACCAATCACTCAAAGGCCATTAGTCGCACGGAATGTACTCCGTATGCATCAATATACAAGTTCGTCTCTCTTGTGTCTGACAGCCTATTTACACATGAGCCAGACGATTTTGGTAGAGCGGCATTTAAATGTAGCAGGCGAGGCCAACGTCATATTTTCAAGAGCACAAATATCTTTTGGTTGCACTTTTTATCCACTTTTATATGTAATTAAGTCTTCTATATTTATAATGCTAAAATCAGAAATCCACAATTACCAAATTGTGTGCATATTTCATACCCATCTGCGTCAGATGCCTTAAGTTACGTAATGGGGACAGTTTAATTGAAGCGTTGAGGCGTAGAGTGCATTATTCTATCAATACAAAGTCTTCATATGGAGTTTCTATTTTGGTATTTAGTTCTACACGTAGACATATGACCACGATGTTCTTCCTGCCAGCAACGCGGAGTTACAAAAACAAAAAAAGCATAAACTCAATGTTTGCATTGTCTTTTAACCTTAATAGCTTTTCCTACTATTTCTCATGACACGCTCAAAGCAAGCATTAGGAAATTTGTAACATCATTAAATTTTCATGCTATCTTACCCTTTATTGATTAGATGATGCTCTATGTTATTGTTGCTCAATTAGACAAAAATATATATAGTCTATCAGATTTGAAGGGTGTTCCTGGTAGAAAAATCAGCAATTTTCGTTGCTATTAAACCCTGAGAGCCATTTACCCGGATAAAGATATTGAGCATCAATACATTGAAGCTGGCTTGGTTCTCTTGCATTGCCATTGCATTGTCTGCTGCACCGGTGCTAGACAGCTTTGTTATTACCGCACAACATATGCTGTTTTAATGTACTCATCGTGCGTTCACACATAATGTCAGCTCCACAATATGATACCTCACCGATAGAAAGGTGTCTGTTCTTTCATTGTATGCGAAAAGATGATACAACAGTTTCAAAATCCCAGGAAGTCCGGTATAAATTCAGGCTCTGGTCAACAGCAGGCGACATATCCGATACAGGTTTTCACATTCGTGTTGCTATTTCTAACACCAGGAAATCGATCGCTTTGGTTGTTGATAACTAAGAAAACACGTACCATATTATACCAACGATAAGAAACTGGTGAAGCTGAAACCTTTGAAAGGTATAATTTGGCAATATGTGGTATATGTCGTTGCTGTGGATTCGTTGGAAAAAATAAAGACGGCCATTGCAGTACATTATTGGTCACAAAGAATTCATCATTTATTATAACCCTATAACATTTCTCCCTCACCCCAACTCTATCAAAACGTCCACATTTTCTTTAATGCAGAAAACTACAACCCACTGCATAAGTGTGCAGGAACACCTACCTGACACAGGTGAACAGGAATACCTTTACACACATGAACACAACCACCTACCGGACACACAGAACAGCACCTTCTTTCTGATAAATGTGAGCAGGAACGTCTATATGACACAAGTGAACAGAAACACCTATATTTTGGAGTATCAAACTGCATACCACACATGGAGCATTTTGCTTTCCGCACCTTTCCTAAATAAGCCACTCTCGTTATGGCATTGGTTTATGCCTATTTAACCTCCATCACTGGCTGGATATTCAACTTGGCCTCCTACATCATAACAACAAATCAGTGCAGAACTTTGAATGTGCATCTTGTTATGTTATTGTCTCAACTAAATCCAACCACGATCCCACAAGCAGCATTCAACCTCAAATTCTAAAATGAACCATGGATTTATAAATGTATAAACAAATCAAACACACTATGGATGATTCGAAACTAAACAAAGTATGCTCAGGTTGCACAATACACATCAATTGATTGAATCCATGTAAGAGTAGTCATTATCAGCGACAAAGGCACGCTGTCACAGTCATATAAGCAATGGCAATTCATTCCAAAGTGACGCCATCGACAATCTACACTCATTCATGTCACATCAAGCACTGGCAGAATGAATACGTGTAGTTATTTCATACAGCTTTGTCAAAAACAAAATATGTTTCTAGTGATGAGAGGGACATTGTTATTATGCCTTTCGAGAATTCAGGACACAAGAAAGTAGTCTAAACACTTTTTCCTCTCCTTATGTTGGTTTTATGTTTGGCAGATATTAAGGGGTAGTTAAGGGGATAGTTTTATATGTCTCCATTCTCGTCATCAAATCAGAATACCGATGACCGAAGCCTTGTGATGCTGTTTTCTTGTGATTTATGATTCTTGACTGTATTAATTTCGATAAACAGCTCCATGGTTGATAGCAAACCATAACATCTTTAGAGTGTGCAATAAATTTTCTCAGCCATTTAGACGTTTGTGATAGTTTAAGCAACACAAAATATATACACACCTGTAGCATTGATTTCACCTGCTGTCGCCTGTACGACTTGAGACTGGGGAAATCGATATCAGGGATGAGTCAGACGTTGCAGAGTAGAGCAGCGACGACAAATTGATATTGCATTGCATCGGTGAACGCACGGAAGGCAACTACAACGACCAATAAAACGGCGAGTCATCGAATCCAGACCCAAAGAGATATGTCATGAAGTCATTAATGTCCCTGTTAAGGACATTTGACCATGCCGCTTCAAGCTAGATTTTGAGACACGTTGTCAGCTATGAAATTTTGGCGAGAGATACCATCAGATAATCATGCACCATGTAATAGTTAAATGTGACATCAAACGTGCTCCGTCAAATGAGGGGGTATTTACAACCATGTATAACCTGATGACAACAACAGGCGATGACGTGCTGCGTGGACGTGCTGTATAGAACGGCCTGATATCCTCATTATAGAGGACAACCTTCGATGCGTTACAGTAGTTTTGTGATCGGTGATTGTGTAGATATAAAAGGTTAACCTTGCGATATTAATTGGCATGCCTTGTGTACAATATCATGAGAGAATCACTGTTGATCAGACGCTCAGTGAGGTATTAAATAGCAGATTGAATGGTTCATTACAGCATTTGGAATTCATGAATTATTGATTCAAGATTTCATAATTACATTAAAGCTTTTCCACTGAGATATGTACAGTATTCATTCATTTGTTCTGTTACGCAGTAAAGTGACTTCTTCGTTGTGACGTATTATTGCTGAGGCTGGCATGAGTTTCTTTCCAACAGACAAATGTTGTGAATAAACTGTGGGTTAACTTGAAAATGGATGTCATAAACTACTATGATATTGTGACTTCAATAGATAGTTTAAGTCGTCGTGGGAGCATAACTTAATTAAGTATTGAGGTCTGTATCATATGATTAAATTTATGAGGAGTTTCAATAATTGTGGATAGGTCTTTTCTTATTGGCTTTGCTGCTCAAAATCCTGTTCTTAATGTCACTGATGATAAAAAAACAGTTATGATCCGTGTTGTCAAAGGGGTCGTGAAAAAAACCGCTCTACTCGCCGATTTGGGACACCGTTCATATATAACAATGTAACCAGGCTTTGCGGTGATGTAGTAGACTTTTGCTACACAGCCAGAATATTGATGAGGATTTTATAGTCTAGTTGTCTGATGCTTGCGCGCGCATAACTTCAGATTGCTTAATGCGACCGTTAGCTATGTAGCTTTAGGCTGCACACTGTTCTTTAGCAAAGATGACTGCCGATGCTTGCTGATAATATCTGTTTGGGTATATAGTTAGGTGATTGTGGATGTCGCTAGCTGTTGTTGGCATCCTATGAACACCTACAATGGTGATATACTCAGGTGATGACCAGCCGATCTAAGTAAATACAACCCAGGACAGCGGACATGATTATGAGCAATCTCAGCAGATTACAAGTCAACAATCGTAGCGTCATACACGCAATCACTCTCTCACAATCCCATCGTGAAAACTAGGATATATGTACACGTCATTGCTGTGTACAAGTATGTATAATCTGAAGCAAGATATATACAAATATTTCATTCTTGTATCATATCATGTAGGAGTTAATGCGACATGCATTGTTATACAAACATTAACTTAACATATTTGACGTCCTCTTGATCTTAATTGAGAAGAAAGACAATACTGACTGCCATTAACTATTGTTTTTGTAACTTATGTAATTCAGACGGTAATAAGCTTTCTGTTTGTTTGCTTCCGATGTAATCGGAAATGCAAATGTGGACGCCAGTGTTCATTGGTAAACCTTTTACACGTTATTGATAGCCAAGCCACAAGCTATGTTCATAAACTGAATGAATCGATATGCTATGAATTTAATCATGAGAAGCATTAGTTTGTTTTTCCGCTTTTGTGAGCATTTCTTTATTCAGCGCTGATATAGTTTGCATGTGAGGTCATTAGGTATATCTGCCGCGGCATTTGAAGTCAGAGAGTATAAGCGTGATAACAAATTACTCTTACATTAACTGGCAATATAGCATTCACAATGTCAATCCGTGGCTCACTGCATGTTGTGAAAGGCAACATAACATTTACAACACTCATTGGCGATCGGTCACCAACTTATAAACATACGATTAGATATCAATCATTGAAATACGCATGTTATACGGTACGTGGCTAACAGAATGTCATAAGTGGACATCAGTACCTAATTCACAATGAATGCGTCCACAATCCAAGTATACTACAAACAATATTGGTAGAAGACATATTGGCGCGAAATTGCACAGAAGATGTTTTATCGCTTCTTCTAACGATAACCTAACGCGTGGCTGCTTGGCATTATTTGGCGAGGACACATACGCTGCTTGCGTTCATATGTTGTAGAGCATGTCCATGAACCTATGAAAGCGTCAATGCCATTCGGAATCCTCGCCTCCCAATGATAGCCAGGTGCTATGAATTAGCACGCGTTGTTGTGTGTCGAAACGTCTTTGATCATTCCTTTGATCATTTTTGTTCGACTAAATTGCATTTTTGTAGTAACATATAACCCATTCCTTTTTTTGTTAAAACCAAGCTTAGCTTCTGTGGTTGGTGACCACAGCGATGTGCCGTTACTGGCATGGTTTATCTGAGATCGGGAAGGGGGAGGGGGGGGGATGTAATTAGGAGCTAAGTTAATTACTTACTCCACTGAAAAAATAGAAGCACCTGGAGTAGTCATGCGACATACCGCGGACTGAAGATGAAAGACCGAGATTTCTAGGACGAGTCGTACAATGTGTGAATCGTGCGGAAGTTGACAAAGGTGTAAATTGAGCGGAACAACAGAACCAACTACTGTTGACAATATACGCTATACACTGGTGCATATGTAAATGTAACTGTAATAATAGGGCACTGAGTGAGAAATCAACGCGCAGACAGATGTGATAAGGACTAGTCACACAAATGTCACTCTCTTAACGTGGGTCATGACAAGCACTCATAATGACACACTCTCGTCATATTTGGTACACAACTTTTTCTCGTGTTGATTTTAAAAGAGAGAATTGGCATAAAATCATGTCAACACCTGGCACCGCATTGAGCAGGTGAGTCATGATTAGCCGCGTCACCTGTTCCTGTAGCGTCCAGGTGTCACATAGATCATTTAACATAGAATGCATCCTATTGTATGTTAATGTAACACCCCACGTGTGCCGTCCAATAGCAGCGGTAATTAATCACATAGCAGTAATTAATTCTTCATAATGACATGCACGTGATGTCTGTCTTGTATGATTTCAGAGCGCAGTCCATGGCGTTCTCAACATGACGCCAGCAGCGGACGATCTCGCGCCGCGTGGACAGCAAAATGTAACGACCTGACCTTCTTATTGAGAGGTCATGGCTCGTTATACACAGACCACCATAGGTTATAATTCTTTATTATGACCACTGTGCCTGTCATATAGTTCGTTGTTAAGTATGAAGCTGTCTACTGAAATGAAATCAGAGAGTTCGCGTACGATGCGACTGTGAGAAATTAACCTTTTTTTTCGTTCCCTGTAGATACAGAGCACATCAATGCCGAGATAAACGAATCGTTACGATTGTAATGAGGAACACAACAATCGGGTAACCTAGTAACCGATTGAAGGTGACAGCATTAGTTGTTTGCTCATCGGTCGGAGGTGGAGGCTTT
This sequence comes from Urechis unicinctus, assembly GCA_034190875.2. Taxonomy (NCBI): domain Eukaryota; kingdom Metazoa; phylum Annelida; class Polychaeta; order Xenopneusta; family Urechidae; genus Urechis; species Urechis unicinctus. The sequence goes on from CM067349.1 coordinate 33,106,664, forward strand.
TTTGTGCCTTTGTTTCGCTCATTGTTAATGAATGTACCAGATGTTTCGGGTTATTTGAGTAAGGACTTAAGGGCACGAACTTCTTATTTTCCGATTGGTTAATATTCATAGGGCTATTAGGCGATTGCTTGTGAGTAGATGTTGCGATATCGGATATAAATAATTTGGATGAAGTGTTGGATCGGAGGCTGTTAATGTAAAAGTCTAATGGAGCATACTCTCTGATGATATGCGATTAATGAAGTGATTTTCTTGGACGATTGCCTTTAAAACGCGTTTTTGAGCAACTGGTTTTGGTTGTAAAACTGATCGACATCGGCTTTCAAACATCAAAACAAAAAACTAACCTAACCTCGCAAATAATCTGGTCAATAAAATAACCTCGATCCTAGATCAGCATTTGAATTGTATATTCGCTTCCATTCCCACACGAACAGGTCAGATTGAATGATAACTATATTCGAGTTCATTGTCGCCCCCTTATTGTCTGATGCTATCACACATGGACACAAATATACTGTACAACATAAGGTTACTTTGCAATGAATATAACGGTAAAGTTGATACTTGAGTTTCTGGTGCGGAAATCACCGTAACTCACACTATAAGATGAAGATGCTGTTGCAAATATTGATGACAATCATGGTGATGTATTTGTAAAAACGTATGTCCTTATTTGACTGTACATAAAGATGATAATGACGAAATTGCAATGGTAAATATAAATGCCATAGGTGCTGATATTTTTTCAAACAATGAAGTCAATGATTGTGATGTACGTTTATACGCTGATGATATTAATTACGATGTTCGTTAACACAGTGATGTCAGTGATTAAGATGTTCGTTAACACAGTGATGTCAGTGATTAAGATGTTCGTTAACACAGTGATGTCAGTGATTAAGATGTTCGTTAACACAGTGATGTCAGTGATTAAGATGTTCGTTAACACAGTTATGTCAGTGATTAACTTGCTAATGTAACTACCAATGTTAACGATGATACTAGTGTAAATGTTGATGCTTGTGATGCTGGTGATGCTGGTGTTGCTGGCGATGACGGTGATGCTGGTGATGCTCGTGATGCTCGTGATGACGGTGATGCTGGTGTTGCTGGCGATGACGATGATGCTGGTGATGCTCGTGATGCTCGTGATGACGGTGATGCTCGTGATGCTGGCGATGACGATGATGCTGGTGATGAGGCTGCTGACTACTCTCCGTTGCCAGCCCGGCGTTTCGTCCGCCAGCTTACTTCACCTAGTCTCTGCCACATCGCGATGGGACAGTTTTTGCCCCAAGATATTAAATCGTCTTTTGCCAAATAATTCATTTTGATTGTGATATGCAATTAGCATGTGAGATTTTACCCCAATGTATGCACTTACGACAATAGAGTATATTCTTGGGACTATTTTGCATAAGCGTCAGTGACACTGCTTGTGTTGGCGCTTCGGTTAAACAGTTCAAAACAACAACAAAGCCTTCCATGTCATCGCCAATTTACCTAATTTGTATGGAAAGAGAATTAAAGATTCATTATTGCTCCGACATATAAATTACAAACACAGACATCAGTCAGCTCAGCTCCCAAAACTTTACACCGACACCGAAACTGCCCGTTTCACAATGCGCGCGAACCGGGCCTGGCGCCCAACGCGGCGGAGGTGTGCAGGAACGACCAGCCTCGCAATGGAGAATGGCTGGTGATGCTAGCGATGCTGGTGATGCTTGTGATCCTTTTGATACCGGTGATGCAGGTGATGCTCGTGATGCTGGCGATTACGGTGATGCTGGTGATGCTTGTGATGGTGGTGATGCTGGTGATTACGGCGATGCTGGTGATGCTGGTGATGCTGGTGATGATGGTTATGATGGTGATGATGGTTACGATGGTGGTTCTGTAAATACGACGGATGCTATTGTCATTACTGATGATGTAGGGCATGGTGAACATCAGCTGCAGCATCTAAGTATACTAGAATCATGTATCTTATCACAACTATTGCTCTACATTATTTATTCATGTCATAACTTGTGTACTATATGTACACGAAATGAAGTCTCAAAGACGAGTATTTCAGGCTCATTGCGTGCGTAAGCAGCACCACAAAGTAACCCCGATCGAGCTCATTTGACGACACGTCTGATCACGTTGAAGGGCTTCCGCTGTGTGGATGCTTTAGTTGAGACTGGTTTCAGTCACTATTCTAAACTTTAAGACATGAAAACTGATTTCCTGATTTAGAAATGCCTGACACGAAAACAATCACTGGATAAGTGCCTCAGTGGTAGTTCTCCGTATAATCATTGCAAAAATGTGTTCCTTGCAATTCTATATAAGGCATGGACGCGTGTTCTAGTCAGTTTTCAGCCTATTCTCCTGGAACAGAGGATACACTCGGCCTTAGTGCGATGGGATTATTTTTGCCCCCAGATATTAATACGCTTTTTGCCGTTTATTTAGTTATTTTTTAAATCAGTATTTAGCATGGGTAATTATATTTCCACTTATAAATTTTTAACACCATCACACCCTCTATAGCGCTTGTTATATAGATTTATTTTCCGAACTATTTCGCGTCAGCGTCAGTGCAATCATCCTCACGAGTGCTGCGGTTCAGCAAACAACAATGGCATCGACGAAGCTTCCATGAAATAGTCTTTGTCACTTTTAAGCGTATAATGACGACTTGGGGACTGTCCAAGCATAGACAGCAACACAACTTAACTTCTTTTTCGTGGAGTACATTGCTGGGACATTGCGTCTCCAGGTGCGAAAGCTGTCCATCTTTACATCGAAATCGACACTGCGCCCTTACGAAAAGCGCGCGACCGGGAGGTCAAGCACAGGTCAAATTCATAGTGCTTCGTTGCCTGGGGCAGAGATTGATTGCGTGGCTACGAGCAGCATCCTCTGCTCCGGAGAATGTTTTCAGTCGGTATCTGAAAAATCGTTAATGAAATGATCGCTTTCCACCCGTACCACTAATCAACATGTTTATCTATACAAACGCGGCTGCTCACAGAAACTGCTCAATCATTATTCACAGCCGTATTAACCTGGTCTTGTGTTACGCTTCCGTAGTACTGCTGAATCCCCTCACACCAGTTGTTGCTCTGCACCTCCGGTAAGAACAACCTGGGTTACACAACGAGGCAGGAAGATCTCCCTAAGACTGACAGCTCTAAGATCTTACCTTACTCAATAAATAAACTCCCTCGACACATAGCATCTGTAGGAGCCTCATCGGAATTGGTAGCACCTGTCTTAGGTGATGTTAACCACAGCGGGGATGTCCACTTAATGCCTTAATCGTGTTAACTGTCTTATGATAGACTCAAGAAATGGGCATTACCATATTGCTAATTCCCTGTGGCCCATCTCCACTGATGTGAAGGATGCCAGATATTTCGTTGGGTAGAATTCTATTTCATTTTGTCAGATATTTGTCCGCTTGTGTTCTTATGGGAACTCTTACGAATTATTGACGTCTGGAAAATGTCCCTAGCTTCTTAGAGCTGAACTAGATGTTTGACTGACAGCGGATGAGGAAAGGAGCCTCATGCTATGCCTGATGACGTAGCATTGCGTGGTGTGTCGGTGTAATATACATGTTTTATGACAAGGGGAAGTCGCCTACTGCTGTGCTCCTGTCGTCAAACGTACAGTGCATGTCATAATCGCAATATAATTGACTTCCTGTTGCGCCGAAGAGCGTCTGTTAGCGATGCCCGTGGCGGGAATATTAATGGCCACGAAGCCTCGTGCGATGGCCCTCTGAGCTTCAAGTGCCTCGCTATGCATATTGCATATATCAGCTATCGATGCACTTGATTTTGGTGACATTTGAGCTAATTACAGGTTAATAAATCATCAAAGGATGAAAATGCACGCGCCGTTACTCGGGTCAGGATGTTGCAATTGAAGCACCTAAGAAAACAAAGTAAACGCAGGCGCGGTGGCCAGCCGTAGACGTTATGATAGCGGAATAGGTTCTCGGCGCAGGGGGAGGTTACAAGAAGAGCGCCATTGTGCAGTCAGCTTCAGTTAGCCGCAAGTTGGCGCCTGTGAGAGTTGTCGGAGCGCCACACACGAATCTCACACATATGCGAGGGACGAGTGTTGTGACTAGACCACAAACATGATTTTATCTCATGAACTGTTGGATATTTCTTCACAATGCACCGAGGATTCGTAATCTGGATGTATATCAGCGCCTTCAGTACATTGACAACCGGGCAAGGTAGGTCAAATGGTCTCTCTGTAAGTTCCACTGACAGTCATGAATCAAGTTTAGCACCAAACACTCCACAGCACTTGCCTGGTGTTCGAGTGTGGATAATTGGCTATCGAAGTGGGCGTTAGCAAAACAGATAGTTGACTTTCGATGGCGATTGTTTTGAAACGTTAGAAAGCTGTTGAGATCGTTTGAGGCACACTTTCCTCTGATGGTACCAAGCTGTCTCAATGGCTGAGATGTAGGTTTTGTAAGAAGCTGAGAGATTATATCTGGGCATTGTTAGAAAAACGCGCCTCTCAGCTGACCCGAGTACCGATGTTAAGATCCTCTTTCCTGCGCCCTCGAAACACTCGACAGCTGAAGGAAGTGGCTTAATGGTTGATACAAACCTCACGTTAGTCGATGCTTCTCAAACAGCGCAGTCTTTACTTGTAGAAACGAGTGAATTATCGCCCTCGAGGATTGATCGCAGCGTGTACGGTTAATACGTTAATGTTTAGTTTTAATATGTATTCAATTGTTGGATAGCATATAACACCACTGTCCATTTATGGTGGTTAAGGGGTGGTGCAGTTACTTGGTTATTGCTATGTCAAGTTAACACCCCATGACGGGTTACAGGCCGGTCGATTGGCATCGCCCCTTTGATAATCGTTAATCTGATAATACTGCTGTCAATTGCGAGTGTTATCAAGTTTTGGTGACATCTTCGTGTCGTGTATTTATGAAATGCGCCTGTTCGTCCTCCTCCGAGAAGAAACGCTCTGTTTCAAAACAGTTTCTATGAACTCGGCCCCTCAGCCGTAATGACGGGATATGTTAAATGCTCTAGTTATTGATATTGGCCGATATTGGCTTTGCAATTGAGCGTCACGGATGCAATTGACATCGTCAGCCTCGTGTATAGAGCGGCTCTTCCATTATCTATATGGGTCAGCGTAACATAGCATCTATTAACAGTGAGACCAATCGATGGAGGCGATAGCTGCTTAACGGCTGTTTTATAGTTGTGTATAATGCTATACACTTCATTTCGTATCTCATGGACTCAGTCGAAATCCTCGTCTACCAGAGTTATCATTAAGACTATATGGGAAAGTTTACTGTGTTATTGAACCAGATTTCACCGGCATTCAATATTTCCGTGACTTCGGTCATTAACTAATTAATATATATTTGATACTTCAGCAGCGATACTGTAGGTAGAAGCAGGTGCACTTGCGTGTGGTCACGGGCGATTGGAAATTAAATTAAGACGCTCTAGGACATTGTTTCAATGGTGCAGATCACAAAGGTGATATCGATGGTGATTCTTGAGGATGATTTTGATGCTTGGACAGCGTCAGTTGATTACCAGCGCTCGCATCCACACACACACACACACACACACACACACACACACACACACACACACACACACACACACACACACACGTATATATATATATATATATATATATATATATATATATATATATATATATATATATATATATATATATATATGTATAAATATATATGTATATTAATGTATATGTATATATTTGTATGTATATATATATATATATATATATATATATATATATATATATATATATATCTATATATATATATATATACATATATATATGTGCATATATATGCGCGTGTGTGTATGTGTCACATTGTGTGCGTGCGCGCGCGTGTGAGTGTATGTGTGTGTGTATTTTTGTTCCCATCGCTCGGGCGCCTGACTTCAGGATCCGAGCATACGGGTCCTGGTAATGCCCAGGAAGACCTATTATTTATGGGGTGGGACGTAGCTCACTATAACACAGGTGCGTCCGTCTCTTTACTGACGCGCCTACTGTGGAGCTGCTGATCTGCGTTATTCATGACCAGCGTGTGGTGATCGTCCCATTTTCGCCCGACTCTTTCTCTCTAAGTCGCTGCTGCATCTATTCAGACATTTCTACTTCAGCTGGTCCCTACATTTCGATGGTCAGCTTCACATGTGACGCGCAAAGCCTTGGATCTGACGGATAGTGCATTATCCTTAATAATCTGTTCAATGATTGAATATTTTCAAGCAAGAGCCGAAACTTCTTTCGCCATGTGAATTTCGAACTACTCTACAAGTACAAAGCATTCTTTTGATTGAAGCTAGCTCATTGGAGTCTTTTTAGACCGTAATGGAAGTCGATGTTCATGAAGTGATGAGTGAGCTATCGCATCAGGCGGCATGTTCATCTCTGACTGGCTGACATGGTGAGTTGGTCAGCTAACCACCACAGCGTATCGATTAAAGACTGAATTAAGTTACTGCCAAGTCAGCAACATCCCCCTGATCTGTGTGGATAAAGCAGACGACAATCGTTTAGACATTGTGACTCCTTGTTGCCGTCTGTCTTTCGTGGCGCGCAAACGTTATCACGTGATTACAGACGTAAAGATCACGTGACCTGAACTGTTGCATATTACACTTAATGGACAAAAACCGCTAATTGAATGACACCCGTACCTCTGTGCCTGGTGATCGATGGCGACCTCGCTGTCAACCATGCCCTTGTAATTGTTGCTTTACTGCAAAAAAAAGAACCTCCATAATTCTTCTCCATTAAACCTGGCGCCGCAACAGAATCGTGTTATATTGTCTCCGGTGGCCTCTGTGTATCCCGTCACAACGCATGCGCGACTTGTAGAGATGTCAGGCTTTGCGCGACCGCCAATAGTCGCCTTCACCGCTGGCCCCGTTGTGACAAAGAAATTGTGATTAATTTGAATAGCTTCTTATCACGCTGTCCAGAAGCAGCAGCAGCCTTAGCGTCATTACGTTAAACAACCCCTTTGTCTGCGTCGGCTGAGGTCAATGTCTGTGTTGTGAGCCTAATAGTGTGCTTTTTATTTCTCATAATTACCCGACATTGGCGTCCATTAGCTACTAACTTCATTCTTCAACTATAATTAAGCCCTGGAGCAATGGTAATCCACTGTATGACAGGATACCACGGGGTACCGTGTGCTTATGGGGCAGGGTGCTACCCCACTCAGGCAGAGCTGAATATCTCATCCTCTCCTGGCTAAGTTTTTCTCATGGCAGGGTACCTCTCTCTGTCGTCCGTTCTACATAGATAGATAGATCTGTTGAATAGTACCCTTTAAATTAAGCTGTCAATGATATATTGTCATTTCTTTCATAATGGTGATACATCACAAAAACACACACACACACACACATATATATATATATATATATATATATATATATATATATATATATATTTATATATATTTGTATATATATATTTGTATGTTTAAATGTATATATATATATATATGTTTATATATATTTGTATATATATATTTGTATGTTTAAATGTATATATATATATATAAGTTTATATATATGTCTCTATATATATGTATATATATATATATATATATATATATATATATATAAATATATATTTATAAAATAAGTTGCTATCTATATATTGCCTCATTATGTATTGCAGTAGCCTATCACAAATTGCTATAACCTGAGGTAAGCATTGGTAACGAAGATATAAATGAAAGCAATCTTAATATATATATCAAGATGCATAATGTATGTCGTTGTCTGCAGATCCATCGTCTTGTTGTTCGGAGATCTACTCGCACCAGGCGTGCTTGGAGGCATGCGAGAGGGTGAGTTGCATTTGCCATCAAAATATCACAAAAAATATCCAACAGCTTAACGATCTGAATCATCCCGCTGCCCATCCTATTATTGCACCACTCTGCGACCCTTCCTCAGTCCTTGTATCGTCTGGTTTTTTTGTCTGTCTCCCCAGGGACGCGCGCGCCCCTGGTGGCGAACGTGTAAAAATCTACCGCACAAACATTTCGTCTCAGACGCTTTGTAGTCTCCCACACGCTATTGACTTCCGCCGTTACCCCATCCCGCCTGTCAGATAACCGCGCTCCCCAGGTCTATTATTCCTCCTACAACAATAATTTGGCGGAAAGCTGTCAAGCTTTGCGATAAGCCAACAACATTTAACCAATGAGAGGTCTTTTGTTCAAGAATCTATGAAATGTGTTCCAGTGAGATCAAAGACAAAGTAGCAACGCTTTTGGGGACGAAATGATAGCACACACGTCAAGCTTGTGGATGCATTTTTGACTTGAGAGAAAAAAAATCAAAGGTTGTGTAAGCAAGTCGTATGTGATGAAGGCGATGTGAGAGGGAGATAGACTTTCAGACTTGTGAAGAGGAATCCAAACCAATTTCTTTGCCAGATAAATATTTACGCCTCCTTGTAGCGGTACGAAGCGCGGTCCTTGGTGTGTGATGTTGCTGGCAATTAGCCATGTCGTCTGATGGCTGTTAACGCGTTGTTCCGATAGAAGCCCTGGTAGTTCACACATGTGATAAGGCGACCGAGTCCCCGTGAAAATGTGGCGAGCCAAGTGCGGTTAGATCGTTTATGTAAATATGTTTTGTTTGTCTCGTGCTTTTACACCAAAAATACCTCGCCTTTCCTTTGATGCTTGAGCTTGGAGCCTCTGATGTCACTGGTTGCGTATTAATTGTTTGGAAGTATTTTTTTTGTTTAAGAACATGTCGTCCTCTGTTATTAGGAAATTGCTTCTGCGAGGTAGATGACTTCGTCCGTCGTAAGAAAACAAAAACGCCGTGGTGACAGTCTTGAACATCAAAGCTCATCAGTTTCCCTTTAATTATGCGACTGAATGGTATGCATTTTTTTTCGCGTAGGGATTGTTGAAAAAAATATGCTAAGTTAATGAGCTGAGCGGAATTTGAGAAGGAGTCGACGTAACGCGTCCGGGATATGGCGGGTCGTTCTGTGGGCGGGGAGGACGAAGTGACGCCACAGAAATTATTGTTTTCCACAGTAGATCAAGGAATATCGCAGTTCATGTCACCGCTTGTTGTTCCTCACTCTCTCATTGTGTCGATATAGGACTACCACTTTAGATGTTCGCTTGACGTTGATAATTATCTAAAAATAGATCAGTAAGAGATGGGTGTGGTGTTGCTTGAATATCGTCAGCACCTACCACTATTTGGTCAGATTCAGAACTGACCGCCAAATGGTCGAAAAACAGACTCAAAAGTGGCTGATACTTGTTACACCTAGGTCGGGCTCGCTTGTCTGGTAAACCCTGTCGGCTGCTCTGACATACTTCAGGGTATTCGTTATTGAGGTGACCAAATCGGCCGCTTTACTGGGAACACCTTCGCGTCAATTCCTCTCACCTGTAAGCTCCCACTGCGCTCCGTGGGTGTAAAAATAATATTTTCCCTCTGCCATCATTTGGTGCCCTTTTCGTCTGTATTCATTTGGTGCCGAGGTCTTCAAGAATGTGAAACTGGCCCGATCGCGACTAGACTCGAGGGAGGGGGCGCTTTCTGTACTGTGGGGATATCAAAGGGTTGGTCGATATGGGATAAACAGCGAATGAAATAAGCGCCCGTGTTTCGTGTGTGAGCTTGTGATTATGGTAAACACTGGACTAATGTAAGAGAGAAAGAGAGGCGAATTAATACTGACCGTGTATGTAGGAGGGTTAGTTTGAGTAAATCATTGACATAGGTTGGTGGTGGAGCTTGGGTATTGTGTGTGAATTTGCCCGGTCGTCGACAGCTGGTTGAGCTCACGTTAAGACAGGCGAGCACTGTATGGAGTCCCGCGACTTGTCTTGATTAGACAGAATTCATCCTGTCGCAATCTCGCAGAGGATCACTGAATTCGGTGATTCACTCTAAGCGTTACCTTATTTCAAGCGCTGAGTAAATCGTCCTGTTTAGTGACTGATCAGGAAGTGAACACTATATATAATATATATATATATATATATATATATATATATATATATATATGTAATATGTATTTATATATATATGTGTGTGTTCACTTCCTATATATATATATATATATATTATGTGTATATATGTGTGTGTTTCAAGTAAAAATACATATATTTATCTCTGTATATATATATATATATATATATATATATATATATATATATATATATATATAATATATATCAAATATACACTCATTTTCTTTCACTCTGTAACTCTCATTTCTCTCTCTCTCTTTCTCGCCCTCATTTTTCTCTCTCTCTCTTTCTCGCCCTCACTCTCTCTTTCTTGCCCTCACTCTCTCCTCTTTCTCGCACCTCACTCTCTCCTCTCTCTTTCTCACCCTCACTCTCCTTCTCTCTCTTTCTCGCTCCTTACTCTCTCTTTCTCGCTCCTCACTCTTTCTCGCCCCTCACTCTCTCCTCTTTCTCGCCCCTCACTCTCTCCTCCTCTCTCTTTCTCGCCCCCACTCTCTCCTCTTTCGCCTCCTTTGTTTCCCACTCTCACTCTCTTTGTTTCTCCCCGCTATATAAAACTGCCCCCCCCCCCACTCCGTGCACACACACATTTCCACCATATTATTCATTATTCACTTAGCATGTATAGCAGTAATTGATTCCGCAGATGAGATGGAAGTAATTTGCCTGGGGGTAAATAACCACCAAGGCGCACTATCTACACGGTGCGCCACCCGTACCACGTGCTCGCAGCTCATAATGGCGTCGCCAGGGGGCAGTGGTTAATATGTATTTTGTCCCCTTGTTTAGGTTGCTATTTGTCGGAATATTTCGAAGCCGTCCTATCGTCGGTGCTTTGTGCTAGCAATTGGTTAACTTTTATTGGATCAAAACCTGTCCCTTGACGATTTCCTTCCAAACGTTCGCTTCTGTCGGTCTGTCCACATCTAGATCCTAACCCGTATAAGAAGGTCCCCTTACCCCGTTGTTCTTCTCCTGCGAATTAACCCTTTCCGGAAACGAGAGTTGACAAAACGAAAGGTGCGGTGTGACTATAAAGGTTAACATCTTCATTTCATCTTTTGCAAAACACGTGAACGACTTCCGACTATTGGTGTCTTGAGACAGTAGTTTGTGACAGCTGGTCGCGTGGGTGAAGGCGCCCCCAGGTCGCCCCTACCCCGCGGGGTCTATGCCCATTCAAGCGCAACCTAGCGGCTAATAGGAGTTTGATGGAGTTGTAACCTAGCTAATCGGCGCCATTATTGCTGGTTTCATGGACTTGTTCAAGGGACGACCCGGTGCTCTGGTCTTGACAGGCGATAAAGAAAATTCGTTTTTCCAATTCTATTATCGTAGGCGAAAAAAGAAATGATTAATGCTTTGTGTGTAGAGGGTGAATTGGCTGATTTATGCCCCAACAACAGTTATTTTATCGTCCTGAAGTGACCTGTTGTTCCCCGACAAGTGGGATCCCCAATAAGTATGAAATTGATGAGCATCTTTTCGCTATCAAGATCAAAGCTGGTCAGATTGGATGTCATGTCATTTTATAGCCCGGATGTTCATTTCAAGGACTTCGTTCCGTTGCAACGGCGTTCTGTTGGATTATGACTCATAATTATTATTCTCTATGCGTTCAGGTACTTTTGACCTGAAACATAATGATCAATGTATTACCGTTAACATTCCAATCGCACCTTTGTTGATTTTGTTTTGATCTAAGCAGAAGAGAAATCAGACAAGCTGTGCGTTATAGATACCCATTGCCTGCGGACGTTATCCATTTCACCGTATCCGTCGAGCCGAGGCTGTACAAGGGATGTTATTGGATGCTCAAACGTTTTTGGTTTTGGTTAAGAGTGATATTCAACGATATAGCGTTGATAAAATCCCACTGCCACGAGCAAACAGATATCACACCAACGTACCTCTTTGTATCCATCTCGTATTGCCTCTAAACGCGGAAACACGGAAACATGCCTGCATCCGACAACCAAACGATGGTTTCCTGTGAATGCTTTAACGGCAACGAAGTCGTACCAGACCCATTTGTCACCTGCATATTCTACCATTGACTCACACACACACACACACACACACACACACACATATATATATATATATATATATATATATATATATATATATATATATATATATATATATATATATATATATATATATATATATATATATATATATATATATATATATATGTATGTATGTGTATGTATGTGTATGTATATGTATATATATATATATATATATATATATATATATATATATATATACATTATAACTATTATGTACTTTTATGAAATCATCCAACATAAGGTAGGAGGTCTGAAAGCATTTATCACGTGACGTGAATCCCACGGGCCCGGAGCGGTCGCTGCTTCGTGAACAGAACGTGACGTTACTCGGAATGACAAGCGCTTATACTCAGTGTGTATAGGCCTCTTTCACTTTGTTTACTGAACGTCCGTCGTTTCAACAGTCCTTGTGTCACCGTGTCCGCGTTCCCACTTTGATGTCGGTACGCATTTAGCCGCTTGCAGGCTACTCCATTTTAATATATCACCCATTTATCGCTCACACGTGCAATAAAACAAAATTCCGTCCTGACCCAAAGCATCCCACGGCCCGATTGTCCGTCATATTGTAGATCGATTCCAGTTGCACTTCTAACGATATCTGGTTATTAAGTAAGACTGCGTAAGTTACACAGCAATAGATCTATATCGCCCTACTCGACTGCTTCGGTGTAGTCTCTTATCCGTGGGTTTGAGGCTCCATGTACAATATTGACTTAGGAATTATGAGGCAATCTCTGTGTGGTCGCTTGTCTTGTTTACAGCTAACTTGTGATACGGTAATGACAGCTGGTCTGCAGTCAGACATAGATTAATCCTCTCGAGGGGCTTGTCATCCTCACTGACATTCCTATCTAGGGTAGGATAGTGTGTTAGGAAACGGGGGAGGGGGGGGGGTACAAATCGGAATATAAATTATAATTCCATATTTCAAATAGTCGGGATTGAAGTATGTTGATATTGCGGTGCGCTGAGCTGGGTGTGTCGACTTGCGTTGAGTGGCATCTGTCGTCATCGTCAAGGGACGCCATACAACAGGTGTACTGGCTTGAATCTCCACGTGGGCCAGTATCTTATGACGTCTCTGCTGCTGCGCAGACCGAGTCGTTCAACTGTTCCCCTCGTTAACTGGGCTCTTCTCTCAGCTGCTCATTGCGTTGTGGTCGCGCACCGCGTGCCACCCAGCTAAGTCACGTTCTGCTACTTTCCCCCCGTAGCCCCTCCCAGTCTCATCCCCGCTGCAAAATACCAGGCAAATCATTCAACTAATGGCTAGGATACTCTCACTCAGTGTTTTAGTGCTATGCATATAGCTTTAGGGGTCGTCTCACAACACCTTGACACAATGATATATTGTGCGACTAAGAACCACAACCACCCTTCTCTCATTTTCCTGTCCCTACCGTTCCCATCCACTACAACGGTTCCTGCTTCAGTTATTTTTCTTTCCGTCACAACTTCTGGGTTTCTGTACAGCATGTCATTGTTGTGCTGTCGTACATCTTTGGCCTGCTGTGTTTGTGTACAACATAGCTTGCAATGTGCGCCCGTTATAACCATCTAAGCATGACCATATGTCATGTGTACAACTTTCACTGTGGCTGTCACAAATTGTACATCGCTAGTGTCGCCGAACTGCGCAGGGGGTCCCACTGGTACTCATGTCCATTCATTTGCTCATTTGCCTCTGTGTAAACGTATTGGTGTTGGGGGGGGGGGGTGGTTGGAAGTAGTGTGTGGCGTAGAGTAGATTGTCTTGTGGAAAACAGATCATTCGCGACCAATTGCAGCCCTTTAATCTGTTGTTACATTTTGTCTGGATGATACTTGCTGATGAAATTATCGCGGCCCTCGGTGTTTGGGAATAGACAAACTTGGTCTTACCCGTGTCGTGCATATTCCGATGTTGGTGACCTATGTTTCTGTTGTGTCGTGCATTTTCCGATGTTGGTGACCTATGTTTCTGTTGTGTCGTGCATTTTCCGATGTTGGTGACCTATGTTTCTTTTGAGTCGTGTATTTTCTGATGTTGGTGACTTATGTTTCTTTTGCGTCGTGTGTTTTCTGATGTAGATGTTTCTGTCGTGACTTTTGTCTGTAATTTGGCCTTACAACTCCTTGTATGTGTTTAGAGTCCACTTGTCACCAGGCAACCAGACCTAACGTTTTCTGTTGTGTCCATAGACCTTAATTCTGCTACGTATGACCATCAAGTCCTCTGTAGCAAATTTCGATTTTCATTTACAAAAGTAACGCATTCATTATCTGCTAATTCAACAACTCGTTGTCGGTGATTTGCATATGTTGATGCAGTAGACGCATCCGTTTCTGGTGATAATCAGATCTTGTCGCCATATGTATTGGCGCTTCCTAGGGGCGAGTGACGATATCGCTTTTGTAAAAATAAATTAGATATTTTAATCACATATTTTTGTGTTAATTATAATGTATTCAAATGACTGGATACTGAGGATGTCGCTAATAGGACACCCGCATTTTAAGCGATTACATTTTGAGGGTGCTTATATTCATGACTGGAAGTTTTCTTTTGGAAACGGTTGTATGAATCATTGTCATCAGTATTTATCACTCACAAGTTCAATGATTGGATTCATGAATGCACTCACCAACTCTGAAGATATACAATCATTGATAAGTGTACCATCATTAAGAATGGGAGAGTTATCGAATGCCCACATTATGCTCCACACTATTGTCAGTCATCAGACTCGTGGTACTGTTGGTTTCTGAGGCAGTCAGCAGCACTGGGGCCTGATCGACGACCAGCTGCGTTATGAATTAAGTCCTGTTTTTGTGGATTTTTCTATTTTTCGGAAGCAGACGACCTTGTCCTGAAACGCATGTCGTGAAGATCTGAACTGACAAATTTTGTCAGATAAGTCGCAAGCGATAATAGATGAATCACGAATTCTACAGATTAATATCGATGTTAAGGATAAAAGCAAATGTCGACTCCGATAATGGAGACAGCAGGTTAGGATGGAAATACCAGCTGATGCTTGGGGCGTTGGTCTGCTAGGGGTGTTCTGATAGCTGTGTTTTATCGGTATCCCAAAGAGATTGTTTTGATTTCTGTATGAATAATATGGGTTGGGTTTGTAGTTTTTATTGAGTTTTCATGATGTGTTGATGCCCTTATCATTAGCTGAGATAAGCCAGCGTCTACCAGCCTGCATCTGTTACACAGATAACGTCGCCAGCAGGAGGCGCTCAAGTCTTTCGGCCAAGTTTGCGCATTCATCTTCTGCGCATCAATTTTCCTCTTTGACTTCGTGTTCTGAGATAGACTTGGGATAGATTGCGCAGTTTCCTTCTGATGCTAAAAAAACTCTTTCTGATTTTAGCAGATTCATTCCTCGTCTCAAATGCATCACTCTTTTCGGTAATGTGTTTAAGGGTTCAATTTTTTAGCGAAAAAACCACGAGTCAAGGCATGGGAAACCGCGATGATATATATGTGATAAAGCTTGTAGCACATCAACACCCCATTCCCACTCCATTCCCGAGCCATTATAGACGAATTAGCGCCAGTTTAGTCTCATATCATTCCCGATTAACGACCGCTAGGTGGCGCTGGCGTCGTGCCACTGCCACCGAGGCAAGCCATTCTCTTTGGCTGTGTTCTGAGCATCGTAAGCGGCCATGTCAGTCATGTAAGCATCCATCATAATTAAGATATTTTATCTAGTTGTAGAGATGAAGAAGGGAGCTCACATATCAACCGACTCTTTTGCTCACGAAATTGATGGCAGCGTTGATTCATGCGATGTGTGGGGTTTGGGGTTGCGTTCTCTCTTGTCATTTGCTCTCTCTCAGAGTCTTCCCGCCATTTCGTGTCGCCAAGAAGTGCGGCTGCTGTAGTTTTTGTGTCTTGTGTTACGCCGGTGTTGAGATAATTGACATCGTTCTTGCATTCTATATGGTCTTATTTGTGTATAAGTAAGTCGTGCTGTAAATACTATGTTGCTTTCGGTGACAAGTTGACCTTCTTACCGAGCCGAATATGAAAGTAGGGCATCCTATACTATCACAAATTTTATTCGATTCCCACCCCACCCCCGCAATGTGTATATTGGTTTCTTGCTCGGAAACTAGTCATGGAGGCTTTCTGTATGTCAGAGTTTATCGAATATATATGATCAACGTGGTTTACTTGAATACATTGTATTGACACGAACGAATCCTTAAAGAAGTAACTCAAAATGTAATGAAACCCTCCCCGCGGCTCCCGTGCCCCCCTCCCTCTCCTCCCCGGGCTTTCCTATTAACGGACTGTTTGTTTCCTACACACATACAATCTTCCTCAACTCTTCTGTAAACCAACCCGAGCTATATCAACGGGTTGACTCGGGATCATTGGTGATTTACTTTTCTCACCTGAGCCTTCTCACACCTGTGATTAATCCCAACTTTACCTGTGTCTGATTGGATTTCAGGTGTCTCATGGCGGAAACACGGAGCAGCAGCTTCATCAACTCTCGCACGTGGCGCAAGATTGCCCGCGGCAGCTGGTAAGTCTCGTCTCTAACGTGAACGCGCATCAGCGCAGCTGGTCCGCGTGCGGAGTGTACTATCGGTGGGTCAAATATCTTGGCCAAAAGCAACGCAGCCTGTCCCTCTGTTTAAGACATCAACCAGCCGTGGTGCTATCTTTGTTTACTGAAGTCATGAGTTAATTTTAAGTATCGTTGGACCATTGGTTGAGTGATAAGACTGTTATTCGATACAGAGGCAGATCCATAGTGATTGCATGCCAAGTGGTCAGTTATAATTTGGTGGTGAATTATGTATTCTCAAATCTTTGTACATTTAACGCTTACTCGACTCTCCACAAAAGATTTATTCATTTTTAAAGCAATTAACATTTCTGTAAGTTCCACTACTCTTGACGGGCGACTGTTACCTTCATGCTATGACACATTTGGACCATTTAAGGTCGGTTAGTGACCCACCGTTAGGACCACCTCAGGTCGGCAATAGATCACGTGACACGTGCTTCCTCTAACAACTAGAGCACCTACCCCTCTTATCCTCTAATTGGTGACGTCACAGGCGCTCATCAGCCATCATCCTTACACAGGTACCATAAAAGGTGTATCTAAAGACCGAAAAAATGTTGCTGTGTTGTGCTAGACAGTCCTGAATCTACCTCGTTACATTGCGCCAGGGCTCATTCATTATCTGCTGGGGAAGGGGGAAACACCAGTGATCAATAGGCTGCAGGGGGTAGGTGCAAATGATCGTAAGCATACAGGCGGGAAACTATAGAACAGAAAATTCCTTCCCTCAATTCGAACCGCAACACTCATTACGTACACCATTTCTACAAGTGTCACCTTGCTATTATTATTGACCTTGAGATGCTGTTGGCGAGTTTTTACGCGAACTTGATAAGAAAGATGAAAGGAACTGACCTCCCTTTCACCACCCCTCCCCCCTTCTGAGGAGGCTGCCGATAAATTACAAACATTCCGTTACAACCCCCCCCCCCCCACCATAGTGATCAAATCGTGGTGTTTATATTTGCTTTCTGATGACTGAGTAGTGAGTCAACTTATGGTTCCTAAGAGTCCGACCTTCAGCTTGGAACGCGCATGCTCAGTTTGTTTCATCTCAGCGTCTGGTTTCTTGACGTAGCGCATATCTTTGGCAACATAAAATAGCGGGAGCCAGATCTGACGACTCGGCATTCTCGAATTTCCGATGTTGTTTATCAAGAAGGATGTATGGATGAAGTGGAGGAGATGCTGAGTTCGGTGTATCATGTCATGGTGTGAACATATGCCGGGGTGAAGTCCGGTCAAGGCTGTCATGATGTTGGACACAGGCGCTTGGTTCCCGATGCCAAGGTTAGGATCGTCAAGCTGCTTTTGGTGATTGGGTGCGGCTTGGCGCTCGGAAGCTTTGCATCGGGAACCGAGCACCTGTGACGATGGATTTTTGCGCCGCGTCCGGGTTGAAATGAATGTCACCCAGCGTCGTATGTCTGCGTACAGCATGCGGTATGACGTCACTATTGTATCCGGAGGGCTGTTTGGCGTTGATGCAGTTAGGGCGTGGTGTTGGTACGTGACACACAGGGGTCGTTTGGTATCGGTCGGTCACTGACGATTTACCTCTTGTGTCAGGGATGGATATAGTTTTATTTCATTTTAATATCCAAAGAAGCAAGTAGTCCGTATAAGTGATGCAATGCGTAACGGTTTGGTTTCGAGTCGTTCAGGAACGATGTGGAATTTATTTAACTGAGCTGCGAGCTTGTAAACGCTTTTAGCTAGAAGGGGTGATATTTTCTGACTGAATAAGAAATTTGATGGTTAATTCAAGAATATCGGAGTTGGTCAATTACAGAGTTCGGTTTAAAAGCGTGCCATAAGAGCTGGTTTGTTGTGAAAACGTTATAATTCTCGTCGAAACCTGTTTGTCACGTTATGATTGTTACTTTCCGCATGATTGACGTTATGACTTTTTGTGTGGCAGTCGTGCCAGAGCAACTAAATTCATCATAATGGTTACAGTAATGTTTCCGTGTATTTGTTCTGTGACGGCTGCTGCTTTGTGCTGTAAATGGCCCGAGTTTATTGAAATGCGGTATCGCGTCGGACGCATTAAGTGGGGATGCGTGCGTCGGCTCCCGTGAGCGGAAGGGAACGACTTCCATCATCACTGTCGTCCGCATCCTTCATCCCGCGACATGGCACTAGATAATGAAATTGACAAAACCCCAATATTTCATTCGTTTCCAATCTTGTTCCTTCAGTTGATATGCATTAGCAAGAAATTACCAATAGGTTCGTGTTAGAAAGCTAATTATATCATAACGTTTGTGTACTGCCATGTAAGCGTTATGACTACACTCCATTGCTGTCATAAGTAACTTTAGCTGCAGCGCGGCACCTTCGTTGAACCCTTGTGTTTTTGCAAAACTTTAATGTCAGTGAAACGGGACCTCTACTCTGCAAAAACTGACCCCCATTCACCCGAACTTTTCTCCTAGTTTTCCTGCTAATTAGAGCCAGACTGAACGTTATGCTGCGTCATATTTCCCCACGGGTATGTTGCCCCGGGCAAGTCACGCCTCAGTTCTTAACTCAAACCTTATGGAGCAGGAAATCGGAACCGAGGTCAAAGCGGCAGGGGTTAACCTTGTTAGTTTCTAAGTGGCCTTTCACACTAGATCGGCGCCTTTTTAGTGGACCTGTGGGTTATTTACGGGTGGATTGGAAGGCGTTGGCGCGTGTTGAGAACGACGGAGTGCAATAACGGGAATTATGATGGTGCCTTATGGATGAGGGTTTCAGAAGAGTAACCTCTGGTTGCTATGACGTATGGCGGTGCATGCGTAATCGTGATCAATATTCGGGTTTCCATCTGGATTCATTACGGAGCTTGGTAGCTCAATAAACCTCTACATTATTTAGGATTCTCGAAATAAAATGGGTTCTTATATGATGTTAAACTCTGTGGATGATAATTGTAAGTTTACCGTGTCAATTTCCGCGCATTGAACCAGTTGATTCGAACGATAGATTGTAAAGTACCAGCCGTTGTCACCATGCCTAGCTATTTATTTACAAATGATGAATTTCTTCATCTTGTTTCAGTTTTAAGGTTTAACCATCTTCACAGATATTTGTGTGTATTGTCACGTGATCTGTTGACGCCATGACGGTCACTAGTCAACCTGCACTAGCTCCCATATGAGTGTATGTCTATTTATTGTATGAACCGAGAATGAACTTGCTCGGTAAACAGACTGATTGAATTGTGTCTCTGTTCTTGCAGGTTTCCTTTTGGCAATGCATCAATGACACATTTGTTGGTGAGTTGTTTTATTCCCCTTCCAGTTCGAGTTGGCAATTCTCTGACGGCTAACCTGTGTTGATCTCTGACGTACATCAACTTTTGTGGTTTAATTGTGGATTTGGAAGTATGATCTACGCTCATTATGCATGCATGGCCAACCTTGAAACCACTCCACATTTTACGTTTAGTTGTTTGTTATTGAGTTACTGGCGATGTCTTGCAGCGAATGCGGCTGCGTTGGGTGCAAACTCGTATTGGCCAAAGCAAACGACCACTTAGGACAAAGTTTCAAGCTGTTGGTTCAACCCAAGATGTGTAGCTCATGATTAATTCATGAGCTAAGTGCATCTTGAACTCGAATTTTAAATGCGGGCTTTCCAAATCTTCCTTGGATTTGGTTTATCCGGACCTCATGTGTTTGCCTGGTTTAATGCGCGCCGTCTGGCGAGTCAAACATACCCGAGAATATTCTGTTCAGTGGAGAGCGTTCTTTACTGACGTCATTACGGGATATGACGTTCTTACCGGAAGCCTGTCTGGTACTCCCTGATCGGTCAATGCACTTGATGAAGCTCGAAGAACGCTTGAAGCCAAGGTTTTATATTCGGCAGTACACTATTAGTTAAGGTAGAGGCCGAGATCAAATATTGAGTCTATGGATGTATTTGATTTACTTCAGAACTTTTGTCAATATGTGAAGTTCTGATGGACTGGACAAGGGACCAGAGTGGTGGCCAAATTTGCCTTCATATATTATAGAGGAAACCAGAGTGGTCCACTGGCCCGTCAAGTGTCTCGGACCCCACCTACCACCCGACAGTACCTACCCCCCCCCCCCCCCCCCCCCCCCAACCCCATTCCAACCTCCGGGTCACAAACTCTCAAGGGCGGATTCTTTTCAAACGTTCTTTTTTTAACTTGGGGGTGTGGAGATTGAAACATTTACAATTCATTTATTGACAGTAAACTGACAGAATGGCGATTAGTTTACAATCAGTGTGTGCGATTGTTTTCATGATAACTTTCATCAACAAATGTATGTACTAGCTGGCTGAATCAAATAACTTTTCAAATATTCTTTGCGCGATGAATAGTGCATTATATCTACAATCATTCGGTATAACATATATAGATTATTAGATAAGTGTTCATATTCATTCAATATCGGCACAAAAACTCACTCGATCTGACTGAAGTATAAATGCGCGGTGACAAGTCTATGTGAGAGGGGAGCCCGGACTGACGACTCAATCGGAGTCCGCGCCACCAACTCCCTCAAGTAGACAGAAAAACACTCCGCAAAAGCAAGTCCTTTTTATGCCCGTTAACCCGAGCGTAAAATCACCCACATAATAACGCCTGGCACCTGCTTTAGAAATTGAAGATGTGTTCCGCTTTGTAGATAATGATAATAAAATGGCCCCCGGCAATGTCGCCCCCTAGCAGACGCCGGCTCTTGTTATCTCCACTGAGACGAACAAATAGGGGTATTTAGCGTATAAAGGGAAACACAAAACTGAATGACGGTAAGGTTCGAGGTTTATTCATTACTTCTACAAAAGAGTAAGTAAGGCGAACCAATAGACTAGTAGTGGATGTATTTGCGGGCTCGACTCCGGTGTTTTAACGAGTGGTTTAGCGTGTGTATGTGATGATGGCCTTATAAGATGCAAGGTTTTTTAAAATTGAATAGCGACCCAACTCTTTCTGGACGCTCGCCTACTGCATGACACGAGTAATGTACTCGTGTATTCTTTTGTTTTATTTGGCTGGTCGTCACAACCGTTGATTACTCTCAATGTTGACTACGTCACTCCACACCACTACGATATGAATACAACGCGACAATATGGGTCTGGAAGTTAATTTTACAGGAAAGAGTTTTTACTCGGATGTTCGTCTCTGTATTGAAGGTCTTTAACACGTGCGAGATAAAACAGGAATGTGACGCCGTTTGTGTTGTTTCGTATGATCGCATAGATTTCAACGTAAACGAACAATACTTGAGCATCGCGGGGTTAGCGAGGGGAGTCTGTGTTGTTCTTAACATAGATGCATCATGTCCATATCATGACAGTGTTATCTCAGCTCAGAAATTCAAAACTCTGGCATACGATTCTTGAAGCTTACGTTTGTGTGGTCCTGACCAAGGAAGAGCTGGGTCATAGAGACGCTGGTCTGACCATGTATTCGGAATGTTAGCGCCCTCTAGGGTCAATATTGAAATAGCCAGCCCATCCTCCCTTAACCCCCACATGCACAACAATATCCATTATGTCTTCATTAACCACATTAAACTTGAAATATAACGAATATAGTCTGATTTATCCCATCCAAACTGATAGAAGTTTCCCCATTACTTCCACTACATACATTCTCTGAGATAAATCCATAGGGCCAACAACTCGTGACACAGTATTCTTTTTAAAAGCTTGCGGGCGGAATGAACTGACGATCGATGGGAGAGTGAGCCCTGGTTTGATGAACTCACGGTCTGTGTGTTAGACCTAGGTGGTTATGGAGAGAGAGGGGTGTTTAAAGAATGCTTTAGTCCTGCCAGTAATCCCCGTGCCCACCTAACCCCGCCTAGATCTCCCGACCTTTTGAGCTCTTATCCCGGTGTTTTGAAGTATATTGCCCTGGCCCCCTACTCCTACCAATTCACCCTTCTCTTTCCGTTGAAGCAGTGTGTTGTGTTTGTCCGGACTCATTCGTCGCATGCGCGTAGCTCTTCATATCTGGATACAATCATTGCCTTTCTCTGCACATCCATTGAACAGTGCCGTCGACTCGCCCAATAGCTGCTTCTCGATCGAACGCCGTCACAACTGTAAGACCTCACCAGGCGCGCGCGCGTCTTTTTAGGATATCACCTCTTCAACCGCGCAGAACAACCTTTTTAGCATTTTCAGTTTCTCACTCCAATCAACAAATACAATGGGGATTCGCCGTTAAACGATTTCCCATGATTACCCCATCACGATTCACCGTCCCTCACGGTCTGGATTGCCCTTCAGGGAACGAACAAGAGGAAGCGCTTTAGATGTTTAAAGGATGCTCATGTCTGAATGGCCGTCGTAAATGTGATACGTGATGGAAAACGTGTGGGAACAATAACAATGGGGAACAAATGCGACACAGGGCTCTTCATTCTGAAGAAGAGAAGCGATTAAAAGACTTGATGACGAGAACTCTCCTGGGTGAAGACGGCAGTGTCATCCGCGGGTGTCATCGCTACTTCCTGTTTGAAGGCCGATAAATAGTACATCGCATCGACAAGTTGCCGTCTTTGAGGTCCTCTCGCGAGATTTCACTTTAAAGCGAGTCCTATTATGTTGCGACCCAACTGGTGATAGTCACGTGACAAGAGCGCGGCCACCTAGCGAGTTGTACCAGGGAGCGGGGAGTACGAACCAAACAAGGACAGCCACCAAAGTAGACTCCAGGTGGCGCCCAATAAGTGATGCTTGGTATCTGAAGTAGAGACAAATTACCATATGACCAGAGCGAAGGAATATCGCGTAATCTGCGGTCATTACAACTGATGTCGCACGTGTTTTTCACAGGTATTTAAAACGGAAGCATAACCTCAAATTAGTTATCATGATATACCCTATCATTAGTCAAGCCAACAACATGACGAAAATATCAGGAATAGTCAACGAATAACTCTGCAATTTCTTAAAACTCAACGCGTGACTGCAAGGGTGAGCATTCACCACAAGCGATCAACAGTTGTGATGCATGCATTGAATGTGACATCGGCAAACCTGATTATTGGTAAAAATAACCACTGACAGCAACTTATGCATGGGCTATAAATTCGTCGCATCCAGGACAAACACGACGAACCTGTCGCCTATGAGGAGTTCATCCACTCGATGATTTCTTGCTTTCCGCGGAATAACCGCCCAAAGGTTGCAGCACCGCCTGCAGAACGTCGATCGCGCCAGTTTTTCCCGCCACTGTGAAGAAGCAGACGATTTCCTCAACAATTCGACAGGCACCGTCATTGGATATCAATGCATGGCAATTAGTGGCCTTTCAGAGAACGCATCTTCCAGCTAAGCCTATTTTGTTTGGAATATTTTTCTGTAAGAGTAACCCTCTTCTGTGTTGGAAGGATATTGAAGACGACGAATCACAGCTGCATGGCAATTTGTGATGACTGCAAATCGTTCTAATATTAAACGAATCCTCGCTAGACCCCTAGAATTTCGGAGGTTTGTTTAACCCACCGAGTCGCTCGGAAGGAACGCGTGCGTTTTGCATTGCACATGAGGACATTCGGAAAACCGTCTCCAGGCAAGCATGGAGCTTTTTGCTGGCATACTGCGGGGTTAAACGCTTCGCTTCCACATCTCATTGGTTACCGGGCGATGTATGGGGGATGTGGATCTCAAGTGGTGACCTCTAGCGAGTACTAGCATCGCTCTAGCACGCCAAATGGCTTTTGTTTTAAACAATACTTGCCGAATCTCCACTATCTCGCCATTAACTACAGAAAGAAGGTTTAAGAGGAGCCGGGTGCAGTGTATGTGTTAGCAAAGCAATAGACTGGGTAGCGACGGGTTAAAAAAAACATCTTTTGAGCAAGAATGGCGCAGAAAGCTGATGACGGATGTGATCCAAGTGATCGTGTGTACAGTGGAAGCTCAACAAGAACTTGGTCCAAGTTGGTAAGAATCTAAGAAAAAACTAGTGCAAATGGCACTTGTGTTGTTCTCGTTCGGACTTGGGGAGTGAGAATTGTGAGTGGGATACTAAAGTACCGGATGATAAGCTGGCCAGCTCATCTTAACGTCCGTCGTAAGCACGTCCTCTGGGATATATATATAAAGACACGCCGCTAGGTGGCGCTACTAGTGTTGGCGGGGAAATTGAAGACGACAGAATTACCTGCGCTTTTGGGAGTGGCTCTAACTCCATGGTACCTGTGACGATTTGTAGGAATAAGAGGCTTGTGGTTCCGACGGTAGGATCAACTTCCGATCGGCTGGATTCCTTTACTGACATTCCGGAGACGACGCTGTGATGATTCGCTTTTGTGCCTGATGGGGTTTCTGCTCGAACTTCCACACGTCATCGCATGTCTGTGATTCACGCGCGCGTTGCCTAGTCGGATGTGAGTACCGTATCCCGGACGTGTACTGTTTTCCAGTACTCTCAACTACTAGGTGATACTGGAATCCACCCCTCATTGACAGCTAAGATCTCGAAGGTCACGATGACTTAAGGAATTAATAACCATTAGTTGTTTGATTGATGCAATTTCCTCTTGAGTAACCGAAAAACTGCTTCGCAATAAGGTTTGAATGCAACTATCCCATGCTCTCAAGATATGACATCTGTGACAACCGTTTGTAATTTTGTTTTATAAAGCACCTGCGTTTACGCGATGGTGCGAAGTATATCTTGAGAGTTATCAGCGTAACGACCTCAAGCGAACACTGCGGATAGTGTCGTCAACCTGCTTGACGAGTCTTATTCGCAAGTCTGAAGTGGACAAGAGATCGAAAGTCCTGACAGAGGAAGCATACCGGTGACATTTCTACATTATCTTACCCAAAAAATCTCAATGCAAACACTATTGACGGTCTCTGAGATATCGTGTGCTACGTGAGGTAGGCGAGAATAGCTCCTCTTCACTGTCCGAGATGGCTACTTGAGAAACTAATTGCGCTAGACTAAGTAACGTGACATACGTCAATATTCAACATTGCTGTGGTGCTTAGCCGAGAAACTCGAGAAAGAGAGATTATGATGAATAGGACGAGAGAAGTCGTCTACTCGTGACAGCTTTCGCTGATTGGATTGTGTTGGGGCATTCTCAACGAGAACACACTTCGACACCCCGGGCGAGTTAGCAACATCGTCTGATAGAAAAATGGCACTGCCTTGATAAGCCAAATCTGGTTGAGAGCAGATTGACGAAGCTGATTTGGATCCATTAAAGTGGGGTTTAAATTCCAGCTTTGGAATCGCAAATTTTTTTCACACTTGAATCGCCTGTGCAAGCGCACGGGTGCATCTTATTATATCCTCGCTAAATGAACCAGTATCGTCTCACGTAAGCCTGGTTAACGAATTGTGATTTGTGTTAAACTTTCCTCACTTTGGAACTCCACATACGACCTTGACCGGAAAAAGAACTATAACTTTTGTTTCAGATACCAAATGCAAGCTGTCGATTTTACTTGACGGCTGAATGAAAAGTTACTTTTGCTCCGAGTATCGAGTCTCTTGCTGCGTGAATCAATTAAGGCAAGACTGTTATTCCCTTGAGATCCTCGAAGGAGATAAGCAGCTTTCTCTAATCGTTGGCTGTCCATCCGTTTGTTTGGTGTCATTGATCATGTTCGGATATAATTGAGGTGGCGGCTCCAGTTAACAGACGGCGCTTCCTGCAGGAATTTGATATCGCTGGAGGATAAATGACTCCAGCATTTACTTGTTATAGTTACGCCTTGTGTTATCAATCACAAGATATACCGCGAAACATAGCACTGAGTCGTTAATGGAAAAACCAAGATTCCTGTCATTTCTTACCGGGCCCCCCAAATAAGGGCGTTTTGTACAATCGCGCTGTGGCGATTTTGACCGCAATAATCTGCACAAACATTGTACATTCAAAGGCACATGAACGTATTCTTCACAATGAGGAAGACATCAATGAAAGCCGGTATGGCACACCGGGCGAATAGCCCCGCACTCTCGGTGAAGTTGATTGACGGATGTGTGATGTTGCTGGTGGTGTGTGTTGTAGCGGTGAGTAGTGGTGGCCAGTGGTCAGGTCGGACATGCTGTGAGCTGCCCCTCTCCACCCAATGCAAGAACTCCTGTAGACGCGTGAGTATCTTTAACATTATGTCATCATTATGGTAATATCTACGCTTAAGGTTTCTGACTTCGAGCGCATATAAAATCAGTTGGTTTTTTTGTGATAGTAAATTCAGAACGTCTGTTACCTTTGCAATGTTTTCCTGATTATCAAACATGGTTGGTCGGGGGTGGGATATAGGGGAATGTTGGCGCTGTAATGCGATGAATGCAACAACCGGGGGTGGGATCGAACCCGCGATCTTTGGATGGCATTCGTGCCTTTCGCGCTTGATACTTCGTGTAATTGGAATATTGAATGACAGTCTCCATGTGAACAAGAAGTTGCAAGCAGTTTAGGTCGTGTCAATTTGTGTACTGTATAAATAAACGTAAAAACCATATGATGTTCTGTGATGTGTGACATGCGTATTTCTCGCTGGTTTTTGATGTCGTGGGTTGGGGCGTCACTCGAGTCATCGTCATCGTCTGCTGTCTCCCAACGCGTGGAAATCCTGGTGGGACACAGGATATAAATTGTATGTATTTAATCATATTTTGGCGATGAAATATGGGGACTGTCAAGTCAAGTCGTGTTTCGTTGTTTCGGAGACTCTCTTCGTGTTGGCACGTGGGTGGGCTAAAACACCATGGCCGGAAGAGCGATAGGTGCACTGAACATGGTTATATCTTGAAACTTCAGCATCCTGCTGATTGCCTCGCACATTTCCCACGCCTTATCGTCCCCAGTAGTTTATCGGCAGTTAGCAAATGGACAGTTCATTTTATCCTTAGTTCTGATAGGAGAAATAGCTTGCCACTTTCCTACTCGTGGAAGATTTGGGAAGTTTGGGAATGAACTGGTTGTTGCTTTTTGTGGATGGTGGTAAAGTGTTTACTGATGACGGGGCGAGTGTGGGGGGGGGGGAATGGACGGTAATGCTGAAAACACATGAAGTAGTCGAGACTATTACTGCAGGCGACTAATAGACGATATGTCAACACATTGTCACGTTAATTGATGGACTTTCCGATAATAACACTCGTGAGCTAGCCCCTCAAACACCACGATCCCTCTAGGTGTATGTGCCAGGCGTGCAGTTTGGAGAGGCGAATGAGCTTTTATATTGCCATCAATCTTCCCGGTATGTATTTTGTAATGGAGAATTCATGTACGCGTAGCGACGGAGATAGCGAGTTTGAATTGTTGGTTGGTGTTCAACATAGCGCGTTATGGCACAAGTTGGTGCAGAAAGAACGCCACATAAAGCCTACGTAAAAATCGAGCCTGTGATATAAAAAAATCGACTCCATAAACTGTCTACCAATTGCCTGAGGATGTTCTTTCCCCTGCCATGGTAATGCTCTTTCGGTTTACGTTCTCCTTGTCATATGTACAAACATTTCACTCTGCCCCTATCTGCCGCGTTGTCTTCGTGATGGACAACACCCTGTTCTCTCATTCAACTACCACTTGAAGTTATCACAGGAAATCGTGTTCAGCTTGCTGCTGCTGCTGGTTGCGATAGTTACGAAGGAAGCTCCCAAGACAAAAACGTCCAACCAACTGTAACACATTTATTGCATACCAGAGTTGAGATAAGCTCGATGGCGAGCTGCTACCTCCCGCCCCGCCCCGCCCCCATCGCTCTCAGTGACGTAGCTTTATGCTCGCTGTTAATTGGTAGCCTGTAAAGGTGACATGCTATTAAAGCAGACTCCTACATCACCCTGTGTTCCCTTACCATTGATCGGAAAGATCGTGTTCCCTTACCATTGATCGGAAAGAAAGTCGACCTCGCAATCGCTGCTTCGCTCATTCGTAATCAAACACGGGACTTTTTCAAAGACTTGCTCAAAAATGACAAAGCCTGTGGTAGTATGTTAACCCCATGGAATTACTGACTCTTAATTAATTGATCTTGTAAGATAAATTGTCTCAAAATACATCGATGGTCATACGACGAGGATGATGGATTGGAACGGTGATAGTGATTTAGCGCAATCTGTAAATATCACGGTGCATTTGAAGCCGGCTCATAGCACGTACATGGAATCCAGCCATGGACGCCTGTGTCGACAGGTGAACTTGATACAGGTTCTGTTGCCGCGAAAGCACATTTTCTCGGGTACTATGGAGTCAATCTAGGATTATTTTGTGAGGTCGACATCTACTTGGCCCGCTTAATAAATGACAAAATATCGATGTCTCCAAACGACTTCCGTGAGTAGCGATGTCTGTCAAAGGGTACTTTGGGATGAATGTTTATGATAATCTATGAAATGACGTTGTGTTTAAGTGCGCGGCCGTTCTATATACATGAAGTATTACGGTTCGGATTCGTAGTAGGTCATACAATAACGAATATCCGTGTAATCTACTAAGTATTGGCACTACTTCACCATAACCTATGATAGTAGTCGGGCACTGATAACCATATGACCCTGAACCACGTGATACAACTGCATGACGTCAGACGCTGATTTGAAAAACAAGTCCCTTGATTGCGTGTGTATTTTGTCCCAAAGGCCAACTCTTGATTATTGTACAAATATGACAAGGAAGCGCACAAGTTAGCCGGCTGCGGTGTAACATCGTTAGTAGGAATGAGCTGAGCGTGGCGGGGCAGCTGGGTACTCAGACCGGACACTCGTGGCTATGATTGACTTGGTGTTATCGCCCGGCCGCGTGGTCCGGAGTCGTCGATGAATTATGAGGCTAACTTCATCTTCTTCACGAAAACGACTTGTACCTGTCACTGCTGGGGATCGTAATGAGAGCCGTTGGGGGTGGAAGGGGGTGGGGGTGGTTGGTGTTGTGAGACGATGACAGTGGCGGTTGACAGGGAGAGAAGTGGCGGACTGAACATTGTGACGAGGCGATCACGATTCACGCTCTTCTTCTGGAAGCATTGATCGTCATAACTAAAACAATTTAGATGCGGCTCCGATATTGTACAATTTAGATGGGGTTTATTGTTTTAGACGTTGCTCGCGAGATTAAGTTGTCGGTCTACGTTTCAATGGCCCTGTTAATTTATAATTGAAGGCCTTTCTCTGTTTGAGGATGATTGTAGTTATTGTCTGTGAGATCTCCCGTGTGCGACCGCGCACGGCGGTCTCGAAGTCGCGACCCTACCGCTTAGTGGCGGCCCCTTAACACCGGAGCCACTGCAGATCTTCCATCCATGCCATGCTTAATCCTTGCTGTCAGTGACGTCATTATAAGATCGCTATTGTGTTAGCAGGTCTAGATGTAAGATTATTTCTCACACCTCCGTGTTAATTACTGACATAGACTGACAGTTAAATTGGCAAACATATGCATGCGAACGTTAAGGAAGATTAATATTTGTGTGGAATGCTGATGCTGTCCTACCTCGCCCTACCTTGCGCTGCTCAAATAAACCTAGCTCCCATGCGCATGCTCAGATATCTCCTAACGTGATATATTCTCGCAACACCTTCGACCCGCAATTTAACGTAATTTTTTGGATAGATCGAGGGAGGTTGAACAGACAACATACGGTTCATGTAAATGCTCATTGAAACATCGCATCAGAGACGGCGTCCGGTAGTATTCGGTTTTCGGTTAATCTTGAATGTTAAACCGAGAGTGACACGCGCCACTTGCATACAGTTGACTGTTGTTGTTGTTTTGTTTTTGTTCCAAATTTAAGTGGATTTGGCAAGTTTGGGGCATGTACCTCTTAGTTGACTGGTGACCTGTCTTTCTGTGTGCGCGATGACAGGTGGGGGTAGTTAAGATTTATTTTGGAGAGGACACTTGCGCACGCAGAGGAGATAGATTAATTGGCAAACACGAGCTGAGGAACATTGATAATAGCAAGACAAATGAAAAACTCAACGCAAACCCTGTCCCCTCGCGTGTGTATACCGACCAACCTCACCGCTAGCTGGTGCAGATTTCTGGCTTGAAATTATAAATGTCTGGAGGTCGACGAACGGGACCACGATGCTGATAAACGGTGGGTGTGTACAATATGGCGTCAGTTTTGGGCAGCTATTACTTCGCAGTAAAACTGTCGGGCTGGATTTCGTCTTCGTTCTTCACTCAGTCATGGGGAAGGTTTTGACGTAAACCCGACGTGTTTACGCCAGTTTGGGCGTGGTATATTTGTCTGGACAGTTTAATGCCAAAGATGTTCTATATTTTCCCAAAATATTTATATACCTTTGACTTAGGATATGTCTGGTTGTCGTCGCCGATAAAACAGGCTTGCTAAATAAATGAAACAACATGGCTTCTGGTTGTTTGGAAGAGTCAGTCATGCGGAAGCCTTATTTGTCCAATTGAATTAACACTAATCAGCGCTTCTACCTTTTTCAATAGCTTCGGGGTTCCACGCTTCCTTTGATGTTGTTGTCTTTGTATATTCTGGGGTTAGGAGGCAGGCATATGTTGGCGCTTTCCCCATAGATCGGCTGCAGGTTGTCTGTGTTCAGGCGGAGTTGGGATTTACACGGCCGAGGATTCGGCTTCTGTTGGTGGAATTGTCGGCTAAATCTCTTGTCATTTATTTTAGTATTGGGGCTGGCTAGTGGCTAAGATGGCATATTTTGCTGTTTACCATCTGTTTTATTGGAACAATTTGCAAATGATTAAACACGTAGCCATTACGGTGTCACTATATAGCACTATT
The DNA here is from genome assembly GCA_034190875.2 of Urechis unicinctus. Classification (NCBI taxonomy): domain Eukaryota; kingdom Metazoa; phylum Annelida; class Polychaeta; order Xenopneusta; family Urechidae; genus Urechis; species Urechis unicinctus. Next base: position 33,138,124 of record CM067349.1, read on the forward strand.
TTGATGCAGTAATTCATGACAGTCATCTCGACGTGTATTGAAGAGTATGGTGAGGTGTGTTATGCATGAAGTAACGCGCGACGTGTGGTGCGATAACGAGAAGCGTATTGTGAAGTGTGTTATGAAGTAACGCGCGACGTGTAGTGCGATAACGAGAAGCGTATTGTGAGGTGTGTTATGACGTAACACGCGACGCGTGGTGCGATAACGAGAAGCGTTTTGTGAGGTGTGTTATGAAGTAACGCGTGGTGCGATAACGAGAAGCGTATTGTGAGGTGTGTTATGAAGTAACGCGCGACGTGTAGTGCGATAACGAGAAGCGTATTGTGAGGTGTGTTATGAAGTAACACGCGACGCGTGGTTCGATAACGAGAAGCGTATTGTGAGGTGTGTTATGAGATACCATGAGATGTATTGTGAGGTATCGTGAGATATATCATGATGTGTATTGTGTAATTTCGTGAGATGTATTGTGAGATATCTTTAGGTGAATAGTGAGGTAATGGGAGGTATATTGTAATATATCTTGAGATGTATAGTGAGGTATCTTGGGGTGTATTGCGAGGTATCGTGAATTCGTGGTATGGTATCGTGAGATTTACCGTATCGCTTCAAATGAACGATATATATATGATCCCGTACCACGTCGATCGAGAGGTTATTGAAAGAGAATTGAATCTCGGGTGGTAGCGGGTGGGACTCTGTATTCATCTTACACTTGGGTAGATACATAACCCCTCTAAAAATAGCACATGCGATCTCATCTTCCGACTCCGTGATTCAACAAGCGACGACTGCAGTGTCACCCAGCGAGTTGTGGTCACGTGATACAAACACTAAGGTCACTGTTCCAAGGTCACTGTGATTGTTGTAATACAGGTTGATATTCTATACGGGCGCCAACTTCCCTTCTACAAACATTGACAGAATTATTATTTTCTCTTGAGTAGATTATGATAACATAGAGCGACACCTGAGCTCGTTGGTAGAGGCGGGCCAGGGTTGTTCTCTCCGCATTTTCTTGCCTCTGTGGGAAGTTAGCTGCAATGTATTCTGTGAAAGGAATCGTGCCCCGGAGGCATTTATCGCCAGCGAAGTTGCCACAAAGATTGGAGTGCTTTTAACACTGTGATTGACAGAGTATTGACGGCAGCTTCTCCATAAAGCCGCAGACCATTCAGGGATTTCTGCATGACCTGGAGTAAGGGCGCCGGCGTCTCTGGCACTGGGACATCCACTTGCCTAATTGTTAATTCGCATCCTGGCATTCGGAACCCGTTGTACGCTGCTGGCCAAGGGGGTTGTCTCACTTGAAAATACAAATCTTTCGCGTGCAGTCATTCGCGTCAAATCGATGGGCGGGAAACTCAATGATTAGTCTTTCATTTGTAGCGGCGTCTCATCTAGTTAATGCGTGTTTGTATGAATTGTGCCAATTTGGTGGTTTCATGTTTCCAGGCCAGATCCCGCGATGCGCTGGGTCCCCAGTGCCGAATCAGCGATGAAATGGCTTTTTTTAACTGCATCGAGAGACAAGAAGGTCTGTTAGCAATTCACTCTCACTTTTTGCAAATATTTGTTTGCATGATTGTAGCTTTTGTAGGTAATGAAAAAACGTTTCCTAGTGGAAGCTACGGTGGTATGCTTTACCCTCTATGAAATTATGCACCCGTTTAGTTTTTAATAACATAGGACTTGATGTTGAGTTTGGCAGGGAGTCTGTTCTTGATTTATCGTTCTGATTTTACGTGTTCGCGATAATAACTCAACACATTCACACAACAAGCTAGCTGTTTGTTTTTTTTCTTTACTTCCGGTCTAATACGCTATTGCTTTTTACGTCGACTGTTCGTAATTGTTTATCTTTAAATTGATTTTAATTGAGCAAATCTTTGATGTCTATAAATTTTACCTACTCGTACATGAATTATGTTTTGTTTGACGTCCTCGTTACAGTGAGTGCTGAGTGTTGTGGGATGTCGACGTCATCGCAGTGCACGGCTGTATGTCGCGCCATTTTCATTCAAGATTCACCGCCGACCGACTCGCAGCGCCACATGGTGACGGAGATGTGTAGCCCGCCCGTGGCCGCGTGCGTCCACAACTTCACCACATCTTCGCCATCACGCAGTCCTATCGAAAGTACGTTCTAAAACTGCATGTTTGTCCCGCTGTTGCTCGTATACTATTTATCTCAGAGGAAAATGTTGGGCTAGTGCTGTACTGCAATATATTTCGATGTATTCTGGTTAATTTATGTAAATTTATTCCCCCGCCCCACTACCACCCCAATGAGAAGTGGAGATAATTGGTTTGGACGTGAGGCTAGGGGATGTATTGGTATTGATTAGCTCGCGTGGTACCGCTGTCGTTGTAGAGTATATCCGCGACCCCTAGTATATAATCATAAATACGTCCTCCAGGCTATTACTTCTACTCCCTCCCTCGAATGGAGGAATTGTGACATCAAGGTTCACCCACAGTATATAAACGACATTGGCTCTTCCACTTACTCGGCGCATTTTGCTACTGCATATTCATGGCGCTTGGGTTCAAGAAGTCGACGGGCAGTACTCCCCACCCCTTGAATGCACGTGTACAAGTGTCGATGTGTAGGAGTTTGGGTTTCTTGTACAGATTTGTCGAAAGCTGATATGATTTGGATGCGTTGTAACAGGTTTGCCTTGCTGTAACCATTCGGCGTCAGAGGAATGCCGCTCCCGATGTCGACAAGCGCTGCGAACTCTCACGAGTGAGGAAGAAATCGTGGAGGAAGTGGTGACACATTGCGGTCTGCCGGATCCTACCGTGAGTGATATTGTGAAGTGCCTGTGTCATTGATGTTTGAAATCGAACACTATAATGATGATGATGATGATGATGATGATGACGGAAGCTGATGTCGGCGGGGGAAGAGTCAATTGCCAAACATCTCATTACTAATAATCTAGGATTATGGTTTGATGGCGTGAGCCTAATTGCAGTGATCGGAATGACACATCCCGGTATGAGGGGTTGGGGAATTGCTCACCTGGAATTGAACAATGGGAAACTCCTGGCCACCGTGCAAAACACCAAACGATAAAACTGTGTCAGTGTCATTAACCGACGCATGCTGTGAAATAACAACAGCGACCAAAACGACAAGTTACATCTCCAATTGCGTGTTCACGCATAAACAACCTCTTGCAGGCGCACTCTCTGGCTTCCCCAAATTGTGTTTGATTTATGCGGTTGCACAGAATGTCAATGTTGCCCCAACCACCCACTGCTCTGAGGGGGCGAAAAACTGGCCAGAAGTTGTTGCTACAGGCAGCGCCATCATATGACCTGTTGAGGGAATTAAGCTGGATGGAGTTTCCGGTGAATGAGGGCAAATGGAGAGGAACGTCAGGTGTTTATTGCTCGGTTTTATGCTGCTCCACGACCGATTAACAACCGGAGATGAAGAACAGATGTTTGTTGGCAGGGCGTAGTTCATAATGTTTAGACGTGCATTGAGAAAACCTAGTCACTTTATGACACAGTTTTCGTCCGCTTGATATATGTCATAACGTTATGCTCAAAAGTTGTTGGCTGCGTTATGAGGAAGGACGCAGTTGATGCTTTCAACAAATTTGAGTCTGAAATTCTGCTATTACATATTCCCGTTTTGGTTTTTTTCATATCTGGTTTTGTATTTTGCATTTGAAATTGATAAATGCTGTGGTATCACTTGATATTGACGAAGACATTTGGTGTATGTGTACAGGAACCACTTTGGCAGTGTTTCCTGAGGAGTTCCACAAACAATGTGCGTGATAACTTCAATCAAGGCGGTAGGATTGATGTAACTGGTATAGATGGAGCTAAACTACAGTGCTGTAAGAAAGCTGTCACATCTTCCTGTCGGAACCTCTGTTTCAAGGTATCTTACAACATAGAGGGAAATCATGTACTTAAGAGACTTAAATATGTGGTGAGAGGTTACTTTCATGCCTGGTGATTTTTTATTTGGCTAGGGATCAGTTTGAATAAATAGATAATATCTTTTGAGAATGTGAAATACTTAGAAGCCATGATAACAAAGTCATTTCAGCACCAGGATGTTTGTTATACCAGAGTTTAGATCTAAAATGTTTTTGCTTTGCAATTCAAGCTAACAAACCGTTAACCTCTCCTATCTCATGTTGCCCACCGCAGACATTTAGCCGTGGATGGACATCTAATGTCAACTTCCATGACCAGTGTTCGTATCACCGACATGAGCTGGATCTCAACATGTGTCTAGAAGAAGGTAATAACCCAGCTACACCCGCAGCATTTATGAGGCTCCATTGCCTTCTGGTCCAAGTTGATATAGAGCACTCATGTTTTGCCAAAACATTATACATGATGTTATCATAATGTGTTTTTCTAGTTGCGGAGCCATGTAAACTGGGCTGCAGTGGTCTAAGCTTCTGCAGTAATTTCAACTACCGTCCGACCGAAATGTTTCGCAGCTGCACAGCTGAGGCAGATAATATGGCAGAGACAGCCATGAGGATTTGGTCAGAAGGGACTATCTCTCTACCTGTCCTAATGCACTATGATATACCTGTCCGAGGTAAGTCACTTCATCAATGGCCACCAAACTGTCTACCTGCAACGTAGCTTGAGTAGAATCGCACTACAGTCTTTGTCACCATTCCATTTAGATGAATATAATGCGATGTGCTACACAGGGCAGGTGAATTTAGAATTTGTAATGTATTATATCAGTGAGTCTGACATCTCAACCAAGAAATCAAGTATCTCTGTATTGTGTTCACTAGACCTGAATCGATGTCAACCTCAAGTGTGGAAATCCATTGCCTGTACCCTGGAAATCAAACCCTGTCACCAGCAACTTAGGGCTACATGGATCTGCAAGCAAGTACCACTATAGCAGTATCAAAATAGATCTGTATTGGCTAAATGTAAGCAGTTATATTGAAACATGACATATCTGTACTTGACAGATGTTTTGATGTAACTGATGTTCACCTTGTGTACAGGTCAGATTGTCTGGCCCTGCTGAGGATGTGTTTAGATGTACCACGCCTGCAGGAAGGCATGTCAGCGGAGAGCATCTGTAACAAGCTGTCCCCCCATGATGACTCGCTCCCTTGTATCTCTCTTTCAAGATATCTCGGTGAGTGAAATTCACACAGGGACCATTCATTTTATTTGCATTGTCAGCGATCCAGGAAGAAAATCGCGACATACTGAAACAAAATGGTACAGATGGGAAGAGAAAAACATACCCCGTCGAACAAAACAAAGCCCCCCAAAAACCCGTCGTACAGATTGCAGCTGAAAAACATACCCCGTTGTATAAGTACGAGGTTCAACAAAACCCGTCGTACAAGTTGAGAGGCCACGTCGCATGCCACATGTTTACTACCTCTATACACTGAAGTTCTCCTCCGGGGTTGTAGCATCAATGAAGCACCAGTCCTAGAAGCACAGTTACCCTCATCTAATGCATAGCAATATAACCACTGCTATTACACAACACCATTGCTAAAGATATCATCCTTCTACATGTAAAAGATACATAGTTATAACTTTGATGTGAGACACCAAAGATTTGATGCTTGTGTTGTTCTTAGCCCATTTTATAATGTCAGGTGAGGTAATCAAAACCCTGCTACCTTGAAATGGCTGATTCATTGACCTGACAGTTGCATGAGCGGTGTATTTGTGCCCCTAACGGATTTGATGTTATGAATTCAGTGGAGAGTCCTAGTCAAGGCAGCCACTTGGAGGTGAGCAACCCCTGTACTCCCAACCCATGCAGTGAGAATGAGATCTGTATTCTCAACAGGCGACAATGTAAAGCAGACCACAAATGCAAGGACTTCCTCTGCAAACCAGGTACGATATTTGAGCATTTCTTCTTGAGAAATTGAATTGATTTTTGTGTGGCACCATGTGATAGGTACATTGTCTCATGTATATTGTGTGCCATGTTGTCTAATGATAATGTATGTTACTTGCAAACCAGTTGTCCAATGGTTAGTTTTCGTCCATTTGATTACAACAGGTTGTCCAATGGGAGAGGTCCTAACTCATTTAGTGCCTCACAACTCCTTTGTACAGTTACCCATGGTGACCAGTAGGCAGCTCAACTGTTACCGCGTGTGTAAATGTGGTCACCATAACCTGCTCCATCGCTGCCGAGACATGGCATGTGTTGAGGAATCGCACTGCCTGCTAAGGGCCGGCATGGAACAGGGTACGTCTCAAAACACTGCAAGTTCCATGTACCACCCCATTTGAAGTAGTCGGAGATTAATGGAATGCATCATCCACCATGGTTGGTGGAGAGGTTGAATGGTAGTTATTAGTGATAGGTGCTGTGTTTTGTTCCAGATCATGACACCAAGTTTCAGTTGGACTGCAACACCTGTGTCTGTCACGGGGGACAGGTGGTGTGCACCAAGAGGCAATGTCATACGATATCGTCACAGACATTCACAGGTGAATTGATGTCCTGACAGTCTGTGTATTGAGGCAATAAGATCCTTGAAAGCATTTCAGCAATAAGGTCCTAGATCATTTGTCTGGAGGCATTGGCATGTTAAGTATTGAAGCCATAAGATCCTTGAATTACTCTCTGCTACTGTAACATAAACATTTTATGTATCAAGGCTGTTAGATGGTAGATTAATGCCTGGTAGCAAAAACACTTTGTCCTGAGCTTGTAAGATGGCACAATCATTTATGTATTAACGTTTAAGATCATGTTTAATTGAGCAGTCATGTACAGCTTGTATTCCTGACTGCTATGTTGTTTGTCAGGTTTGCCATGTAACTGCCCCAGTAATTACATGCCTGTATGTGGTCACAACGGACGCACCTACCCCAGCGCCTGCCTAGCAAGGTACGCGCAACCTTAATCAGACTGTATTGATTTCATAAAGGTCAATTCTGTCTTACCGGATTGAAACTAGTTTGCTTATGGGAAGATTGTCAATGTGATCTCTAGGTGTTTGGGACTGACGGATGATCACTTTGAGTACGGGCGATGTGCTTCTAAGGATCCATGTGTATCTAATCCGTGTGCAGTGGGTGAAAAGTAAGCCTCTCAGAAAAAGAAATACGATTGCAGAAATAAGATAGCCGGACATGTTTTGTTTTATCATGGTGTTAAATGTGCCATGAAGGACTTGTAAAATTGGAAAATAACAGAGAGTTCATGTTGTTTATTTATCGTACAAAAATGTCCTATTATAATTCCTGAATTTGTTCCATTGTGTATAGATGCGTCGTGAAAAATCAAGTTTGCCTGAGCTCCAGAATGAATAACTGTCGCCAGTATGAATGCAGTGAGTTGAACGCAGTCCAAAAATGCATCTCTGCTACTGGATTTGTGATTTTACCCCAATTATCCTATAAAATTTGAGAAACATTTCAGATGATTGTTTATTCAATCAACTTCATTGACTCAATTTATTAGTCTATGAAACATTGCTTTACCAAAGCAAAGTAACATATCTGTAGTGGTCGACCATTTTCACAATGATGTCAATTTTCCATGGTAACATTGCAACATCATCATAACTTTGTCCACGCTGGCTTCACTTGCAGTTCGTCTGGGTTTGGAGGGCTGCAGTCGTAATCAGCATTCTCCTGTCTGTGATGTCGACCATGTAGAAATTCCCAGTATGTGTCTCCTCATAACAAATGGCCTAATGTTGGCCTATAGAGGCTTCTGTATGGTGAGTATTTGTAGCACCTCATTTGAAATGTATATTCACCCTCAGTTTTGCATATTCCTGGGTTTTTTCCCCATATGAATAAGTGATATGCAATGACTGTGTTTGTTTTGCAGGATGGATGTTCTCGTGTTGGAGTGGTGTGTGGCACAAACGGAGAGACATATCGCAGCGAGTGTGTGGCCTGGTCAGATGGTGTTCTGATAGATTATATGGGACCATGTCTGGCCGTAGGACAGCTACCTAGTAAGTCCGCCTCATCCTAGCACATTCACTGCTTTATGTCAATGCCAGTCGTGACATACAAAAGGGGGCTTTGATTAGTACATTGTGATGGGAGTGGGGAATTATCTGCCCTTGATGTTGAATGACTATTTTTGGCTCAGATGCTTTGGCCTTCCATTGTGTAACTATGTGACCATTTAGGGGGATCTATGTGGGAGGGGAGGTGGTGTTTGTATCTTCGAATGTTGGTATCATTAGTCATCTGACGTTTTAGATGTCCATGCATTCGAGTCTCTCTGCTACAACGTGGAGTGTCCACCACTTACCAGGTGGCCCCACTGTCAGCTTATAACGCCCCCTGGTGCTTGCTGTGGTACTTGTGGTGAGTATTCATAACTCTGTATCCAATGAAATTGCTTTTTTTTTTTACAACAGACCCTATCATAAGCCATCGCTCCAGTCTATGCATAAACTTTTTAATGACACATTTCTTTTTTATGTAAGCTTCCTGCACCTAATCATCCATGGACCCCTCTAAAATCATTAAGTCCATGCAAACTGAAATCACCACAGTCTGACCATTAGTCCTTGACTTATTAGTGAAAAACTGATTGAAGGTTATAAGTGACCTTGACATGATTGGTCATAATATTTACAATCTATTCATTGTGTATTCAGCTGGTGAGATTCGGGTACTCTACAGCCAATCACAGGCAGACAGGGCCAGTCATGTGACCAACAATGATCCAATGACAGTTAAAGATGTGCGTCAAGTTCTGCAGCAGCAGATCAGTGTTAAAGAGTGTGATGTCTTTGTCTACATCAGTATTGAGGACGACCTGGTCATCCTAGTGGCGCCAATTGTCACTCAAGCAACAGCGTTACAGGTCGGCTCAGCTTTCCGTTTTTGACCTTCCCTCGGAACATGGTTGCATTTTAATTGTGTTTGTTAGATGAGTTCCATGTCTGATTTGACTTTTATAAGACTTACTGAGTCTGTGTTGAGATTTGTTTCACTGTGCCTTGATTGCTATGTTTGGTGATGAGGTGACGTGTCTCTGGTGTTGTAGGTGGAGGCGTGTATGGTCGAGACGGAGAAGATAGGTTCCCTCATCAATACAAACAGCCCCACCCTCATGTCACATCTAGCTATGGGACCCTTCCTATCAGCTGACATACGCACCTCCAAGGTCATTGTAGTGGCAAGGTCATCCACGTCTAGCATTTCCTCTCACTCATTCCTGACTTGGCATATGTTGGTGATAGTCCTGTGTCACGCCTTCATAGAAATGAAATGGGTCCAAGCATAGTTGCTGTTGTGTCTACTGCCATGTGTTTCTATGTGTAGGCACAGACAATCCCATCAATGACCATGCATCCACTGCAAAGGTCATTGTGTGCTGCCATCTGTGATCCGTTGTACATTGTCCTGTTGCCATGGGCTGTTAAGTGTTGTCATGGGAACTATTGTCAGCTCTTGGAGACAGGCAGTGTGTCTGTTGCCGTGATACGATGTGATGTTGATTTCACTGATAATAGCTGTTTCCTTGTGACATTTGTCTCATTGTACATGCTTTAATGTGAAAGTGTTTTCAAGATAACTGGACGTTGTCGATATATCTTCTTAAAACAGTTAATTATGTAAGTATTCCACTTTTCAATTATTTGCAAGCTTAAAGCAAAACAAGTAGGCTCAATGCAAGCCTAAGCAGGTATATCTATTTTGTATAGAATTTGGGGTGACTGAAAACATTTGTCAAACTGCATTTACAAACTGCCCACTTGTTAATCAGTGGTCTGAATCATTGTTTACCTCATGGTAGGAATACCTCTGTGCTTTTTCCATGTGCAGATGCCTATTTTTGTACTAACTGCGATGCTATCAATGTGTAAGGCTGTGTTTGTTAAAGTATTTGTTTATGCATGCAGTTATATGCTAAATTAGCATAATGGGACTGAGAGAATTAGGAGAGTCATCACTGGCGACTCTCACTGTGTGTTGTGTCCTTCGCGTTCTCATGCATTCCTTAACCTTGATCTGTTTTTCTTGGCATCCAGGAGGATGCTATAGTTGCCCTGTATATTTGTTGCCATGGCCATGAACCTGTAATGGTGATTAGTTGCATAAGCCATCAAAGGAAGACAGGGCATGGATTCAAATGGTTAGTTGGTTCTGTCCACTTTTGATAGTCTGTTGTGATTGCTGCTTATTCTGTTTGCTCAAATCGTATTGCATCATATTGTGCGGCTCCATCAGTGAAATGATTGGTTTCAAATGTATAACTTAGTCTTGTGCATATGATTAACAACATACTGTGAAATAATTCAATGCAAATGTGCAAGTAACAGGTGGTATGACCTGGTGCAAACAGCAGGTGGTATGACCTGGTGCAAACAGCAGGTGGTATGACCTGGTGCAAACAACAGGTGGTATAACCTGGTGCAAACAACAGGTGGAATTCCTGGGTACAAACAACAAGTAGCTAACTTGTTCGAGTCATATTATCTAGTCTGCTTTGATAAAGATATCTGAAGCTAGCAAGATAATCTAGGTCAGAGAGATATAAAGTACAGTATGAGATATAAATATCTGCATCCAGACAATATTTGTATGTTATCCATTATTATAGCCTTGTTTAATGAATAAGTAAAGTATCATTAAGTATTTGTGTTTGGGATGCTGGAGTAGGCCGGTTCTATCTGTACTACCTAGAATGATGTGTAGAATTCAGCATTACTGTTATGGTTGCAATATTCAGATTTTCTCAGAAGGTGTTTCATGTTTAGTCACTGGTTTGGTATTTGGCAATAAATTAATCTGGAAGAATCTCTTACATGGAAAAATACTCATTTTAGTAACTAAGGTTATATCTTCACTTGTGGCTTGAATGTCATGATCGTCTAATCATAGTTGTAATTAGCTAACGTGATTAAGTGTTGTACAAGACAGCTTGCGGTCAGACAAGATGTCCGGTTGAAATTATTGCTGAATTTGGAATGAATGGGTTGTGTTTTAGTAAAATTGTACATAATTCTATGTATCCATGTTGAGCATTTGTTATTTTGCATATAATGTGGAAGATTAAATTTATGAAGGATGCCGTTGTTCTAATTAAATATCATTTTACAGGCACTTATTTACTCACCAAACACCATGGAGTTACATATACCTATGCTTATGTGACCCTGACTATTTAAGTGAAAATATCCTGTACATCATTTCATTTGCCATTTCATATTGTTCCTCACACAGGTAATCTTGACATAAAACACTCCTCCTTGGCTTCGAATGTAGAAAGACTATTATATTACTAGAGGCTAGAGAGGTGAGGTGTTTTATGACTTGAGTGCCAGTGGTTCCTCGCGTGTGAGGCTCTAGCAGTAACTTGCATTTAATGCCTCCACTCACTGTTTACTTAATCTTTGAATAATTTCTTTCATCCACTAATAGCAATTTGTTTACAACAGATAGTTCTGGACTGACCCTAGATACTGATCGTTAACATATAATGGTTGATAGACTCATCAATTGATAGAGATTGTTATCATGGACTTTGTTACAGAATGATACATTATGATTACGATGTTTTGGTGGGCGCCTAAATGTTTATTCGTAGTGGGATGCTTTTTCTGTTGTGTTGAATCTGTCACATGGTGTCAGGAAAATGGGATCTTTGTGAGTTTAATCTCTGGATTGCAGCATAAGGAACAGTGAGAATGGATGGCTTAAAACCCCCTCCACCAATGAACTTCTCACAAGGTAATGTCAGTGCCACCTGGTATAAATGGAAACAGCAGTTTGTCACCTACTACAAAGCTACAGAACTGAATAAGAAGGAGGGTGAGACCCAAGTAGCAATTTTGTTGCATGTGGCTGGGGCAGAGGCCCAAGAGATTCATGCTACATTTGTGTATGATCCAGCTGATGATATCAAGGAGTATAAAAAAGTGCTTGAGAAGTTTGACTTGTACTGTGAGCCTAGGAAAAATGTGGTATTTGAGAGGTACAAGTTCTGGCAAAGGGATCAGATGAAGGAAGAGCCCTTTGACCAGTGGGTCACAGACCTAAAGACCAAAGCCCCATCCTGTGAGTATGGTGACCAGAGAGACTTGATAATACGAGATAAAGTCGTATTTGGGCTAAGGGATACCAGAGTAAAGGAGAGACTTCTGAGGGAGCCAAAGTTAACCCTAGATAAAGCCCTGGAAATATGTAGAGCTGCAGAGACCAGCAAGGTCCAGATGCAGGCCATGTCATCACCAGCATCAGCCGGTGCTGCCCAGGTACACGAGGTGCGTAGGTCCAAGAACAGAACCTGGAACAAGGGCAAACAACAAGGCCAATCTACAAAGCCAAAGAGTTTCACACCAGTCATGGTAAAGGATTGTGAATATTGTGGTAAGGATCATCCTAAAGGGAAGTGCCCGGCATATGGCAAGACATGTGCAAGGTGCAAGCAGTTACACCATTTTGCACAAAAGTGTAAGGCTGGGCAACCAAAACCTAAAGCAGTCCAAGTGTCACAGGTAGAAGAAGTAGTGTCACAGAACTTATTTGTTGGTCAGCTATATATAGGTGATCTGACATCACGGTGGCATGAGGACGTGGTCATCGACGGCACGGTGGTGTCTATGAAGTTGGACACAGGAGCAGATGCTAATGTCATCTCGTGTGAGGCATACCTGCAGGCAGGGCAGAAACTGGAGCAGTTGGCTCAGACCAAGACCAACCTGGAGGGCATCGGTCAGGGCAGGATACGGCCACAGGGGGCTGCCTTCCTTGATGTCAAGGTCAAGGACAAGGAGCAGACGATGCTATTCTATGTTACCAGTGAGAAACTAAAAATCCTTGGCAGAGAGGCATGTGAGGACCTCAGTCTGGTCAAACGTGTCGACGTAGCTCAGCGAGCACCAAGGAGGAAAGTTCCAAGGAGGAAATCCTGAATGTATATCAGGATGTGTTTCATGGATTGGGGCAATATAGCCAGAAGTACAACATAGAGCTGAAACAGGATGCCATACCTGTGGTTCAGCCCAGCCGTACAGTGCCATACGCCCGTCGAGAGAAGCTGAAAACGGCACTGGAAAAGATAGAACGAGCGGGAGTCATCGCAGGCGTGGAGGAACCCACAGATTGGGTAAACAACTTGGTGATTACAGACAAGAAGGACGGGACCATACGGATCTGCCTGGATCCCAAGCCTCTTAATGAAGCTATTAAGAGGCAGAGGTACGTCATCCCCACACCCAATGATGTGCGCAGCAGGTTGGCTGGTAAGAAGATCTTCACTGTTATAGATATGAAGGATGCATACTGGCACGTGGTGCTAGGAGAAAAGTCCCAGCTACTACTGCACGTTTAACACTCCATGGGGACGCAAAAGGTTCCTTAGGATGCCGTTCGGGATTGTTCTGCTAGTGAGGTTCTACAGCAGAGAAATGATCAGACATTTGGTGACATCAGCAATGTATATGTTATTGCTGATGACCTCATCATTGCTGGAGAGAATGATGATGAGCATGATGATGCTTTTCTGAGAGTGCTGGACAGGGCGCGAGACAAGAATGTCAGGTTCAGCCCAGGCAAGATCCAGTACAAGGTCAGCGAGGTGATGTACATGGGCGACATTATCTCAGCAGCAGGGCTCAGGCCCGACCCAGCCAAAGTCGAGGCCATAGCCAAGATGGCCGCCCCGGTGGACAAGCAAGCGTTACAGCGCCTGTTGGGAATGGTGAAGTACCTGACCCAGTACATTCCCAACGAGTCCGATATCACAGCACCACTGAGAGGATTGCTGAAAGAGGGTGCTGCATTTGTGTGGCAGCCAGAACATCAGGCAGCGGTGGATGCTGTAAAATCAGCACTGATATCAGCCCCGGTGTTACAGTACTACGACGTGAATCAGACGTGTCCGATACAAGCGGATGCTTCCCAGTCGGGACTGGGGGCATGTCTGATGCAGGGCGGGCAGCCCATCGCATATGCATCACGTACACTCACAAGTGCTGAGGTCAACTACGCGCAGATAGAGAAGGAGTTGTTGGCGATATGCTTTGCATGTGCAAAGTTCCACTGTTACATCTATGGGAAGGAGACAACAGCGCTCTCGGATCACAAGCCATTGGAAATAATACTTCGCAAGCCTATGAGCAGGGCATCTCCACGTTTGCAGCGCATGATGTTGCAGCTGCAGAAGTACACACTGCATGTGCAGTATACACCAGGCAAGGAAATGTATGTGGCAGACACCCTGTCCCGAGCGTCACAACCTCTTAAAGGCAAGCCTATTGATGGAGTGGCTGAAGAGGCGGATATAATGGTTTGCGCATTCATGTCTACACTTCCAGCGTCAGACCAGCGGCTCGAGGAGATCAGACAGGGTACTCTTACTGATGAAGAGCTTTTGGCGCTGAAGCAAACTATCAGGTCAGGATGGCCTGATGCCAAATCGGCAGTGGACCAGCGTCTAGTGGAGTACTGGAATATCCGAGATGAGCTGTATGAATTGGAAGGAATTCTGTTCAAAAGTCAGAAGATAATTGTGCCACAGAGTCTACGCAAGGAGATGCTAGCAAGGATACACGAGGGTCACCTTGGAGAGGAGAAGTGTAAGCAGAGGGCCAGAGCGGTTATCTACTGGCCTGGGATGCCCAAGGATATTGATAATATGGTGGCCAAGTGTGCGATTTGTTTACAGTATCGCAGGAAGCAGCAGAGTGAACCTATGATGCCACATCCGGCACCTGACAGGCCATGGCAAAAGGTTGGTTCAGACATTATGACATTCCAAGGCCGTGACTATTTGGTGGTAGTAGATTACTACTCTAAGTATGCAGAAATTGCACTGCTAGATGACAAAACGGCCAGCTCTGTCGTTAGGCACATGAAAAGTATTTATGCTAGGCATGGCATACCAGAGGAAGTGATGTGTGATAACATGCCATATGGGAGCAGAGAGTTCAGGGAGTTTGGGCAATCCTGGGGGATCAAGGTGACGACATCAAGCCCTACGTATGCACAGTCTAATGGCCTCAGTGAGAGGACAGTGCAAACCCTGAAGCAGTTGCTAAGAAAGGCAAGCCTTGAAGAAAAAGGACATGTATTTGGCGTTGCTAGAGTATCGTAACTCGCCCATTTCAGGACTTCAGTATTCACCAGCACAGTTGCTGATGAACAGAATGTTGCGTGACAAGTTGCCGACGCATCCAGATATGCTGAAGCCTAAGATAGTAGGGTCCAAGCAGGAGCTGCAGGAGCGTCAGCAGCGCCAGAAGAAATACTACGACCGAACAGCGAAGCCGCTGTCGAGCCTCCGAGATCAGGAAGTGGTCAGAGTACATCGGGGGAGTGAGTGGGAACCAGCCGTGGTCACACAGAGGTGCGGCGAGCCACGTTCCTACCAGATCACAGATGGACACGGCCAGGTGCTACGCAGGAACCGCAGGGATTTAATGAGCACCAAGGAGCCACCACCTGTTGTCATGCCGGAGACAGTCTCCGAGTATATTGTGCCAGTCCCACGAGATGAGGTGCAAGTGCAGCGACCAGCAACACCACCAGTGGAGCCCCAAGTGCCCAAGCAAGTCACGGCTCCACCAAGGTCACTAGCGCGCACAAGGAGTGGGCGCAACGTCAGGCTACCTGCTAAGTACAGTGACTACAATTTGCAGTAGTGTGTATTGTGTGACATGTACAATTGGTGGTAAAGACCAGTTGAAGTATGTGGGCTATGTGCTAGTAACCTCTGGCCCCACCATAGTTAATTCGTTTACTAGTGATGTTAGTGTTTTCAATAGTTCTTGAATTGTGTATGTTCCAAGTGTGACTTTATGGACATTATGATAGTATGTGTTACTTATGAACATTATGGCACTACAACAGTGAACAGTGATTTCCTTTTCCCAAGAAGGGGGATGTTACAGAATGATACATTATGATTACGATGTTTTGGTGGGCGCCTAAATGTTTATTCGTAGTGGGATGCTTTTTCTGTTGTGTTGAATCTGTCACAGACTTTACTCATATATTGCATACATTCCGGTTTTAATGACGGCAAAAACCGTTAGGATGGTTTTCGTCTTATTTTTTCGAACGCTTGGTCTGTAGCTGATTTCATAGTCGCCGCCATTTTTGTGGTGTGACGTCACAGGCGCCAGCAAGCGGTCCCGTTGATTACTGGCAGCGCGTTGTCGATCAGTAACCCGTTTTACGAGCGGCAAGAATTTGGCTTGGTACAGACTATTTTCATACATTATGTTGTGATTTGAAAGATTACAATATCTGCCTTACCAATTTGAGGCGAAGAAGAAATGTTGGGTTCGGTAAAACGAGAAAATGGCGTATGAAAGACGTAGTGACGACGAAAGCCCCTGGGACGGGACATATTTCGAAACGATTGGGCGACGACTTGAAAGTATGGTGTTCTTACGCATAACGTGAAATTATGCTGATTATTCGAGAGAATTTGTGCAAGGTGATATACGCGCGTCATTGAATGCGTGTTCCCACCCAGTCTTAATCGTTTATGATAGTTTGCCTCACATCATATGGCGATCTTTATGAACTTTTTGACGAGCGAGAGTGTATCTTTGATTTATTATGATTGCGCCAATTTTTCTGATCTTATACATGAGCTATCTTCCAAGTAGCTTTAAGACACTAGAAATATAAGAATCAATTCTACCATCTCTATCCATGTCTCAAGTAAATACAATGATTCTTCATTCAACTTGATTGAATCATTGACAATTATGAATCATCTGGTCTGTGTAGTTTTTGGAACCCAATCCACTGTCTACTATGAATCCTGTCATGTTTCATAATTTATAATAAACATAAAAATTAGAATAGTCATTCAGGATTAAATCATCACTGACAGTTTATGATGGCATGTAGGCATAACAATAATGACAAATATTGAGTAGCCATTTGAATTACGTGCCAGCAAATTACTTCTTTTGCATCACCTTGAATATATCTATATACATATATGTTTATATCCCGGCCGAGTGTTAGCGTATCCTTATGGCTGGAAAAAAAACCTAACCTGGGTGCAGAATAATTTAGCTTCTGATGCGGTGTGGGATAACGGATTGATCAAGGGTTATTGGAAGAGATTGCAGCTGTGTCACTAACTGATGGGACAATTATGACAGTAAAGTTGTATATGTGATAATTAGAGATAATTAGAGATTACTAAATGAAGAACCAAGCAGTTTGGATTCGGTGTGACTCGATGGATGAAATAATCGTTTTGTAATGCACTTCTTTTTCAGCCGATGAGTATCAAAGGTATGTTTAAATTCGAGTAAGAATCCAGAAGAATCAGGATGCATAATCTCGTGAGCAATGTTCAGTCCGAGAATCGTGTGCGCTTTAGGGTTTCTATGACAAAACTGTTGGTAGTCTTTGTAGTATTGGCGAGTTTCGCCACGCTCAATCACAGGTGCGAAACGCAGCTCCAAGTTCCCAAACGAGCGACGCCAGGGATGTCTAAACATTTCTTTGGGGTGATTATTTAGGAAAACTGCTGTTTGGTGGGAATATGATTCACAATAACCTATCCAAACAGAGGATGCCGGACTGTATCATCATTGGCATTCGGAAGGCTGGCACACGAGCCCTCATGGAATCCTTGAATCTTCATCCACAGATTCGAACGGCAAAGAAAGAGGTTCATTTCTTCGACACATACTCAAACATCCAGAAAGGATACGACTGGTATCTGAAGAATATGCCATATTCCCATGGTGGTCAGATAACTGTAGAGAAAACCCCGGCGTATTTCTCCAGTTTAGAAGTTCCTCAACGTATTCATAAATTCAACGACAGCATCAAACTGCTGCTCATCGTTTGGGACCCAGTCTCTCGCTCAGTTTACGACTACCTCCAGCCAATTCAAAGCTTGTTACAACCATGTAATTCATTTGTTCGTAACTTCAGTAGTTATGGAGGAGATAGTTACAGAAAATTGCACTCTCCATGGCAGACATGTTTGACGCAATGCTAACATAACATCCCAGCCTGCGCAGAAGCCAATGCGCAGGAGATCGAGAAAATTGGTGAAAAAAATCGACGAAAAATCGATCCCATAAGCCTCCAACACTGCGCATGCGCGTCAAACTGGATCGGTAGTAGTGTCCCAACTTAATCATTCCCCCCGAAAAAAAAATTAGAAAAGTCCGAAAAACTTAGGCTCCCACCACCATGCCAAATTGGAGACGAAATATGAGAAATCAGTTCACTCAAATACTAAAATACTTTCTCTCTCCATTGTGCACAACAGAAAGTCAACCAATTTCGATAACCACTAGAATCGAAGCGCGGCGTCTTTAGGCTACCTGATGAAGCTAATTCCTCTTCAAATCTTTACTGTGGTTCTTGCACCAAAATGCAATGCAATGCACCATATTGCAGAGCAAAAATCGGAAAAACAGTTTGTTGCTTTCTTTAAGCGCAGAGTAAACAGGAAAACAGCCAGTCACAAAGTGTTGCGCAGTTGATCCAACTACGTCCCCAAAAATGCACACCAACATGGCCGCGCCCAGCGGATAATCATCCTAAAGTTTATGCTTTATTTTAGTTTAACAAAAGTGAAAAATCGGGTTAATGACATTCGAACCGACTTATTTTCGCCATCTATATCAAATAACGCCATATGATTATTCACTGGAGCATCACTTTAAGACAACAAGGTATAAAATTTTAGCATTGCTTTACAAGACTGTTGATGCCTTGCATTTTGTCCTTTTGTTTCTACCTGGTCAATCATAGGTTTAGAATGATATCTAAAAACTCGTGTCCAATCGTTGACCCCAGCTATGTTTATGGCCTTTGTAAAGTTATATTCTTAATTTTGACGGGACGTGAACTTTAATACATAAATGACACACAGTAGACGCTACAAAACATCCGAAGCTGAAAACGGGTAGAGTTTGGGCGATAATACCAGAACATAGTGAGGTTGTGCATGCGTAGTTACTGTTCCAGATCGCTATTCCTTCGAATATTTTTGGAAATAAAGTTCAGAGGCTATTTCAATGCGCCTTTATCGATTCGATGATTTGGTGTTCCCAATAACATGATAGAGTTGTAAATGAGTCGTTTGAATAATACACAAAAATTGCATCAAATTGCCAAAAATACATCTTTAACGGCCTTACACTGCTAAGACATATAACGGAGAATTCACAAGGCTGTAACTTTTTTCAATCAAACATGATAGGAATAAACATATCAATAGGTGACAGCGGTTACAAGAGAAAATTTGGTGGCAGTACATGCAGAAAATGGAATACCGATGTAGCACCTAAGCCACCAATCTTTGACACGTTGTTTGATTCCATCAGTGCGGTGTCACTTCTCAGGCCAGCCGAAATCTCTTTCCACCATTTTATAAAATTCCTGGTTGTAAGGACCGAAATATTGCCGTAGTGCCGATATGACCTTGGGGTCAACGTCAGGGTGAACGCGACCTTTAAATTCTGCCAGACAATTCTGCCAGTCTTGTTGAAGTAGAACATACCATGATTTAGTTTATGTTCGATGCCAAGGAAATCTTCAACGAGCTTCAGTTGAGGAAGAGGGTCCTTTGTGAATTCATCCCCATCTATGTTAAGAAACTGATTTAAGGTTAAGTACCGGAGCCAGCTCCTCATGTGCATGGAGTAAAGTGAGCGCGTGATAGGTTCGTAGCTCGTTCTCACGCGTCCTGCTTCATAATCGAAGGCCAAGTTCTCAAAGATTTGTGTGGTTTTGTTGGAGGCAATGTGCTTTTGACTTAGCTGTAGATAGTCAGAAACTGAGCGAGAGACTGGGTCCCGAACGATGAGCAGCAGTTTGATGCTGTCGTTGAATTTGTGCACACGTTGTGGAACTTCTAAACTGGAGAAATACGCCGGGGTTTTCTCTACAGTTATCTGACCACCATGGGAATATGGCATATTCTTCAGAAACCAGTCGTATCCTTTCTGGATGTTTGTGTACGTGTCGAAGAAATGAACCTCTTTCTTTGCCGTTCGTATCTGTGGATGAAGATTCAAGGATTCAATGAGGGCTCGTGTGCCAGGCTTCCGAATGCCAATGATGATACAGTCGCTCGTTTGGGAACTTGGAGCTGCGTTTCGCACCCGTAATTGAGCATGGCGAAACTCGTCAATACTACAAAAACAGGCAAATATTACAACAAGTCCCTCAAATGGAATTACAACAAGGGTCCCTCAAATCCCAAGTCCAACCAAATCGGACGCTGGAACCACAGTCACAACAACAACAACAAAGCTACCTCCATCTCATCTTTCGCGCTAAAACCCCAACTTATATTGTCCGGGGGGTCACGTGACTCAACAAAAGATACATAAACTAAATAATTAACTAAATATAACATTCATATGCAATATTAAACATAATACATGCACAGAAACATAGGAATCCTGAATCACACACACTGTACGAAAAAGAAGAATAAAACTGTGTCAATGTATAAATAAAGAGGCAAGCCTCTCTCTGAAAACCCAGAATGGTAAGCCCGCTGGGACAAAATTCACCAATCGCTACACCATCCCCCACCCAATACAAAGTTTGGCCCAAACCAACCTATTAATAAGCAAATAATATCCTGAAATACAAACTTCATGCACCCGGTAAAACATTAACAATCACATATACTTCAAAACATACAAAATGATACCTGCACCAGAAATACAATCAAGAATGCATTTAGACATAGCAAAAAAAACAAACAAACATACATACAAACAAAAACCAACTACTCAGTGGATGGATGTCTGGGTGGCCTTGGATTTCCTGCAGAGAGTCGATGGCTTCGGCGTCCATGTGGCACACAGCTCGTAGACGGTACCATCAAGTAGGGTGGCCTTTTCCCACTCGCTTGATACAAGCAGCCTCGTCCTGGAAAAAGCTGAGATGAGGGTTAGCCTGCCTTGCTTCTAGCCAGAAGCCGCGGATCATGGCTGCTATTGGCGAAGAATGCTGGAGAGAAGGCGCTCCCAAGAAGATCCTGGGATCACTCCACCTGGCTTGCGCTGGAATCCCCTGTGGCGTCAGGGGAATTGGGCGCCAAGTCATCACTTGGTCCGTCAGAGGAGGAGCGAGAATTTCCTTCATCCCTTGGTCCGTCAGAGGAGGAGCGAGAATTTCCTTCATCACTTGGTCCGTCAGAGGAGGAGCGAGAATTTTCTTCATCCCTTGGTCCGTCAGAGGAGGAGCGAGAATTTCCTTCATCACTTGGTCCGTCAGAGGAGAAGCGAGAATTTCCTGAGGAGCAGTGGCTGGAGAAGGCTGTCTTTCTTTGTAGGGGCCGAGGCACAGCTCCTCCAACTCCCACATGCTGCATGGTGGCGTGAGTGGGCGCAGCGGAGACAATCTCTCGGGGCGGTCTGGCTTGGTGGCTTCGCTGCGAGTTCCTGTGATTGGCCCACTGACAAGCGGCAGCAGCTGGGGAAGAGGCTTTCCTCTTGATTGCCCCCGGATGTGCCTTGGCAACATGGGCTGCCATCTTCTTCTGTTTCCCAACTGGCAGGGTATACTTGCATGTGAAACAGCGAATGATGTCCCCATGGGCCTCTGCATTGTGGAACCGCAAGGACATCTTGCTTGGAAAGTCCTGGCAGCACTTCAAGCATCTGCTGGACAGGCTTGCCATCACTGTTAACATACAAACAGATTATCCCATTGTACCCTTACAGCCTCTGACCCAGACAATGTTCTAGGCTGCATGGCTGTTTCAAAAATAAAATCAAAATAAATTCTATGCACAACAGGGTTTCTTAAATGCAGATGATAGTTACTATTGCATATGTACTGCATTCAACGACATGAGAATATTTTATTAAACAATTTGGCTTAAGCCTACAAATAGGCCTAGCCAACTAATACAAACGTTAAATGTAACTTGGGCTTTAATCCCAACCAAATCGGTTAGGTGGTTTGACAGTTCTCTTACTACGAGTAACTAGAGGGGGAGGGTCTGGCAAATCTGAGCTGTCAGAGTCACTACTAGAGGTACCAGGGTGGTCCACTTCACTATCTGTGCTAGACCCTTGTGTTAACCACGACGTGGGATGGTGGCTACCCCAAAACCTCTTCAGGTCATTCACATGAACAGTAATTGCTTTAGACCCAAGCGACTGTTGAATTGTAAAAGTAACATCATTTGGTTGAGATATCACAAGGTATGGTCCATGATAAGGGGAAGCCAGTTTGTTTTTGTTCAGAGCTGGGGGATAATGTCTAAGCACCCAGTCCCCAATATTTATGTCCCTAGGACATGCCTTCTTGTCATAGTTGGCTTTCTGCCTGATAGCTGCCTTGCCCAGGTGTTCACGGGCCCTCTCAGAGTTAGCTTGCAGGGTTTCTCTTACCCACTCTACATATTCTATGGGGCACTTTGGTCTATATGCCTCATCTGGTGGAGTATGTAGCAGGACCACAGGAAAATTTACCTCTCTACCAAATATTAGGGAGTTGGGTGTACACCCTGTACTTTCATGAACTGTGGCCCTGTAGGCACACATAGCATATGGGAGGTGGTCTTCCCAGTTTTCAGGCTCATCCCGGCATAGTTTTGCCAGCAAGTTCAGCAGAGTACGGTTAAACTTCTCCACTTGCCCATCCGATTGGGGGTGGTATAGGGTTGTCCGGGTCTGTTTTATTTCGAGTAGTCTGCAGATCTCTTTTGTCAAATCCGACTGGAACTCTGGGCCCTGGTCTGAATGTAAAACTAAGGGTGCCCCGAATCTGCAGAACACCTCGGTTACCAACACATCTGCCACCGTCATGGCTCGATGATCCTCCAATGCAAAGGCCTCGGTCCATTTGGAAAAATAGTCTGAAATGACTAAGATACAACTTTTGCCACTGGCAGAGGGAATTGGCATGTTCAAAATGTCAATTGCCATTCGCTCCCAAGGTGAGCCGACCGGACACTGAACAAGGGGGGCAGTACGTCTCCCAGTGCGGGGATTTCGCTTTTGACATGGGAGGCACTCCCGACACATTCGGTCAGTGTCTTCCCTAATACCAGGCCACCAAAAACGCCTCTGGATATTCTCGCGAGTTCTCTTTACGCCCATATGCCCTGCAGCACGATTGCTATAGAGCAGTCTGAATACCTCCTCACGTAACTCCCGGGGCGTGACAAGTCTCATGGGCTGGGATCTATCCCTACTGTGGCAGTATAGAGTTCCCTCCCTCAACACCAGATCTGCAAACTTCGTCCATAGGGTCTTTGAGTATGGTGATTTACCCCTCATCAGGGCCCAATCAGGACGGCTACCTTCCTCAACCCACCCCATAGCTTGTGCGATAACAGGGTCCCCTTGTTGCCATTTTATGATATCAGTATGTGACCAAGGGGGCAACCACACCTTTTCCTGACTCGTCAATGCCCTGACACCACCAGTTGTTGGTCCCTCGAACCCACATTTGTCTAACAGAACTTCCTCGGAAGCGAATTCCTTCTCCTCATTCAGACTGCACTGTCTGCAGTCGGTGCAAGGCCTTCTAGATAATGCATCTGCATTATTGTGGACTCTCCCTGCTCGATGCTGGATATCTATATCGTAGGTCCCTAGGATTTCAAGCCATCTCGCCATTTGGCCTTCAGGCTTCTTGAAATTAAGAACCCAACGCAACGCACCATGGTCTGTGCGTACAACAGCCTTCCTGCCATACACAAAGTGATGAAAGTGTTTAAGAGAGGCTATGATGGCAATAAGCTCCCTCCGAGTAACACAGTAGTTTCTCTCTTGTTTGCTGTAGGCTTTACTGTAATACCCAATTACTCTCTCTATCCCATCTTGATACTGTGACAGGACTGCACCCAATGCAAAGTTGCTGGCATCTGAGTCAATGACGAACCCACCAGTCTGTCTCGGGTAACCCAGAAGGGCTGGAAGTGAGGGCCGTTTTCAGCTTCTGAAAATCTGCCTGGCACTCATCTGACCATTTGAATGGGTGGTTAGCTTCAGTGAGTTTATGCAGCGGCCGAGCAACGTCAGCAAAACCCGACACAAAACGTCTGTAGTAAGAGCATAACCCTACAAAGCTTCTAATCTCTGTAACATTATGTGGTTGAGGCCAGTACTTTATGGCATCAACCTTTATGGGGTCAGTGCCTATTCCTTCCCTTGAAACTACATGACCAAGAAATTCAACTTTTCCTTAAAAAGATGACACTTCTTAGGGGCTACCTTCAGATGGGCTGATTGGAGCCTGCTGAAGACCTCTTTCAGCCTATTGACATGGGACTCAAATGAATCCCCAACCACAATTATATCATCCAGGTAAACAAGGCAAGTTTGCCAATGTAACCCAGAAAGTATGCGCTCCATGAGGCGTTCAAAAGTGGCAGGGGCACTTGCAAGGCCAAACGGCATGACGTTGAACTGCCACAAGCCATTCTGAGTACAGAATGCCGTCTTAGGCTTGTCTTTTTCGCCTCCACCTGCCAATAGCCGCTGGCCAAATCAATCGTGGAAAACCATTTAGATCCCCCTAGCGCATCAAGAGATTCGTCTATCCTAGGAATTGGATAGCTGTCCTTTATTGTGACAGCATTCAGTTTCCTATAATCTAAACAGAATCGGACTGACCCATCTTTCTTGCTTACCAGTACAACTGGTGAAGCCCAAGGGCTGTCAGAGGGCTCAATAATGCCTAAGTCTGCCATGCGTTTGACTTCTGCTTCTACTTCAGGTCTCAAAGCCATGGGGACCCGCCTAGGATGCTGTTTGATTGGGGCTGCATCACCAGTTTTTATTTTGTGTCGTACCAAGTCTGTACGACCAAGGTCCGACTTTGACTTGGCAAATGTACCCTGGAACTGATCTAGCAACTTATGGACCTCACCCTGCTGTTCCCTACTAAGTCTATCAGCAGTATCTTTCCAAAGATCGTTTAAATGATCTGGAAGCAATGACTCCTTCCCTACAGAGGTTGTGGCACGAATGTGATCATCTGACCCTTCGGTGTATTCCAATGAACTAGAAACACCCCCAATAACATCACAGAATGCCACGTTTGTCCCTTCATAAAGAATTATCGAAGTGTTGTTAACATTAATAACCCTCAAAGGAACCACCCCACAACTTGGGTCTACCACAGCCCTGGCCACCAAAATCTGCTTATCTACAAATTTCGGGACAGGCTCAATCACTGCATTTGTATAGCAGGGATGGCCATCTACATGGCAAGAGAGTAACATTTCACTATGGGGTTGTCTTCCTCAACGATATACCGAGTCCCTGTACTCCGACTCTCTAAGACACTTGTGTGGCACAACACCTAAAGTTAAGATGCCATTTCTTGCATCCAACACTCCACCATGTCTTCTTAGAAAATCCATCCCCAATATTCCAGGAGCATCAATCTCTGCTACCACCACAGGGTGGCTAAATGTATGACCTCCTATTTCAAAGGGCAATGTTACCCTACCATGCGCCCGAAGAGACCCACCATCAGCTAATCTAATTTTATTTACAATAGGCTGCAGTGGTGGCCTAGAACCTGCCACCATAGCTTTGTACTTGTTTGGGTGAACCACTGTAATTGTAGAATCTGAATCAACTAGGCACTCTACTCTCACCCCAAAAACAGAGATTGGCAGAAATAAACTGTCCATACCTCCCTCTAAATTAGCATTTGTAGGCCCACTTAAAGTTTCCTTTGCTGGCATCTGGCCTTCTGTCCCAGCAACTTCTAGTTTTCCGAACTCTGTTCAGAAATCCGTGACTGACTGACACTAGGCTCTTGACCACCCCTTTGTCTTTCTGAATTCCTAGCTTCATCATTCTGACGTTTGAAACACATGGCAATGAAATGTCCCTTTCGCCCACAATAGTGGCAGTTTCCCGAAATTGTTCTTTTCTTTTCGCTACTATCCTTCTCCCTTTTCAAATCTGAAGTCAGCTGGGCTATTTGAGCCTGCATTCTGCCTATTTCCCCTCTCACTAATTCATTTTCTGGAGGGATTGTAGTGGTTTCCTCTCTTTGGGCTCGAATACTCTGAGGTCTATGGGTACCTGTCCTACGAGCCCTCCCCACAATAAATGCCTCGTACTCTAAAGCAGATTTGAGAGCATCACCTATGCTGCTAGGCTTAGCCTGGAACACAAATAGTTCCATATCTGGATCATTGAGAGAATCCATGAAGCAGTCTTGTGCCAATGCTTCCCTGATGTCACAACCAGCCGAGGGATAAGCCAATCTGACCAACCTCTTTATGTCTTGCACAAGCTCATTGAGCGGTTCTGACCTACGCCTGACCCTGCCTTTCACTTGAGCTCTGTAAACCTCCGATTGATTGTCAGGCTCAAACCTAGCCATGAGTGTGCGAGTTAGAGCAGCATAATTACTTCTGAGTTCTACATCCATATCACACAGTATGCTCTGAGCTGCCCCACTCAGACTGGTTGCCAACTCTAAGGCACTACTTTTCTCATTCCAATCATTCATTTGGGCAATCAACTCAAACTGAGTCAGATAATCCCTGAAGCTTGATTTACCATCATAGGTAGGGGGACGTTTGTGATTTCTCTTGTTAACAAGGTTGGACACTTTGAACTGAATCACTTGGAGCAGGTAAATGAACCACACGCGGTAAGATGTCTGCTACTGTTTCGCCAATAAGAGCAGGACCGTTGAACCCTTGGCCTGTTCTACCCGGGGCATTGACTACCGGTGGCAAGTCCCATGGAGTAAGCGGCGCTTGTGGTCGAGAATGGGTGGACTGCTGTTCTACCCTTGCTTCCCTCTGGCCTGGAACTCTTTGCGATGAAGGGGCTTGACAACTACCACCAAAAGAACTATGAGGATACATGCTATTATTTTGCCAATTTCCCCAGTAATCACTATGAAAACCTATACCAGGTTGGTGTGGCATTGGTCCCCGCATCCCCCAAGGCATTGCCTGCTGAACCGGCCATGCAAAGGGGAAAGGCTGATGAGGATACATAAACTGAGGATTAGGGAACCCACTGTTTGGCATATGGTAGGGACCATAAGGGGAAACCTTGCTGGTACGGTGTTGGGTATGGAGGCCTATAAGTCTCCTGAGGTGCCCTGGGTTGGGAAACAAGACTTTCTTGGATACAGCACACAGCAGGGGAAAATGCCTGCCTGACCCCATGGACACTACTTGAAGTCGGAATAGATTCTACAGTTGAGGAGTCAACCCCAAAAGTGTTTGCTGCAGCTGCTAGGAGATCTAAGTTATTAGCACTGCCCATCCCCAATGGGCCTCGAGGTAGCTCTGCTGTAACTTCTGTGGCATTCTGACTCAGCAAAGCCACATCCACAGTATGTGACATTCTCCCGTTATCATCGCTCATGATAACAGAATTAGGAGAATTTGGAACAGACATGTCACTGTGCTCACTGGACACCCCTGAAAAGTCACTATCATAATCTGGGATAGTGCTACCACGATCGCTCATCATTCCGCTATACTAGCACAGGTCAAATTTATCGAAGGGGGCCAATTTGCTATCAGTTAGCAGAGATTCACACACAAGAGATGGCTAATGTCAACAAAATTACACCACAATGGCAAAGAAACTTTACCAACGCCCACTCATGGACGCCAAAATTTATGAACGATATTCCATGTACTAAAAACAATGTCCACCGGACACAAATATCCTGCCTTATAACATAACCACTGACTGACGTCCACAAAATAGGCGTCAGAATTTCGGAATGAAATATAAGTACTAAAACGATAGAGACTACGGGAAACAAATTTCCCGCCAACTGCACAAACACTGACTATCACACAAAATGGACGCCAGAATTTCTGAACAAAACTTATGTACTAAACAATGATGCCCATGGGAGACACTTTTCCCACCAAACCGCACAAACACCGACTATCAGTATCACACAAAATGGACGTCAGAATTTCTGAACACAATTCAAGTAGTCTACTTATAACAAAAATTTTCGATAACTTTGTCCGCAGCTGGTACTGAGCTGGCGATGCGCTTGTTCAACAAAAATTAAACTCGTAAATAAGCATTTCGAGCGTGATGATCCCACCGCTGCCACCAGTTTTGTAGCGTGCGAGTGGTTTCTAAATAGCGAGTGGGGTAAATGTAAAACTTGAACTGTTGAAAACGCTTCGCCCAAAAAAAAAATACACAGATTGTATGGAGCCAAAAGTATTTTTATTCTATTCAAAAGCACAACACCAGCTGCGTACGAGGTAAGTTATGCTAAGAACAGTTCCCTGCTCTCAAACAGGCAAATATTACAAGTCCCTCAAATGGAACTTACCAACGATTAGGGTGAAAATAATCCCAAGTCCAACCAAATCGGACGCTGGAACCACAGTCACAACAACAACAACAAAGCTACCTCCATCTCATCTTTCGCGCTAAAACCCCAACTTATATAGTCCGGGGGGTCACGTGACTCAACAAAAGATACATAAATTAAATAATTAACTAAATATAACATTCATATGCAATATTAAACATAATACATGCACAGAAACATAGGAATTCTGAATCACACACACTATACGAAAAAGAAGAATAAAACTGTGTCAATGTATAAATAGCCTCTCTCTGAAAACCCAGAATGGTAAGCCCGCTGGGACAAAATTCACCAACCGCTACACTACCAACAGTTTTGCCACAGAAACTCTCAAGCGCACATGATTCTCGGAATGAACATTGCTTACGAGATTATACATCCTGATTCTTCTGGATGCTTACTCGAATTTACAGATACCTTTGATACTCATCGGCTGAAAAAGAAGTGCATTACAAAACGATTAGTTCAACAAAAGGATAGCGTCATAAGAATCATCAATATATGTTTCCATATTCATCCAACGAGCCACACCGAATCCAAACGGCTTGGTTCTCCATTTAGTAATCTCTAATTAGCACATATACAACTTTACTGTCATAATTGTCCCATCAGTTAGTGACACAGCTGCAATCTCTTCCAATAAAGAACGCAGCAAGGATAAAAAAAGTTCATTAATACCTACCTTATATTCACCCAGTTGGTAGCAGCTGGACGTCACTAACCCTTGATCAATCCTTTATCCCACACCGCATCAGAAGCTAAATTATTCTGCACCCAGGTTAGGTTTTATTCAAGCCATAAGGACACGCTAACACTGGGCCAGGATATAAACATATATGTATATAGATAAATTGACCGTGATGCAAAAGAAGTAACTTGCTGGCAAGTAATTCAAATGGCTCCTCAATATTTGTCATTATTGTTATGCCTACATGCCATCATAAACTGTCAGTGATGATGTAATCTTGAATGACTATTCTAATTTTCATGTTTGTTACAAATTATGAAACATGACAAGATTCGAAGTATACAGTGGATTGGGTTCCAAAAACTACACTGTTATAAACGATTAAGACTGGGTGGGTCATGCATTCAATGACGCGCGTATATCACCTTGCACAAAGGACAGTCCTTTTTACTGTTTTGTTTTGCTGTGAATGCTATAAATACTGTTACAATCATTATCACGAGGCCAAGTTCTAAATACAGACACAATTTCATGTGCGTAAATACAGGCGTTTCAGAGATACCAGCGAAGAGAGAAATCTCGATAGGTAGTCTAAAACACATGTCATTATACAAAGTACAAAAAGTGTTTTTTTTTCCGCCTATTCCATGCTACTATAATTGCTTGCGTCAGCTTAGCGAGTAGGCTTTCTGCAGGCTGGACATGTCTAAGTAGGCCAAACCTTACGTAATCGACCACAGGCATTCATCACTTCTTTCGACTTTGCATTGACTTGGCTAAGGGGTTATGTCAAAATATCTGCTAAGGGGTCATGTTAAAACATCTAAGCGGCAGCAGCTTGTGACATTTGCATTAAAATGACACCTCGATGCGTTATGACCAGCCGGTTGGCCGCCGCTTTGCTAGGCCAGTGACAGAATCACGTTAGAATCAGCATGAAAGTATCAACAGCATAATTTAATCAAATGAATCAGATGTAGTCTGTTTGAAAGTATTGCAACCAACATCTCAACGCCAAAATTTAACATATTATAGTAATGCGTCATAAATATGACAGCATCGTATGGATGGACATTTCATGAAGGGTGTTGCTACTGTTACGACCCAACTTGAAATCCGGCTAATTTAAAAATCGTCCTGTTCCGACTTGTAATTTAAAGATGGGTTGACCCATTTTAAAATTGGACGGCGGGTTGGCAGGTTACAGTATAACCTTATCAATCCGGAGACATAGTTGTTCGCAGGACAAATTCTGTTGTATATGTTTTGTATTATTACGTATTTACAGCTCAATTATGTTTTGTCCTAATTTCTTGCACTCAAGCCTCTGTAAGATTGGCCAGGCAACTAAATCATAACTACTTGTTCATGTGAGGTACTTATTTATTAATAACTCAAGGGTCAATGATCAAACATTTAGTTATCAAGGAGACATAAGAGGAATCATTAATCCAACGACCAACATAGACGGGATTTATCATGATGATCCAATGGCGAACACTGAAAAAAACCTATGTATGCTTACATGCTCAGAAAAAGAGTGTAAATGAGACAAGTATAACATCGCAGGTTTAAAATATTTTTATCAATTCGAAGGTAAACGACCAACTTTCACTGAGGATAAACATGCCGTCAAAATAATCATTATTATTCTTAAAGACACAAATTTAACTATTTACAATCTTGTTTCCATTTGCCGAACTCAAAATCCGGATTTAATTTTTGAACGAATTGACCGGTATCTACATAGGTAAATACTTAACTCAGAGCGCCCAGTTCAGCGGCTGCCATAGAAATATGGCGGTTGTATTTGAAAACAAGTCGCTTGTCGCTTGTGTTTAAAGCATTAAAGGCCGTTTTAATACATTTCGGGATTACTTTCACACTTCATACATGTCCTCCAAGAATATTGCAGTAAGCTTAACACATAAAGTAAAAAAAAATATGCACAGAAAGCGATCAAAAGGTCTTTTTTGGGCTCGGGCAATACAGTTTACCAATTTTTAACGGCCGCATTCTGAACCTAGATGTGAATGCAGATTGATTCGATAGAGCTCAGTGTGGCGTGGCTGATCCACGATACACACTTAAGATAATGAAGGGTTCAGAAGAATCTTGAATTATATTTGTTAAATTGAAATTTGAATTTAAGATGGAGCTTTGCATAAATACCTGGCGAGAGATGTGTTGAGCTCGGAGGCCAGGATAGAACTGATGCAAAAATGTAAAAGTGATTCCCTCAACGACTAAGGCACACTATCCCAATTTTCATGGGACATACAATAGCCTTAGTCTGCGTACCATACTCCAGGGGTTCCGCTAGGCTTCTCGCCTTAGAGATTACGACAAGAAAAGGTCTAAAATTGGCGCGTCCGAATATTCATTAGACACGTCCATTAATCTTCGTGACAGACCTTGCATGACCAATCAACGCAAAGGTTGTGACCCGGATTGACCTTAGTTATGCGCGTCTGGATCATGAAACTGGCTTGTGATACGCACCCTCGGTTTTATGTGACGTCTTGTACATTGTTGTGGTCTGCGTCCAATGAGAGCACACAGAATGTCTTCTGGAATTATGGGGGGTCTCAAAAGTTCAAATTGGCACCACAACAAGCGCTGTAATCGCTTAGCTGCACGATAGTATGTTTACGTAATACAGTCAGTTAAAAAGAACCAGTTGTGTGTCTGCTTCTCTCGCCGACTGTGTGATTAACGGTGCCACTCAGTGTGAAACAACAATTCGGGGTGTTGTAGAATACGCGCCCGGCTCATAAAAATCACTCGTCCGGTTGGACAAGTTGACTTGGCAAGTCACTTGTCCGACATGAAAAATCACTTGTCCCGGGCAAGCGGAAAACCATTGGTGTCGAACCCTGATCCATTCCAAGCATTGCATCGAGAGCAGTAGCTAACAACGTATAGCAAAATGTTTCCCCGCCCCAGCAGCCATATTCACCAAACAGTCACGACCCATCAAGCAGCCGAGCGCACACGTCTTTCATTACCACGCCAAGTGACTGTCGCGCGTAATCGAGGGCTTCCATTGGAGTCATTTCCATGAGGACTTCAGTTATTACAAAGTTGCACCGTTAGCTTCGGACAAAGCAGTGCAAGTCTGATACTCTAAGCCAATGCAGTTTTGGCTGAACCAGGTATACTTTGCAGTGGGGTGTGACATGTCATCACCCCCTCGTACAAGCTCTCTACACCTTTCACACTGTGCGGGGCCTTCTGGGAGAGACACAAACCCCTCTCCCTCAGGACCACGCCCACGACCCCTATGACAATCTATTCGATTGCAGGGTCCAAAGCAACGACGGCCTTGAAGTCCTCTACGCACGTGATGCGTATTGTTTCGACGTCCAATATGGCCCTAGTGGGAAGACCTTTGAGGCGGTAAAGACTACTAGCAAGGGTTTTCTCACCCAAGAAACTCTTTCAGAAGAAAACGGGCACCGTCTTGCACCAAGCACATTGGTCTGAGGCCAATGAGGACTGGAGCACCATCTTCCTCGACACGCCAGAGGGCTTTACCCAGCACGGCATTGAGCGCCTCAATGACAGCATTGGGACCTATGTCTCGGCACTGCTTGGGGCACAGGCACGGACTTGAAGCCGCATCATGGATACAGGACCTGCGTTTGACATTGTGAAGCTGTTCTTGGCCAACTTCAAGACGCGATTGAAAGTGTTTTTTCACCTACCAGCCGCGATAAAGCGGTACCAGGACGTCCTGAAGGTTGTAGACACATGGCGCTTAGCTACAACAACCTGATCACCATCGCAAGTGAGCAACAGGTGATTGGCATCAACACCGATGGCAACGTGACTGCGCCTTCCCATAAGGAAAGCTTTGACACCAACAAGCCACAGGATCCAGCAGAGACTAACAGCTACCCGTTGCACCCGTGGAAAAGGCAACAGCTCACGAAGATGAAAAAACCGCTCTCACCGTTGGTGGAATTGCAGTAGGCCTAGTTACGCTTTGGCTTTCTAACCGGGGCAAGTACGTCACTAAGCATCAGGAAAATCCCCGCCCACCAGCACCAGGACTGTGGGTCATACATGTTCTGCCATCCAACCAGCCTTCTTTGAGTTCAGTTGGATTTTAATCCGCTTCTTCATACTGTGCTTGCTAGTTGGTGCCGGTGTCAAGTAGCCCCCAACCCCCAGCTTGTCAGGGCAAGTTTCCATCCGAATCGTAGTAGGATGGATGCGACTGTAAAGCCCTGCGAACCCGAATGAGGTCGGCCACAATTCAACCAGCTAAAATTCGGGCTAAAATGGTACACGTTGTTGTCTTAAGTACCGATAATTGACTAGCTTTGCACAGTTATGTAAAAGCAAGGTGATGGTAAAGTTTCTTGATTTAAGGAACTAATTCCTAATGTTTCGACGAAAACTAGGCAAAGTGATAAGAGCAGTGTGTTGTCTTATTTTCATTAAAAAAAAGACGCCCCATTGTTGTTGTTGTTGTTGTTGTTTATGGTTTCGTGAGGTACGTTGCGACAAGTCGTCTGGCCGTGGGTCAGCTCACACAGAGACCGAATCATGTTTGAATCGCATAAATAAATGTAATAAATCAAAATTAGTCTGTTTGAAATGGGTTGGTAAAGGAACAAATGTATTGCAACTATTCCACCTATGCCAACATTAATCGTATGGTTGGACTTTTCACGAAGGTTGTTGCTACAGCATAACCTTATCGATCTGAGGACATATTTGCAGATGGACAAATTCTAATGCTTATACTTTTGCAGCCATACATCATATTACTACTTAAGGATGCATTATTCGGTGATCTGGTGCAATTTTTGTTGTGCTTCCACATTTGTAATGCTGCTAAAACGTCTCGTGTATAATCTAGTCATGTTAGTGCTGGTATATGATTGGTCAAATCTACCCGTTTTCAGCGGATGTTTTGTAGCTTCTACCGTGTGCCATATTTTGTTTAAAAATCACGTCATGACAAAAATTAAATAATCAGAGGCCACAAAAAGAGCTAATAGCTCTGTTGTCAGTGCTAAAAAAGTGCCAATCCGATTGGATACAGAGGTATAAATAATCATCACAATTATCACAGCAAGCACCAGGGGGTGTTATAAGCTGACAGTGGGGCCTTCCGGTCGAAGATTTATCAAGAGGTAGTCAGCAGGCGAACTTTCTCCGGATCTTTGGCGCAAAAATTTCGCTTAAATTTTTCTTAGTTCTCTTTTCAAGTTTATTACCTCAGAGGAGTTTGTTATTCTTGACGGCACCCATTTATTTGTTTTCCTTATCACAGTTGTAACATAAAAATCCTTATTATAGGATTATCTTAATCAATTTTGGGTAGGACTTGGTCCTCCCGTGGACTACACCCCCTCCCAGCTGGACATCGGATCAGTGTTAGGATTACCAACATCAAACTGTTAAGTCTTTTCTCTTTTGTTCTGTTTTTTCCCCTCAATTCATTTACGATTTAAGCACCATTTCCCTATTTTAGTTAAACGGCACCATATTATCATTTTGTGTGTCCATTTCATACATCCAAATCCCCACTATCATGAACAGCCCTCTATCCATCAACAACTTAGAGCCTCGCTCTGACAACCCCCTGACTATAACTTCCCCTCACAAACTCTATTCGTCTTGCTTGTCCTCGCCCAACATTTCAATGGACAACAGCCCCTTCGAAGAAAACGACCCCATGAATAATCTTCCTCACTTCCTTACAAACAACAACAAATGAACCCCCCACAAACTGTTTAAGTCAATATCGTCGCCCCGTCGCCACAAAAATTCTTCAATAAAAAAAACCTGAAACTAAAGGCATCATTCATGGTGTTACTACTGATATTCCAGATTCTGACCTCCTTTTGGCACTCAAACCTTTTGATGTTATCAATATTCGAAGATTAGGAAAAATCACCCCTACAAAATCAGTTGAACTAACCTTTTCTACACCTGACCTCCCCACCAAACTACAAATAGGTTACTCCTTTCACAACGTTAAACTTGTTAAACATTCCCAACCCCACCAGATGTTTTAAATGCAACGGACATGGCCATACTTCCCCTTTTTGTCCTAATAACACCTCTTGTACAAGATGTGGAGAGCAACACCCCTTTATTCAATGTCAAACTAAAGAGCAAAAATGTTCCAATTGTGGTGGTAATCACAGCGCAGCCTATAAAGGCTGTCGCTCTTACAGTAAAGCCCAATCAATAAATCAAATCAAATTTACCAAAAACATTTCTTACGCCCAAGCAACATTCCTTGTTCCCCCTACTCCCCACCCTCAATCATCATATGTTTCTCCCCTCTCCTCTCCCTACCTCGACATCACCCCCTATCCCCAAAACTCAAACTCAATCAACCAAACCATCATCGACCCCTCAACCTACTATACCCTCTACTACTTCCACAACACCTTCCAAAACTAAAATTCTTTCCTCTGCTCCAATTTACCGATCCACTCCCACTCCCACTTCATCCTCATCTCAATCTCATTTAACACAACCCTCCCCAGCTATCAAATTATATGACTTCGTTTAACTCTCCACAGCTATCCTCTCATCTCACCTCTCACCCGACTCAAAAGCCAATATTCTCTCTGCATTTGCCCAAGAACTACTCAATGTCAACATCCTCCCAGTACCCTTATTCAAGCAATAAACCAACATTCTATCGTTACCAATCAACTACAACATTATCTTAATCATCCACCTTCATACATCTGATGAAAGCTTCCCATTGTATCTACCATCCTGCCCCTCTCATTCTTTCACCCTTTCTGATATCATCACTTCTCCTCACTATTCTCACTACAAATTCCCATCTGCATATGACCCAAATAATTTCAACTCACTCTGTGAACTCCTCACATCAATCAAATATCACAATATGGTCTTGGAATTGCAGAGGCCTTCAATCTCAACAACCTGAATTTTCTCATTTCCTCCAAAATTCTAATCCCAAGCCAACAATAATCTGCCTACAAGAAACATTTCTTAAATCTATTCACAACCCAAAAATTCCAAATTATAATATCATTCGCAATGACAGAACTACAACAAACCCCAGAGGACTAGCTATTCTAATCAATCAAAACATTCCATACAAAATTATTAATTTAACTTCTGAAATAGAACATCAAGCCATTCAATTTAACATTTGTAACCAAATTTATCATATCTCAAACATTTATGACAACCTCAACTCCCTTGACCCAGATCAATACCAGCTTTTTCTCAATCTTCCTCGAAATATAATAGTTGGTGATTTTAATGCCCATCACCCCTTTTGGTATCACCCCCACCCAAACAGTAAAGGCAATTCCCTTTTTAAAATAATCCAAGACAACAATATTACTCTTCTCAACGATAGTTCTACTCACTTCCATAATAACGGTTCAAATATCCTTGATCTAATTCTCAGTTCTCAAGATATTTTGCATAAATTCTTCTTTAAAAACACTCACAATACAATGGGAAGGGATCACTCTATCATCTCCATTACCAATTACCATTCATCCGATCCCCCGCCTCCTCGCAATCACCAAAATGGATCGTTAAAAAAGCTAATTGGCCACTTTTTCAAAAACTCTGTCACCAAAAAATTATCCCCGAAATTCTATCAACAAATTCGCTTACCTCATATGAAATTTTATACAACACTCTAATTGACGTAGCTCCCTTGTCCATTCCATCTTCCACAAAAAGTAAACAACCTCAATACCATCCCTGGTGGAGTGATGCTTGTACTTATGCAATAAAGGAAAGAAACAAAGCTCGTAATAAATATTATCATAATAAAACCCTTGATAACAAAATTCAACTCAAAAAATCAATTGCTTAAGTCAAATACACTTTAAAGCAAACAAAAGGTAATTACTGGCAAGATAAATGTTCATCTTTAAATTCTTCTTATCTCAAACAACTTTGGAACACAGTTGATATTTTAAAAGGCAATCATTCCCACTCTCCAATTCCCCCTCTTCTAACAAAGCATAATAATCTTTATACAAATAGCAATCAACAAATCAGTAATGTTCTTGCATCTCATTTCGCAGAAACTAGCTCTAATCATAACCTACCCCCTGACTTTACTCCTGAATCCATCACCACTGCTAATCAACAACAAAATCAATGGAACATCTCCTCTTAACGAACCTTTCACTATTCAAGAAATAACAAACGCAGTTAACAAAACCAAAAATACATCGCCTGGAAAAGATCTTCCTATATACCCCGTTGTTTTTCATCTCCCTCCTGATTCCCTTGAGGTGCTCCTACAAATTTTTAACCAATTATGGTAACCTTCTACTACCCCGGCCCCCCCCTCCAACCTGAATTTCTTCTATAATTATACCCATTCTAAAACCCAATGCTAACTCGCACGATCCTCCTTCCTACCGTCCAATCAGTCTCATCTCTGTTTCCTGGTACCTTGAGCACAATAATCTATATCATCCCAATCTCACAGCTTTTCGACCCCACCATAGTACTATCGATAACATTCTTCTCCTTAATGACTCCATTAATAAAGGTCTCCTCAACAATAAAAAAAACTCATGCTATTTTCCTCGATATCTCCAAAGATTTCGACTTTGTAAACAGACCCTCAATAGAAATTAAAGCCAAAACATTAGGAATTACAGGCCTTGCTCTTAATTGGATTCATAACTTCCTATCTAATAGAACCATTCAAGTTAAAGCCAACAGCACCCTTTCCTCTTCACTATCCACAGACAATGGAGTACCTCAAGGTAGTGTACTATCCCCTACTCTCTTTAACATATGTATTAATGACATTCCCATTCCTAGTACTTCTTCTATTTATGCAGATGACATTACCATATGGGCTACTGGTAAACTATCATCCAGACTCACCAAATCTTTACAAAACCAATATTCTAAAATGGGCAATTATATTGGGCGTCTCCTTTTCCCCCTCAAAATCAAAAACTGTCCACTTTGGAACTAACAAAAAACATCATCTCCCCACTTTTTACTTTAACAATAAACCTATCCCTAACAAAGACTCAAAATATCTTGGAATCATCCTCGACAAAGGTCTAACCTGGAGAGACCACATCACACACACAGTGCCAAAAAATCACCAACCTTATTAGATACATCAGTATCATGCAAAATCCATTCATCACACTCATTACAATACATCCTTCATGTAGCCCCAGCCATAATCACTGCATGTAAAACAGCTATCCACAAATTAGACATTGCTCAATCAGCCACTCTCTGAGCCATCACTAAATCTCACCAATCTACACCTTTAATTCCTCTTCAGGCTTCCACTGGCTTTCTCCCAATACCTTTACAGCTTCTAAAATCCCCCCCTAAATATCAAATAAGATCCAAAACCCATAATCTTCCTACCCAACATATTTTTGAAGAATCTTAGCAAAACAGAATTAAACATAAACGTAAAATTACCAGCAGCTCAACCCTCCCCTTCACATTATCTCATACCACTAATACCTGCATACCCCTTTCCACCCTGGCATCTAATAAACCCTTTTTTAAACACTAAACCAACCGACAAAGTAATTAAAGACAACCCTGCACACAATAAAAATTTAGCTCTTCAGCTCATCAGTCAACTCCACTCAAACTCTACACATATCTACATGTATTCATTCCTTTTTTTCCATCTTTGTAGCTGACGCTTTAGCCATTATAAATTATCTGTATATAACTATTCATACTAACCTTCCAAACCCCATAATCCCCACAGACTCCCTCTCAGGTGTTATTGCACTCAGAAACAATACCCTAAATCCCTTCATCCATGAAATCAAATACCTATCCACTCTTATTGCTCACCACAACTATAATACCTTAATAGCCTGGATTCCTGCTCATTGGGGAATCCAGGGAAATGAAACTACAGACTCAGAAGCCACAAAATCTTATTCTATCCCCTTTATCCAACCCATGCCCATAGATCTAAACACACACTATTCTATCATAAATGAACACTTAATGCAAACCTGGCAAGAAGAGTGGAACAACTCCTCCCCAACCTTCAAACTTATTAAATCCACAATATACTATAAACCCCATACCTTCAGTAATAACATATTTTCTGACAAGATGTTAACATTAATAGCATTAGATACCCCCCTCTACAATACTACAAAAGAAAAAATTATCGCTCCTTACATCCCAACCCTATCTGTCATTACTGTCCTTTGCCAGAAACCTCTCATCACTTCTTCTTTGAATGCCCCAATTACTCAAACCTCCGCACCCCAACTCATCGACAAACTTAACTCCCTTAATTACGCACTAAACGTCCATAACTTGTTCCAACAAGATTAAATACATCTCATTAAATACATCTCATACATTCACAATAGCAAACGTTTTGTATCGACCCTCCCCCTTTCATCAAACCCATCATAACTCACTCACTCTTCAATCATTCTCTGTTCACCTTTCACCTTTTAGTTATTTTCTTCTATCCCTCACTAGTATTTTTCTTTACAGGAATCCCCACGTCCTTATAAGGACATGGTGTACTTTAGGGCCAATTTATTTCTTACTTTAATGCACTGGAGCGGCCCCCAGTGTGAGAAACCATCTGCATTTTGCATCCTTCAGCACCCTAATTGGGTGCACCTCATATCATTTTTCATAACTTTAATTTCATTTTATACTTTAGTTTATTAACATTAAAAATTAAAAATCACGAGGCCTGTAAAGAACCAAACTCCTCTTTATTTTAGTCTCACTTCTATTAATCTTTTCTATATTTCATTATACAATATAAATAACTCCTCGTACAACCCACCCTACCTGGTGCCCTCTGATGGCATGTACATACATGTTTCTTTGGGGTTTTTTTGTGTTTTTTTTCAGCAGTACGTGGCCTATAGTTGCCGAACTGCTTTAACAACAACATAACAACAGTAACCCGGTCGAAAGTGGTGGACACTAAAAAATCTGGTCACAAATAATCCTATCATTCGAAGAAATAAACACCACCTCACTGATAAAACCAATGGCCCTAAAAATTGCATTTGAATAAAATAGAATATGCTGATTAAAAAGGCTTTCATCTGTAGTACTTGCGAATGTCACTTTATGAATGAAACACTACGAACATATTACTAGGGTTAGCTTTAAAACCGCTTAATGGTGACCTCACTGATCTGGTTGCTGATATGTGTGTTAGGGAATGACTGCAAAAGAATCATTACAGTTATACTGGCGACAACCATTCATTCAGGAGCTCAGGCAAACGTGATTTCTCCCGACGCATCTACTAAAAAGCTATAAAATCTGGGAAGATAAAAGGACGCATTAATCAATGAATAATCGATATGAACTTTTCGTCATGGTCCATATATCAGAAAATAATGCTAGCTGTTCTATTTTATGAACCATGCTATTACTCTTTGTCTCCATGTGATGCCTACTTTTTACCCATGGCCCACAGATTGGATATACAAAGTCATTATCTGTCAGTCCTAAGCACCTGGACCTGCACATCTGCAAACAAGTTTCGATCTTATATAAATATGCCAAGACAGCATTAATTCTTATGAAATCAACAACGACTGATTGATGTAAGCTTATGCGTACCTCACGAGGCAGGCTCTTGGTTAAGTGCGTCCATTGTGACCATAGACAAATAGATAATTACTGGGCCAGTTACATGGCACACCTCACAAGAAAACTATACGTCATGAATACATGCACTACAATACTGCTCAATTAATCATATTTTTACTTCCCCAAAACTAATCAGTTCAAATGCTACCATCTTACTATTTAATATATCTACGATCCTATTGCCGACACTCTACGATCTTATAGCTGATCATAACGTCTATTTTAAATCATATGGTTACGTCTGTTAAATTTTGGGACGCGGTTATGTCTACCAATTTGAAGGATCCATTTCTTCAACATTTCTTTTATTGATTTTATGGTATGGTGGGCCTGATATTCACTAATGGAAAGGCTCACTGCATAATCGATCAGAGTGAGCACTTTGATTAATCTATGATCTTTCCAGCTATATGCATACAATTCAAATGCTACCATCCAATTAATCTATGCCTGTTGCCTCAATTCACAGAATGCTAACACCACCATATAACGACTTGGTACATAACATGTTAAGGCCACCAGAAAATTAATCAACGATATTATTGCATCAACACACGCAATGACAACCCTAACAGGTAATAACTAAGTGATCTTATTGCCTAGAAACACCAAATTCTAATACTACTAGACAATCTTACTACCTCAATGCATAAACCACTAATGCTACCTGACAATTCATCAATGCCACAATACACAAAACGCTTATGTTACCAAATTATTTATCTATCAGAAATACAATACACAAATTAGCGAATATTTCCAGGACACAAGTTGCTTAAGCTATCAAACAATTAATCTTCGATCTTACAACCTCCACATATAAACTGCTACTGCTACCAGAC
This sequence comes from Urechis unicinctus, assembly GCA_034190875.2. NCBI lineage: Eukaryota > Metazoa > Annelida > Polychaeta > Xenopneusta > Urechidae > Urechis > Urechis unicinctus. The sequence continues at coordinate 33,179,560 of CM067349.1, forward strand.
AAAAAATATAAGATGTTATTGCTTCAATGCATGACTTGCTGATGCTACCAGATGATTAATCTATAAGACCATTAATCTATGATCTAACTGCAACAGTGCGCAAAGTGATCTGTACACACCCGTAGCCCAAGATAGAAACATGCGGTATAGTATAATATAGAATAGAGTTTTGTGACAGACCTAGGTCCATGTCAGCCATGTGCCACTACTTGTCAGGTAATGGTGGCTGCATTTACAAGCGCGGAAACAGTTGAGCTGCCTGCCTGTCACAGCGACCTGGTAGTCCCATAGCTCAAAAGCTTGAGAACAAGATATAGTGGAACAGTCATGATGGGGCGTCAGCTTGTTACAGATGCGTTCCGACAATATGCCGTTTGGGCCAGGCAATCAGACCTGTGCACAAGGTAAAAGGCGAAAACAGTCACATAAATACATCTGTCACATACCGGTATATGATATTACAGTACAACTGTTCATTTGTTCCCTTAAACTGTACAACTGTCGCCAATAAACACAACGCAGAGAGACGCTGACTTAATTCTCTCCTGAATTCAACCAGTTGAAACAGAAACTCAGGTTAGATGTCAGACTCACTGATATATTACAATGCAAGAGAGCTTTTCTCCTAATCCACCTATCATATTGAGAATACATCATAATGTGGTGGACATTGGTTAATGCACTTCTGAATCATACTGTATGAGATGAGAGAGAGAGAGAGAGAGAGAGAGAGAGAGAGAGAGAGAGAGAGAGAGAGAGAGAGAGAGAGAGAGAGAGAGAGAGAGAGAGAGAGAGAGTGAGAGAGAGAGAGAGAGAGAGAGAGAGGAGAGAGAGAGAGAGAGAGAGTGTGTGTGGTGAGAGAGAGAGAGAGAGAGAGAGAGAGAGAGAGAGAGAGAGAGAGAGAATAAGCCTGTTGATTAAATACTCCTGGCTGTCTCCTCCAGAATCATTAAGGTAAGGTTAAGTTGCGAAGTTTGATTGATTTAAGTGAGAGGCGAAGATGTTTGGAAATACTTTTATAAATGTCAGGACAAACATTGTGGATTAGTAACATGCATTGCCATTCCACTGACAGGTGCTTGGGCCAGAGTATCATGAACCTATCATCAGCATCGAATTCAATAGTATAATATAGAATAGTACTATTCAATGTCATTGAATCCTATCGTGATTATAGTTTCATGATGGGTAGCTCAAACGCCTGTGAAATCAATTGTCTGTCGATTTGGATATGCTCTCATGCAGGATACAACATCTAGTTCATAAAGAACGTCCCGTTGGCAAATTGTGTTCTTCCACGTGACTATTTCCCTCATTGAGGCAAATACCTCATTTAATTCTGTATCGAAGCGGGCTGTGTAGTCATATAAGGATTTGCCAATTGACTGTAAACGACGTCTCGCACAAATTACATTGTCATTTTCATTGACGTATCATTTGGTAAAGCACTTTTTCTCTGCTGATGTGTATTAAAGGTGTCTGTAAATGCGAGTAAGCATCCATTTGAGCCATGATGTATCATCTCCAAAGTAAGATTGACTCTGGTGTCAAGTCTGGCAGTCGGTCGTGCGGCCGCGTGACGGTTTCTGTTGCTGTCCTGTTGGGAGTCATTGTAGGATTGACGAGATTACGCCGAACTCAATTACAAGGGTGAATCCCAGTTCAACTTTCCTAACATAGAGACAACGAGAACGACTAAACATTCCCTTAGAGCTGACTATTTTGGACAACAGCTGTTTGGTCGGAATACGATTCGCAATAACCTTGCCAAACAGAGATTACCTAACTGTATAATCATTGGCATTCGGAAGGCAGGCACCCGAGCCCTTATTGAATCTTTGAGGCTACATCCGCAAATACGACCCGCAAAGAAAGAGGTACATTTCTTCGACAGGAACACAAACTTCAGTAAAGGATACGACTGGTATAGGAGGCATATGCCACTTTCCTATACTGGTCAAATAACTGTAGAGAAAACCCCGGCGTATTTCTCCACTTTAGAAGTTCCTCAACGTGTGCACAAATTCAACGACAGCATCAAACTGCTGCTCATCGTTCGGGACCCAGTCTCTCGCTCAGTTTCTGACTACCTACAGCTAAGTCAAAAGCACATTGCCTCCAACAAAACCATACAAATCTTTGAGAACTTGGCCTTCGATTATGAAACAGGACGCGTGAGAACGAGCTACGAACCTATCACGCGCTCACTTTACTCCATGCACATGAGGAACTGGCTCCGGTACTTCGCCTTAAATCAGTTTCTTATCGTAGATGGGGATGAATTCACAAAGGACCCTCTTCCTCAACTGAAGCTCGTTGAAGATTTCCTTGGCATCGAACATAAACTAAATCATGGAATGTTCTACTTCAACAAGACCCGTGGATTTTACTGTCTTCATAAAGAGACTGGAGAGAAATGTCTGGCGGAATCTAAAGGTCGCGTTCACCCTGACGTTGACCCCAAGGTCATATCGGCACTACGGCAATATTTTGCTCCTTACAACCAGGAATTTTATAAAATGGTACAAAGAGATTTCGGCTGGCTATCATGGAAGGGTGGCAACGATACTAAGGTAGTCTAGCATTCTATGTGTTAGCTCGAGGACCTTAATAGTTTATATTACATGTAAGTTGGACTTTGATGATAATTCCACCACGATGTATGTATGTATGTATGTATGTATGTATGTATGTATGTATGTATGTATGTATGTATGTATGTATGTATGTATGTATGTATGTATGTATGTATGTATGTATGTATGTATGTATGTATGTATGTGTATGTATGTATGTATGTATGTATGTATGTATGTATGTATGTGTGTGTATGTGTGTATGTGTATGTCTGTGTGTGTGTGTGTATGTATGTATGTATGTATGTATGTATGTATGTATGTATGTCTGTATGTATGTATGTTCTGTATGTATGTCTGTGTGTGTGTGTTGTGTGTGTGTGTGTGTGTGTGTGGGTGTGTGTATGTATGTATGTATGTATGTATGTATGTATGTATGTATGTCTGTATGTAGGTCTGCATTTCTGTATATTTATCTCTCTATCTCTCTGTATATATCTATCTCTATATCTATCTCTCTCTATATATCTATATCTCTATCTCCCTATCTATGTATATATATCTATATATATATATCTATATATATATATATATGTATATATGTAAGTATATACATATGTATTATTTGTTAAATATAAACATTTTTTCTCCAAAAATGACCTTTTATGGTGTATTTCGAATGTCACACAACCTGATGAGGTTTTTCTAACCTCTCTAGCCTCATAGACCATTGTAATTTGCTTTTCTCATAAGGATGTTTTATTTCGAAATCTACGTTGATGCGCAATTACAAATCAATGCGCTGCTGCCTCCTCGTGGTTGACTGTGAAAACAATCACTGCGGGAGCTTTCGTTTGGAGGCGTAAACGCGGAATAACATCCGGTTTGAGACATGTGCTCTTGAGAAAGCTTGAAAGTCGTGAGTATGCTAGACTAATATGTGTTTATTACTTATCAAAATGCATTGTATTCTATACGAATTGAGAAGGCCGTTTTTAGTCCGTTTCGTGCAACTAATACTTAACTAACTGCTTACCTAAAAAAAACCATGAAATGACTTAGTTTGTCAGGTCAAATTTGTAACACGTTAAATATTTGACTCCATACGGGCAATACTGTTCTGTGTGTTGACAACTTCGCAGCAACATTTTCCTCGCCAAAAAAGCATTTTTTAGACGCAATAGCATCGCCCCGTGCCAGTGAGACGGGTTAGGGTTTCATGTAGGCAAAGAAACTTCGCCTCTGACAGCGTCCGCGCTTTTTACTACTTTCGATCACTCATATCGGCGCTGTAGGGAGTGTAGGATAATGTGGCATCAGATCATCAAAACACCAGGGGCCAGTACCTTTCATGGTGTTGTTTGTGAATCGCATATTCGACTTTAATTTTTTTTTCTCCAGCCTAAGATTTTCGGGCTTTTCTCCGGAACGGTTGGGCATATCAACATGAAATTTTGGGGAATGATAGATCAAGTTGGGATACAACTACAGATCCAGTTTGACGCGCAGTGTTGGAGGCTTGTGAGATCGATTTTTCGTTGATTTTTTTCCCCAATTTTCTGTAACTATCTCCTCCATAACTACTGCAGTCACGAACATATGAATTACTTTTTGTAGTTTGTATAATGACATGTATTTTAGAGTACCTATCGCAATTTTTGCTACGAGTTCTCTCCTCGCTGATATCTCTGAAACGGCTGTATTTACGCACATGAAATTTTGTCAGTATTTAGAAATTGGCCTCGTGATAATAATTGTAACAGTATTTTTAGCATTCACAGTAACAAAAAACAGTAAAAAGGACGTTTAGTTTGAATGTCTTCTACTGCGTCAGCTTATCTGCAGGTCCTGTCTAAGTAGGCCAAACCTAAGGTAATCGACCAGAGGCAATCATCGCATCTCTCGCTTTGCATTGACTTGGCTAAGGTGGTAATGTCAAAACATCTGCTAAGGGGTCATGTCAATACATCTAAGCGGCAGCAGCTTGTGACATCTATCCGAAAATATTGCGCGTTACCAGCTCCCCTCGCTGACATCTATCGTATACGTGTGCGGTGCGCTGGCTGCCAAATAAAGTTCAGTCTTCTTCTGAAGAATGACTACATTTATTGAACTCACAACTATGACTTTAACCAATATGGCATAGTTGTGTAGTACACAAATTCTTAAAGTATAATATTTTCAACTATTTCCAAAAGAATAGATTTTACAATAGTGACATAGTTGAGTAAGAACATACATATGATATGAGTATCTGAATATATCGACCATGTCAAGTCAATACATCTAAGCGGCAGCAGCTTGTGACATCTATGCTAAAATAGTGCGCGTTACCAGAAGCGACAATCACTTGTTGAACTGCATTTGTGATGATGTTTCAGTTGAGAAACAACTGTATGGAAGGTTTTCCTTTTTTGTTTATCAAAACCCAAACCTAAAAAGAACAACAGTAACTAAACTGTAATCGTGTTACATATGCGCCGACAAATAACGGATGACACTAAACACATTCGTTTTTCGTTTTTCATTCGGTCAAACGGAAAACGAGTGGCGCTGCAGTCGGCGATGTTTTTACTGATACAAGCGGCTGGAAAGGTTGGTTAGTATTCGCACTGGACGTCCCCCGTGCAATCAAAGAGTAGTCGAGCCGCGATCATAACTATAGTTCCATACAATAGCGACTTCGAAGCTTGGCATCGGGAACCGAACCCCTGTATATATGTGTGTATTTTTCGTGAGTATGCTAGACTAATATGTGTTTATTACTTATCAAAATGCATTGTATTCTATACGAATTGAGAAGGCCGTTTTTAGTCCGTTTCGTGCAACTAATACTTAACTAACTGCTTACCTAAAAAAAACCATGAAATGACTTAGTTTGTCAGGTCAAATTTGTAACACGTTAAATATTTGACTCCATACGGGCAATACTGTTCTGTGTGTTGACAACTTCGCAGCAACATTTTCCTCGCCAAAAAAGCATTTTTTAGACGCAATAGCATCGCCCCGTGCCAGTGAGACGGGTTAGGGTTTCATGTTGGCAAAGAAACTTCGCCTCTGACAGCGTCCGCGCTTTTTACTACTTTCGATCACTCATATCGGCGCTGTAGGGAGTGTAGGATAATGTGGCATCAGATCATCAAAACACCAGGGGCCAGTACCTTTCATGGTGTTGTTTGTGAATCGCATATTCGACTTTAATTTTTTTTTTTCTCCAGCCTAAGATTTTTCGGGCTTTTCTCCGGAACGGTTGGGCATATCAACATGAAATTTTGGGGAATGATAGATCAAGTTGGGATACAACTACAGATCCAGTTTGACGCGCAGTGTTGGAGGCTTGTGAGATCGATTTTTCGTTGATTTTTTCCCCCAATTTTCTGTAACTATCTCCTCCATAACTACTGCAGTCACGAACATATGAATTACTTTTTGTAGTTTGTATAATGACATGTATTTTAGAGTACCTATCGCAATTTTTGCTACGAGTTCTCTCCTCGCTGATATCTCTGAAACGGCTGTATTTACGCACATGAAATTTTGTCAGTATTTAGAAATTGGCCTCGTGATAATAATTGTAACAGTATTTTTAGCATTCACAGTAACAAAAAACAGTAAAAAGGACGTTTAGTTTGAATGTCTTCTACTGCGTCAGCTTATCTGCAGGTCCTGTCTAAGTAGGCCAAACCTAAGGTAATCGACCAGAGGCAATCATCGCATCTCTCGCTTTGCATTGACTTGGCTAAGTGGTAATGTCAAAACATCTGCTAAGGGGTCATGTCAATACATCTAAGCGGCAGCAGCTTGTGACATCTATCCGAAAATATTGCGCGTTACCAGCTCCCCTCGCTGACATCTATCGTATACGTGTGCGGTGCGCTGGCTGCCAAATAAAGTTCAGTCTTCTTCTGAAGAATGACTACATTTATTGAACTCACAACTATGACTTTAACCAATATGGCATAGTTGTGTAGTACACAAATTCTTAAAGTATAATATTTTCAACTATTTCCAAAAGAATAGATTTTACAATAGTGACATAGTTGAGTAAGAACATACATATGATATGAGTATCTGAATATATCGACCATGTCAAGTCAATACATCTAAGCGGCAGCAGCTTGTGACATCTATGCTAAAATAGTGCGCGTTACCAGAAGCGACAATCACTTGTTGAACTGCATTTGTGATGATGTTTCAGTTGAGAAACAACTGTATGGAAGGTTTTCCTTTTTTGTTTATCAAAACCCAAACCTAAAAAGAACAACAGTAACTAAACTGTAATCGTGTTACATATGCGCCGACAAATAACGGATGACACTAAACACATTCGTTTTTCGTTTTTCATTCGGTCAAACGGAAAACGAGTGGCGCTGCAGTCGGCGATGTTTTTACTGATACAAGCGGCTGGAAAGGTTGGTTAGTATTCGCACTGGACGTCCCCCGTGCAATCAAAGAGTAGTCGAGTCGCGATCATAACTATAGTTCCATACAATAGCGACTTCGAAGCTTGGCATCGGGAACCGAACCCCTGTATATATGTGTGTATTTTTATGTGCGCGTGCTTGCGTGAGTATGTGATGATATATATATACATATGTATATATTAATATATATATATATATATATATATATATATATATATATATATATATATATATATATATATATATATATATATATATATATATATATATATATATATATATGCCGTTGAAAACATGCCATTGGCGCTTGTGCCAAATCTAGTTAACTTAACAATTAAGACAAACTCAACTGGAATGCATTCGATAGAGTACATATCTCCGCCAAGACGAGCTGTGTCTTACAATGGTACAAACAATAGTGATCCACTAGGGTTTAGGCTCAGTTGGGGAGAATTATTTCTTTCAAATAGAATTAGCTAAAATAAATTCCGATACAACCATACGACGTTTGCACTTTGCTGTGTTAGTAACAGGAAGAGGTATAATCAATTGTGTGATAGTCTACATACTGGGGTTACTATGCTATATCAAGCTAGGGCACAGGGGGTTTACTATCCTATCCGAGCAAGGAGACACTGACGTTTACTGTGGTATCTAACTCTGTAACACTGGTTTTATTTGCTATCCAAGCTAGGACACATTGCATTTTGACTGTGCAATTCAAGCCAGAATGCTCATTGTGTGTAAACTAGGCTATCCAAGCCTGTTATTTTCGCCCTTACATTTGTTGTCTACGGTCATTAATGTGTTCATCTAGTTGATCTGTGACATTTAGACATTTGGTTTACTATGCTCTCCATGCTAGGGCACACACTGGGTTTACTATGCTATCCAAGCCTTGGTACACATTGGGTTTACTATGCTATCCAAGCTGGAGCATACACTGGGATAACTATGCTCTCCAAGCAAGGACACTGTTTTTACTATTCTATCCAAGCTAGGACACATTGGGTTTACTATTCTATACAAGCTATTAAGCTATCCAAGCCAGAATACACATGGTGGTTTTTACTTTACACCTAGGAAGGAAAAACATTGGTTTAAAATGCCAATCAAGGAAGGATGCAAACTGGAATAACTATGCTATTCATCGTCAGAACTGTCACTTCTCATAAGATGGAAATCAAAATGAATCTAGAAGCCCACTGAATGTGTTTCCGAGGCAAATGCTATGACCCTTAATTGAGTTAAAAAACAGTCTATGATTAGATTATGATAACACATGCAATTAACTGTTAACTGTACCATAAGATAATACAGTTGATAGTAAACTGTTGGTTTTACAGGGGCTGGGCAATAGTCTGACTGGTCTTATTGAAAAAGCAATCATCAGGAATATTTTGTTATAGGTAAAATAAGCCAAGCCAATAGCCCAAGCACATCCTGGCAACTGTTCAGCAAAGCAATTGTCTCGACTTAATTAGGGAAGCGCAATGCAAATGGATCCTGGCGCAAGTCAATACCAACAGCATTATTAAATCGGTGGTATGTGCTAAAGTTAGAGCCTGTGGGAATTGTAAGTCCATATGTTTAAATTGATGCTGCCCTGAAATGATGTTTCTATACTCTGTAGGCCCACTGAATAGGGGTAGCAAGGGTCATATTTTAATACCTTATAACAGAAGTAAGTCGTCAATGTAAGAACTGGGAAGCTCTTTGAAAACGAATACCTATTTGCTTGCAATTACTTTTACCACCTACATCAAAAATCGTAACGGGAAGAGGAACTATAGAAAGAGTGACTACTGTCTGTATATTAAAGAGAAGAGAAATACAATTCCAAGATATCAAAACATGATGAAACTGCTCACCCCCTTGAGACTGAAGTTTTGGAAGCCTCAAGGAAGCTTGGGTCAGGCTGAAGAACAAGGGGAACTTTGAAGTTGATGTTCTAATGTTTCTTTATAGTTAGGTAGTTGTTATTTGGCTTACGTTATATGATCTTATTGACCTAAATTCTCATTTGATTTTACCTGTATATTTCTCAATAGAAAATTGTATGATATTCGGGAATAATTTGAGCAAAGAATCTAACACATGAATACTTATCTATTGTAAGGTGCTGGAAGTAGGCGCGGGTGAACTTGTCCTAATAAGAAGACCACAAAGAGATTTTGAGAGTAAATATTGCATAATGTTGTCTGCTAAATGCTCTTTCGGCAGAAAGGAGTGTTCCACCCCCTATTGCTGCTCAATTTGAGAAGCCAGCAAAGGACATCCTTGTGGAAGCACATTGATGCCGCTTCAATCCTACAAAGAAAATGTCCTCGGCTCCTTTCTAGGTATCCTTTGTTAAGGCCATCTGGGAGTGGGAATGTACATCGTATTTTGTTTATGACACATGATGGCAATACTTTTCTGTTATGTCTACCTAATCTGTGCCACGCCCAGTAGATGAAACGGCGAAAGGCAAAATATCTGAACAAACCGGAGCAAAAAAGAATTGATTATTTCTTTTGGAAATAGGAAAATAATGTTTTTCAACTCATTTTTTGTCAACTATTTACTCCAGATATAAATGTTTTGCTGGCTTTGCTGTTTGTTGTCATGTGCCTAAGAAGCATTGAACATGATTACCAAATGTATTGCACTATATGGTCACTTGGGATACACATTGTCCATGGTTTTATAATTGACCAATTCCAGAAGTAGTTGTGTGCCTTATATGTGCTTCAATAAAGACAAAACTTACTCATTTGTGTTAACATCATCCCCTATAGGTCCATCGATCGGTATGTAGTCGAATTTAGATGCAAGCAGGACGTAACGATCCAAGTAGTTTGACTTGAACCCTGTATGCTCAGTCATACATGGCCACTCTTCCATTGTTGTCAGAGTCTTCGGTAGTTTCGACAACAAACACATTCCCGCAATGTGGCCATCTGATCGCAGTTATGACAGCTACACCTGAAAAGTTGCCCAAATCAAACTTTAGCCACATTGAACTCCAAGTTAGATCAATCACACAACAAAAGGTGACCCAGCGGTCAATGTTTGTCGATGATTCACAAATTCTTCTGAGCATTCTGACTTTATTTGTGAGAAAAAGAGTAGACTTAGATATGCAGGGATCGAAAGAGCAAGGGCATGTAGTTCTGTGGAAACCAAAATTTATCAAGGGCCCAAAGAAGTATAATCAAGAGAGCACAAGGGCCCTGGTATAAAATTAAATACTTAGTTGGGGGGGGGGGGGGGTAATAATTACTTTCTACATATATCAATCATAGACAATCAGTGCTTTGAAATTATATAATAAGTCTTTTAAATATACACTGATGATAAATATATTATCAGGACGTCTGAATTTTGGAAGGGGCCAGATCACAGGCACCCAAGTCAATTCATTGAACGAGCGCGATCGGCAGTGTTCGGTTTCGTCCGACAGATGCATATATATATATATATATATATATATATATATATATATATATATATATATATATATATATATATATATATATATATATATACATCTATATATATATATATATATATATATATATATATATATATATAGGTCTGACCTCAAGAACCGACCATCACTTGTTGAACTGCATTTGTGATGATGTTTCAGTTGAGACACAACTGTATGGAAGGTTTTCTTTTTTTGTTTATCAAAACCCAAACCTAAAAAGAACAACAGTAACTAAACTGTAATCGTGTTTCATATGCGCCGACAAATAACGGATGACACTAAACACATTCGTTTTTCGTTTTTCATTCGGTCAAACGGAAAACGAGTGGCGCTGCAGTCGGCGATGTTTTTACTGATACAAGCGGCTGGAAAGGTTGGTTAGTATTCACACTGGACATCCCCCGTGCAATCAAAGAGAAGACGAGCCGCGACCTTAGCGTAACTATAGTTCCATATAATAGCGACTTCGAAGCTTGGCATCGGGAACCGAACCCCTCCATATATGTGTGTATTTTTATGTGAGTGCGCGTGCTTGCGTGAGTATGTGATGATATATATATACAGATATATATATATATATATATATATATATATATATATATATATATATATATATATATATATATATATATATATATATATATATATATATATATATATATATATATATATATATATATATATATATATATATATATATGCCGTTGAAGACATGCCGTTGGCGCTTGTGCCAAATCTAGTTAACTTAACAATTAAGACAAACTCAACTGGAATGCACTCGATAGAGTACATATCTCCGCCAAGACGAGCTGTGTCTTACAATGGTACAAACAATGGTGATCCACTAGGGTTTAGGCTCAGTAGGGGAGAATTATTACTTTCAAATAGAATTAGCTTAAATAAATTCCGCTACAACCATACGACGCTTGCACTTTGCTGTGTTAGTAACAGGAAGAGGTATAATCAATTGTGTGATAGTCTACATACTGGGTTACTATGCTATCCAAGCTAGGGCACAGGGGGTTTACTATCCTATCCGAGCAAGGAGTGGGTTTACTGTGGTATCCAACTCTGTAACACTGTTTTTATTTGCTATCCAAGCTAGGACACATTGCATTTTGACTGTGCAATTCAAGCCAGAATGCTCATTGTGTGTAAACTAGGCTATCCAAGCCAGGTCAGACATTTGGTTTACTATGCTCTCCATGCTAGGGCACACACTGGGTTTACTATGCTATCCAAGCCTTGGTACACATTGGGTTTACTATGCTATCCAAGCTGGAGCACACAATGGGATAACTATGCTCTCCAAGCAAGGACACTGTTTTTACTATTCTATCCAAGCTAGGACACACTGGGTTTACTATTCTATACAAGCTATTAAGCTATCCAAGCCAGAATACACATGGTGGTTTTTACTTTACACCTAGGAAGGAAAAACACTGGTTTAAAATGCCAATCAAGGAAGGATGCAAACTGGAATAACTATGCTATTCATCGTCAGAACTGTCACTTCTCATAAGATGGAAATCAAAATGAATCTAGAAGCCCACTGAATGTGTTCCCGAGGCAAATGCTATGACCCTTAATTGAGTTAAAAACAGTCTATGATTAGATTATGATAACACATGCAATTAACTGTTAACTGTACCATAAGATAATACAGTTGATAGTAAACTGTTGGTTTTACAGGGGCTGGGCAATAGTTTGACTGGTCTTATTGAAAAAGCAATCATCAGGAATATTTGTTATAGGTAAAATAAGCCAAGCCAATAGCCCAAGCACATCCTGGCAACTGTTCAGCAAAGCAATTGTCTCGACTTAATTAGGGAGGCGCAATGCAAATGGATCCTGGCGCAAGTCAATACCAACAGCATTATTAAATCGGTGGTATGTGCTAAAGTTAGAGCCTGTGGGAATTGTAAGTCCATATGTTTAAATTGAAGCTGCCCTGAAATGATGTTTCTATACTCTGTAGGCCCACTGAATAAGGGTAGCAAGGGTCATATTTTAATACCTTATAACAGAAGTAAGTCGTCAATGTAAGAACTGGGAAGCTCTTTGAAAACGAATACCCATTTGCTTGCAATTACTTTTACCACCTACATCAAAAATCGTAACGGGAAGAGGAACTATAGAAAGAGTGACTACTGTCTGTATATTAAAGAGAAGAGAAATACAATTCCAAGATATCAAAACATGATGAAACGGCTCACCCCCTTGAGACTGAAGTTTTGGAAGCCTCAACTCCTTTGAAGAGTAAACACAGAAATCAAGCTTGGGTCAGGCTGAAGAACAAGGGGAACTTTGAAGTTGATGTTCTAATGTTTCTTTATAGTTAGGTAGTTGTTATTTGGCTTACGTTATATGATCTTATTGACCTAAATTCTCATTTGATTTTACCTGTATATTTCTCAATAGAAAATTGTATGATATTCGGGAATAATTTGAGCAAAGAATCTAACACATGAATACTTATCTATTGTAAGGTGCTGGAAGTAGGCGCGGGTGAACTTGTCCTAATAAGAAGACCACAAAGAGATTTTGAGAGTAAATATTGCATAATGTTGTCTGCTAAATGCTCTTTCGGCAGAAAGGAGTGTTCCACCCCCTATTGCTGCTCAATTTGAGAAGCCAGCAAAGGACATCCTTGTGGGAGCACATTGATGCCGCTTCAAACCTACTAAGAAAATGTCCTCGGCTCCTTTCTAGGTATCCTTTGTAAAGGCCATCTGGGTGTGGGAATGTAGATCGTATTTTGTTTATGACACATGATGGCAATACTTTTCTGTTATGTCTACCTAATCTGTGCCACGCCCAGTAGATGAAACGGCGAAAGGCAAAATATCTGAACAAACCGGAGCAAAAAAAGAATTGATTATTTCTTGGGGATATAGGAAAATAATGTTTTTTTAACTCATTTTTTTGTCAACTATTTACTCCAGATATAAATGTTTTGCTGGCTTTGCTGTTTGTTGTCATGTGCCTAAGAAGCATTGAACATGATTACCAAATGTATTGCACTATATGGTCACTTGGGATACACATTGTCCATGGTTTTATAATTGACCAATTCCAGAAGTAGTTGTGTGCCTTATATGTGCTTCAATAAAGACAAAACTTACTCATTTGTGTTAACATCATCCCCTATAGGTCCATCGATCGGTATGTAGTCGAATTTAGATGCAAGCAGGACGTAACGATCCAAGTAGTTTGACTTGAACCCTGTATGCTCAGTCATACATGGCCACTCTTCCATTGTTGTCAGAGTCTTTGGTAGTTTCGACAACAAACACATTCCCGCAATGTGGCCATCTGATCGCAGTTATGACAGCTACACCTGAAAAGTTGCCCAAATCAAACTTTAGCCACATTGAACTCCAAGTTAGATCAATCACACAACAAAAGGTGACCCAGCGGTCAATGTTTGTCGATGATTCACAAATTCTTCTGAGCATTCTGACTTTATTTGTGAGAAAAAGAGTAGACTTAGATATGCAGGGGTCGAAAGAGCAGGGGCATGTAGTTCTGTTGAAACCAAAATTTATCAAGGGCCCAAAGAAGTATATTCAAGAGAGCACAAGGGCCCTGGTAAAAAATTAAATACTTAGTTATATCAATCATAGACAATCAGTGCTTTGAAATTATATAATAAGTCTTTTAAATATACATTGATGATAAATATATTATCAGGACGTCTGAATTTTGGAAGGGGCCAGATCACAGGCACCCAAGTCAATTCATTGAACGAGCGCGATAGGCAGTGTTCGGTTTCGTCTGACAGATGCATATATATATATATATATATATATATATAGGTCTGACCTCAAGAACCGACCATCACTTGTTGAACTGCATTTGTGATGATATTTCAGTTGAGACACAACTGTATGGAAGGTTTTCGATATTTTTTTCACACTGCCATTAATCCTTCAAAATTGTGCGCTAGACTTGCTCTATATGGTAGTCAGTCTAAACAAGGAGTTATATAACTAAAGGCTATTGGTTATAACTCCTTGGTCTAAATCATGCATAGGCAAGGCAACTCGCCCCTAGTGTTTTGATGATCTGATGCCACCTTAGGGGCGAGGGTCCGTATGGCAGAATCTTTAAGGATATAAGCAAATATGCTCCTTCTCGCAATGCAGACAACGGACAGTTTAAAAAACATAGATTTTCATTTCCATAAATTAATGTCTTACCATCAATCTTGCCTAGAGTCCAACAACAGTCATACTCCTTAATCAACAGAATCAACGAAATCCAACACAATTTTAAAATTGTTGTTCAACATGGCTACCGCGTGAATCGATAACATGAACGAGAATTAACGCAATTATGTTGCATTGTGGGAGTTGGCCATGTTGAGTTTTTGTGCTCAAACAGAACAAGTAGACAAAACTGTAGTAATAGAAACAGTCCTCGTGTCATTTTGTGATATAATCTTGCATTTAGTCACAATTTTTTTTTGCTTGGAGGGCTTTGGTAAGTTTTTAGCGAGTTCATCTGTCGTTTTGACTTCGGAAACACCGAAATATCACTGGTGGCGCTTCGCCTCTACAGCTCGGATATGAGAGATCGAAAGTAGTAAATAGCGCGGAGCTGTCAGAGGCGGAGTTTCTTTGCCTAAATCATGCATATAGTCTTACATACATATGTGCAAGTTATGATATGAATAAGTTTCATATTGAAAATATTTCATTGTCCACTGTTTTAAAAAGTGTTAATGACAATGAATTCCATGACTGCCGCTTCTCTATCTATGGCTGGTACTATAATAGACTTCTTGCAAATGACACAAAGTCCTTATATTCCAGACATTCACAACCGCGATTTGCATGTAATTATAGATCAAATGTGCTTAATGTGATCTGATTTTATTTCTGTATTGTGTGCTTTCTCTGTGTTGAATGTACCTTGTGTACGAAAGAAATATTATTATCATTATTATGACAAAGCAACACGCGGCTCACAGGTGGCGTTTTCACATATTTTTTTCGGGCGGAGGCGAGAGTGAACCCTCTTAGCGTAGCTATAAACCATTTGGTGTATACCAAGAACTTAACGCAAGGGTGGATTACCGCCGCCTCTCATAAGATGAGAGCAGCCGCATAGACGGTGAAATCGTATAATGAAATCTATGGAATCCCCATTTCAACATGATAATAGAAAAACCTTATGCCTACGCTACTAGGAACTCTTAGGTTACATTTGATATGTCAGTGCACCTGTTGTTATCATAACGGTTATTTTAGTGCTCTGGTAGACAAACAAATTCACGCATTTTTGTAACTATGCACCACCTCTTACTCATCATATAGCTGTCACCAATCAACCATTTAAGTACTTAATTTGTACATGAGGATTTTTTTCCCCGCGTAAATAGTAATGAGGGGTTTCCTTGAGTCACGCTCAAAACACCGTCACTATATTCTCTGATGGTTTTGTCTTGTGGGGTATTTTTTTGCTTCCACATACTTTTTGTTGGCAGCATCCTTTGGTGATTCACGGTCAGCAAGCCCAAGGTAACAAAATAAATCTGATCACCACACTCTGCTTATTCAGACCGGTTTGATTGGGTGCTGTCCATTTGTTGTCTTATCCAAGGTCCGTGGTTGGTATTTGAAAATGAAAGGTACAGCAATGGGTCGATTATGCAATGAAGATGGGTTAACAAGTATAACTCATCATCGAATGTTAACAACATTCTCTTCGTCCTGGCGGCGAGATGGCTCTGTACAGGCAGCTCTGATGTGCAAACCAATTAGGTGTGGAAAGGTCACTAGTCACACCAATTGATTACCGTTTTCATTACTTGTACACTATTGCTACACAAGAGCAGACCGAAATAGGAGATTTGGATTTGGTTCATCCCTTTAACTCACTTTGGATTGGTCTAGATATGGGTTGATTTTCCCCATGGTGGCTCATACCAACCCTTTTTCTGAGGAGAGAATCACACCCCCACCCCATGCCAAACCGGGCACCCTTCCAGTCCAACATCTCCAAGTAGGTGATGGCAGCCCCAACTAACATGTTCTGTGTTGTATTGACCATCACGAAAGCGACATACATTGCAGGAAAAGGACCACAAGCGTGTAAATGATCTCATTGAAGAAAGCAATTACATAAATTGGTAAGATGAAATCTTACAAGCTCAAGTAGGTAAATGGTCATCATACTATGGACAACCGGCGTCTCCATAAAAGAAGCTTGTTCACAGATAAATGAGTATATACATTTATTTTATTCACACGTTGACAGACAAAAATGCGGAAATCAATATGATTTCACAACATCATGACTGATTAACAAGAATGTAGATATTACAACACCTGTCGTCATAACGGTTATAACAGTAGCATCTATCGCGCACATTTCACAAAATTAATTAATCACTAAACAATGTCATTGGTCACAAAAATTAACTGTAGACAAAATGGTGACGCAGCATGAAGTATTTGTTTGGCCAAAAAAAAAAGACAGTAGATGAATGTTGCTCTGGCATAGTCCATACGATGGATTTTAGAAATCTACAAGGCAGTTCTGAGCACTGGAGTATTTCAACCATCACAAATGGGGTAATTTGACAACTCTCTGATGCAAACACTAGTGAATACCCAACACAATCTGGAACAAATCTGTTGTAAAGAAATGCAGCGAATTAATTCCACCAACAAAACTTACAGGATCTTTTCATACATCTTAAATAATGCATCCTGAGAGAAGTCAATAATATATAGAAAGTCATTCTATCAATGACATGAACTCTCTGTGAAAAACAGATAGCCATTGAGGTAACAGCTACTATAGTATCAGTTAAACTTAGTACAACCAATGGAATAGGTTAAATATGTTTCAATTGATCGTAGCTGGTTGGCCTAGCTATACATGTAAACTATACGAGTTAGGTAAGTGCAATGCGTGTGTTGCGAGTGTTCGCGTATCCTTATGGCTGGAAAAAAAAACCTAACCTGGGTGCAGACTAATTTAGCTTCTGATGCGGTGTGGGATAACGGATTGATCAAGGGTTAGTGACGTCCAGCTGCTACCAACTGGGTGAATATAAAGTAGGTATTAATGAACTTTGCTGCGTTCGTTATTGGAAGAGATTGCAGCTGTGTCACTAACTGATGGGACAATTATGACAGTAAAGTTGTATATGTGATAATTAGAGATAATTAGAGATTACTAAATGAAGAACCAAGCAGTTTGGATTCGGTGTGACTCGATGGATGAAACAATCGTTTTGTAATGCACTTCTTTTTCAGCAGATGAGTATCAAAGGTATGTTTAAATTCGAGTAAGCATCCAGAAGAATCAGGATGCATAATCTCGTGAGCAATGTTCAGTCCGAGAATCATGTGCGCTTTAGGGTTTCTATGGCAAAACTGTTGGTAGTCTTTGTAGTATTGGCGAGTTTCGCCACGCTCAATCACAGGTGCAAAACGCAGCTCCAAGTTCCCAAACGAGCGACGCCAGGGATGTCTAAACATTTCCTTTGGGGTGATTATTTAGGAAAACTGCTGTTTGGTGGGAATATGATTCACAATAACCTATCCAAACAGAGGATGCCGGACTGTATCATCATTGGCATTCGGAAGGCTGGCACACGAGCCCTCATGGAATCCTTGAATCTTCATCCACAGATTCGAACGGCAAAGGAAGAGGTTCATTTCTTCGACACATACTCAAACATCCAGAAAGGATACGACTGGTATCTGAAGAATATGCCATATTCCCATGGTTGTCAGATAACTGTAGAGAAAACCCCGGCGTATTTCTCCAGTTTAGAAGTTCCTCAACGTGTGCACAAATTCAACGATAGCATCAAACTGCTGCTCATCGTTCGGGACCCAGTATCTCGCTCAGTTTCTGACTATCTACAGCTAAGTCAAAAGGACATTGCCTCCAACAAAACCACACAAATCTTTGAGAACTTGGCCTTCGATTATGAAACAGGACGCGTGAGAACGAGCTACGAACCTATCACGCGCTCACTTTACTCCCTGCACATGAGGAACTGGCTCCGGTACTTCCCCTTAAATCAGTTTCTTATCGTAGATGGGGATGAATTCACAAAGGACCCTCTTCCTCAACTGAAGCTCGTTGAAGATTTCTTTGGCATCGAACATAAACTAAATCATGGAATGTTCTACTTCAACAAGACCCGTGGATTTTACTGTCTTCATAAAGAGACTGGAGAGAAATGTCTGGCGGAATCTAAAGGTCGCGTTCACCCTGACGTTGACCCCAAGGTCATATCGGCACTACGGCAATATTTTGCTCCTTACAACCAGGAATTTTATAAAATGGTACAAAGAGATTTCGGCTGGCTATCATGGAAGGGTGGCAACGATACTAAGGTAGTCTAGCATTCTATGTGTTAGCTCGAGGACCTTAATAGTTTATATTACATGTAAGTTGGACTTTGATGATAATTCCACCACGATGTATGTATGTATGTGGACTTTGATGATAATTCCACCACGATGTATGTATGTATGTATGTATGTATGTATGTATGTATGTATGTATGTATGTATGTATGTATGTATGTATGTATGTATGTATGTATGTATGTATGTATGTATGTATGTATGTATGTATGTATGTATGTATGTATGTATGTATGTATGTATGTATGTATGTATGTATGTATGTATGTATGTATGTATGTATGTATGTATGTATGTATGTATGTATGTATGTATGTGTGTATGTATGTATGTATGTATGTATATGTGTATATGTATATATGTATTATGTCTGTATTATATGTAGGTATGTGTATATATATGTCTCTCTATATATATATATATATCTCTATCTATATATATATATCTATATATCTCTATATATATATCTATATATATATATATATATATATATCTATATATATATATATATATATATATATGTATATATGTAAGTATATACATATGTATTATTTGTTAAATATAAACATTTTTCTCCAAAAATGACCTTTTATGGTGTATTTCGAATGCCACACAACCTGATGAGGTTTTTCTAACCTCTCTAGCCTCATAGACCATTGTAATTTGCTTTTCTCATAAGGATGTTTTATTTCAAAATCTACGTTGATGCGCAATTACAAATCAATGCGCTGCTGCCTCCTTGTGGTTGACTGTGAAAACAATCACTGCGGGAGCTTTCGTTTGGAGGCGTAAACGCGGAATAACAACCGGTTTGAGACATGTGCTCTTGTGAAGGCTTGAAAGTCGCGAGTATGCTAGACTAATATGTGTTTATTACTTATCAAAATGCATTGTATTCTATACGAATTGAGAAGGCCGTTTTTAGTCCGTTTCGTGCAACTAATACTTAACTAGCTGCTTACCTAAAAAAAAAACATGAAATAACTAAGTTTGTCAGGTCAAATTTGTAACACGTTAAATATTTGACTCCATACGGGCAATACTGTTCTGTGTGTTGACAACTTCGCAGCAACATTTTCCTCGCCAAAAAAGCATTTTTTAGACGCAATAGCATCGCCCCGTGCCAGTGAGACGGGTTAGGGTTTCATGTTGGCAAAGAAACTTCGCCTCTGACAGCGTCCGCGCTTTTTACTACTTTCGATCACTCATATCGGCGCTGTAGGGAGTGTAGGATAATGTGGCATCAGATCATCAAAACACCAGGGGCCAGTACCTTTCATGGTGTTGTTTGTGAATCGCATATTCGACTTTAATTTTTTTTTCTCCAGCCTAAGATTTTCGGGCTTTTCTCCGGAACGGTTGGGCATATCAACATGAAATTTTGGGGAATGATAGATTTTGGGGATATGATACAGATCCAGTTTGACGCGCAGTGTTGGAGGCTTGTGAGATCGATTTTTCGTTGATTTTTTTTTCCCCAATTTTCTGTAACTATCTCCTCCATAACTACTGCAGTCACGAACATATGAATTACTTTTTGTAGTTTGTATAATGACATGTATTTTAGAGTACCTATCGCAATTTTTGCTACGAGTTCTCTCCTCGCTGATATCTCTGAAACGGCTGTATTTACGCACATGAAATTTTGTCAGTATTTAGAAATTGGCCTCGTGATAATAATTGTAACAGTATTTTTAGCATTCACAGTAACAAAAAACAGTAAAAAGGACGTTTAGTTTGAATGTCTTCTACTGCGTCAGCTTATCTGCAGGTCCTGTCTAAGTAGGCCAAACCTAAGGTAATCGACCAGAGGCAATCATCGCATCTCTCGCTTTGCATTGACTTGGCTAAGGGGTAATGTCAAAACATCTGCTAAGGGGTCATGTCAATACATCTAAGCGGCAGCAGCTTGTGACATCTATCCGAAAATATTGCGCGTTACCAGCTCCCCTCGCTGACATCTATCGTATACGTGTGCGGTGCGCTGGCTGCCAAATAAAGTTCAGTCTTCTTCTGAAGAATGACTACATTTATTGAACTCACAACTATGACTTTAACCAATATGGCATAGTTGTGTAGTACACAAATTCTTAAAGTATAATATTTTCAACTATTTCCAAAAGAATAGATTTTACAATAGTGACATAGTTGAGTAAGAACATACATATGATATGAGTATCTGAATATATCGACCATGTCAAGTCAATACATCTAAGCGGCAGCAGCTTGTGACATCTATGCTAAAATAGTGCGCGTTACCAGAAGCGACAATCACTTGTTGAACTGCATTTGTGATGATGTTTCAGTTGAGAAACAACTGTATGGAAGGTTTTCCTTTTTTGTTTATCAAAACCTAAACCTAAAAAGAACAACAGTAACTAAACTGTAATCGTGTTACATATGCGCCGACAAATAACGGATGACACTAAACACATTCGTTTTTCGTTTTTCATTCGGTCAAACGGAAAACGAGTGGCGCTGCAGTCGGCGATGTTTTTACTGATACAAGCGGCTGGAAAGGTTGGTTAGTATTCGCACTGGACGTCCCCCGTGCAATCAAAGAGTAGTCGAGCCGCGATCATAACTATAGTTCCATACAATAGCGACTTCGAAGCTTGGCATCGGGAACCGAACCCCTGTATATATGTGTGTATTTTTATGTGAGTGCGCGTGCTTGCGTGAGTATGTGATGATATATATACATATGTATATATATATATATATATATATATATATATATATATATATATATATATATATATATATATATATATATATATATATATATATATATATATATATATATATATATATATAGATATATATATATATGCCGTTGAAATATATATATATATACTTATATATATATATGCACTCGATATATATATATATATATATATATATGCCGTTGAAAACATGCCATTGGCGCTTGTGCCAAATCTAGTTAACTTAACAATTAAGACAAACTCAACTGGAATGCACTCGATAGAGTACATATCTCCGCCAAGACGAGCTGTGTCTTACAATGGTACAAACAATAGTGATCCACTAGGGTTTAGGCTCAGTTTGGGAGAATTATTACTTTCAAATAGAATTAGCTAAAATAAATTCCGATACAACCATACGACGCTTGCACTTTGCTGTGTTAGTAACAGGAAGAGGTATAATCAATTGTGTGATAGTCTACATACTGGGTTACTATGCTATCCAAGCTAGGGCACAGGGGGTTTACTATCCTATCCGAGCAAGGAGACACTGGGTTTACTGTGGTATCCAACTCTGTAACACTGGTTTTATTTGCTATCCAAGCTAGGACACATTGCATTTTGACTGTGCAATTCAAGCCAGAATGCTCATTGTGTGTAAACTAGGCTATCCAAGCCAGGTCAGACATTTGGTTTACTATGCTCTCCATGCTAGGGCACACACTGGGTTTACTATGCTATCCAAGCCTTGGCACACATTGGGTTTACTACGCTATCCAAGCTGGAGCACACACTGGGATAACTATGCTCTCCAAGCAAGGACACTGTTTTTACTATTCTATCCAAGCTAGGACACATTGGGTTTACTATTCTATACAAGCTATTAAGCTATCCAAGCCAGAATACACATGGTGGTTTTTACTTTACACCTAGGAAGGAAAAACACTGGTTTAAAATGCCAATCAAGGAAGGATGCAAACTGGAATAACTATGCTATTCATCGTCAGAACTGTCACTTCTCATAAGATGGAAATCAAAATGAATCTAGAAGCCCACTGAATGTGTTTCCGAGGCAAATGCTATGACCCTTAATTGAGTTAAAAAACAGTCTATGATTAGATTATGATAACACATGCAATTAACTGTTAACTGTACCATAAGATAATACAGTTGATAGTAAATTGTTGGTTTTACAGGGGCTGGGCAATAGTCTGACTGGTCTTATTGAAAAAGCAATCATCAGGAATATTTGTTATAGGTAAAATAAGCCAAGCCAATAGCCCAAGCACATCCTGGCAACTGTTCAGCAAAGCAATTGTCTCGACTTAATTAGGGAAGCGCAATTCAAATGGATCCTGGCGCAAGTCAATACCAACAGCATTATTAAATCGGTGGTATGTGCTAAAGTTAGAGCCTGTGGGAATTGTAAGTCCATATGTTTAAATTGATGCTGCCCTGAAATGATGTTTCTGTACTCTGTAGGCCAACTGAATAGGGGTAGCAAGGGTCATATTTCAATACCTTATAACAGAAAAGTAAGTTGTCAATGTAAGAGCTGGGAAACTCTTTGAAAACGAATACCCATTTGCTTGCAATTACTTTTACCACCTACATCAAAAATCGTAACGGGAAGAGGAACTATAGAAAGAGTGACTACTGTCTGTATATTAAAGAGAAGAGAAATACAATTCCAAGATATCAAAACATGATGAAACGGCTCACCCCCTTGAGACTGAAGTTTTGGAAGCCTCAACTCCTTTGAAGAGTAAACACAGAAATCAAGCTTGGGTCAGGCTGAAGAACAAGGGGAACTTTGAAGTTGATGTTCTAATGTTTCTTTATAGTTAGGTAGTTGTTATTTGGCTTACGTTATATGATCTTATTGACCTAAATTCTCATTTGATTTTACCTGTATATTTCTCAATAGAAAATTGTATGATATTCGGGAATAATTTGAGCAAAGAATCTAACACATGAATGCTTATCTATTGTAAGGTGCTGGAAGTAGGCGCGGGTGAACTTGTCCTAATAAGAAGACCACAAAGAGATTTTGAGAGTAAATATTGCATAATGTTGTCTGCTAAATGCTCTTTCGGCAGAAAGGAGTGTTCCACCCCCTATTGCTGCTCAATTTGAGAAGCCAGCAAAGGACATCCTTGTGGGAGCACATTGATGCCGCTTCAAACCTACTAAGAAAATGTCCTCGGCTCCTTTCTAGGTATCCTTTGTAAAGGCCATCTGGGTGTGGGAATGTAGATCGTATTTTGTTTATGACACATGATGGCAATACTTTTCTGTTATGTCTACCTAATCTGTGCCACGCCCAGTAGATGAAACGGCGAAAGGCAAAATATCTGAACAAACCGGAGCAAAAAAGAATTGATTATTTCTTTGGGAAATAGGAAAATAATGTTTTTTAACTCATTTTTTGTCAACTATTTACTCCAGATATAAATGTTTTGCTGGCTTTGCTGTTTGTTGTCATGTGCCTAAGAAGCATTGAACATGATTACCAAATGTATTGCACTATATGGTCACTTGGGATACACATTGTCCATGGTTTTATAATTGACCAATTCCAGAAGTAGTTGTGTGCCTTATATGTGCTTCAATAAAGACAAAACTTACTCATTTGTGTTAACATCATCCCCTATAGGTCCATCGATCGGTATGTAGTCGAATTTAGATGCAAGCAGGACGTAACGATCCAAGTAGTTTGACTTGAACCCTGTATGCTCAGTCATACATGGCCACTCTTCCATTGTTGCCAGAGTCTTTGGTAGTTTCGACAACAAACACATTCCCGCAATGTGGCCATCTGATCGCAGTTATGACAGCTACACCTGAAAAGTTGCCCAAATCAAACTTTAGCCACATTGAACTCCAAGTTAGATCAATCACACAACAAAAGGTGACCCAGCGGTCAATGTTTGTCGATGATTCACAAATTCTTCTGAGCATTCTGACTTTATTTGTGAGAAAAAGAGTAGACTTAGATATGCAGGGGTCGAAAGAGCAGGGGCATGTAGTTCTGTTGAAATCAAAATTTATCAAGGGCCCAAAGAAGTATATTCAAGAGAGCACAAGGGCCCTGGTAAAAAATTAAATACTTAGTTAGGGGTGGGGGGGGGGGGGGATAATAATTACTTTCTAAATATATCAATCATAGACAATCAGTGCTTTGAAATTATATAATAAGTCTTTTAAATATACACTGATGATAAATATATTATCAGGACGTCTGAATTTTGGAAGGGGCCAGATCACAGGCACCCAAGTCAATTCATTGAACGAGCGCGATAGGCAGTGTTCGGTTTCGTCTGACAATATCATATATATGAATATATATATATATATATATATATATATATATATATATATATATATATATATATATATATATGATATATATATATATATATATATATATATATATATATATATATATATATATATATATATATAGGTCTGACCTCAAGAACCGACCATCACTTGTTGAACTGCATTTGTGATGATGTTTCAGTTGAGACACAACTGTATGGAAGGTTTTCGATATTTTTTTCACACTGCCATTAATCCTTCAAAATTGTGCGCTAGACTTGCGCTATATGGTAGTCAGTCTAAACAAGGAGTTATATAACTAAAGGCTATTGGTTATAACTCCTTGGTCTAAATCATGCATAGGCAAGGCAACTCGCCCCTAGTGTTTTGATGATCTGATGCCACCTTAGGGGCGAGGGTCCGTATGGCAGAATCTTTAAGGATATAAGCAAATATGCTCCTTCTCGCAATGCAGACAACGGACAGTTTAAAAAACATAGATTTTCATTTCCATAAATTAATGTCTTACCATCAATCTTGCCTAGAGTCAAACAACAGTCATACTCCTTAATCATGCTGTGCCGTATTTTAGTGCTCAAACAGAACAAGTAGACAAAACTGTAGTAATAGAAACAGTCCTCGTGTCATTTTGTGATATAATCTTGCATTTAGTCACAATTTTTTTTTGCTTGGAGGGCTTTGGTAAGTTTTTAGCGAGTTCATCTGTCGTTTTGACTTCGGAAACACCGAAATATCACTGGTGGCGCTTCGCCTCCATAGCTCGGGTATGAGAGATCGAACGTAGTAAATAGCGCGGAGCTGTCAGAGGCGGAGTTTCTTTGCCTAAATCATGCATATAGTCTTACATACATATGTGCAAGTTATGATATGAATAAGTTTCATATTGAAAATATTTCATTGTCCACTGTTTTAAAAAGTGTTAATGACAATTAATTCCATGACTGCCGCTTCTCTATCTATGGCTGGTACTATAATAGACTTCTTGCAAATGACACAAAGTCCTTATATTCCAGACATTCACAACCGCGATTTGCATGTAATTATAGATCAAATGTGCTTAATGTGATCTGATTTTATTTCTGTATTGTGTGCTTTCTCTGTGTTGAATGTACCTTGTGTACGAAAGAAATATTATTATCATTATTATGACAAAGCAACACGCGGCTCACAGGTGGCGTTTTCACATATTTTTTTCGGGCGGAGGCGAGAGTGAACCCTCTTAGCGTAGCTATAAACCATTTGGTGTATACCAAGAACTTAACGCAAGGGTGGATTACCGCCGCATCTCATAAGATGAGAGCAGCCGCATAGACGGTGAAATCGTATAATGAAATCTATGGAATCCCCATTTCAACATGATAATAGAAAAACCTTATGCCTACGCTACTAGGAACTCTTAGGTTACATTTGATATGTCAGTGCACCTGTTGTTATCATAACGGTTATTTTAGTGCTCTGGTAGACAAACAAATTCACGCATTTTTGTAACTATGCACCACCTCTTACTTATCATATAGCTGTCACCAATCAACCATTTAAGTACTTAATTTGTACATGAGGATTTTTTTACCCCGGGTAAATAGTAATGAGGGGTTTCCTTGAGTCACGCTCAAAACACCGTCACTATATTCTCTGATGGTTTTGTCTTGTGGGGTATTTTTTTGCTTCCACATACTTTTTGTTGGCAGCATCCTTTGGTGATTCACGGTCAGCAAGCCCAAGGTAACAAAATAAATCTGATCACCACACTCTGCTTATTCAGACCGGTTTGATTGGGTGCTGTCCATTTGTTGTCTTATCCAAGGTCCGTGGTTGGTATTTGAAAATGAAAGGTACAGCAATGGGTCGATTATGCAATGAAGATGGGTTAACAAGTATAACTCATCATCGAATGTTAACAACATTCTCTTCGTCCTGGCGGCGAGATGGCTCTGTACAGGCAGCTCTGATGTGCATGCCAATTAGGTGTGGAAAGGTCACTAGTCACACCAATTGATTACCGTTTTCATTACTTGTACACTATTGCTACACAAGAGCAGACCGAAATAGGAGATTTGGATTTGGTTCATCCCTTTAACTCACTTTGGATTGGTCTAGATATGGGTTGATTTTCCCCATGGT
Organism: Urechis unicinctus; assembly: GCA_034190875.2. Lineage (NCBI taxonomy): Eukaryota > Metazoa > Annelida > Polychaeta > Xenopneusta > Urechidae > Urechis > Urechis unicinctus. The sequence continues at coordinate 33,206,602 of CM067349.1, forward strand.
GGCTCATAACAACCCTTTTTCTGAGGAGAGAATCACACCCCCACCCCATGCCATACAGGGCACCCTTCCAGTCCAACATCTCCAAGTAGGTGATGGCAGCCCCACCTAACATGTTCTGTGTTGTATTGACCATCACGAAAGCGACATACATTGCAGGAAAAGGACCACAAGCGTGTAAATGATCTCATTGAAGAAAGCAATTACAAAAATTGGTAAGATGAAATCTTACAAGCTCAAGTAGGTAAATGGTCATCATACTATGGACAACCGGCGTCTCCATAAAAGAAGCTTGTTCACAGATAAATGAGTATATACATTTATTTTATTCACACGTTGACAGACAAAAATGCGGAAATCAATATGATTTCACAACATCATGACTGATTAACAAGAATGTAAATATTACCTGAGATTACGTTGAAAAATATACCGTCACAACACCTGTCGTCATAACGGTTATAACAGTAGCATCTATCGCGCACATTTCACAAAATTAATTAATCACTAAACAATGTCATTGGTCACAAAAATTAACTGTAGACAAAATGGTGACGCAGCATGAAGTATTTGTTTGGCCAAAAAAAAAAGACAGTAGGTGAATGTTGCCCTGGCATAGTCCATACGATGCATTTTAGAAATCTACAAGGCAGTTCTGAGCACTGGAGTATTTCAACCATCACAAATGGGGTAATTTGACAACTCTCTGATGCAAACACTAGTGAATACCCAACACAATCTGGAACAAATCTGTTGTAAAGAAATGCAGCGAATTAATTCCACCAACAAAACTTACAGGATCTTTTCATACATCTTAAATAATGCATCCTGAGAGAAGTCAATAATATATAGAAAGTCATTCTATCAATGACATGAACTCTCTGTGAAAAACAGATAGCCAATGAGGTAACAGCTACTATAGTATCAGTTAAACTTAGTACAACCAATGGAATAGGTTAAATATGTTTCAATTGATCGTAGCTGGTTGGCCTAGCTATACATGTAAACTATACGAGTTAGGTAAGTGCAATGCGTGTGTTGTAACAGGCTGTATCCGTGGCTTGGTACATTAATTATATAAATTACTTGTGTGCACAACACCTTACACAAGGCTAACACTTAACACAGGAACCACATGCACAACATAACACAAGGTGCTACTGATCATAGAGATACAAGGCATCATATAACTCATGCCCCTCAAATACTGATTTTGTTCTAAGGCATTGCTTTGTAATTTTACGATTTATATACAAGCTTATTAATGACTATGATATAAAAATAACCGGGATTTTTAACAAATCTAATGAAGTGAACTGCAAAGCAAGAGGCAAACACAATGGATAGAGGAATACGCAAAGACAGCATGAAATGTAGGCATTAAATACAAACTTATTTCCTAACAGTTAAGTAATGAAACAAGACAAAATATACATGCTCAATATAAATTAATGAACAACAATAAAATATATATACACAATATTTTACCTGTAAAATCAACATGACATTGAACAAACCCCTGACAGCCATTAAAAAAAACATGATATAGTTACTTAACCTAAAATGAAGATCTACTGCTAGGGAAATAATAATGTAAATTTCATCATACTAGGCAATACTATTGCAGCAAAACAGATAAAAAAACTGTTATTCTTCTGAAAAAAGGTTCCAATGTGAATAGATGCTTTTTTATTAACATAATTTACTGTAAGTTTGACACCTCGATTACTCTTCATCACTCGAGCTGCTTTCCCTTTAGTTCTTACATAACATCTCTCAATATGTACACAATAAAGACGGACCAAAATTAATTAAAGCCAAAATGGGGAGGATTTCAAATCTATTACATTCCTCTCTATCATTGTGAAAAACATACTATTTCATTGTTGATTGTAACTAGGAGAGTTAACTGGCAATATCTCTTCCAGGGTGAAGAATAGCATCCTGGGCAGATACAGTCAACAGTGGCAGGACAATAGCCACTTGCTGCAAAGATATTTAAACAGAACACAATAAAATTATTGCTGCATGGTGCACTTTAACTCTATGTATGACTATTTGATAAACTGTATACATGACTGTTTACATGTAGCACCGCAATCACTTCTCAGGCCAGCCAAAATCTCTTTCCACCATTTTATAAAATTCCTGGTTGTAAGGAGCGAAATATTGCCGTAGTGCTGATATGACCTTAGGGTCAACGTCAGGGTGAGCGCGACCTTTTGATTCGGCCAAACATCTGTCACCAGTCTCATTTCGAAGACAGTAAAATCCACGGGTCTTGTTGAAGTAGAACATGTGGTTATCGAGTCTGTGTTCAATGCCAAGGAAGTCTTCTATGAGTCGGAGTGCAGGCAGTGGGTCCTTGGTAAACTCATCGCCATCGACAATGAGAAACTGGTTTAGATCAAAACCTCGCAGCCAGTTCCACATGTATTGGTAGTAGAGCGAGCGCTCAACGGGTGGGTAGTCAGTTCTCACACGATTTTTTTCATAATCGTAAGCCAACTCTTCAAAAGTATGAGTTGGTTTGTTTTTAGCAAGTTTGTTGTAATAGAGCTGGAGGTAGTCAGAAACAGAGCGAGAGACTGGGTCCCGAACGATGAGCAGCATCTTGATGCTGTCGTTCATTTTATGCACACGCTGAGGAACTTCTATGGTTGAGAAATATGCTGGTGATTTTTCTAGTGTTATCTGGTCTGCAAATGAGTAAGGCATCCTTTTGCGATACCATTCATATCCCTTCTCGTAGTTTTCATCCTCATCAAAGAAATGTATTTCGTTGCTTGCAGTCTGGATTTGGGGATGCAGGTCAAGGAATGTAAGGAGGGCTCGGGTGCCGGCTTTCCGAATACCAATGATGATACAGTCTGGTAGTCTTCGTTTGGTGTGCTTATAGCGAATCTTGTCACGTATGAACATCTCTTCATTAGTATAACCAATCACAGGAACATCTCCAGATGATGAGGTTGTGACAGAATCATGAAACTCAAGCTGTGAATTTGCGACTCCATTGTTTGTGGTCATACTCAACAAACCAACGATGACTGCTGCTGCTAAAAGAATGGGCACACACACCTTCAAGCGGCCCCACTTCTGACATCGGGATTTGGTGTCACCTTCATCTCCGTCCAGGAGATGATATTTCGTGGATTGACTGGGTACTGTCTTAGAGTGAACCCTGGGCATCTTGCTTCATCAAACTATCTTCTGAAATACAGTAAAAATTGAAATTAAACAAAAGATGATGATTTAAATATAACAGAAACCGAATAAGAGAGCAGATCACTAAGAGAAATAGGCTGCTGTTGAGGTCATAGATTACTTATAACCAAAAGCCAACTACAGAAGTAAAACGATGTTTGGGTGACTGAATACCTCACCTTTACTTAAATGTTAGCCATTGTGTAGCACCCCGTTCATTTCTTATATATTTCAGTGAATCAGACCAAATCACAAACAGAAAATAGCTGTGTTGATCCTGCCCACTTATGAGCGATTATATTATTTTTGTCAAAGAGAGCCCATTGCAAAGAAAAAATGACATTTGGATGGGTCGATATTAAATATTTGGGTAGGAATAGTGCATTACCAGATGAGTTTGTTAGCGTCTAAAATTGACACCAACAATTATTCACGGCGAGGTGACAATTGTTCAGGATATGACCAGCAGTAACTCACTAGCCTCTGACCATCTCTTATCAAACATGCAGGACTAAAGTCTCATTTAGTTCCTACACTGTGCAAGAGCTGAAGAAGTATTTGGGAGAAAGACGACTGAAAGTGGAAGGATCGACGCAGGAGCTTGCGACTTTGGCCTTTTGAGCTTGGAAACTCAATTCCAAAAACCCAGCAGGTATGGACTAAATATACAGATATGTATCTGCTACTTTGTTTTGTTCTTATTCCCAATGTGATTTGTATTGCTCTTGCTTGTTATACTGCAATAGGCGTGTGATTATATTCGTATTAACCTTGGTTATGAAATCAATTGCTAATCAACATGTTGTAATCTTGGTGGTGATTGATCTAAATTGATCAAATACTTGAGATTTGGTACCAAATTTGGTATTGTTCTGGCCTTGATTTTTGTTGTAGTCAATTTAATTTATATTGAAAATAGGGGCATTCACACTCTCGGGTTGCCGCGGCCACGATACTGATTTTCCACCGGAAATAGGGGCATGTTTTTCCAAAACACAAACGCAATACACGACACGGAACGTAGAGATTTAAGCTGTGGTGAATATTCGTCGTTTTATGTTTGATATCGGTGTTATTTTGGAGAAATGGTTTAGGAATATAGTTCTATAGACTAAATAGACTGCGTGGAAGCAACCATGCCCAGGTTTACTTGCCCCGTATTGGACTGCAAGGCCGATGTTCGCAAGAAAACGAGTCCAGAATAAGCTTGACACCTTCGGCAACGTTCTTTGATGTCTTTAACAGCTATAGAAACATGCAACAAGAATGCGCGCAACAACGCAGGAACTTAAAACAGCAACTGGTAAAGCGCGAACAAGGCGTTGACAGCTTGACAGGCAGAGAAACATGCCCCCAATTCCGGTAAAAATCGCTGTGCGGGACGGTGGCCCTCCTAGCGGCCGCGACAGAAAACCGACAATGTGAAGGCCCCTATTGTATTATCAGAAGTAATCTTTGTTACAGAAATTGAAACCCAGCAACTTGCTAAACAGCACCTGGACAGTCTTCTTCGGGTTGATGGTGAAGCCTTACTTCCCCATTCACAAAGCATAACGAACTGGTCATCTGACCCGAAGTTGGTTCCACAATTTCAGTATGAGAACCTCTACAACTATGTAATTGACACACCAGGTAAATATTTGTTTAATTGCTTTTGATTTCTTATAAGTCTTACTTGCTTATAAATGTTTGTTCATATTTCACCACTACTTACTATCAACATTTCATCTGAAGTGCCCTTCAATTCACTTACACTGCTATTTAATTATTGCTTCAGGCATTTACAACAAGGAATCTTTGGGTGTATTCATGGCCCTGGATGCATACAACTATATATACTGTGGCTGGGTAGACCAGCTTCGTGTTCACATGACGGCAAGTAAGTTTGTGTTTGTGGCAACAGCTGTTTGTCCATCTCAGCACACCACAACCGCCCCATATGATGTGTGGGCCCTCGTTCACCAAGAAGGATGGGTCAAAGGAGCAAGATGCTGCTCCATGGCTGGGCTTGGGGAATCATGCAGTCATGTCCGCGTCTTGGCCTCAACCAAGTGGACACATGCACAGATATACCTGCCCAATGGAAAAAGGCCTTCAGGTAATTGTATTCTTAAAAAGTACAAAGTTACCACATAAGTGTGCCGTGGACATCATGCCAACGGCCGTCAGGAATATATTAACTTTTATTATTCATAGTTATTCATTTGTTGTTTGTCCCTGCAGAATATTGACTTCTCAAGGCCCCACCCAGTATGGGAAGCAGCATGTACAAGCAACCCAAAGAGGAGTGTGGAAGCACTTCAAAGTTGGGAACCCAGTAAAATGTGAACACATGCGAATAAAAATTAAATTAAATCATAATCTTGTCGTTTGAAATTATAACTCGAATGCTGGTTCCATTGGGGGAAGCATAATCCAACTCTATAAAACCGAGTTCTAGCATTGTCGTCGGTGATGTCTGAAACCGCCCATCTCTTCTTCTCCTTGGCAGCTAATTTCTGCCGCAGAATAAGTATCTTCCGTCTCAATGAAGCAATAGTAACAGTATTGGTGAACTGTTCTTGTAGTGGACTGGGAGTAGTATCCATGTAAGCAGTAGTAGGTTAGTCTTGGATCTTCAGTCTCTCAGCAGAACAATTGGTAGTATCCATGTAAGCAGTAGTAGGTTGGTCTTGGATCTTCAGTCTCTCAGTAGAACAATTGGTACTATCCATGTTAGCAGTAGTAGGTTGGTCTTGGATCTTCAGTCTCTCAGTAGAACAATTGGTAGTATCCATGTTAGCAGTAGTAGGTTAGTCTTGGATCTTCAGTCTCTCAGTAGAACAATTGGTACTATCCATGTTAGCAGTAGTAGGTTGGTCTTGGATCTTCAGTCTCTCAGTAGAACCATTGGTAGTATCCATGTTAGCAGTAGGTTGGTCATGGATCTTCAGTCTCTCAGTAGAACCATTGGTAGTATCCATGTTAGCAGTAGTAGGTTGGTCATGGATCTTCAGAAGAACCATTGGTACTATCCATGTTAGCAGTAGTAGGTTAGTCTTGGATCTTCAGTCTCTCAGTAGAACCATTGGGAGTACCCATGTTTGCAGTAGTAGGTTGGTCTAGGATCTTGATCTCAGTAGTACCATTGGGTAGTGGCATAAGTGTGCAGATTGCTGATGGTAACAAAATCACGCTGACCTCTATACAGTCCATGATACTGCTGTAGTCAGGTACAGTGGGCTCAGTGAGTGTTGAGTACTGTTGTGGTGGGGCTTGGGGCTCTATCACAACAAAACAAGAAATGATGCAATAAAACTTAGCTACTATAATTGTAATATAACAACAAATGCATTTGAATGTCATTTCGTATGGGACTCTTACCAGGGGGTAACTGCTTTGAAAACTTGAGTCTTGATCCATGTTCACGGTGAGAGGGCAATCTGAACCTGGATGACGCAATAGCATGCAAATTAAGATCCCCAAACAGAAGTAGCTTTTAGCTGTAATGCGTAGCTTTTCTAATATATTACTATAAATCAAACAGTCACCTTGTCTTAAGTATCTTCGATGGGTAACCCATGTTTAGGCATGATGTTGGATGTTGAGGTGTTGGCATACAATGATAAATCGTGTGCGAGAGGCCAGCCTCATCGCATTGATTTTATGCATGATCAACGCTTTCGACAGCTACGCAGTGCATCCTTAAATCCTTCCATATACTTTGAAGACATGTGGATCAAAGAAAGGACATTATCAGTCAGCAGCTGGTGCAGTTTCAGAAGAACTGTTAGGACAAATAACGACCTTGAAGGCTGGCATACTCGCCTCAATCTCCGCGCAATGAAGGACAACCTTGTACTGTATATCCTCATTACTCTCCTACACCAAGAAGCGGTAACCGTCAATGTTCAACACCAACTTGTGAGTGAACACAAACTGACATCATGCAAGAGAAAAGCCAGTCGTGACCAGCAGATCCATCTGTTTCAGCTGTGGGAAGAGTACGAGGCAAAGAAATATTCAGCATCCTCGTTCTTGAAAGCTTGCAGTGTGTTGTGCCCCCACCAGCCATACCTCTGCACCAGTAGTTTAGTGTTTCGTAGTGTTTCGTGCTCTCTCAGAGCAGTGCATGGATACAAAGAAAGTCACACATACAAGTTAAGTTTGTATGTGTGACTTTCGTTGTGTTGTTTAGTTTTTAAGTGTGACTTTCGTTGTGTTGTTTAGTTTGTATGCATCTCTTTGGTGAACAGCAAGTCTGTTTACTGTATTCTCTATGGAATTTTAGACACTGTTTTCTACATGTATGTTTTCTAGTTCAATAAATAATTAGATCAACATTTTGTGTACTAGCTCATTTCAACATCTATCGATGGCCAATTAGAACTGCATATTGCGTCCATTGCAATATTCATTAAATTTCACTCGGTTGGTTTTCCATTTGAGAATTCCTACGAGGAGCAGGACGGAACCACATTGGGATACAGCAACATGGAATGACATATATTTATGCTAAAATAATTTACATTCACATAATTACTGACACAAACAGTGAATTCACAGGTAATTCCTTGACGAACAATTGTACGAAACAACCTGTGTACGAAACTACCTGTAACCGATCAAAGACTTCACACCTTACCCAAGACGAGCTATTTTCCACCTATTTCACAGCTGTCAAAATCGCGTTCCTTGACCACCGATTTCCGGTTTAGAGATCCAAGATGGCGGAACTCACCTAGTCGGTATACATCAAAATATTCACCTCAAAAGCCTTGCCGCCCAGGACGTCATGAAGAAATGGTACGTTTGCGCATAGGCAAAGAAACTCCGCCTCTGACAGCGCTGCGCTATTTACTACGTTCGATCTCTCACATCCGCACTGAAGAGGCAAAGAGCCGCCTGCAAAATTTCTAAGGTTCCGAAGTCAAAATGACAGATGAACTCGCTAAAAACTTACAAAAGCCCTCCATGCCCAAAAATTTGTGACAAAATGAAAGATTATATCACAAAATGACAAGGACTGTTTCTATCAATACAGTTTTGTCTAATTGTTCTGTTTGAGCACTAAAATACGGAACATCAAGAAAATTTATTCAAAAATTCAACATGGCCGACTCCAATAATGCAACATAATTTAGTTAATTCGCTGTCATATTGCTCACGTTTTCGATTCGCGCGGTAGCCATGTTGGACAACAATTCCTAAAATTGTGTTGGATTTTGTTGATTCTGTTGATTAAGGAGTATGACTGTTGTTGCAAGATTGATGTTAAGACATATATGGATATGAAAATGTATGTTTTTTAAACTGTCCCTTGTCTGCATTGCGAGAAGGAGCATATTTGCTTATATTCTTAAAGATTCTGCCGTACGGACCCTCGCCCCTAACTAAGGAGTAAGGTGGCATCATATCATCAAAACACCAGGGGAGAGTGCCTTGCCTAGTCCGCGCAGGTCTATGACGCAGAGAAAAATAGTTCATTCATTTTCAAGTAACATGTACTACACCTTACGGACGATAGTAAATTTAGCGAGATCGACAGCTAACACTTTAGGTATGCTAACAGCGTCACACTCGGTGTCACGGCTCCATTAACCATTTCCACAAAAAATTCCCGAGTCGAAACAGTACTAAGGTAATATCAATGCCTGTGTGTGAGTCCACATTTTCACATTAGATCCGCAATTATTTGGCTTCCTTATACCTCTTAAAAGTTAAGCCATATAAAGGCAATACATTTTGAAAACTTACCACATTTTTTACATAAATCCACGGAAATGACTGTCACTTTATTCAGGACTATCCATTGCAAACAGATAGTAAAACAGTAAGAACAACGAGTGATAAACAATTGGAAGAAGGGTTGCTATTGGTTAGCAGTTTTCACCACACACAGTGGTCGTTGCATCTTCAACTAAATTATTGTTCGGAGGGGCTACTTCCCACTTTCGATACAACCCCTATCCCGCACGGCCTTCTTTCAAATATGGAGGGGCATTTGTTGAAACCGTGACCTTAGTGAAATCAACGCATTGGTCGTGTTGATCTGGGTGGGTGGCATGGTAGGGTTCTCAATCCTAACAATTGCGCAGAAGGTAGTTTACAAGTCATTTGTTCTTTCTCATGAAAGTTCTCGTGTGTGGCTTTTAGCATTGCTGTAGTGGGATGATGCCTACAGAATCTTGTCGGAAATGACAATGGAATTAAAGGTCCTCGCTTGATTAGGCTAGGGGGAGTGTGGGATACTTGATTTACGAAATATGCATTACAGGTTTATATTTTTCAAACTTTGATCGAATTACATTCGTTACAGTTCGGTGGATTTCGTGATTGTATCTTTACACACGCGCCGCTGGTTATAGAATCATGCCATCATCTGAATTTTTATTCCAATCATAAATACGTATTGGAATACCAATCCGCACACGATACGATGCATTGGTATTCCAATTCGAGAGAAATTTCAAAATGGTATATCGTATCGGGGATGAGTTGGCGCTCGTTTCAGGCGACAGACAAGTGTTAGTAAAGTTGTTGAAATCCAAAATAATGCAGTTTTAAGTGTACCTACGAACAGTTTCATACATAATGATCCATTTTCTATAATCCCTTTCTGAACGTGCGAGTAAAATAATCTACAATAGATCGGCGATAGAATAAAGAATGACGGGCGCAATTCGAAAACAAATATCTGCACCGATGCGGGTTCCATTATGCCCATATCTCAGAATATTAAATTCGTATCTACGCTCCCGAGTCAAAATCCACTATAAACTCATCTACCAAACATTTCGCGGTATTTTCAAAATCTGAACATAAAACAACCACAGCTTTGCGTTCACATTTTAACATGATCATGGACGTTATGCTGCGTTATACGGGGGATTGGGGGTTTCCAAAATCGGCCCAAAAAGTGTTACGTAATTTTGGAACGGCACCTTGGGATACAAACGTTGGTCGTAAAAACACAGATATCAAGCAGTCTGGCAACCAATTTTCATTCCTAACAGTGTGCTCACCGTTAAATGCTTTGGATATTCCATGACCGTTCTGCAAATCAACTGATTATAAAATCCACCAAATACCATCAAGAGGAGCCTTGTGGTATAAGAGTACAGACGCACGCTTGGAATTTCTTAGTCCAAATCTATTCCCATCTCCGTTTCGCATCATAACTTACTCCCTTAGTAATATAGATATTTGACAATATCTAAGACATTAATCAATCTGCTTTGGTCTCAGAGTGTCAGCATGTTGATCAGGTCGGCCGGGTAATCTAGATGGATACACAATGCTCCGGCATATCATTGCTGTCATACGTAATGGACAGATTTGTAAACGTTACTGTGATCATTTCAAGGAAGTATAACCACACGAGGCCAACCGCAAATTGTTTTTTTAAAACCTGGAGGCCTGGAAAAAATCGCTTACGATGGACGGGCAAACAATCGCATTTTGGACGATTTGACAGTAACTCAAGCTTAAGCCCATCAACAACATTGGTTAAATTGAAGACAATGGCCAGGGGATTAAGAAGAATAGGTAGTAACTTGGGGATTTACATACTGGAGGCCCAGGAACATGTCAGGCATGGATACACAGATCCAAACTTATTAGAGTTATTATTCCATGAGTTATGATTTATATTGGACTACAAGAAACAGTGTAAGCTATCGACAAAGCGAAATCAGATTCCGAGCGGGGTTGCTCTTCATTCTTCATCTCCAACAAGTCACGTTAAATGAAACAACATACATCAGCGTAACAAGCAGTATGATGTTGCGAGCGATAGAAAAACTTCAGTTGTTACCAAATGAAGAGGGTTTTTTTCTTTGTATTTGCTGATAAATCTGTCAGTCTGTGTTTGGGATATAAATGTATAGTGATATGCGACTCTCGCGGTTTATTGAGCAGCCACATTATGAGCTTGTGGGCCTGTCCTTCTATCAAAGGTTCGCCTTCAGCTGTTTACGGTGCTATATGCCATATACAATAATCCACCGGCGGGAACCTTCGGTGAAGATGTCACGACCCAACTTGAAATCCGGTAAATTTTAAAATTTTCCTGACCCAACTTGAAATTTCAAGTTAGGTTGACCCATTTTAAAATTGGACAGCCGAATGCCTTGAATGCGTCAGTTGAAGAAAAGCCGAATGTACACAGCCCATTTTCTCTAACCGATCTTCATAATCATTATTTCAATTATATTCACTACCGTGCCACCTCAGCCTATTCTGACGATCCTGCTTTTCGATTCTTATAATACACGTAAAGTCGCGATTTCCCCATGGGGAAGCGTGTATGGAGTACCGTGGTAGTCCTATACAGCCAATCACAATATGCCGATAAATGTTGCACAGACTTAAGTTGGGTCAGCCATTTACTTCCCGCAACTTAAAATAACGGTCAAGGTCTGAGATCAAACATCGCTCCGCGTGTTAGAAAGAGCAATGGAGTGCTATTGAGATTTATTTATTTCTCTATTGCATTCGTCCTTGGTACTTGACCAATGATTCCTGAAGGCTTCATGAAAATCCATTCATAATAACAGACAAACAAACAGACAGACATCGGATGAAGACACATTTCTACTGGGCGAAGGTAATTTCAGCCTTACGGGTACATCAGCGAGCGCTGTCTGTATCGCTATGCCTTGCGATATACTTTGGCGCAACAAGCCGATAATGTCATAAACGCGTCGCCGCTTTCCATACCAGTCATGACTGCCAACCCGCCGTCCAATTTTAAAATGGATCAACCCAACTTGAAATTTCAAGTTGGGTCAGGACAATTTTAAAATTGACCGGATTTCAAGTTGGGTCGCAACATCGGTTGACGCGAGTAGTTCTTCATCGCGGGACAAAATGCGCTTAGCACTGTCAAAATAAGGGAGCGTTTGTTGTTTATAGCGTAGTGTAGTGTAGTGGAGAATAGAACGTACCTCATAACTGCCACCCAGAGACGGATGGAATTGTCCACCAGAGAAAGACAGAAGGTCAGCGTGTATAATTGCTCTAATTGACATCCACTCCCTAGCTCCCACCCCCACCCCCCATCCAACCCGTAACTCATTATCCTGTCATTCAGCAGACCCAGCATCGTATGAACGGTAATATCGTAACATGTACTTACCCAGATGATAATTGTTGCAGTGCAGTTGTCGTTATGATCTTTTAAAAGGCACTGCGCCCTTTCAACAGAGTTAAATATCTTTCGAAATAGATCTACAAAGCACTCCGAATATCAACCAACATATTATCGATTTTTTCCTTGTCGTCAATCACCCCCAATCGTCATTATCTTGTCAAAGAGGACGCTCCTGTTCAGTTAATTCACTGCTGATGTTTATGTCTATATACATGAGCGCTCGTATCTTACGCTGCCAATGCTAACCGCATGTGACACTGGTAGCATTGTCAGTATGTTGCCTATGAACATACTCCTGTTCATTTAATTGGCTGCGTGCACATATGCCAACATGTACCACTCCCAGCAGTTAATCACAGCAGCTGCATCGCTATACCGTTATGTCGAACGCATCAATAATTTCATAGGGTAATTTGTCACCACAATGCACTAATTATCATCAACTACTGATCGACAATTGCCCAGAAACTTTCCCGATACCATCAGACAATTCTGGGTCTTCACAATAATCCAACTAATTTGGTCCTTGGGAATCGACTGATCATTCCGTGGAAGTTTCATATGAATCGAAATATGCCATTTTGATATATCTTGGAAAGTCAGACTTTCCGACAGACAGCCAGACAGATAGACAGACAGACAGACAGACAGACAAACAGACATACAGGGATGAAAAAACACAAGCTCTCTGACAGTGGTTATTTTACGTCTACAGTGAAGTCGAAACACCACACTTGCATTGGTTTGTTCAGGCAAGTACTGTGTAATTGTAGGTATGTTCCGCGATTTGAAACTCAAGCCATTTCATGCGAGCTGAATATAGGAAACAGTCAACCCTGTGTTTTGTTTTGGGGCTACATACTGCACTGCTGCGCATTTTTAGTTCGGGAGGTCTTCCTGATGTTGATCGTTCCCACAGATTCAGTTGTGAGGTAGTAGTATAGTAAAGGGGGCTTCTGGGACACTTTGCTCCTGTAAGCTACAATTTAACTTTTAGCCTCTACAGGTAACAATGACACACAGTACGTGTCTGGGACACTTTCTTCACTCGATAGAAAGTGGAAAAAGACGGTCGGGCCCGACCTATAACTGGCCCGACTCAGCCACGTTAGTTTGCTGGTAAATTAACGTTGGTGGTTATCCACCGTTTTGAGTCAAACGGGGATAGTGACACATTGTTGACGTGTAATATCTGGAACCAGAATTTCACAAACCTGTGGCCTGCATCTGACAAGATCTTCTGAGTGTTTCACATATTCCACAAGGTCATCGTTCTCAGTCCCAAAATTACTGACAACATCTCTCAGCTTGATCTCCGAATCTATTATCTCTTCTCTCTGACAATCTATATCTAACATTAATTCTTGTACACAACCGTCAAGCTCAGCAATAAGTTCTTCGGTGTTCATTTCTATACCCAACACCCTCAACATTTCGAAAGGCATGGTATATGCAGCACGTCAAAGTCCACGCAATGAAATCACTCCCTGTATTGAGGTGGGTTGATATCATTCACAGTCAGCTGGACGGTGTCGAAGCAGGAGCACCCTTTCTGGCACTATCACCAAATGACCACTCGTGCATTCCATTAACCAATGTCCCTTTTTCTTCTGCCCAAATAGTAATGAGGGGCTTCAGTGAGGGCTGGTTGAGTAGCACATCAACATAGGCTTTTTTTTACGTATTCAAGGAGGTCTGGATCCGTCTTTTTCTGTTAAGCTCCATAGATACTCCCTTAATTGAAAACTTGTAAATTCAAGAACAACGCTAACAGGAAGGTCGTGGTTGTACAGCAGCTGTCCCTTATTATCCCATAAATGAACCGTCAACCCATCCACCGTTCCGCTAGTACACAGGTTCGCTCCCTATTCTTTATGAGTGTGTGCTCTGCCACAGGAAGCTTTCATAAAATAAAAGCAACACACTGTGAAACATCAATCTGAACGTACCGGCTCGCAGCATGAAAGGCATCCTGCTACTCTTTGAAGACCCATCCAATACCTTATTTGCCAGGAAGACAGAGTCATTATACAACCTGAAGATTACAAAGGTCGAGAAGACCATTGAGGGTATCCCCAATCAGCTGTATGCCCAGGGCATTAGCGTCGACTAGCAGTGGGATGAGGTGAAGAAGTCCAAGACCAAAATTTGATGTGTCTGGGCCTAATGAGGTTCACCAAGCCGATCTCTTGTTTCTTCCTAATGACACAAGATTCACAAGTATGCCCTCACAGTAGTGGAAGTGGCCTCACGCTGCAAAGCGACAGAGCCATTGACTACAAAAGAGGCTACAGAGATTGCACGTGCACTTGAAAGGATATACAAGCGAGGACAATATTATAACACACGAACATAAACAAAAAAATATGCATCATAACGAAGTACCTGATCATTATGACTACATGCAGATCACTAACACGTTATGATACCCTGCAGGGTCATATGACGACAGACAAATTCAACTGCGGTCTCAACCGGTCAACCAGTCAACATCGAAACGTAGCTGGGAGTTGCCGAAATATGTTTTTTCATGACTGTAAATCTTGATCATTAGAAAGTAGGTTCGCATTGGAAGTCAGATTCCTTTTGGATACAGAAGAACCGATAGTTTAAACTCGACGCCAATATGCAGAGACCTAGGTCCACAAATGGAAATGCGTACTCGAATCGGCCAGTGTCTTCCCTGGCAAGACCCGCGTCGTATGGGTCTGCGAATAGCAGTCAGGATGCTCTGGCATACGAGGAGTTCCTGGGAGAGTCCATAACTTGTCCGTCCTGTCGAGGGCTCGGAAATATTCCTAAAGGTTTGTTCCAAATGGAATCGATTTCCGTGATTATTTAGTTCAATACATAATCCATCTCTCTGACTCGACCTTCGTCACTGTACTGTGTAGCTACCAGGTTTCCTCTCCACCCCGCTCTCTCTGTCATCTTTGTCTTCTCTTCTGCTACCTCTCTTCATTTCGACCCCTTTCTTTTCACACTTTCCTTGCCATATTCGTCGCCTTCTGTCCATCTCTTTCACCTTCTCCTTTTCCGCGACCTACATTTCTCTCATCATGTTTGGTCCCAGACCTTAAATTGTCGGTATCCAAATATTCTGGTGTACTTTAACGGCATCTTACAACCCATGGAGTGCATAAATTTTCTATATTTTGATTTACAGACCGGGAAAATGAATTGGTGGCGCTGATTCCACTCAGCGATAAGAGACTAAAGCCACGTAGAACGTTAGTTCATTCTTTACCTGAATTTGTTAATGTTTTATTGTGGAATAGTACATCAATAAGTTTTTACGCCCCAGCCATTGAGCATGCACCTGATAACTATGTCACAGTATGTAATTATTACTCCACACCATCATGGATTTGACCTCAGGTGCTCTGATCCTGATGCCAAACTTCCGTGCACTGAGGGGCTGTCTGTATACTTAGTTTATAGATAGCTTGGCATCAAGAACTGAGCACCTGTGGATATGACAATAGATGTTGTTGAGACGCAACGTTTTGCTTATGCCATAGCTATGTCAGACATTGAATGGACTATGTGTGTATGTGTAGGACCTGCTATGTGATTTTAGCAGTGGCTACATGTGTGTTGCTGGGAACTCTGCTCGTCTTCTTCCTTTTCCCCCGATCAGTCCATCTTGAGAGTGACACCCCCACTTTAAAACCCACATCTTTGTATGTCAATGCGACAGAAAATGTGGTCACTATGACAATAGTTGTAAGTATAATAATGCACATGTATTCAAACATGCATGCATACATAGATCCAAACACACACACACACACACACACACACACACACACACACACACACACACACACACACACACACACACACACATATTTGCATACATGTATTTATTTGAATTTCCATTGCCTTCTCCCTTTGCCCATTAGAGTTATTCTTGTACTCAAAAACAAATGTTAAATGTTTTTCATTGTACTGAATGACATTTTCATTTCACCATAGAATATCAAACCCATTTCCATGTATGTGGGTACACCTCTGACTGATTGCATTTCCTCACAGAATGTCTACAATGTCAGCAACAGTAATTTCTACAGTGTTGATGTCACAGACTTAACAGTGTCTGTATTATTTGACCTTCACGTGCTCACTACCGAGGTCAACAAAACAAAGCTGACGATTCCCATGCGGTCGCAAAAGCTCTTCTACATCAATCTGACCCTCGAGTTCAGAGGAGAGGAGGGATACATAGCGTGAGCATGCATCCTCATCCTCAAATCCTCATCCTCAAATCCTCATGTTTAACTAATCACTAGGAGTGTAAAGGGTAACAAAGTAACTGTGTATTTTTTGACAAAGTAGCTGTGGTGAGAGATAATAAGACACTGAATGATGGTCAAATATTTGTGACAAAGATTCTTACATGTGTTATGCGGTTGATAATACCGACTCCATTTTTGAAATCTGTAATGATTTTTGTACGATCAGTAGTTGTTTGTTTGTATACAGAAAATACTGTGGTCAGCAATCTCGATATGGTCATAGTTTGCTTCTTCCCTTCCAGTGAGTATTCCTGTCAACAACATTGCCTCTGTCAGTTGCATGTCAAACGTCACGACATCATAACGTCTTGTAAACATGATAATCTTCGCCTTATTTTTGTTTTGATCTGAGGGCGTTTCATGTGATCAATATCTTGTTGTAAGAAGGGAATACACTGAACCCCAGTCATTGATCTGCTTATCAGATGGTGTATTAAATCATGACCATTTGTTAGATTCGGGCGAGGTTCACTTCTGCTGTTGTATATTGCTTATCTATACAGCGACTGATAAATCCTGGTTGAAATCATCTCTCAAACAATGTTTTCATCTGATCAACTTATGTCAATATTCAGCCATTGAAAGCCTTGAAACCTAGCTTGATCATCCAAGTGTTTTATCACAAGTATTTTTAATCTGCCAATAAAGTCTGTATTCAGTAGGTAACTGTTGTTGTGGTTGTGTTGTGTGCCAGGGCGTCTGCAGTAGTGGACTATGTGGGTCGAACAGAAGAGAGCATTCTCAACACATATCAACACATCCGCTGCTCCAAGGAGGCTACGTGGATACAAGAAGGAATGTCACTGTCCTCAACGCAAACTTGGCAGAGTTAATGGCAAGCCTACTGCTGACGAGGCTGTTCTCTATCAAGTCATGTTTCGTCTGATTTCTGTCATGATTGTTCAATGGATTTTTTATGTTTTATGATCTCTATGATTCGGATTTTAGCTATTGACTGTAATCTGATATCAAATATTTAAGTTTATCCTGTTAACGATGTTGACTTTGACTTAAAATTTAGGCTGCTTTCTATAATCATTCTTGTTGTTTCATACAACCTTCACTAATGATGCTCACCCGTCCTCTTGAAACCCATCTCACAATGAGTACCGGAGCATAATTTAAGACTTGCATTGATTTGTCATTCATCCAAAGTCAATTAGAAAAACTGGTTTTTACTCATAGAGGATGTCCTATCTGTGGAGTTATCAGCTGAAATCCCTCAAGATGACTCAAATATGGCTGCTGTTGGGAGCAATGTTGTTGCAGTTGGTATGAGTTATGTAAGCTACTTGTTTTACACCAACATGTACTAGCAATTGTAGCAATATGTCAGGCCAGTTGAAGCATTCTTTTTTGTGCTGAATTAGTCATTCAAATATAACAGATACATGTGTTGTACAAGAATCAGGAAAACATATATGTATGAAGCATTTAATTTTTCATTAATATTTAAGTTCTAAGGTTTTCAGATTCCTTTGATCAATTTGCTATTCATATTAATTTGAGTTTGTATGCTTCTGTGCACAGGATATGCATATCGTGGTGCTTATTGTCCTTGTCGAGAGGTTAGTCTGTGATGATGGACTTATGTAACCCAAGCTTTCATTATTTCATGATGGTAACGTTAAATTATTTTAGACCAACTTAAGTGATATTTTACTAGGGGCTAATATCAAAGCACTGCTGGTTTTGTCATTATTTACGTTAAACGTTATGACAATTAAACGTTATGACAAGTTAAATCATAACGTTAATTATTGACTTTTTAACATTGTATTCAGTGGCACACTTCAACTTCAGCGCTCAGATTATGCCACATTGACTTATATAACTAAACGGTGTTGATAATTGCAATTACATAACTCTTTAACACTAACCAGCTATATTGTCACACAAATGTTCTGCAAACACATACCATATTTGTAAGTGCGAGTACAAAGTCTAGGTCACTGTAACAGAATTCATATTTGGCCTGAAAAAAAACCTGCAATAGGTATTCTGATTGGTTGGAAAGAGCAGTTTCAATTTTCAATTGTATTAACATGGAACATATTTATTTTTAGTTTTTCTTTCATTTAGGGGTCGATCTCGTGTAGATCTGATTATTAGTTGCCAAGATAATATTTACATGTGAAGAATCAATGTAAACCAAGTCTTTCTTATAAACTCTTGCGTCTTTTATGGTGACTCCACCTATTTTTGTCAGACACCTCTACATTGCACCTGTACGGTCAGTCTAGTACTTGACCATGCAATAGTACCTGCTGCTAATGAGTTATGCTACCAACCGGCGATGACCAAACTGTAGCAATATAATTGGTTATATACAGCACAGGGAGAATTGAACTAGATCTCGTTACCTAACTACATATTGCTTTGCTGCCGAGCAAGTGTTATTCGCCCGTAACTACAACCATAGCTGGTCTGTCAAGGAAGTGAGGACATATACTCCGCAGCCGAGGTTTAAACCGATTGTTGCGGAGGTGCCTTTAAAGGACCTCTGGTCGTTTATGATAAACTTGTTTGGGGGGTTGGGAATTAAGGCAGCTGTTTGTCCAGGTTCTGGGAATTAGTTGTTGAAGTGGAAAGGGAGTCAATCCCTATGGTGTAACATGAGACACCAGCTGTCCTTGGCTTGTCAGCCCCAGCCAGCTACTTAACTGAAGGTCTATATTGAATATTTAGTTGTGGAAATATTCTAGAAGACTAAGTACATAAATTAATTGCTGCTGTAGTACTATAAGCTGTATCAGATACACATTCCCGATTAGAGGGTGTGACCATACCTGGTAACACTGACAAATGAAGGTTCCATTTAAAAGTTACAACTGGTAGGTTGCTTCACTATGAACCATGCCCAAAAAAGTTTACAGAGCCCAGGTGATATGCAATGCTTACTCTATCTACCTGTTACAAGAGAACGAAATCCATATAAAACAGATGCACTGATCACTAGTTAAACCTATCATTAGTGTGCAGTATGGCAGTTGGCTCTTGTGTCTCAAACAATTTCAATACAGGATTTTAAAATTATGTTGCCATGGTATGTTTTTACAAACCCACGAGGTGTTGCCAAGGTAGGGTAAGTCAGGCTACCCAAAACACACCTTTTTTTTATCATTTAATTTTTCAGCAAACATAGCACTCAATTGGTTGTCATTGCCCCAATATATTCCTTAGATCTTCTGGAAGGCAGCAATATCCACAGACTGGACAATTTCCTCAAAAGCGGTGATATGCTCCTCCAGGTAGTCCGAGCCGCACTGCAAGCAACAAGCCGAAGATGAGACCATCAGATATATCATAAAGATATACATATATATTTACTTACACATATACATGTTTATTCATAGACGTGTGTATGTGCACGTAATAAGGTCACTAGAAGGAAGGATGACTCACCTTATCATCTTCGACCACACAACCAATCTGGAGCTTGCGGATGCCATAACCAATAGGGACCAGTTTAGCTACAGTCACAGCAAACATCAACTTATTGTAAATGATTAAACAGCCCATCAGTCAACACCAAGCTACATTCAGACACCACTCTGGTTTAGAAGGAGCATTTGGATGAGTGAGGCATGAGGTGTGAAGAGGTTGACTTACAGGCGCCCCAGAGAAGACCGTCACACTCGATGGTCCTCACCAGCCTCTCCATCTCCTTCATGTCTGTCTCATCATCCCACGGCTTCACGTCCAATACAATGCTGCTCTTGGCGATCACCTTTGGCTCTGCACATCACGTGGAAGAAGATTGAGGATAAACAGGGACAATTCAATGCGGACTGTTAATGTGTGCATGGATGAAACGGACATACACCCAATTAGATAAACATGTCAACATAACATCAATATACAGTGTCTGTAAAGGCAATGGATGTACAGTTGGTCAGGCAGGATTGAATAGCTAACTGACAACATAATAACATACAAAACTCAGATAGCACTTATGTAACACTAGAGTTAGTTTCTCTTACTGCCAGCCTTCTTGGCATTGTAGGCTGCAATACGCTCGGCCTTAACTCGCTCAGCTTCTTCATCTACCTCCTCATCCTCGCCAAACAAGTCCAAGTCATCGTCATCTTCATCATCATCATCAGCAGCAGCTGGCTTGGAAGCAGCTGGAACGCCAGCTGGTCCATACTCATCAATAGACTTCTGGACGCCAGGCAGACTGCAGCAAACGTTCACCCAGACCTCATCTTATCTTATTTTCCCTACATTCAAAGTGGTTCAAGGTGATCTTCAGTTATCGAGTATTAACACACACATAACAATTAATGGTGATGCCTTTTGGGGGCTACCAAATATAGATTTCTGGTGTCAATGAGAGAGGGTTGAAGACATTGCATATATTATAGATTCAGTTAAGTGGATTAACATTGGAAACGGAGAACTTGTGCTCTTAATAATATATCTTGCAGTTGATTTGGCATGCAAATTTCTCATTGGCCTATGCTGCATAGACGCTCAAGACTAATGATGAAAGATAGTGAGCAGGTTATACAAGAGCTCCTCTTGCTGAGAGATAAGACCATTTGCTACGATTTCAGCAAGGAGGTACCTGTCGAGGTCTGTGTAAGACTTGATGTGGTTGTACCATCTCAGAGCGTTGACAAACTTGGATGGGGGTCCTGACAGGGATCGGAACACGAGAACATCCGCTTGAGACGGTTGGAATCTGAAGCACAACAACAAATGACATCAAACAAAGGGCACTGATTAACAGTAGGTCCATACTGGACAAAAACCGCAGTAAGTAGAAGTGGACTCGGCTCTAATCTATTTCGAAGAAACTGTGCTGTGGTAACCACCATTTTGAGAAACATATGCCAACCATAGGTTTAACCAGGCAGCCGTCGAGCCGTCATTTCGACGGCCGATTTCAAAAGGCGACAGCCTTTTTCTAACGACGTCCTAAACGACGGCCCGTTGTTTTGGTTTTCATTTTCTTTTTCAAGGGTTGTATCGAAAAACATCATGATGTCGGTCATAAGGGAATATAAACTTCATTATGAAACAAAATCTTATTGGTTGCGGGCGTCATGTGACCCATTGTTTTCACGCGGTTGACTGAGTTCTGATGTAAACAGTTACAAGATCATGGCACAGAAAATCAAGAGTTTTTTTCTCTGGGCCACCGATGTTTGGAAATCCTCATCAGACTTAGCTATGCAGGCATCAAAATGGATGACTTTCCTTTCCAGGAAGCAGTTGATACCTTTCTCAGAGCAGGCAACATGCGCATTTAGGACTGATTAATTATTGGCTGTGATTTTTCTTACATATTTTTAAGTCTTAGGTATGCAATGATCTCATGTAAATATTACTGATTTTTGTATTGTCTTCATTTAACCAAGTCTTTTAAAAGTTACTCCATTGCCTTGACTTGGTCTTGTTTGAATTCAGCCTGCAGTCATTTTTTGCTCCGACATCGGCTTACAAACCAAGCGAAAACTAATTGGGACTCAATTACCTTAAGCCGAGAACAGATAAGGCGTCAGCAAAGACTTGATCCCCAATGCAGTATAGTTTTACGACTCCTCAAGTATGGCACCGTTCCCACCAATAAACAAGAGGCAGGCGTGCTGCTCAAACGCGAGCAAAACTATTTTATTGCTGACGATCTCCTGTATCATATATTAACATCACAGGGACCGAAACCAAATAAAGCAATGGCACAGTTAGTCATCCCTCAAAACCTCAAGGAACATTTCCTCTAGGCAGACATCTGGGCGCTTCGCGAATGATTTCAGTCATGCGGCCGCGTTATACTTGGATCGGGATGATCAGGGACATAAACGAATATGTTCACACATGTAAGTCCTGCAATGCATCCAAAAGTTCCAATGCCTCTATTCGGCCCCCATTTATCATCTGTGAGCCTGCCCCAGGACCGTTCCACACTATGACAATCGACACAGTCGGCCCATTACCGAAAACGCGCTTCGGTAACGAGCACATGGTGTGTGTCACGGACCAATACAGTCGCTATGTCATCGCATGGCCGACTTGTGACATCACAGCCAAATCAATTGCTAAGGGTTTTTACGAGAGAGTCATCTGTGTCTATGGCGCACCCAAGCGACTTCTCTCCGATAATGGATCCGCTTTCATTAGCTCCCTATTCCAGGAATTATGCTCCCTTTTCAAAATTAAGCAAAGTTTCAGTTCGGCGTACCATGCTCAAAGTCAAGGTCAAACGGAACGTTGTCAGCGCTTCATACTAAATCTTCTAAGGAATTAGTCAGTCCTAAGCAAACAGACTGGGACCAGCACCTAATGCCATTAGTATTTGCTCTAAACACTTCTGAAAACCAACCACTTGGCTATTCAAGCTATATGTTAGTATTCGGCAGAATGCCTGTGTTACCAGCGGAGATGGATCTTCCAGACCCCCTCAAATCCCCCAACACATACAAGGACCACATTGTCGAAATGCTGCAAACACAAGCGGAAATTTCCAAATTTGCCGAACAGCACCAAGTCGAACAACAAATGAAAATGAAGGATCAGTATGATAAAACCACCAAAGTCAACCCAATCGAAGCCGGTGACGCAGTATACGTTTACCAACCAACAATTCGAGTACGAAAAACGAAACGGAAACTGCAGAAAAATTTTCATGGGCCTTTTATCGTTGTCGGATATGCTACCCCCACCACGGTTAAATTAAAACGCCTATCAGACGGGAAGCACTTAGACAAGACAGTCAATGTTATGCGTTTGAAGAAGGGACACATAAGGGCAAAGACCAACAAATGGGATCCTTTGAATGTCGAAGATCTCGGGGATCTATCGGAAGAGGATCTTCCCAGCGACAGCATTAATCAAGCTGCAACAGATAATGACGATTTGGACTCGGACGTGCCTGACGATGCGCCCCGCAGAGCAGGGTTACGCCCTGGAGTCGATCGGACTGCTGACAGATTCGCTACCCCCAGCGTTGTTCACATGGACCCTTCAACACCCTCCATGGCTAATACACCAAGCCTTCTGCCCCGACGGCGCACATGCAAACAATCATTCGAAACAACACGTGCAAATGCTCCCTCCCAACAAAATATCCCACCAACAACCGCCTTAACAAAAACTTCCCACAAGCCACAAGCTGTACGTAAGGATGGGAAGACACATGATGTTGTAAAATTGATTGGATCAAAGGTTCCTCGATTTTCAAATAAAGTAAAGTATAACATCATGTTTGCCGGCGGACAATCTGAGTGGATTTTTGAGGACAAAATCAACAGCGCCACCAAGTCTCTGGCGCGAAAAATGCACATTACCGATTTATGACAACATTACCAATTTATGACAACATTTACCGATTTGTGACACTGTTTACCAATATATGCACCATCTACCGATTAATATTTAACTATCATCTTTTATTCATTTTCAGATTATTCATCTTCCAATTTATGTTTAACTATTCATTGTCAGAGTGTTTTTTCTTTTCAGAAATTATTCCCATTTATGTCATGATATTATTTGTTATACCTATGTACTATTTACCCCCAAACAGGACGTCTACATTCGTATTGTAAGTATGTTCCTTTTTGTACCGTTATTTCACACACCGTATATATATATCGTCTATTATTCCAATAAGACAACATTTACCTGCCATTAACCCATGCTATTGACACTGTGTTTGTCTCACCCGCATTTCAAACCGTCTGCGACGAACCGTTGATAATTTTAATTGCATTCAAGACAACTGACACAGACTTAAATGTTAGGATAACAATCCCTCGCCAATTAAAACTATATACGCTTTAAAACGGATAAATTGGATTCAAATTCTAATGTTAGCGATAACAGTCCTTTGCCAATTAAACCCACGTACGCTTTATAAAGGCTTATTGGGACTCCAATTCGACCACTCCAATTAAAGATCGTCTCTAGATACTTAATTACGACCCTGTATACAAACACTGGGCTATCGAAGTTTACTAAGCCGATTAAATTACCATCCGACATCCATTCATATGTAAGCTCATTGATCAGATGGTCCACTTATCAACAATCACAGGCTCTATGCAATTACATCAAAGCTACCTCAATATCAATGCGGGACTAGTAATTAAACACATCACCGCTACAAAGGTAATTATCTCAACGGACGCTTGTCTCGATCCTACGCTATCGCACGAAATCAACTGAAGTATACGGGTAAGTTATTAGAAGCCTTTTACATTGTCTTTTTCCAAACAGCGCAAATTAGACACTATAATATTATCAATTATGTTCAACAATTTTTTTACCTCTAAGCTTGCAGATTATAAGACAAAATCTTTCTATAAGTAACGTCGACTACACTATTATCGCACAGTCCTTCATATCATGTGGACACGCGTAAAATTAGTGAACCTTCGTGATACACATTACCCATAACGCAATCTTATATCATTCAATATGCGGGGTATCATTTCATGAAGGAATCTGCAGCTTAAGAGAAGACGTGCATACTCATCAAAACAATTAACGGAGAAGTATTTTGTATCATTTAATTCTCAACGCATATGTGAGATGTTTATATTTATTTCCTCCGGCACGTACAACAAATACAATTTAAGTGTCACACCGTTGTTCTTCCGTACTTACATGTTATACAGTGATCGTGTGCGATATGTGTCCATAGACTATTTCAGGTGCAAATTATTCTCAACATCTACCACTCCGAGAAGCACACCATAAATGCTCTTCTGGACGCCCCCTTCCCACCAACGACCGAGCCAGGCCCATGAGGGCTCCACTGGGACCCATAGGGAAACTGTCCAGAGGACTCTTTAATATGGCCGCGATAGACGACATTTAAAAGGTAAAAACTCGTAAAGTAAATCGCGTAATTAATCGTTAAATGCACAGATATCGACCATCGACGCGTAATTTTCACTAATACAGGTCTAGTACCACAACCCACACAACCGCCTCCGTACGTAAATTCGGAATTATCCACGCCAAAATCTCCCCAACCCCCACGTCGCTCAGATTCGCCACCACGCTCGACAAACAGCACCCTCCATCTCGAGCCACTTATTAACTCTTTGCCACGCATTCAATCTCCCTACACAAAATAACAATAAATCATTTTTAAATTTATCTCCACTGCACACATTGATGTCATGATATTATATACACCCTAGTTACTCACGCACATTAACCACACTGAGCACTCATGCTTCTCGTTTTTGTATAATTCACTTTACATATTATCAAGGCACACTGATCGCTGCCGTAAGTCCATTTGTTCCCAGGTATATTTACGCCATACAAGAGGGAGATAGCGCCTTCACTCGACGTGCCAACGCCTTGCAAGCCAAAGCATACGTCTTCCTGACTATGGATACAGAAGACGTCCAACGGCTCAACCAAGCGTCATAACGCATATCTCCCCTCACCTCAAGCGACACCTGGCGAACCCAATACGGCAGCCCTTCAGAGATCTCATCTCCACAAAACAGCCATACTCATCAACTTAAATCATTTTCCTGGCATTGGACCAGTGTTATTGTATAGAATAATTTCTGCAACATTAGTTAAATTCTTCCTAATTTCAATTAGCTAAATAATTTATTTTCACCATTCCACCATTGTCTAGTATAGGCTCATCGCTTTTTTCCCAATGGGTTTTAGTAATACTGTGGAATGTGATTAATGTTAAAGGTTAAATTTCAGTATGTCACCATTAATAACCATATTGTATAACTATTACACAATTCATATATATAATGCTTACAAATTTAGAGAAACACTTTTTGTAAAATTATTATAATCTCATCATCAATAATCCATCTATGTTAAATATCTTTGTTATGGACATGTGCCAATGTAAATTGATATTGGCACATGTCCAAGCTACTCTGGAATCATTCTAAATTCAAAAATCAAATAATATTGGGCTAATGTCGTGCTGTCCCTTTACCCTTTAACTCATATTCCAAATTTCCTTTAACTTAGTCTATTTTCGAAATGCAAAGGTAAATCAAAATTGATTGAACAGTGGAAGTTAAACTTAACTATGGTTGGGGAGGATGTTATGATGTTAATCTAGCTCTTTTGACTTTTGAAACGCTCCCCCTCTTTTCCATTGTCAGCATGACATGTTTCACTAGCCCGGGGATACTTCCGTCCTTAAGACGGGGGTGTGACCCTGATAATAGACCTGGCTGGTCCCTTTTCCCATTGGCCAATGACCCTTCGAGCCCACGCCCCATGTGAGCAGTTGGGGTTGACCTTTGTGAAGGGGGACCGGCTATACCTGGACCAATGGGAGGCCAGCTGTGGGTGTGGTTCCGAGCGTAATCCAATGCCGGAACCCCGATAAAAGAGCTGGCCTCGCGGAAGTACAGGGAGAAATACCTAGCGAAGAGACGAAGTATCTGAACAAGTTTCTGACCTGAGATTCCAGAGAAAGCTAATAAGCCAAACTCGAATAAACCAACAACAACTCAACTCCTGGACTCGTGTGTTTTCTCTGGCTAGTGTCCCCACTCAAGCAACTACAAGCAGCTACAATATTCCTATATACGAAGGAGTGCGCAGAAATACGAATAACCAAGAAATATAAGTATAACAAGAATATAGCTATATAGGAGGAAATATAGTTATAAGACTTATAGGGCTGATTTTTGTCTTTACTCAAAAAGGGCCATCGATATATGTAGGTATGTGTATATCTCCCGATAAGCGGCGGACATTTCCCGTCGCTGACGGCGTGACGCTGCGATCGGGAATTCCACTATAGGTATTTCCACATCTCACAAGAATCGCTCTCATTAAGTGGCGAAGAGGAATTCTGAGGAATCCCTTTGACCCTATACTGGGGGATGATGTATCCAACACGTCCTTTTTGAATTTTTTAATTCTCTCAATTTGTTCATATGTACAGCCGAGTTAAGAATTTCGTCCGATTTCAAAGCACCCAAACCACTTGAAATATAATTTATACGAAACTAAAGGTAGGATATACGTCATTATAGATATCTTTTCTCAAATTGTAGCAAATTTGACGGCGATCTGTTGCGTCCAACATAGTTAAATT
>CM067349.1:33236786-33394286 GCA_034190875.2 Urechis unicinctus
ATTTATGTGTAGGCGCATTAAGATAGTGTTTGTTGGTTGATATTATCGCGCGTTAAACTGCAAAATGTCAACTTCCAGCTCGCAAAGAGTACGGCGCATAGCGTCCCCGTCCACGAAACAAGGACCGATGAAGGCCACATTGACGTTTGGCTTGAAGCAAAATAGTCCGACTTTCTCCAAGTCATCAAATAGCAGAAAAAGTTCCCCTACCTCACCGCCAACTCCTCAAAGAAACCCTGAATTACACCGGAAAGCCCTTAAGTCAACTGACCAACGTTCATCCCCTGACAGAGGCAGTCCCAATTCTCCGGGATTTAAAGGTGAACAGTCTACGGTATATCAAACCTGTCGACTTTTGTAAACGCTTGACGATAAATGTCGATGTCAATTGCCTCAAGACTATTTGATGCTGTTTATTCTTGTTTAGTGATAAGTTTTTCGTTGTGCTTGTCGATGGTTCAATTGAAAAAGCAACAACTATAGTGTGCATAATGTCTTTCCTTTAGAAGTTTTGTTAGATTCATTCGTATTTGCAATTGGAGACGTGCACAGACGTCAGACTTGGCCTTTGACAGTTTTAGCGAATAATTCTCCAGATAACATTATCATTAGATATCTAAATTAACTAACACTGGAGTCAGTCGCTATTAAAAATATATATCAGTCAACAAATTGAACATTGTATTGACTGATTTTGTCATAATCCCTGAAAAAAGAGTCAATTCTTTGCAAAAAGTAATGTTTAGTATCTCATTAAGTACCATAAGAGCATATTTGTTAGGGTTTTATCTTAAACATAACCGAGGATTTTCCATTTCGGTCACAAGATTAAGGAACACTGTCCAACCCCTATTTTTTTCTTATAAATACAGTAATGGACTAGTGTTTCCCTAAACAAGGACTGATAGTGTTGATCAGTGATAACTCTTAAATACTGAGATGATAATACTTCCATGTTGACAACAGATCTAAGTGAATTTAGTGTACTTGCCAACAATTTATGTCATCTCGAGCCAACTTGAATCAAACAATACAGTTAGCTGCTCATCATTTCACTAACCACACCAACAAAAATGCAGACAAACAAAGATTATCATGTGGCCTCGTTGTTTGATATGGGTCAATTGATTTCAATTTGGCCGTTCCCAATGCATAAGTGCCGCGTAGACACCATTACAATTGATCGCACACTCCACACTCATTGTTTGACTGCCCTGTTTTACTTTTCATGAAGTTGATAGCAGCAGCTAATTAAACACCATAAGCCATGCTGTCTCTCTGTTGTGATCCGATAACCACTGAATATACTCCTTAATCATCCTCATTTTGACAGATGTTTGTAATTGCTTAGAATTTGATTAACCATTGTCTGTATATGATCACTGAACACATGAAATATCATTTTAGTACATATGTACCTTAGAACAGCTGGCTCCCTGTTCACATTTAGTTCATTCATGTGTGTCTGACCATTGATCTTTAGTAACTGGGGATCTTTTTGAACAGTTTTTCTTGGTTATTATCCACTGTCAAATTCTTTGGTCAAGATATGCTGTTGTTAAAAGGTTAAGTGTACTCCACTGCTCATTGCGCTGACTGCCTTGGTGAGATACTGTGTTGGGTAAAGTAAGTGCTGTGTGGGGGTTGGTTGTCTTTTAGATATGTAAGTTCTATGGGTTGGGTGGTTCGGGGTTGCAGGAACTCATGTTGACACTTGAAGAACCATATTATCAGTTTTTTTGTTAATATTGATATTGCACCACTACTGTCATGATAGACAAAGAGCAGAGTGATAAACTGGTAGTTGTGTGTCAGTGGAAGATAGGATCATTGCAACAAAGTTCTCTGCTACACAGTCTTGTTTCTGGATTATTTAAGGAACAGCAAATTGTCATGCTATATGGCAAATGCTAAATAGTCAAGGAGCATGTATTTGGTTGAATGCAGTTGTAAAGCTCATGGTTAAGAATTATTCGTTGTTCGGCTGCTGCTGCTGTGAAGTGAATACCCAAGAGCAGATGAGCAACGTTCGCCATGCCTACCTGT
Source organism: Urechis unicinctus (assembly GCA_034190875.2). Taxonomy (NCBI): domain Eukaryota; kingdom Metazoa; phylum Annelida; class Polychaeta; order Xenopneusta; family Urechidae; genus Urechis; species Urechis unicinctus. The sequence continues at coordinate 33,238,833 of CM067349.1, forward strand.
GATTGATATGTTGACACTCTCCCCCAATCATGCACAGATGCCCCTCCCGGCTAACACAACCATTGTAAGTCAACGCCCTAACTAGCTCCATCTGTATGGACAATGATTATGAGCCTTCTACCGTTCTCCTGTCGCTCAAGTACACCGGTTTGTAACGAACGCTCTTGAGTATTTCAACTGGCTGACACTAGTTTCGGCTTGGGGCTATTTCACACCGAGCCTCAAACGTCCGAGGTTTTGTAATGTATGCCTGAAATGAATGGTCTCGCACCTGCGAACCCATCAATGATTACTATATGGGCATCAGATAGTCACTCGGAGCATGGGGTATTCTCGTCTAACTCCGATATGTGCATCCCCCTTCAGGCATACCTTGGATTAGTTCCGGTCATCATTCAGACTTATTGTTTTTTTTAATAAATAGAGCTACCGACATCAAGTGGCTCACACTTTGAACAGGAAATGCGAAAATAACCTGCACCCCTCTCGTTAACTTGTTTATATCATCACTATACTCGTTCCTAACCGTGTACATATGTAAGCGTATGATGTTGTTCTGGGCGAAGCTAGTGTATATGTAGTCGCGACTAGAGGTATTAAGCTTGTGCTGTTGAGTTGCTTGGCGTTTTGGGTGGCCGTGTCGATGCGCCTAGGTCCGGTAATGTACCATGGTCCCAGCTGTCGCTTTCTTCGCACGAATAACATTGACATCATTGGTTTGCTACTCTGATAGTGTTGGTATGTATTCACCGTTGTACCGTACATGCTACACACATCAAGGGGGTCAGCGAAATCTTCGCTGTTTTGACGTCTGTGGAAGCGATTATAGTGGTTGATCGAAGAAGAACTCGTATAGGCAGGTGCGTGTGTGTTTGACGGGATCTGAATGGAGAGAGGGGTCACAAAAAGTGCCTTACACGATTTATCTGCCCCCATCTGACTTGTTTTGAAGCTTGCTGTGGTCGCTCATGCAAAGCGATGTGCGCAGACGAGGCGAGTGCTCTGACGTTCGACCCAGTTCAAACTCGTGTTTATCGTGTAACGTGTCACCTCCGCACTTGACAGTCGACGTCGATCTTCTTAGCGGATGGGATTATTTAATATGTTATCTGTAGGCAAAATACTGTAGTGGATAACTGTTTCGATATCACCCCCGTTAGCCTGTTTAAGTGTTTCTTGGATCAGGAACTTGCCGGTCTTAATTTGACTTCATTTCTCTAGTACGCTGCGTGTGAGCTCTATGTGAGCTCGCTTCACTGTTATTCACGAATAACATTGACGTCAGTGGCATGAACGCATATCTGTGACTTTTTGCATGGACAGAGAAGTTCCGTCCGATCCGCCAGAGTCCCTCAGCGGTAACCACTTCCAGCATCACCTCAAGCAGCAGCAGTAAGCGCGGTGGTGGCGTGGACACCCTCGCCGGTCCGTACCTGAAGGGTGAGTGGCCGCGTCCCGCAGCGACCGTGCCATTAGACTCACAGCTCCTAACGTTATCAAGCTCTCCAAGCCCACCGGTCACCAGACACGTCACGTCGTCATCGTCATCGTCATGGACAGCTGATCAAGCCACTCAGGTAAGATGATCAGGTGTGGTGATCAGGTGCTGCTAATTAACCTGGCTGCCGGCACAGATGCTGAGGGAAGCGTAATTGAATGGGAGGTATATGTTATATAATGCATTGATTGTGGGTCAATTGCTGTGGAAATCTCCCATGGGTCATGTTTGCTTACCCATTTAAATGGCGGAGAACTACAACATGGTTTCTGTGAAATAATGCACATATTGCAAGCAGTTGGTCCTGTTTAGTTTTATTGTGTTTTTCTTTTCTGCAAATGAATGGAGCTTCTTTAACTGATTAATGCTTGAACAAGAACATGAGCTACTGAACATGAACTACTGTAAATTGCGTATGTTTGGTTTTATCATTGGAGTGATGGCTCATTGGTTTTATCATTGTAGAGATGGCTCGTTGGTTTTATCATTGGAGTGATGTCTCATTGGTTCTATCATCGTAGTGATGGCTCATAGTTTCACCAATGTTGTAATTGCTCAAGGTTCTGTCATTGTGCTAATGCTTTGTGCCATGTCTTGGTGAGGACAGACTCCCGATGAGTGGTTCGACGAAGTTCTGGAAAGGAAACGCCGCTTGTCACATAAGCGATCCTCATCAACGGGCAGTGGAGGAGGCGCAGGGGCTGACAAGAAAGCGGTGAGAATTCTCCTTTGTGTCTCAGTTCTATGTCAGAAGCTGGTGATGCACCCAACTGACTGCGCTTGGTGGGGATGTGGTGGTGGGGGGGGGGGGGGGGGTTCCATCTTGGGAGAAATTATCATTGCGCAGACTATGGGATGGGTTATTAGGCGAAATGGTGGATGTAATCATGGTGTGATGGAGAGTGGCAAAGGGGCGGGTGTTATCACCAGCCACAGCGGGGCGTAGGACGCCAGCCGTTCAGCCAGGTGTATAAGTCATTCTGTGAACAGCCCTATGCTCAACGCTTCCGTCGATTGTACGCTTCAAAGATTGATGGTCAAGTGGAAGCCCAATGCTGGCTTTATGCCCAGTGAGAGCCAATCTACCCTAAAGATGAGTTATTGATGAGGTCAGATATATGGATTTGCAAGAGGCTGCCAAAATTCCAATGAATGGCTCTCCATCGAGTTGTAACACTCTCATTTATATACTGCAAGACCAACACGCGCGCTGCTGCGCGTATGCTGGAGCTGGTGTACTGAACAGTGCATGGTATCAAGTTCGGACTAGTCGCAACGCTTTCTCTCATTGTTACACGCGGTTTTTTGATGCCCCCGCCTCGTCGTTATGCACTGCTCTGCTCGCACACTACTTGTCATGTGTTGGTGTGGTTATTTACGGAGTGTTGTGCTACTTGGCAGAATGCCCATTATCACATGCGACGCGTGTATTAATCTGTCTGGCGGGGATCTTGGTGCTGTTGCAGTTCGCGATGTTCCTCTCTCACAGTGTTAGTATCTAGGCGTGCTTAAGTGTCATATTCTGTTCGATTGGACCTGGCTTGGCCGTTGATCGATGGTTTGAGTTGAACTGATTCACCGACAAAGAAGATACGGGGTTGTTTTGGATGTGGTATTGCCTCGCTTATCATGCTGTGTGCTATACGGCGCGATATTTATAATCTGGGGTTATCTACAAGGCAACGAATGCGTTTTGCTAAGCGGAATGTAGACCGGTGTTGTTTTCGTGTCGGTGTAGTTAGCAAGTAAGTGGTGTTACCCTATTGACTTGATTCTATACCTGAATGAGGTCACGACGAGTGGGTGGGCGATTTGTAAAAGATAACAATGTCCGACTCAATCCGCTATGTGGTTTACCGCGATAGAAAGCATTGGTAAATGGCGATCTTCTGCTTTTGATGTCGTGAGCTGTTTGTCAGCTCGCAGGCGCACATTATACGGACCAGTGGCATTAGTGTGTTGCGCCAGGGTTACTTGACAAGTAATATCTGAAACCTCTATATCTTTGATGTTCGGCTTCGCCATTGTTTGTTGTCACCGTGTGCAAATAGAAGCGAGTCACCGGGCGAGTTAGATCAAGCGGTTGTACTGTTGTATTAATATGGGTTGTAATACATGGTCTGTGTGAGACAGGATGACTGATTGTAACTCTTTCTACATCATTATGTTGCTTTAGCAAGTATTGTGCCTCATTTGACCACCAGCTTTCTCTGTGATATCATAGTCTGACCTCACTTGTCATTGTGTCAGTCCACTTGTCCTAGTCTGACCTCACTTTTCATAATGTCAGTCCACTTGTCATAGTCCTATTTCAACCCACTTCTCATGTTGTCATTCAACTTATCTAAGCCTCATTTTGTCCACTTTCATTTCCACTTTCTTAATCTACTATGTGTCTCATCCCACTTATCAATATTAATCATATCTTAATTATCATAGTCTCATCCCTATTTTCATAGTCATCACTTATCTTAATCCTTATATTTCACTACTGGATCCCAACCGCACCTTGGAAACCAAAAGTTGGAAACCAAAAGTTTTAAGTTTTCAGACTTTCAGTTGCTACGCAGAAAATAGATCCTTACTTCGGCTGTATCCATTATTTGTTGTCGGACATTACCCTATTTGCTTGTCGGTCTAATGTGTGTGGAAGTATACACATTGATAGTGAGATAAATTCAGAGCCCGTTATGGTTTGCAGCTAACATTCGTGTGGTTCATGGTTTTAGGGAGGCACCGTTATCGATGGAACGACATAACTGAATAAAACAGATTTCCACAGTAGATCATGAATATTTCCAGTCAAATAATAATGTTAAAAACTAGTCAACATAATTTTCCATCATGTAAACTTTGCGGCATAAATTTGAAGATGGCATTACTTGCGTCTGCGTTAAATGTAATAATGTAATAACGAAATGATCCCTGATCGCCTTATATGGGGCTGAACAGTTGCTTTAATCATATCTTATTTATCATATTCTTATCCAACTTTATCTATGTCATCCCAAGTATCTTAATCATATCTTATTTATCATATTCTCATCCCACTTTTATCTATGTCATCCCACGTATCTTAATTATATCTTATTTATCATATTCTTGTCCCTATTTTCACTATGTGATCCCACTTATCTTAATCATATCTTATTTATCATATTCTCATCCCACTTTTATCTATGTCATCCCAAGTATCTTTATCCTATCTCATCATATTCTCATCCCACTTTTATCTATTTCATCCCACGTATCTTTATCCTATCTCATTTATCATATTCTCATCCCACTTTTCACTATGTCATTCCATTTATCATAGTCCTTACTAGTTTATCAGTGTCATCCACTTTTTATGGTGTCATTTCACTTATTTTGGTCATATCTCACCCTACTTTTTATGTAGTGAAGTAATTTAATGATCTAATAGTTAATGATAGGTTTGTCGGCATGGAGACTGGTAAACACATATGATAGCAGAGAATAAACAGTGTTAGCAGGTCTAAGTGAATGTAAGAGACCTGTGCCAGGCATGTGTAGCAAGTAACATGGACTATTGTATTGTGTCACAGGTGCCAGTCATCAAAGCCCGCCTGGGCCGATCAAGTGCATCTCCGTCAGCTAACATCAGCAGCAGCAGCAGCAGCAGCATTCCCACTAAAGCCCTGTCTCACAGCTACGCTGCCTCTACGGGCAGCACCTCGCTGCAGCCTGTGTCTGCCAGTCACCATCTCCTGCCGTCCAGCCTGTCTGCGGTCACCGTTACTGTGACACCGCCTCATACCGCAGCTGGAGGTGTAGTGGTCGGCTCTTTGGTGCAGGCCAACAACCCCAGCAAAGCCATGGCTATACCAATGGTGGCCAAGCCAATGAGGGTGCGAGGAAGCGTAGAGGGACTGAATCAGGTGAGGTCACTCTCAATGGTTACCGATGGATCTTCTTCTGGCAAACGGCTCCTGTGGTTTTTTTTACAGGCACTTGTTGTTATATAACTGACTCAGGCTAAAAGCTTCACTAAGCCACATTACTTTTATTTGCATTGAAAAGGTTCATAGTGCAATATTTCTGACTTGTCTTCACTGCAGAGCCTATTTGTGTCATATATTATTAACTTTATAATGTATTTCTACCCAAAATTAAGACACTCATTCTTCTTTTATATAGAAATGTGTGGAATATCATTACATATTATCAAGAGGCTATGCTGTCAACAGCCGTATTGAATACTTTGTTCATGTAGTTTGTTGTGAACGAAGCCCATGATTAAGGATGTATGCTCTGATGTGATGTGTGTTGTAATGGCGAGGTTTAGATGGAAATGTTGTGGTGTACAGGAAATAGAGACATTGGTGCTCAAAGACATCTCAGGGATTCACAGCGAGAATAAAGTATGTCTTTCTTCTTGCAGATTTGTATAATGCTCATCTTATCTTGTCCAAAGAATTATTATGTTGACATTAACAAGTTGTATATGATAATTATTTCTATCTTGTGGAATTCCTTATCAGACCAACATTCTTTATATGCATGGTAAACATGAGAGGGAAATGTCATGAATGTATGGTGGGTGTGCAGAACACAGACTGTTTCCGTGACGGACATCGGGCGCCTGTAGCAGAGTTACTCGAGGGCACCACAAGTCGTACTGTTGACACACAAACCCCATCTGGCTACTGTGATTTAGAGGAGCTGTCAGAATTCAGAGGTATGGCTGGCTGAAGGTCTGATGTTGGTTAAGGGGAAATGGTTTGTTTACTGAGGCGTAGTTGGGGAAGGGGTTTGTGATAAAAGGTTTACTCCTTGGTGGTGTGGAGTTGGGGTCAGGATTCGGTTAGAAGTGGTATGGGGCTGAATTGGCACGAATCAGGCCTACATCCTGTGCATGAGGTTTGGAAATCCAACTCTAGATTATGAATGTTACAGTTGTAACCATGCACCACATTTAATACCCAGACACAACCACTTGTCCACTTGTCTGTTGATAGTGGTCCTGTATGTGGGATTAGTGTAAAATCCCAAGATGATTGTCCAACTGAACAAGTTCAGAACTTGGCTGATACCATGACTGATTATGATCAAACACTAAGACTGTGAGCCGAGGTCACAGAGTCGGTTGACATGTAGCCAAGCATGTCCAACAGAATAATCAATAACGGTGCAAGATGATGCTTAAACTGATCTGTTGTGTGAGTAGCGTTTAACTGCCTGAAACTCTATTGTATAGGGTTTCACGTTGTATGCCATTTTAAGAAATGGCTCACAAGCGGTGACTAATTGCGGCTCTGATACCATCCCCATACAAGTCGGCATCTCATTTACATGAAATCTCCAGGCAAATTACCCTGCCATCAAGATAACATACACTAAGTATATAGAAGGTTGGTAAGACGCCATTGTACCTGCCAAAACAAGTCGGCTTTATACAGTTGAAAGGTGGCCTCTCATTGGAAAACATGAGCCATATTGAATGTGATTCCGAAACCTATTTCCAATGTGTATTTGGTTTTTTTGTTTTTTGATGTCGACTCTGTTTCTATTAACTCCTGCATATTTAACAACTTTCAGTTTTTTTCTTGACATCAGCAGTAGCCATTACAACAGTGCCAGCTGGAAAACTTAAATGTAATGATGTCAAACTTTATTTACAATTCACATTATGGTAATTTATTCAAGATGGATGTGCCTCAATGCTATGTGAATGCACCGAAATTAATTATGAACTTTTGAAATGGGGGGGGGGGGGGGGAGACAAGATGGCGGAAATATTGTCGTCGATGAACCGTTGTGTTTCTTGGTAAACAAAACCAGATATCTTCCTACAGACACATCTGCTAAAATGTCACACACAAAGGTGAAAAAAAGATGCTGTGCCTGACAAATCAACCAGAAATGAGGCAGAAGATATGAATCAATTAGACAATAATAGCATGAACAATTTGATGTAAGCCTTTTGTGTCACTGGTTAAAGTCTCTCTTTGTGATTATTACATCATTTATTTTGCAATGACATGAGATAATGCACTGATTTCTGCAAAATTGGTACAAGCTATACAGCACCCACTGAGTATACATCATTTATGGTGAATGATATGCTAGCAGCTATTTTATGTGGTGGCTACCGTCACCACTTGAGACAGTTTCAGTTAAATCACAGCAGTATCACTGAAACTCTGCACCAAAGCAATATTTGTGTTCTATCTATTGACTACCGTGGGGCAAGACTTGATGCTAGAGGTGGTGTTGGCTAGTGGAAGGGGTTCTTAACCTACGGATGATGGGGCTGGATATTTGAAAAGAGCTAGTTAATCCAACGATGATGGTGTTGGGCTGGGGGGAGGGGTGTTAATCCAACGATGATGGTGTTGGGCTGGGGGAAGGGGGTGTTTATCCAACGTTGGTGTTGGGCTGAGTGTTGACAAGATGTACTTACCAAGACAGCATGTGTGATGCCTTGTAACATTTATCATAGGGTAAATCAAGGAAAGAAATAAACTCACTTGGTCCATGGGCTAAACATGTCGCATCGAACCCACAGCTGTATTTAGGGCCTGGAAAATTCAATATTCAGACAAAGTGTCTTTTCATTGTGCCTTGCCTGTCATCATTTCTTAGAAAAACCATGGGAAATATTCAATATAATTAACCAAACAATTTGCATGTTATTCATGACTCGTGTGTGTGTGTGTTTCTATGCTCCAGTGCGGACCTCCTCAAGTTGTTCCTCCACCTCCTCCACAGCGTCATCTTGCCCCTCCTCTACAGCCTCGCCCCTACACCAGCCATCCTCACCCTCTCTTACCACCTCACCTTCACACAGCCCAGCAGACAACATCCCCATCATGGCCGGAGCTATGCTAGATGAGTCACGACCCTCTAGTGCTGGTGACTCACTGGATGCTGAGGAGGAGGTGGCTGCTAAACGAGATGCTAGAGGTGACAATGACTATTATGCAAGATTCCAGCAAACTATTTTTGTTTATCTTAAAATTTGTGTTCAGATGATTCATTTGCACGTAGAGGCATTTATCACAGAAGCCTGGGTTTGTTGAGCAGCTGTCTATTTAACGTTAACTGTGTGGGTGTGTACAGTTCCGGACTCCCCCGGAACCTCCTTCCTTTTTGTGCGGGAGCCACCTGATGGCTGTGAGAAGGTCAAGCGGGTTGAAGAGTCAAGGTCACTCATCACTGTATTATGATATTGATCAACACTACAGCTTAACCATTATATTCAATTTTATATTGACTTTAAACTCAATGTATTTGCATTGTTTCCAGGCCAGCCATTGTGAATTCAAGTGACCGCCAGATATTCTGTCCCTTAAAACCTCCTTCAGACCGATTTCATATCCCCAGTGCTGTGTCTGCATTCTGTCCCCTAAAGGCAACTTTGGATATGACCTTGAAAACAACAAATATGACCTCTCCTTTGAGCCCCTCATTTGCCCCAGGGTATATTGAAGAGGACAACTGATGCAGTTCACCAGGCTCCTTGTGATAAAGTCTCCAGACGACACAATAAGTGGCTTTGGGCTGATTATCTCTCATCCATATCTAGACTGTTCACTGCAGAGTGTGAAACTCAATATCACTCTCCCCACACACCCCTCTCTTTAGTAGCAGAGTGTGGTAAGAGCCCAGGGCCAAATAGGATACCCAAGGATTGAGTTTTAAGTGCTGGTTGTCAGTCACTATCTGTTTGTGATGCTTAGCATGGTTGATGTTGGGGTTTGTCGATGCACACACAAAATGCTTGTTATTGTTGCAAGCACTGCTGGGTTATCACACCAAAAGACTTGTCAATACAAGGTGCCATCAGTATGCATTAAGCGGGTTTGCATGTAGCAAGTACTTAGTTTCTATGTGTGCACTTAGGTGATGCTCAGATGACCCAGAAGTGGTTTGTAGCTTCCATTAATGTCTGAGTTGCAGCGCATTTATTGGATATTATTATTGGTTGGAATTGATTTTAGTTTTTTTAGAAGAATTTGAACTAATGTCTGTTGTCATGCATTGATGCTACCACACATTGGTGTGAGGAGGTTTGATTTTCATGTTAACATGGTTGATTAATCCTCATAAACAACATTGTGGCATGGTAATGGTTAATCTCAACAGTTAGGACATTTAACAAAGTAAATGTTCTCCATGAAATATGTTGTTGCCATGGTGATGATTATTTTCAACAAAGTACATTGTTGGTGATGATTATTGTTAGGTGTTGTTGGAAAGGTGATATTTATTTTCAAAGAAAAGCATGTTGTTAAGCATTGGTGATGATTAATTTTCAATACAAAATAGTCATAGTTGTGATTATACTTGATACAATATGATGTTAGTATGGCAACAAATATTCTCATCAATATGCCTTCGGGCATTGTACCAATATTCTCTTCACAAAGAGAGTGGGCATTGTCGTTATCGGTCTCATTATATCAGTCTGGAGAGTCTGTGATAGTTCTATTTATCTCCAGCTTCCCATGTAGTTATAATAAATTTCCCACTTTCTTTAACATCAAAGTGCTGTGCTCTACTTCTGTAGTACATTTTTTTATATTCAATTGTCATAACTTTTCAGTGGGGTTAAATTGTTTCATTCACTGCCCTGGATTATTTATATTAATTATTAGATTTGAGTAATGATTGCGCAGACTAGTTGTGGTCTCCATGAGAAGTGCTTTTAGATGTACTGATGTTGTATTTCGAACACATGGTTGCCTCTTTCTTGATTTATGATTAAGTTAAATAGGAGTGAATGTAAACTAGACGCACAGTGTTTTCTGTCTGTTGTTAGAGCAGAAGCATTTAATTAATTAGCATACAGGTGTGAGGGATGTTCGGGATCAATTAGCATAGATGCTTGTGGCCACCATGTTGTTGTTGGTCGTCTATGCATGGCTGTGGACTACCCGTGGTCTCTTGCTATGGGATTTGAATGCAAGCATATCAAAGTAAAGTCAGTTTGTCACCTAATCATATCAGCATCCACAACTGTCAAGTTTCTGTCATCAGTCTGATCATTCATTGTCTGGTAGACAATTGTATCAGTGATCAGTGTGTTTGGTATATAAGGGATCTTAGCTGCAAATGCTTCTTTAGTTTTGTGTGGTTGTATAAAAACAATATTGGTATGTTGTACTTTGCATTAATATGGAGTCCCTTCTTCAATAACCAGAATAGGTCTGTGAAACTGTCACTACATTCCTGCAGTTGCTCGACTTAAGATGCAATTTGGAGAGGCTCAAAATAAAACAACACCAGCATCTATTTTGGGCTGGGCAGATGTGGATTTCCTCAGGGTTGGTAGCATCAATTGGATAAAGGGTTCAGTTCCACCCTAATATGATTATGGTAAGGTAGGGATGTGATAGTCCAACTTCTGCCTATCTTCTGTCTACTTGTACGCACACTGGACATTTGCAAACAGCTGTGCAAATTTGTACTTACTCAAAGTATCAATTCTGTCAATGTTAATGAACTTCTTTGGCTTTGATAGGTATGTATGAGGCGACTTGTTTGTGGTTTTGTTATGATTGGTTGTTTATGCGCTTTCAGGTTGCCATATTGTCCTGTATATAGTGGTGATACTGGTCTTGTGGGTTCCCACCACAGATGCAGTGCGTATTCTCTCCCTCTTGGTCTCTGTCAAATGGCTTCCATTACTGCACATCAACTTCTTATTGTATAAACACAGCATACTTAACTTCATTCATGGCAGGTTTTAATGGTAATCTTTTGCTCACTCAAGAAAAACTTAAGTTTTTATTTAACTTCCAATGTGTTTATTTACTAAAACATAAACAAATATCATTTTCTGCAGTCCTGTCAACTTATTTAAATTAACTAATGTTAATGTGTATTGGTTAAACAGGAAGCAAGCTGTTGAGCACTGGCTTAGTTACGCATTGAATTTGAACTGCTACCACCAGTTGTACTTACAAAAGAACGTCACACTATTGCGGGTTTTAAACCGATCCCCAAATGTCTTTCCTCAAGTGTCTTTTTGTTTGAAATGCTTTATATCAATATTATTAATTTTCATTAACAAAAGCTGGATTTTTCCACTTTTTGATTTCCTCAATTATCATGGTAATGTGAAAGAAATCTGTGCTATAATTGTCCACAGGCTTATCAATTCTAATTGTGGGAGTGATTTCGAATTAACCGTTCTATATTATAAATTTGAAGTGTTACTTAGATCAAAAATCAAGATTGTACAAATATCTGATTAAAATGTTGTAGTTTTGCAGATTGAGTATTGTTGTTACTTCCATGAGATGTTTACATGTTGAAGAAAGAATATGGAAAGATGGTTTGAACAGATGTTTTGTTAATGACAGGTTATGGCATAAATTGTGCTACTGCTCAAGCTTTTGGCTGGTAATTTTTTTGCAAGGACTGGATGATGGTTTGCATTTGTAAGTTTGTTTGCAAGCCCTTTAGGGTTTTGGTTATGTTTGATAAGGGTGTCAGTGAATAGCAGATGTTGTGGAATTTGGCTGTCAGACTATGGTTAATCTGTGGATACAAGTTGTCTATTTTTTACAATTTGAAGTTGTGAGATTTGTCGTTTTTATGCATCTTCAAAATAAAGGTGTGTTTGATAAATGTTTTTTTTATAAATACTGATAACAGACTTGCTTATTTGCAGATATTTATTCGATGTTCAGATTAAATTTCTCTTGTCAAATCTGAAGAGAGATTTGAATCAAAATCAAACAGATTAATACATGTAGGGAAACATCGAAATAGATGAGGCTCTAGAACTTCTGTCATGGCAATGCCACCTTAAAAGGGTTTGGAAACGTCTTGTGGCCCGTGTCAACAAAAGCAGCGCCTTTTGTACGAACATGAATCCCATTAACAGCACACTAAATAACCTCTTACACCATGACACCAAATAATTCCATGCCCCAACAGGATGGGATAAACTCATATAAGACTGCACTATAAGCTATCAATCAATAATACTTGACAGTCATAATATATATGTTAATAATTGCCTTGACTTACACAAGTACATCAATTAGCAGCAAACTATGCCTGATTACTGCCTTGTATACTCTACCACATACTCGGGATAACACTGGGCTTTGTCGTAAATGACAAACTCTCGGAATAAGAGAGCAATATTGCCAGGTTTGTGGGTACCCAGAACAGAATCATAGAATACATGACCACCAGTAGTGCATGCATCTGTCTTGCAAGTCATGCAAGGTGCTCGCTTGAATGGCTGTGGGTTTTGGCAGGTGAAAGCATTTCCCAGTAACACCCTGGATATAATCATATTCAGCTTTGTGCCTGGGGAAACACGTTTCGTTTTAGAATCTGGAACAAATGTTGAATAAATGATTATTAGTCAATAAATTGACAAAAGTAAACCCAACTGCATATCGAAGTATGGACTAAATGTTTAACAGACTCATTAACCAATATACACAAACATTGATTGAATGCTTGTGTACCAGCTTACTTACATATCAACACAATAACTCCCCCAGTACACTATTTACCAAATCACTTATCTAACAACACAGCTGTGCACTTAACATATGTTCTCATATAACTGGTCTTAACTTTAAATATCAATCAACAACCAGTATTCTAATCCAACAACCCACCTGAATATCAATCGAACAACTCACCTGTATACTGATCAGCTTTAGTAGAACTCTCAGCAAAATACGAACCTCTTCCGAACAATGTTTTATCTCCTGACATCCTGTCGTCAATGCCTTGATGAATGACAGCATTCAATGTGTCTGTTGAAGTGCCATGAAAGAGGAACACCTCATTTACCTCTGACACCGTCATATCACCGTCTCCTGGGTTGGATTTAACCGGGGGTAATGGATTGATTTGATCTGCTTTCATACAGAAAGTAGCCCGTTTTGTAGCATAATCACGGAAGAGACCGGGATTCTCTATGCGTTGGATCTTTGAGATGGCAATAGATGAGTGAGATAATCCCACAGCATCCTTGCCATGGCCCACTAAATTTTGCCAGGTTTTCACCACCAACTTCTGGATGACATTGTATCCCTTTGACCCAGAATCTAGGGTGACTGTGTTTTGCATGGGTCCAGTTTGGGAGGATTCTGTAAGTAGTCTTGTGATGGGAGTTTTAGGGGAGTTTTTCCAATAGTCAGGAGTAAGAATCTTTTCATCGCTCAAGGCTTTGAGGTAGGCTTTGACCCCCTTTTCCTGTTTGATCTTCCTTAATGCTTCAAGTGTGTAGCCTGAATCCGGCTGTATTTTTGTGAATGTCTTAGTCACATTGAAGCATTTCTTCAAAACCTCTTCATAAGCTTTGCCCACACATGACTTGGCTCCAGCGAGTGTTATTTTATTTCCCTGAGTATCTGATCAAATACACAAATAGGCAATTATGATCACCAGTATAATCTATGGGAGTACTATTCAAATCTTGACTATTAACACTACCCAACAATATACGTTACCTGCTTTGCAGCCCATCTGACTGGCTATGCAGGCAGCCTTCTGCAAGGCATCATCCGAGTTCAGTGAAATCTCTTTTGTCTCATAAACCATGGGTATGATATCTTTGTATATCTCGTGCATTGCTTTCAAGATTTTATCCTTCTCTAGCGAGTGTATTGAGAGCTTAATGGTGTCCGTTTTCAATTGGGCTGGACGTGATGTGGTCCTAGTGCCATGACCTCTACTATCCCTATGACCCTGACCTTGACCTGACCTCGAAGACCTGCGATGGTGACCAGTGGTTGAACTTGGCCTTCTTTTCCTGGCACTATCTGAGCCTAAATAAAACAATAGTCAAAAAATGGTCAAAATCACAGCACACTTAAAATAAATTCTGATAGAAATAAGGCTATATAACACCCCATGAGCTACTTGAGATATTGCCTTAATACTCATTGGGAGTTTCTGATGGTCAGGAGTGTTTTTGTATTCATTGCTACTCACCTGACATCATGACATCAAGAGATAAGTATAAGGATTGTGAATCGTTTAATAAAGTATTAAGATTAACCATTACATTAATAGGTTTGATCATAATTCATTCCAAACACAAAATCGTACCACCCCACAGAAAGACATCCATGACCATCATGCACTGAAGTAATAATGAAACAATAACCTGCGTGTTTGATCTGCCTTGCAACAATCCCCAGTTGTTGCTTGTATGCGTAGCATGCTTCCCCTCCAAAAGCAACCACTGTCACCTTCACAACATGCAAGGTTATAAGTAAGGTTGATGAACAAGATGATATCATTTGTCCCAAATACCATATCATACTATAACAGGTACCTTTGGACCTCAATCAGTTATGTTCTAGATTGTATATGTAAGTCACAGAAACATGATGCCCCTGTATGCCCTCAATACATCATGAAGCTGAGTCTACCTTGATGCCAGGGTATTTAGGTAGACATTGTCTGAAGCAAGAAGCCACAGCTTCTACAGGGTACTTGAACTTGCCACCTCCTATAGTTGGGAAAGCTATACTGGTCAGTCCTAGCTGCGAGTCTTTGATAGACAGTCTTCAATCATCCCAGTCAACATCTGATACAACAACATGTGGAATACAATGAATATATTGCATTTGCATTAACATATTCAGCTTGTCAACAGGGTAACAAGGAGGTTTTGATCTTGGGTTATTTAATTGCTACTGCATATGGTGGAATGCTTTGAAATGTGAAACGATTTCAAAATCCCTGGTGTTCTAATGAAATGGTGCGTTTGTTTGCCATATATGGATGCTTATAAAGTATCAGCCACTAACCTCCTTGTTCGTGTGCCTACTTTGAGTTCTGGCCTTAGAAGGCAGAGCCTGTAAAATCACCACAGAAGAAATAAGATAACCTGGACACCTAACAAATCAAAGACAGCAAATGATGGTGTCATCTACTCAGCTGGCAAATTGTCTTCATAACAGGTGTTGATATAGATATGAATAACAGGTGTTGATATAGATATGATATATATATATATATATATATATATATATATATATATATATATATATATATATATATATATATATATATATATATATATATAGTATATATATATATCTATATATATATATATATATATATATATATGTATATATATCTATATATATCTATATATATATATATATATATTATATATATCTCTATATATATCTATCTATATATATATCTCTATATATAAAACTCACACATCTTCTAAATATACACATATATATGCTATTTCTAGATAGCTGCTCGGCGCTCGGAAGCTTGGCATCTCGTGTGTATACATATATATGTGTGTGCGTGTATGCATGTTTTGTGTATATATATCCGCTTTGATTGCACGGGGACATCCAGTGCACACTGTCGCCTATGAAACAAAAAGACAGTATATACACGGACCGAGATGAGCTGGTGTAACGCACACTATTATAAGCTGCCTCTTAGATGTTTTGAAATGACCCCTTTGTGTCATACATATATATGAAAGTGATAAATGCGTGGTCGATTACGTAAGGTTTAGCCTGTTTTGACATGACCCCCTACCCCGCTTTGCAAACCCAGCCAAGGCCTCTGGTCGACGTAAGGTTTGGCCACTTAAACAGCACTGCTGTTAGCCTCTGCTGCAGTAGAAAACCTTGAAAACTAATCGTATACTATTTTTGTTACTGATGCTGTGCAGTAAAAATGGTGCACTATACTAACTTTTTACTATTTTTTGTACAGTGAATGCTAAAAATACTGTTACAATCATTATCACGAGGCCAAGTTCTAAATACTGAAAATGATGACCCCTGTGCGTAAATCAGCCGTTTCAGAGATATCAGCGAGAAGTGAGAACTTGTAGCAAAATTCGCGATAGGTACTCTTTTGATATGTCCCCCTACTAAGTACAAAAGGGTGAAAACAAGTCGATTTTAAGGTTTGGCCTATTCCATAAACGATAATTGCTGTTACAACCATATAATTCATATGTTCGTAACTGCAGTAGTAATGGAGGAGACTAGTTACAGAAAACAGGAAAAAATGCTAAAAATACGATCCCATAAGCCTCCAACACTGCGCATGCCAAGTCAAACTACTGATCGGCAGTTGTGCGTAAATACACTTGACCTATCATTCCCCAAAATTCGAGAAGAGAACTTGTAGCAAAAACCGCGATGTGGAGAAAAGCCTGAAAAACCTTGACTGGAGACGAAAAAAAAAAATAGACTAAACAAGAAAAGAGGTGTATTAGGTGAGAGTTGCTTTGACACCTGTATCTACCTGTTGAGGCAGAGGCTGTTGACTCGGTCGGTCAGTCTAGCTACGGATTCCCATGTGAAGTATGTATTTGCACTTCAAACTACCATAGGACGGAGTACTCCCTCCTTGCAAGGTGAGAGCTGCTGATTGAAGGTATCCAGACTGACTGTTGGCAGTTTGTTGAGTAACTTGTCCATTTTCGACTGCACCGATAGATTGGGTGAACACCTTTCGTGAGGAAGGGATCAGCAAACCAAAAACTTGAACTATATAGACTAGGTTTATATTTGTTGTATCTTCTGTTGGAATATTCACTCATTAAGTGGTCATTGCTGGTCTATTTGGATTGAGTTGGATGACAGTTACTTACCTGTTGGAAGTCGATGCTCCTGACTCAGCGGTCATCCACTTGGATTCCCCCCACAGTTGACTAAATAGGACGGAGTACTCCTTGGCAGTCCTTTATTATTTGCCAAAGTGTTGACAAGAAACTGACTGTTGGCAGTTTCATCTCATGTATAATCTGTACAGCCCTAAAAATTTGTACGTCTGATCTTAATCCTCAGTGTTTGAAACTCACACATGTCTGCAAATAATGTCTAATACTTTGTAATAATGGTTTCACCCACGGAACAGATTTGATTATGGCTAGTGTGAACTTACACAATCAGTCCCTAAAAATTGTGAAGTGTTATGTATTGAAGTAACAGTTTGTTACGATGTTTTGAAGTGGTCTTTGAATCATATGCAGTATAGTGCATGAAGTCGATGAGGATTGTCATAAATAAATGAGATGTACATATGCCCCACAGTAGAACACTCCACTCGAGAGGACCATCAAAAAGGATGACAAGAACAAGATTTGAAAGCAACCTCATCTAATGTATCTATACACTAGCTCACAGTCACATGCAAAATGTCTGTCTTTGTGATCATGGTTGGAGGTTGGGCAGATTTGTTTAGAGAGACTGTGTGAACAACTTCTTCAACATCATCATCTAAAAATTGTGAAGTCAGGTGGATTGAATCATACAGATCCAGATTTTTTTGAAGTTCATCTTTGAATCATATCCAGTATAGTGCATGAAATAAAGCGAGGATTGTCATAACTAAACAGATGTATTATATGTATTGTAGAACACTTAAATGGCAAATATGATCTTAGCATTGATTTGAGTTTGCCCTACCCTAATTGTCTGTGCTATAGCTTTACACCAAAGGCTGCAATGTCTTTTTGTACATTTGGAGGTTGTTGTTTTGATATATTGCGATGCATGCAGTTATGTTAAGACAGTGTTCATAATCATGTGGAGATGAATCATAGAGATCCAGGGTTGAAAGATGATGACATCATACATCCAGTGTTAGGGTTAGAAAATGGCATGATCCATTGTGCATAACTGCAACAGATATATTAGAGTGATTTGTTTTTTAAATGGCAATGATCTTCATTGATATGTAATGGATATTGTTTATTGTTTGCAAAGTTAGAACATTGTTTTTTGTGACCTTGTTGTTGGTTATGTGCATAATACCCACATGTTAAGAAAGTTGATGTATTGTGTGTGCATTGTGCCATGTCAATACATGGTTACTGATGCATACTCTCGTGTCAAGACATGGTTATTAATGGATGCTGTTATGCAAAGTCATTATTTGTTATGTCAAGACCTTGTTGTTGGTGTGTTCTGTCATGTCAAGTTATTGCAATATACAGATGGTGTTATTCATACACACTATGATGTCAATATTTTGTTATTGATTCCCACATGCTTGTGTCATGTCAATCAGACATTTCAGCATGGTTTCACTCACAGTCAAATTGAAGAAATAGGTGAATGAATATAGCAAAACTTACACCAACTGTTGGTCCGAGTCCCTGCAACGTATGACACAAAGAGATATCAACTATTTCATCCTCTATCACAATGCTTGTATAGAGCTAAGAAAATACCAGGCAAATTTCTTATTTGTGAGGAAACAGATTGACAACAAAATCAACACACTCACCCAGAAGGCAGATCCAAACTCACGCCTGTCTCCCTTTCAATAATACAGGCGAGGGACTGTTCAATGGTACTAATAAATTTCTGTACATGTCTGGTGAAAAAGTGTTCTTCGCACAAACCTTGCTCACACAAAAGCACATAAAGAATTACCAGTCAAAAGTAAATTAATAATCCCATGGCAGTTAAGGCCATATTAAGAATAACACTATATCTAACAGAAGAACAATAGTATCAAATATATCAGCCTTCCTCTCTGAAATTAATCTTATGCAGACTCAATAACATTTGTCGGTTGAAGGCACTGCATTGCTTATTAGATATTGGATCTGCAGGCTGAGAGCAATAGAATATGGTATTACCAGGTTTTTCAATCTTCATATTATCTGAGAAGACTTGAAAAGGATTGTTTTTTTCGAGAGATCTTCTGGCTTTATCTACCAATGACTTGGTACCAGATATTTTCAATGCTGGATCATTGTCAGAACTGCCGGAGAAAGACCACTTCAACTTGTCAACGCCATTTCTGCAAAACACATCACTTAATGTAATAGCTATTCAGGATCATATATGTGAAAAGGTAACAATGCATTTGCTCTTTAAAACAATGAAGGGTGATCATCATAATTTGATGGTATCAAACTTGAGATATAATATCATCAACAATAAAAGAAAAAACAATTCACCCAAACTTGTTAAGTTCTCTGTCAATCTTTTCTCCTCCATTTTGTTTTAGAAGTCTCCATTGATAAGTGTTCAAACGGATTTTGAAATCCAATGATTGCTCTGCGGGAATCAATTGGGATACTTTGGCTTTCATTTCATCCACAGCAGCCTGGGTCAATCCCTCCAGCTTTAGACCCCTGTCAGTGACTGACATAATAGAGGCATCACCCTCACAGGACCTGAGATGGATATCATTTAGCTTTTGCAATTGGTCTGAAGACAACTTCATTATTTCAGTCACAATCTTGGAACTGAGAAAATGGTGAGCCCCTTTAAAATCTCTCTTCTCAAGACCAATGACGAATGGCTGATCCTTGTTAATGTAAACTCTTGCACATATCTGTCGTGGTTTACTGGCACGGAATATGTCTATCAACTCTCTTCTACCAGGATTTCGACAAAGCTTCTGAGCAAGGTCCAGTGATGTAGGTATTTCTCCTTCTACCATCGAATCCACGACCTCTGATAGCGCTTTATGGGCATTATATACAGCATCACTTGGACCGGCAAGTTCAAATGTATTCCTTTGTTGAGAAGGGAAAATTTTACAAAGACCCTGTACTTCTCTGAGTTTGCCATAAAACCTAAGTGCTACCTGCACAATACCAAAGAGATGGGGCTTAACTACAAATTGTTTTTCTATATGATCCTGCCGGGCGGGATGGTAATCATCAGGGGTGTTGCCTGGGGGCAAATCATATCTGGGTGGGTTCCTGTAATTTACTTGGGGTGGTATTGAAATAGAATCAGGTAGCAATTCCTCCAGGTATTGTGCATGATATGTTGCACCAGTTGTCTCTGGATTTTGGTAAGCTGTCAGAGTTTGACGGCCATAGTCAACGGAGGTGGAACGTCTTTCCAACACATGTCCTTTCTGTTCTTGGTGAGTACCTCTCACAGGATCTCTGACATACGGCGAACGTGCTCTTCCTTGTCTTTCGTCCAAAGTTGACTTGTGCTCACTAGGGACCCCATAACCAAAAGACTGCCCCCTCGACATCGCAGTCGCACCATCCGATGAGGAATCTCTCAGTCTCTTCCCCGGATGATTGACTTCCTCTTTTGGGAATTTTCTAGTATTCTCAAAACCTGTGTTTTTCGGTGTAGAGATATCCTGTAAGTGTGGCCTTGTAGTTTCTCGGTGTCCTCCTTGAAACTGTTCACTTGTGTCAGAGAGGTCAAAAGGTCCTCTTTCATAAACACAGCCACTTTGATCAGCAGATCCAGGAGGATCCAAAAATGGGACATCACTTGGATCATCACCATTATCATCTGTAATCACACATACATAGATAAGTATATATTCCTATCACACAATGTTTTAATTGTAAAATTTCTATTATAATATTCACTTTTTCTTACAAAACATTGCCATGTATACCAAATGCTAATGGATGGCAATCTTCCAGATGGAAGTTGTCAAGAGTAGTGAATGGAGTACATCTCCTTATGTAGATGCTTTCATTCATGACATTGTGGTTCTCTTGCTTAAGAATCAAGTCCACCGCTGATCACACATAAATCAAAATAATCAACTAAAGAATTCACATCTTTAAACTTGTAAATAGACAACTTTGACCTGCAGATGGTCATGCACAAAATAAACAAATCTAAGAGTTTGCATAAACTGGTATATGGTTAAAATTATGAAAGATAAACAAGCCAAGCATTCAATATAAAAGCAAGCAAATATTGATGCAGTGTAGCTGACCACTTGTTCTGTGATGAAACCGTCGCTCTTAATTGTCCCCCTTCTTATACAGAGGGTGATTTATCCACTCACCCTGGCTGTCTTCAAATTCAATGATTGCTGCGGTTCCATCCTCACTGATGTCTACAGGTTTCTTGATCTCAGCTTCAATTCTGTTGCCTGACTTTGTACTTTCAAGATAAAGTTCAAGCACATCTAAGTGATGCTTTGGGTGAATGTTGTAAAGAAGGAGGCGGGGCGGAGGGAGAGGACTAAAGATGAACTGCCTCACAGTTGGCATTCTGTCCTTCTGGGCCATGCGCTGTAAATCAGCTAGTGTCACTAGAGAAATAAGACAGAAAAACACAAAAGTGCTAGTTATGTGCAATGTAATTAGGAAATATTTATGAATGAAAGTAGAGGGTGTTTGGTGGATGGAGCAAACAGGTGCAGATACCAAATATTTATATCATCTATTGACTTACGGTCAACATGTTGCTCCAGAGGAACTAGGGCTTGGTCACTCCCTGGACTGAAGCAAATTTGATCCTCAATCACACCATTGTCATTCCCACCAAGAAGATGCTCCACATTCAGTGCAATGCATTGATTATCTATTTCTGGCGGCAGATTCTGCAAAAAAAAACCACTTCGGCAGGCATTTCCATGACATTCTTGTCTGTGAAAATATGGCATATTATCTTATAATTTAACTCTGAGGAGTCTCAAGATCTCAGACAAAATATAACATAATGCGATCATAGTAGACAGTAACTATTAAGTAAATACTTGACACATACCTTTATCAAGAGTTTCCTTCCAACCTCTTCGTTCATTTTGGTAGGCGTGGTGTATAATGGAAGCTTGTATTTATTTATTTTCAAAACTGAAATGAAAGCGATACTTGGTTATCCAAGGATTCTGTCTTGTGTGAACATCAAAACGTACCCACAAGTTATAAATGAATCCGGTGTGGCTTGATTATCGATTCCACACGATTTTATTTAAATATAAAGAAAATATTGGGTGGTTAGTTTTTTGTTTCTATTGTGATGAATGTGTACATTAGCCCAAAAGACCAACGTCAGCGGTCAGGTTCTATTTATCACCTTGTCGCATGCATCACTCCCGTACTTAGTTCGAAAGAGCTAGTGTACATTAATGTTACTTCACTTGGACTTCAGTGACTTAACCATCTGTTTACAAGCACACCTCTTTCCTAAATATCGAAATACTGTATACGCTGCTGAACTTACGTATTTCTTATTGCGCAAATGTCCTCTCGTTGGAGATCGTAGCACTCTGGACTGAAGTCCTAAGTAAAAGCGAACCTATCGGAAAGGTAAGAATGGAAAACTTGGGGATTCCCCTCTGGCTGAGTTTCTGTCGTCAGATCATAACGGATCTAGTCGCTAGCAGTAGCTCTTTTGAACCACCAAGTGGAGCTTGCTCTCCCTTAGCTGTAGCCCAAAAGACCAACGTCAGGTTCTATGCATCACTCCCGTACTTAGTTAGAAAGAGCTACTTAGCTGCGGTCGTAACGGTAACATGAATTTATACCCCTCTACTCAGACGTCTTGTAGGGCTAGCGCTCCCTCAACAAGGTAGAACTGGATCGACTGTTGGTATGTTGGGCTAGCTAGAAGGAGTATTTGTGGATAATAAGTTTGGTTCTCCGAGCCGCATTTAAGTTACATCATGGAGTGATAGGGCTCCAACAAAGTGGCTCCAACAACAGGCGGTCCCTGTAACATTAGCCCAACAGACCAACGTCAGGTTCTATTTATCACCTTGTGTATGCAACATTCCCGTACTTAGTTCGAAAGAGCTACTTTTGACTAGCCCAACAGTCGATCGAGTACTACCTCGCAAGCTCCACTTGGTTCTAAAGAGCTACTTTTGACGCATAGAAAATTTGACTTTAAAAACGTTTCTAATTGATGAATCATCCGTATGTTGTAGCCCCAGTGATTCTCTTCTCTTACAAACCATATATATTTGATGATCATTTCCAATTGATGGTCTCTGAGATATTACCTCCCAGACATAACTGGAATGCTTCAGAGAAATAGTGTTAAGGATCCAGCAAAAACTGTTATTAGCGATGAGACGTCATTCTTTGTAGCCCTATAAACGTCGTTCACACAATAAAAAAGACAGATGATAAGAGGTGATTGAAGGCTTAGAGTTACTGGAGATAATATATTAAGCAATTGTCATCTCACAGTGATGAGTTGCATAATCATGTCTCTGAACTGCATTTAGACATGGACAAATTTCATCCCATAATAGTCTAATTCTGTCATGCTATATTATTCAGAAGATAGAATTCTTCAGGTCTAAAGAGACAAATCTATTTAAAGGTGGAGTTCAATCGTGCCAGCACACTTAGTGGTGGCAACCGTGAGTTTGCGTATGAGAGAAAATCAGTGATTCTCAAAGATATTGTTATATTATTTATGCATAGCTGAGCACATAATTGTGCGACAACCCTAGGTGTGAGGTCGAGTTGTTTCAACATGGCTTTGGTCCAACTTCACCCAGAGAATATGCAAGCACAATGGAATGGCTCTGTGTGACATATATTACCCTCATATTAGCAACAACTACAAACGAAATTGAATATTGTTTTTATTCATGGACTGAATCGTTGCCACCAGTAACATCTATGTCAAGAGCAGGAAGGACTTGAGGCCATTCAAAAGTATATGAAATATATATATATACTTGTTTTTTATCTATTATTGACTATAAAGCTCATGATTCCCAGAAATATAACTCCAATGGCGTGGTCCTTTCCTGTAGGTGTTCCTTATAGCACGTGTATACGGAACAGGGATTGTGATGATGATGATCATATATGTGAAGAATCTTTTCACGCCATACGGGATGGGCTAATCCAAGGATCTACATTATGTCCAATCACCTGCTTCAGTTCTTCAGTGACTGTATTCATTCGCTCTACCACAGCCTGAAACACCCATCAAACATGCACCACATTAACTCTTTACTGATCATATAAATTGTAGTCATTGTAACTTTTGAACACGTTTATTTTATGACAGCATACGTTATCAAGCTTGACTAGTTTCACGTTGCTTTCCACTTGGTCCGGTGAGGTTGCTCCTACAATTACACATTTGACAGCAGGGTGCTGCAGGACCCAGGATAAGGCTGCCTGGCTCATAGAAATATCAGCTTCCTCACAGATCAACTTCAAATCATGGATGGCCTGAAGAAAACATCAAACACCATGAGTCCTTCACAAAGCTGAGCAACAACTCAGTACGGCTGGATATAAATGTTCAATGTTATTCTTATCAAAATTCATCTATTTTTGTTTACCTTAAACAGCTGTTTTTCGGCTCCTGCTGTTCCATGCCGCGAGAGTGAGGTGCTGCCAACAACAATAAAGCCATGTCAAACTTGGGTTTCTTTCACCTGTATCTAAGTTGTTCGATATTCATACAAAATACCACTCTAAAACAAGAACTCAGGTTTCCATGAAAAATAAAATTGTTATAAGTTGTCAAGGGTGTTACCAGTAGGCAGTTCTGATTGTTCGAACAGTGCCCCACTCATTCCAGAACAGTTAAAAATAGACTCCCCTTCATAATAATTTGAAGTGTAATTTAGACACCATTAAGTAGATGACAAAGTTAAAGCCATTTTTAATAACACTAAACTAGAACATATTGTTTCAGGGAATTTAATTCTTAGGGTTATTATGACAAGGCTCTGCTTATAATGTCCAATCTTTGTGTCATTATACTATTAACATTTCAAATGTTTATATCAAGTTGTGTAAATAAGCAAATGTAAATGCCACCTTTCACAGTTGAAGAGACGAGTGCGTCTTCGGCCTTCGGGGACATCATCAAGTTTGAGGTACTTTCCAGTAAGAAGTCCTTGTTGCAGTGGGGAGTAAGCCAGAATACCAATATCATTCTCCTCACAGACGGGAATGATGTCATTCTCAATGGGCCGCCATAAGAGACTGTATGGTAGCTACAACAGCATCACGACTATGTTCATAATTATGATATGCGCTATCATAACGTGTTGACAGCATCCCACTATATAAACAACCATCACAAAATCTGGACATAATAAATATAGCAGACTATGGGTCGCGATCACACGTATGCAAATAACATCAATTTTACGTTATAACTATAGTCCAACAGATACATATCAGCGAAGTTGTTAAGGATAATTTATGCAGGTTGGAATTGAGTCCATTCCTATGATAATTACCTGATTAGTGCTAGGCTTGAAGTCCAGATCTAGAGCATCCTGGAGGTTCTTGGGACCAAAGTTACACACAGAGTAGTGTTTGATGAAGCCTTTAGCTTGCAGTCGCTTGATTTCCGCAAGGTTCTCTTTAAATTGTTTTCCCAAGAATGTCGGCCAGTGAATCTGACAACAGTTTATCAGTAACAACATAAATGTTACAAGAGATCCATAATGTTGACATAAAACACGACTGACAAGCAAGCTGCAGAAAGGAACAAAGTATTCAAAGCAACCGATGGCAGAGCCAATTTCATTTACAAATCATAATATATGAAAGCACAGGTTAATTAAAGATACTGTACAGTTCCATATTTGTAACGAAGTTGCCTAGCATGCTGCTTGGCAACCGCACCTTTGAAACCAAAAG
The DNA here is from genome assembly GCA_034190875.2 of Urechis unicinctus. Lineage (NCBI taxonomy): Eukaryota > Metazoa > Annelida > Polychaeta > Xenopneusta > Urechidae > Urechis > Urechis unicinctus. Next base: position 33,264,635 of record CM067349.1, read on the forward strand.
TTATAAAGTTTTCAGACTTTCAGTCGCTACACGGTGCTGCGGTCTCAGAAAATAGATCCTTCCTATGGCTGTTGTCATTTATATTGTCGGAAATTATACTGCCTGCTTGTCGGTCTAATTTGTGCGCAATGATGCCCACAACTTTGATGAGTGAAGATTTGATTAACTCTACATTTTGTAACCAAAGCGCAAGTATACACATCGATAGCGAGGTAAATATAGAGCGCGTAATGATTTACAGCTAACATTTGTGTGGTTCATGGTTTTAGGGAGGCACCGTTATCGATGGAACGACACAACTAAATAAAACAGATTTCCACAGTACATCATGAATATTTCCAGTCAAATAATAAAGTTGAAAATTTATCAACGTTATTTTTTTATCAAGTAAACTTAGCGGCACAAATTAAAAGATGGCATTATTTACGTCTTGCGTTAAACGTAGTTATGTATAAACAAAATGATCCCTGGGTGCCAAATATGGGGCTGAACAGCCTCTTTAAGTGACAAGTAAAATCCATAAAGACAATTTTTCCAATATCATAGAATCTCTGTGAAGCAGGATAGAATCACCTGGTAGAGATCAATGTAGTCTGTTTGAAGTCTGGACAATGTAGTCATGAGAGACTGCTCTATATCAGTGGGAGAGTAGTCGCTGAGGCGAGCGCCAACTTTACTGGCAATAACTACATCTCTTCTTCGTCCAGCCAGAACTTGACCGAGTACCTCCTCAGAATTCAGATAGCCCTGTCAAAATAAATTAGATTCATAAGTACACTGTTTTAAGTTAATGACAGTGTCTGACCAGTGAATTAGTATATGAACTGATCCAACAAGGCTCTTGACATATATTGAACTCTCCATCACTTATTTCATAAACTTACAAGTAAAGAGCAATTGAGTGATATACATTCTCAAAAAGACCTTATTTAAAGGCACAATTTATTTCACCTTGCAAATATCTCAATGAATGAGATAAAGCAATATTTGCACTAATAGTAATGATAACTTGGCCTACCTCAGCCGTATCCAGGAAGTTCACTCCCAGCTCCAGGGCCTTATCTACAATAGCTTTAGTGGACTGAAACCATGACAGAAGCAGAGCCACATATTGGCAGGGATAACACAGCTTATGATTTTTACCATAACAGGTCAAAATACAAGTATGGTTGCTGAAGAGAAAAGTTTGGACCAAACTTGGTCCCAACGAGCTGCCTACTAGTTGGCCCTACATAGCTAAGTTATAATGAAATGGTAAGTCCGCACAGGGGTAGCCCTACAGGACGTCTGATGTATTACTGTCCGACCAGGGCTCAGCGCTTGGCGACATCGACCTAGTTAATCGAAGCCGTCTATACTTTAGACTCCACCCACAGGGATTCGTATCAGAAAGTAGGTTGAAGGTAGAAATATATATATATATGTATATATATATGTATATATATATATATATATATATATATATATATATATATATATATATATACCCCCCCCCCCCCCCTATATATATATCCCCCCCCCCCCCCCCCCCCCCCCAACAGATGGTAGAACGAAGAGAGAAAGTTTTATATAATCGATCTTATGACCCCGGTACTAGTACCAGGATCATTGTATCAATTATGTAAGACTTTCTCTCTTCATTCTACCATCTGTCTGGGTCATAGGTCGATAAATATATTTACTTTCTATCTTCAACCTACCTTCTGATAAGAATCCCTGTGACTCACCCCAACTTGCTCAAGCAAGGCAGTTTTAAAAATCACAGACACAATTTTTTTTTAAAGCACATTTCAAAAGAATAACCTTCAATAATGGTATTCATATCAATAGCGGTTAATTTGGGGCGCCCTACTCCTTTAAAAAACGATTTTAAAGTGTATTTTTTCGTCTTCCACTCGTTGGACTTCATGCTTGGCAATGTTCATAGTTATTCGGCTCGTGACGTCACGTTCGCTGCTCGATGCTCACGCATCACGAAGGACAATAGCCATAATAATCTGGCTGTAGGTTCTAGAATCTAGAGGCCAGATAATTATAACTTAGAACCTTAAGCAAGACACTCGCCCCTGGTGTTTTGATGATCTGATGCCACCAGTAGCAAATAGCACGGCGCTGTCAGAGGTGGAGTTTCTTTGCCTATTACTAGTATTAGAACCTAGGCAAGGCACTCGCCCCTGGTGTTTTGATGATCTGAAGCCACCTTAGGGGCGAGGGACCGTATGGCAGAATCTTGAGGGATATAAGCAAATTTGCTCCTTCTCGCAATGCAGACAAGGGACAGTTTTAAAAACAGATTTTTATTGCCGATCTCGGTTATCCGGGAACCTCGCACCACCCAGAATTCCCGGCGACCCTGGCAACGCGCAGCGCAGTGAAAACAATCAATGTGTATTGGATTAATTTCACTCAGCGATATTAACATCGGTTTAGTTTGCGGTTATTAACGTCGATAAAAACATGCCGAAAAGTTGCTGTGCATTCGGTTGTTCTAACCACAACATGATGAAAGAAAGTTTTAAGTTTCCGAAAGACCCGGAGAGAAGGGAAAAGTGGATCATTGCTGTGAATCGACAGAACAAAGACGGTTCGTTTTGGCGACCAACTAAGAACTTGGTTTTTGTGGACATCATTTCATCACTGGTAGGTTCTACACTGTTGTAGGGTATTTCTGTTACACACTACTTTATTCTTAATCCAATTTGATGACATTTAAGTAAATACGGTTAATTCTGCTTGAACGACTTCATCATTCATGTCGCCATGTTTGTATGTGTTTTTACTGTATGTAATGTCGATGAGGACTTTCCATTCAACTGTGATTTCAATTTTGCTATTCTATATTCCCCTTGTATCGTTTGTACGATTTGTGGTTAGAAACATAATAAGTCATTATAATTCGTTCCTCTAGGGGTGGTTAACAAGGACCCACTTTAACCAGACTGGATACCCTCTATATTCACACACAGACAAGATGGCAACAAGCAACATGACTGCATGAATCGTTACAAGGACGCCAAGAAATGTTCTTTACAAGGAGTCATTGAGCATTCATCCAACAAAAGACAGGTGAATACTTTTGGATAAAAGTAATTGATTTTGGCAGTATTAATTTGCCTGCTTACTCAATAATTATAATGAATCTTAATAATGATAATGAATCTTTGTACTAAATCTGCCTATTATAATAATGAATGTTTTTGCACACAATCACACATGTATAAACATTTCTACTTCTACAATGATGTATGTATATATGTTACCATGTGCTCTGTCTTTAGGTACTGAGTGAGATTGTAGTGAATCATGATGATTCAGTCACCAGAAAAGATGGTATCTCTCTTCAAGACCAGCTCTTCCTCACTCTGGTTAAACTTAGACTTGATATGCATTTTCAGCATATTGCATATCAGTGTGGATTGGGACTGTCCACTTTGATCGAAATATTCACATTTAGAGAGTCATTGGGTGTGTAAAAAAACAGATATCAACTGCTGAAGGGGACACTACCTATCCGGTCGGTGAACTCTCTGAAGGCTGAAGCCAAAGATAATGAGCTCTCTAGTGTGGACAAGATGGTCACTGTGGCTTGTTGTTTGTTAAATGCTGGGGGTAGCATTATTGTACGAGACAGTGATTTGATTGACTGAAATAGTTCAAATTACATATTATGTAGTGGTATTACCTGTACGCTTTTTCATTTTGCAGTTTTGTTTTCAATACACAATCGTAATAAAGCATTTATGAAATGTTCTGGTGGTTTCTTATTGCCCATGCCACACTTAAAGACTATCTATTGTGATATTTCACATTTCTCTTCATCCAGAATTTGCATTTGATTGCTGTTAGTCACATCACATTGTAAATTTCATGGTGGCACAAATTAATTTAAGAAGAGGATAGAATTTGAGAATAAATTTTATTCGCCCAACTCATCCACCATATAACTGTCAAAGACATCAACATAAGTCTATAAAAGGAACATCTTATATACAGAAAGGTTGGCTCAAGATGTATTTCTTGCAGACTTGCAATACCAGGCACCCTTTGATACTCTTTTGATGCTGATGCATGAAAAATGAAACCACTTGTATTTACAGCATGGATTGTCACATTCAATCATATGTTCACCAGAAGTACATGCACCATCCTCTAATCTGCGTGTCAGAAGTTCTGAAAATACTGCTGACTGCCAAAACATACTGATCTTGTTACACAACTCCAAAAGAAAATCACTGTCTGATCACACACTCCCCAGGAGTCCAGTAGACAAAGTCCCCATATTCAGCTCCTGCAACGTACATTTGACACTGGATCTGGATCTGGGTGTAGTATTGGTCAGTTTTTGTATATACCTCTTTCGTGCCACGTTGGGTAGTCCTTCCAAATACTGGTAAGCCATGATTGTTGAGCTTCAAACAAATCGGCCGGTTTGTAGCTTGTCAGCCATGGCTGATTTTATATCGCCGAGTTTACAGCTGTCACTCGTAAAATGTTCTTGTTCACAGATCAAAGTATGCTCAAGATCGTTTCTGATTATTGAAATTGTCTTAGATCTTCGTTATCAGCTACTATTTACCGTGTCATTGACGAAAGAGCGCCACGCGCACGTTAAAAGCGTCGTGTCTTCCGCGCAACCAACAAGGTGTCAATACGCTGACAGCTGCTTGTATTCACCCCCGAATCGTTGCTCCGAGGTGACTTCCGACGGAAGACAGTTAGCCGATATCGAGAATATCCATAAATGTCTTACCATCAATCTTGCCTAGACTAGAGTGTAGAGTGCAACAACCAAGATCGGTATATATTCATATTGGTTGGGTGTAGAAACGACGAGAGGTCGGGTAAGAGTTTCTTTCGGTTCCCGAAAGACCGTACCGAACTGAAACCTAGTGTTGCGAAATAAACTGTTCTTCCCTTACCTCGATTGATTGAGCGTCCCATGTTTTGTCAGCCGATTGTGCAGAATTGTTAAATTGCCAGCATCCGAGACAAACTCTCGATACCTTCAGATCTGTGTTTGGCAACGTAATATACTCCATCGCAGACAAACAAACAAGTGTTTTGCAGACTGAATTACTAATGGTTCAACGAATAGGACGGAGCAAATCGATATGCATCACAAGACAGTTTTTACACAAGGAGCTGCCCACTGTTGAACTCGAAACTGAAGGCCGTGACAGCGGATACTCTTATGCCTGTAGGCGTTCGACACTGTAAAACGTTGTGTAACGTTAGTTCAATGCTCCAAAACGCCTTTTTGAATAACAGGCCAAACGGTTTTAATTTTGTGAAAGGTTGGTTAACATTGATGGGCATACATATCGTGAAGTCCACTATAAGAAGACTGTCCTTACACTACCTTGTTGGTTCACCAATCAAACTCCAAAGTGACTGCTACTGGCCAAATGTTTCAACTTGATTTATGCATCTGTGTTTTCCCGTAAACTCGACCACAAGAGGTTTATATATCATAGTTAAAGAGGAAGTGGTATAATTAATGACATATCGAATATACCTTTTAAATTTTCTCATATAGCACCTCTCAGTCCCCGGGGGTGGGGGGGGGCACTTGACCGGTTAAGGGTGTGCTGCGGGACCTCGAAAACCCGTACCCGTCGTACAAGGTGAAAATGGCCAAAAGTATACCCCGTATGAAATACTTAGTTTTCCCCCACTTAATGTGTTTATTAACTAAATCATAAACAAACATCATTTTCAATAAACTGTCCTATCAATTAATTTAAATTAACAAATGTCAATGTGTTTTTGTTAAGCAGGAAGCGAGCTGTTGAGCACTAGCTTAGTTACCCATTGACCCCCAAGTTAATGTGATTTTGAGCTGCTACCACCAGTTGTACTTACACAAGAACGTAACATTGTTGGGGGTTTTGAACGGATCCCCAAATGTCTTCATTCAAGCATCTTTTTCTAAAAATGTTTTATTGCAATATCATCATCAAAAGCTGGATTTTTCAATTTTTGTTTAAGCAAATGACTTGAACATGGCCCCACAGTTGACTTAATCAGAGTTATTATTTGCCAAAGTATTGACAAGAACATCATTCTAGAATCACACATATACTCATCTCATGTATAATCTGCATACTGGCTCACATGCAAATAATGCCTTCCCCTTTTTAATAATGGTTTCACCCATGGAACAGATTTGATTATGGCTAGTGTGAACTAACACAATCAGTCCCTAATCTTTTTTTATGTAATAAAGTTACAGTATGTTCCAATTTTTTAAGTGGTCTATGAATCATATGCAGTATAGTGCATGCAATAAATAAACGTAGATGTAATATATGTATTGAGTAGAACACTCCACTAGAGAGGACAATCAAATAGGATGAGTTAGCAAGATTTGAGAGCCATGCCCTGATGATCTATATATTAGCTTACACCAAGGGCTGCAATGTCTCCTTTGATCACTTGGAGGTTGGGCAGGCTTGGTAGAGAGACTGGCAACACATGTCTTTTCTCTCATTGTTGAGCACCTCCCACACGTTCATTGACATACCGAGAACGTGCTTTTTTCTGTCTGCCGTCCAAAGGTGACTTGTGCTCACCAAGGACTCCATAACCAGATGTCTGCCCCTCAACATCGCATGGTTTGCAGCCACGCCATCGATGAGGATTCTCTCAGTATCATCCCCAGATGATTTATTTTCTCTTTTGGGATTTTTCTAGTCTTCTCAAAACCTTTGTTTTTCGTTGTCGAGATATCCTGTAAGTGTGGCTTGGTAGTTTCTCTGTGTCCTCGTTGGAACTGTCCACTTGCATCAGATAGAACAAAAGGTCCTCTTTCATAAACACAGCCACTTTGATCAGCTGATCCAAGACGGTCCAAAAACGGGACATCACTTGGATCAACATCTTAATCAGCATTATTGTTCTAAGAGTGTTTTTGTAGTTTCTTAGAAGTTGATTTTTGTGCAAAACTCAAAGACTATAATCTGGATAACTTTGGTTTATTGCCTTTCGTACAGTCTCCGTCTCTCCTGGGAAGCTTCTCCCTCATGCCTCCGGTGTCCCTTCTTTTATCCCCACCCTGGAACTCCACTACTCCCCCCAACTAGACGCATGGACAATCGTCATTGGTCACGCCTGGTCACCTGGTTGGAGTGTAAGTGAGTGATTGGTTCGGGGTTGGGGACGCCAGGTGGAACACGGGCGGCATCCGGAGATTAGCAAGCTCAGACCAATCCATCCATGTCCATTGTAATTAGATAGTAGACACCTGGTATTAGTGTCAATTCGAATTAATTGCGGGTGATTGCTCTAGATCAGGGGGATTGAAAATGTTGTTGTTACCATCAGATAGATAAAAGGGATAGAGTTTGTAAAGAATTTATACCATCAAAAGGGGTCAAAGATCTGAATAATTTACGTGTGGAATAGGGGTCTTGATATGGCCATTTTGAAAATACCGTCATATCATTATCATCATCTTTATCATCCATAGCATCAATAACAACATCTGTAATCACACATACATAGATCAGTAAAGAATTCCTATCACACAATGTTGTAACTGTATTTATATTATGATATTCACTTTTTCTTATAAAACATTGCCATGTTTACCAGATGCTAATGGATGGCAATCTTCCATGTGGAAGTTGTCAAGAGTAGTGAATGGAGTACATCTCCTTATGTAGATGCTTTCATTCATGACATTGTGGTTCTCTTGCTTTAGAACCAAGTCCACCGCTGATCACGCATAAATAAAAATAATCATCTTAAGAATTCACATTATCTTGTAAACAGGCAAACATGATTTATGATAAACAAATCAAAAATTCACTTTGACCTGTAGATGGGCATGCACAAAAATAAACAAATTTAAGAGTTTGCATAAACTGGTATATGGTCAAAATTATGAAAGATAAACAAGCCAAGCATTCAACACAAAAGCAAGCACATATTGATACAGTGTAGCTGACCACTTGTTCTGTTATGAAACCGTTGCTCTTGATTGTCCCCCTTCTTATACAGAGGGTGATATATCCACTCACCCTGGCTGTCTTCAAATTCAATGATAGCTGTGTTTCCATCCTCACTGATGTCTACAGGTTTCTTGATCTCAGCTTCAATTCTGTTGCCTGACTTTGTACTTTCAAGATAAAGTTCAAGCACATCTAAGTGATGCTTTGTGTGAATATTGTAAAGAAGAAGGCGGGGCGGAGGGAGAGGACTAAAGATGAACTGCCTCACAGTTGGCATTCTGTCCTCCTGGGCCATGCGCTGTAAATCAGCTAGTGTCACTAGTGAAATAGGAAAGAAAAACACCAAAGTGATACTTATGTCCAATGTCATTAGGAATGAAAGTAGAGGGTTTTTGGTTGATGGAACAAACAGGTGCAGATACCAAATATTTAAATCATCGATTGACTTACTGTCAACATGTTGCTCCAGAGGAACTAGGGCTTGGTCACTCCCTGGACTGAAGCAAATTTGATCCTCAATCACACCATTGTCAACCCTACCAAGAAGATGCTCCACATTCAGGGCAATGCATTGATTATCTATTTCATACGGCAGATTCTGCAAAAAAAAAAAAACCCCACTTCAGCAGGCATTTCCATGACATTCTTGTCTGTGAAAATATGGCATATTAACTTTTGATTTAACTCTGAGGAGTCTCAAGATCTCAGACAAAATATAAAATAATACGACCATAGTAGACAGGTTTTTAAAAGTTTGACATTTCAAATGAATGAATGAATAGTCTAGAATTTTTTGACATTTACAGCTCTCAGAGCTTACTGAGATTTCCAATTAAGGATGACAGTTGTTTCCCAGAGCATTAATCAATTGGTACTTCACTTCTAAAATAACTAATAAGTAGATACTTGAGTTATACCTTTATCAAGAGTATCCTTCCAACCTCTTCGTTCATTTTGGTAGGCGTGGTGTATAATGGAAGCTTGTATTTATTTATTTTCAAAACTGAAATGAAAGCGATCCTTATCTATCAATCATCCAAGGATTCTGTCTTGTGTGAACATCAAAACGTACCCACAAGTTATGTATGAATCTGGTGGGGCAAGATTATGGATTCCACACGATTTTATTTAAATATAAAGAAAGTATTGGGTGGTTAGTTTTTTGTTTCTATTGTGCTGAATGTGCACATTAATGTTCTTTCACTCGGACTTCAGCGACTTAACAATCTGCTTACACCCACACCTCTTTCCTAGATATCGAAATACTGCATATGCTGATGAACTTACGTGTTTATTTTTGCGCAAATGTCCACTCGTTGTGGATTGCCCAAAGTAAATCGAAACTATCGGAAAGGTAAGAATGGAAAACTTGGGGATTCCCTTAGCAGAAACTCCGCCTGGCTGAGTTTCTGTCATAACGGATCTAGTCGCTAGTTCGGCTAGCTAGAAGGAATATTTGTGGATAATAACTCTGAGCAGCATTTAAGTTACGCAATGGAGTGATAGGGCTACAAAGTGGCTCCAACAACAGGCGGTCCCTGTAGCATGGCTATACAACATAAGGACTTTTGTCTAGCCCAACAGTCGATCGAGTACTACCTCGCAAGTTCCACTTGGTTCAAAAGAGCTACTTTTGATGCATTGTAATTTGTCTTTAAAAACGTTTCTAATTGATGAATCATCCATATGTTGTAGCCCCAGTGATTCACTTCTCTCAAAAACCATATATTTTTGATGTTCATTTCCAATTGATGATTTCTGAGATATTACCTCACAGACATAACTGGAATGCTTTAGAGAAAAAGTGTTAAGGATCCAGTAAAGACTGTTATTAGCGATGAGAAGTCATTCTTTGTAGCCCTATAAACGCCGTTCCCACAATCCAAAGACAGCTGATTAGAGGTGTTCAAAAGCTTGAGTTATTGGAGATAATATATTAAGCAATTGTCATCTCACATTGATGAGTTGCATAATCATTTGTCTCTGTATTGCATTTAGACATGGAGAAATTTCATCCCATAATAGTCTAATCCTGTCATACTATATTATTCAGAAGATAGAATTCTTCAGGTCTAAACAGATAATCTATTTAAAGGTGGAGTTCAATCGTGCCAGCACACTTAGTGGTGGCAACCGTGAGTTTGCATATGAGAGAAAATCAGTGATTCTCAAAGATATAGAGTTATATTATTTATGCATAGCTGAGCACATGATTATGTAACAACTATAGGTGTGAGGTCGAGTTGTTTCAACATGGCTTTGGTCCAACTTCATCCAGAGAATATGCAAGCACAATGGAATGGCTCTGTGTGACATATATTACCCTCATATTAGCAACAACTACAAACGATATTGAATATTGTTTTTATTCAGGGACTGAATCGTTGCCACCAGTAACATCTATATCAAGAGCAGGAAGGACTTGAGGCCATTCAAAAGTATATAATATATATATATATACTTGTTTTTTTATCTATTATTGACTATAAAGTTCATGATTCCCAGAAATATAACTCCATTGGAGTGGTCCTTTCCTGTAGGTGTTCCTTATAGCACATGTATAGGGAACAGGGATTGTGATGATGATCATATATGTGAAGAATCTTTTCAGGCCATACGGGATGGGCTAATCCAAGGATCTACATTATGTCCAATCACCTGCTTCAGTTCTTCAGTGACTGTATTCATTCGCTCTACCACAGCCTGAAACACCCACCAAACATGCGCCACACAAACTCTTTACTGATCATATAAATTGTAGTCATTGTAACTTTTGAACACGTTTATTTTATGACAGCATACGTTATCAAGCTTGACTAGTTTCACGTTGCTTTCCACTTGGTCTGGTGAGGTTGCTCCTACGATTACACATTTGACAGCAGGGTGCTGCAGGACCCAGGATAAGGCTGCCTGGCTCATAGAAATATCAGCTTCCTCACAGATCAACTTCAAATCATGGATGGCCTGAAAAAAAACATCAAACACCATGAGTCCTTCACAAAGCTGAGCAACAACTCAGTACGGCTGGATATAAGTGTTCAATGTTATTCTTATCAAAATTCATCTATTTTTGTTTACCTTAAACAGCTGTTTTTCGGCTCCTGCTGTTCCATGTCGCGAGAGTGAGGTGCTGCCAACAACAATAAAGCCATGTCAAACTTGGGTTTCTTTCACCTGTATCTAAGTTGTTCGACATTCATACAAAATACCACTCTGAACAAGGACTCAGGTTTCCATGAAAATAAAATTGTGATAAGTTGTCAAGGGTGTTACCAGAAGGCAGTTCTGATTGTTCGAACAGTGCCCCACTCATCCCAGAACAGTTAGAAATAGACTCCCCTTCATAATGATTTGGAGCATAATTTATCCATTATTAACTAGATGACAATGTTAAAACCATTTTTAATAACACTAAACTAGAACACATTGTTTCAGGTAATTTAATTCTTAGTGTTATTATGACAAGGCTTTGCTCACAATGTCCAATCTTTGTGTCATTATACTTTTAACATTTTATATGGTTATTTCAAATTGTGTAATAAGCAAATGTAAATGCCACCTTTCAAAGTTGAAGAGACGAGTGCGTCTTCGACCTTCAGGAACATCATCAAGTTTGAGGCAATTTCCAGTAAGAAGTCCTTGTTGCAGTGGGGAGTAAGCCAGAATACCAATGTTATTCTTCTTACAGACTGGAACGATGTCATACTCAATGGGCCGCCATAAGAGACTGTATGGCAACTAAAACACAGCATTGTGACAATGTTCATAATTATGATATGCGCTATTATAACGTGTCAACAATATCCCACCAAAGAGTATATAGCTTCGCCTCAGCCCAAGAGGAAATGTAAAAATGCAACCTGTTAGGCGCCGTGCGTTGCATTGTCATAGCGTCCCTTGAACCACGTGCAGCGCGGACATTAAGATCGAGAATAATAAACGTCGCGGACGCTGCGAATGGTGAACTGTTTTCGATAGGTATACCCGGGCAATTTATCAATTTGACATTGAGATAATATTATAGTTGTTATTTTCGGTATTTTCAAGCCTTTGTCCGACGTGTTTTGACAGCATAAAGGCTCTGGGAAACGGCAGTTTTTCCTGTTCTCATCAATAGCAGTGACATCAGCCCATTATCCCCATGTGCTTTTGATTATATTATGGTAGTGAACTCTCTTAGCAAAGCTATACACGCTTTGAACCCTGTGGTATAAGCAACCATTACGAAATCACTTGACACACTATAGGGTCGCAATCACACTTTTGCAAATACCAACAATATTTCGTTATAACTATAGTCCAACAGATAAATATCATTGAAGTTATTAAGGATAAATTATGCAGGAGTCCATTCCTACACTTATTACTTGATTAGTGCTAGGTTTGAAGTCCAGATCTAGAGCATCCTGGAGGTTCTTGGGACCAAAGTTACACACAGAGTAGTGTTTGATGAAGCCTTTAGCTTGCAGTCGCTTGATTTCCGCAAGGTTCTCTTCAAATTGTTTCCCCAAGAATGTCGGCCAGTGAATCTGAAACAGTTTATCAGTAACATCATAAATACCTTAATAATTTGAGGTTGGTTTTATATTTTGTTGACCTGATAAATCAGTAAGCATTATGGATTATGAATTTTATTTACAAACCTTCATCATACATGATAACACAGCTTAATTAAGCGACAAGCAAAATCTATGAAGGCAATTTTCAAATATCATAGTGAAGTAGTCTAGACACACCTGGTATAGATCAATGTAGTCTGTTTGAAGTCTGGACAATGTAGTCATGAGAGACTGCTCTATATCAGTGGGAGAGTAGTCGCTGAGGCGAGCGCCAACTTTACTGGCAATAACTACATCTCTCCTTCGTCCAGCCAGAACTTGACCGAGTACCTCCTCAGAATTAAGATAGCCCTGTCAAAATAAAGCTTTCAGTCGATGGCAGTTTCTGACCAGTGAATTAATATATCCACTGATCCAACCAGTCTTTTGACATACATTGAACTCTGCACATTGAGTGATATATCAAGCTAAAAAGGCCTAATTGATATGCAAAAGGTTCAGTGTAATTAATTTCACCTTGTGAATCTGTCATGGAATGAGATTAAGCAACTTTTGCACAAATAATAGCGATAACTTGGCCTACCTCAGCCGTATCCAGGAAGTTCACTCCCAGCTCCAGGGCCTTATCTACAATAGCTTTAGTGGACTGAAACCATGACAGAAGCAGATCCACATATTAGCAGGGATAACACAGCTTATGATTTGTACCATAACAAGTCAAAATACAAGTAGACTTTGGTTGATAAAGAGAAAAGTGCCCATCGTGGGGAAGGTGTGGAAGAATGAGATGGTGGTTAGGGGTGAGGATCAATAAAGTATCAACAGAGTGCCTCCTGTGGCAGAAACGATAGTTAAAGCAACCACTGTGAAAATCTAGCTTTATTTCCGGTTCTTTTTATCACCTTTTAAAACAGGCAACTATGAAATATTTAGAGATGGAACTTTTCGACAGGCGCGGGGCGACCCTAGCTATCACCGTCCGACCGGAGCGACCCCAGAGGACCAAGAAGGAGCACAGGCTCCGAACCCTGCTACAAACGTGTATCTGATACTAGAATATTGCAATAGTCTAGTCGTTCCGCCGTCCTAGTTCATCGATGCCATCTACTTAAGACTCTGCCCAACTCGCTCAATGCAGCTTTCAAGCCATTCTTACTGACTCGTACTCAACTGAACTCTAATGTTATGAAATAAACAACTGTTCTTCCCTTACCTCGATTGATTGAGCGTCCCATGTTTTGTCAGCCGATTGTGCAGAATTGTTAAATTGCCAGCCTCCTAGACAAACCCTCGATACCTTTAGATCTGTGTTCGGCAACGTAACATATTCCATCGCAGACAAACAAACAAGTGCTTCGCGGACTGAATTATTAATTCTTCAATGAATTGGACGGAGAAAATTGATATGCATCACAAGACAGTTTGCAGACTAGGACTATTAGCAGTTGCACTGTTGAACTCGAACCTGAGGCCCGTGACAGCAATAATGTTAGCTGCTAGGCGTTCGAAATGGTAAAACGCTATGTAACGTTAGTCCCATGTGCCAAAACGCCTTTTTGAATAACAGGCCAAAGGGTTTTAATTTGATGTAATTTTGGTCAACATTTATGGGCATACACATCGTGGAACTTACTGCGCTCGGTTGTAATTTGTGATAGAATGATTTCATTGCTGCGCGACAAAACGTGCAACCTCCCCAGAAAATACGCGGACATGAAGTCCACTATAAGAAGACTGTCCTTACACTACCTTGTTGGTTCACCAGTCAAACTCCAAAGTGACTGCTACTGGCATTATGACCAATTGTTTCAACTTGATTTATGCATCTGTGTTTTCCCGTTTACTCAAACACTAGAGGTTAATGTATTCTAGTTTAAAAAGAAGTAGTGGTATATTTAATGACATACGGATTGCACGTTTTAAAATTTCTCATGTAGCGCCTCGCAGCATCCCATGACGCCCAAACATCATACAGCAACCACCCAAATAACACAATCGTCACCAAACACCACCAACCTCTTCCTCCTATAGCACCCCACCCTCTATGGCAGGGCCGTGGGACGATACGCTAGCATTACGTTTATTAATTTTAAAATCGAACACAACAGATTCTGGAACTTTCAAATAGCGATATTTTTTTTCGCGCAATGACCCGAATTAGCTCCAAAGCGATTTATATGCGGCGAATCCTAGCCAGCGTATCTCCCTATGTGAAGATCAGTATGGATGTGCTGCCAAATGGGTTGGCATTTTGTCTATACTTACGTCATCGGTCACGTGACACATAATACTCACGGCGCGGCGGTGCGTTAGCATGATTCCGGGGAGATGGGATAATACCGTGACTTCCCGATGAGCGATACGCAACCAGATTAGCGGTTGGTAAGCAAATGACTCTTGAGAAAACTTTCGTTGTTAGACTTGCAAGGTGTGCGTGATATTAAAGAGACTGTTCAGCCCCATATAAGGAAAGTGGTTGCCTAGCAAGCTGCTTGGTGACAGCACCTTGGAAACCAAAAATGTTACATTTTCAGACTTTCAGTCGCTACGCGGCGCTGTGGTCTCAGAAAAAAGATCCTTACTTCGGCTGTTGCCATTTATGTTGTCGGACATTACCCTTCCTGCTTGTCGGTCTAATGTGTGCACAATTATGCCCACAACTTGAATGAGTGAAGATTTTATTAAATCTACATTATGTAACTAAAGCGGAAGAATACACATCGTTAGCGAGGTAAATTCAGAGCGCGTTATGATTTACAGCTCACATTCGTGTAGTTCATGGTTTTAGGGAGGCACCGTTATCGATGGAACGACATAACTGAATAAAACAGATCTCCACAGTATATCATGAATATTTCCAGTCAAATAATAATGTTAAAAACTTATCAACATAACTTCCATCATGTAAACTCGGCGGCACAAATTAGAAGATGTCATAACTTACGTCTGCGTTAATCGTAGTAATGTAATAACGAAATGATCCCTGATAGCCTTATATGTGGCTGAACAGTCTCTTTAAGAACATCCGCAGTGTTGCCATGTTAGAACAGCGGTGCTCTGTGAAGGACCTTCTCAATTGAAGTTGTTTCTCGGTGATATATCGACGCAGTTATCGCACAGAAAACTGCGCGTTTGAGGCGATATGGGAAAAAGACCAAGCTTTTTCTCGAGCTCTGATTGGCTGAGAGTAGGGTGCCATGCGATAATTAGTGTGAACCTATGTTATGTAAGGTATCTGCCTGGGACCTGTAAATATGAGAGGTATTCCCTTCATCCCCAACTCGGCCTCAGCTGCCTGTGATGATGGTTTCAACTATATGCGATTTTTCTTTTTTCGACGCCAATGATTTTGAGACGAATTTTAGTGTCCTTTTGGTGCGTTTGTTGCTCCCTTGGATCCATCTATAGAAACAAAATGGGAAGTAAGAGGTGCTTCTTGTGCTGGTCGGTCCAGCGCCAACTCTGTAGCCCAGTAGACACGGCTCGGCAGGTGTTAGAATTTCGCGCCACAGCATGATTCTTGGGAGATGGGATAATACCATGACTTCCCGATGAGCGATACGCAACCAGATTAGCGGCTGACAAGCAAATGACTCTTGAGAAAACGTACGTTTTAAGACTTGCAGGGTATGCGTGATATTAAGACCCACCGTAGTGTTGCCATGTTGGAGCTGTGGTGCTCTGTGAGGGACCTTCTCAAATCTGGCTGCTGCTTGGTGATGTATCGACACGGTAGCAGTTATCGCATGGCAAACTGTGCGTTTGAGGTGATATGGGAAAAAGATCGATCTTTTTCTCGAGCTCTGACTGGCTGAGAGGTCTTTTGATAACCCAAATACATTTTTTAATGTTTAGTTACTGCTAAATATATATACATCATAATACAATTATTTGTGGTACACTATGCTGGTAGTTAGATTGGCTAGTATATGGCAAGATTTTACAAGTTTGTTCACGCTAGTCATATCAACCTCCTCCACTTCGTTCTTGGTCGACTTGATAAATCTAATGGGAAAAACCCCCTGAAGAACGGAAAATCTATTCTTGAGGAGACCAAACACTCAATATGAATTACGCATAGAGGATATTTTCCTCGAGCCCTGAACCTCCATACCTGGGAATTGAAGTCTATTTTTCAAGAAAGCTGGCACAATAAGATATACCCCCAAATATCCAGCAAATTTGTCAGTCATGGTGAATCGACGGTCCGCGATAATCATGGTAGAGTGATGGTGTCGTGAAGCAACAGTTTCCCACCATCGATGAAGCGCCCCCCCCCCCCCCCCACACCCATATGCTAGATAAAAGTATGTGACACGTCTAAGTGGATTGCAAGCAATCAGTAGTATGTTCTTGTAGAATAGCAATGTCACTTTCGTTATCTGTTGAATATGCGGTTCTACTGTGGTACTCACATTGTTATAGTGAATTGTCACCAGTGAATTGCTAATCGGATGTTAGTACCCCTTGGGCCCTTTAAGCCCAAGTCGTTAGGAGAGCGATGTCACTAGCAACAGGGAACACAAATTTATACTTCGGTCCCAAATGCATCAATATCTTTTTTGTTTTGTCTGCTTTGCCAAAATTCTTGTTCGGCACAAAGTCAAGACCGCTGGACACATTCAATATTTACCTATCCCAAAGTGATCCGAGCAGATGTATACATAGGTCACATTGTCGACCGGCTTCGAAGCAGAGTTGGTATTGATGTCAACTCCTTTGCAGGCATTCGCCCACAACATTCCCTTAAACAATTATCCTACATAGATACGGCAAATAAATGGTATACACATAGCAACGTACGAGGACAGAAGATAGCTCGAGAAACGAAACATTGCGATTATCCTCGAATAGAAATGAATTCATCCAGTTCTATTATCTACCATGAGTATTGTATTTGTCATATCGATAAAGATACCAATTATTTCTGAATGTGTCGATTGTAACTGGAATCGCAGAGCTCGAACGTAGACATAGCAATGCCATTCGGACTTATGTACGCATTCGACCATTGCAGAATATCTTCAATACGCAACAAGTGGCCTTCAAAATCAACGCCAGCTATGGGTTTAATTTGAGGAATAATGAGAGCGGTGAATTTCGCTACTTCCATTCTTCCAACATTAATGCCGGGTTTTACCTACACCTGCACGATGAGAAATGCTGGGGATTTTGAAGCCCTTGAAAGTCGTATGGAACGGGTAGACCTCTTGGCATGGGCTCGGGAGCAGAGTGCTAATTCCAAGTGGGTGGCTGTAAAAATAACTAATTTGACAGTCTATGCCAATAAGATATTACATTATCCCGGTCCATGTTCGAAAGAACCAAGCTATTCTGGGTTTGGCAACAGATTCCAAATCAGGTAGGCCATTTACAGATAGACTATGTTTCATCCGATGCTTGGCCTTACATCGTGTCGCCAACATCCAACGCTTGGAGACTCCAAGCAGAGAGAACTTTCCAGCGGGGACTGTGGTATCCTTCGGCGGAGTTCCCTGCGCTGATCTGAACAAAATGGAGGAAATATTTCAGCTTAACATCAATGTCTACCAATGCGGGAAGAATCAGTTAAGCACATAAATTATATAATCGACGTAAAATTTTCATGAAAATAGGTACGGATTAATAGTGAAGGATATAGTTTGTCAACAGGATGCCATGCTTGTAAGGAGAGCTTGACCAAATCACGCTGAAACGGTGCACCTCAATCTCCACGAGAATAAACATTAAATGAATCCATCATTGTTGCATCAAGCAATACAGAAGAATGTTACATTTGATAATTAATTATAGCAACAGAAAAATAAATTATGAATGATCTGCTAACAAGCACAAGTGAGGAAGTAAAGACAAGCGATATTTATTTACCAACTTTCCTGCGTGTATCAGTATTACCCTGATAAACGAAGACGTTTTACACCGATTTAGATTTATCAACAAAATCTTTTTATAGTCTTGAATACGCTCAGATTGCACCCAATGGAGTCTTCCAAAAAAAATTCCGGGGAGCATGCTCCCGCACCCCACGAGATGCGCGGCCTCCGGCCACGCAATAAATTGCCGCGCCACCTATAATTTGTTGAAAAACGCCCCCCCCCCCCCCACTTTACAAATATGGTGGGACGCCCCTGAGACCAGATACAAATACCCAGGTGGTGTCTTCCACACCCCACCCAACACCTTTGAGCGTCTACGCGACAGTGGATTTGAAGTGGAGGCTTCATCGTACCCGTATCGTGCCACTTATGACTTCGAGTGCTATTTTGATTGGTCAAACATACCCACCAACTCGGAGAAGGTGACATGGGAGGCCCGGCATGTCCCTTTGTCAATATCCGTATGTAGAAATGTGCCCGGTTTTCTGGAGCCGGTTTGTTTTGTTACTCAGGGTGATATGGATGGGTTGTTGACGCGTATGATGACCCACTTGAAAGTTCCGGGTGTGACATTGAAATACATGTTCCAAGATCTAGATTGCTTCTTCTCGTTGGCCGGTGAGAAAAATGAGGATCTGTATCGGCTCATCTAGAAAAACATTGTGGGTGGACCATCCATCATTTTCCATCGAAAAAACGAGAAGAATTCAGATTCGACAAGTACAATTTCAGGACCAGGCCAAAATGTGCGGTTGTATAGTCGGCTATGATGCTAATGCCTTGTATCTATACGCCTTAGCTCAAGCAATACCAAGCTCCTGATTTTACTCAAGTCACCACGGATAGCTGCCACATAGCAATAGAGTGGTTGGATTTTGTGGCTCACGCTGACCATATCCACATCCGTCATGAACGCAAGTATTACGAGAAGCGTTTTGTAGTTCGACGTTTGCCTGTAGATGGATGGTGTACCCAAAATCAAACTATATATCAGTTTTATGGTTGATATTGGCACGGACACCTTCTGTACGGGTAAGGTACACAATGAAACCCGAGGCAATTCCATGGCCGATTTGTTGATGGAGACCAAGCAAAACACCGACTTTTTGAGAAATCTGGGTCACACTGTGGTCAAAATGTGGGAATGCGTAGCTACAAATCAGATTTCCATCGATATAAAACTGCTACGCTATCTGATAATCCGACAAGAAATGTACGGTTAATGTGCATATTGCTGACTAACATCAACCATGGCTGTCTTTAATCGGGAGTTTCAAAGGCGAGAAGCTACTACAGGCCACACATCCATTACGTTGGTATTTGAAACATGGTTTGATGGCCACTCGTATATACCAAACTGTAGAATGTCAACCAAAGGCTAGGTTTCGTCACTTTGGAGATCGTGTGTCTAATGCTCGGTAAAACAAGTTAAAATATTAATTTATTATTCATTTTATGTAATTATTTCTTTGTTTTATTTATTTTCTTATTTCATAGTTGAATTTTTTTTTTATTTTATGAATTATACATCGTATTTATTCTTATTATTTATTTGCCTGGATTTTATAATTATTTATTGTTTTGTTTCTCTGTTTATTTATTTTATTTACGTTATTTATTTATTATTCATTTTAATTATTATTTAATAGTTTTATTTTGCATGTGTTTGTAGCCGTGCGGGGATGCTGATCCGAACCAAGCAATAGTGGCAGATACCATAAAACTGCTTGGCAATTCAGATTATGGGCGGACGGTTACAAACCATAACAAACATCACAACGTCAAGTATGTGAACGAGCGTGGTGCTGCTAAACTTATCAACGATAAAAAGTGTCGCACCATCAATGAACTTGATGAATTCACATACGAAGTTGAAATGGCAAAAGCTTCAATGAAGTTGAACTTACCGCATTAAATTGTTTTCGTTGTTTATCAATATGCCAAGTTAAGGATCCTGGAGTTTTATTTTGAATTTGGTGATAAATATGTGGATAGGTGTGATTTCGAATATTGCGAAATGAACACTGATTCTGCGTATTTTGCCATTTCGTGTGGTTGTTTGGAAGAGATATTAAAACCTAACTTGAAAGAGGCGTTTTACCTGGAATGGGATCAATGGATGTCATCGGTCACTTGCCAAGAACACCACGAGGCCTAGGAGAAGGCCAGGTGTAATGGTCAAGTTTGGATTGATCAACCGTGCTGTCTCGAGAGTCAAAAATTTGACAAACGAAAACCCAGATCCGCCAGAAGAATGGCGTGGTGACGGAATTGTCGGTTTGTGCAAAACATGCTATTGATTTGGTCGCACTGACAAAATATCAATCAAGGGGTTTTACCCTAAGTGATAGAGCAGAAAACAGGGACCGGTGTTAATCGGGGTTGCGGAATCAGAGAGTCACGAGCTTCTCTCTCATACTTTTATCCCGAACGGGAAGTCTTGGCTGATTAATCAATCATATACTATGGTATTATTGTTAGCAACTTATTCTTGCTTAAATACACACAAGAGTTGATTCATGGAAAAAACCACGACTCCTTAAAATTCGTGCAAGTATTTACATACAATGCCAAACACAGGCACTAGATTCGTTTTTAAAATCTTGTACAGTCTGTTGATTAAAGGTCCGACTCCTTGAGCAACATACATACAATGACAGGCATTAGATTAAAGGTCCTTGATCTCCACTCCACGACCTTCGTGATCGATATAAATTGCCACCCAGTGTTCACCTGGTTGATTACGGGGTTGGGTGTTACAAATCAGACCACTAGGCTGGACTAGGCTTCGAGGCAATGTATCCAAGGCAAAGACACCTCGAACTATTTTACAAGTATGGGGAACTTGTGCAATCAGGGTCCGCAGTTGATCAGAATCCATACTTAGTCCGCTTAATAAAATAAATGCTACGTTAGAAATTTCAAGAATTATATATGCATTTTCAAAATTTAAATAATTTTTAGATATACTTGCCATAACAAAATTTTTTTTTACCCAAAAACAATTCCCGTAGGGTCCATCACAAATTTCAAAATATTCTTGGGGGCATGCGTCGAATAATAACATTTAGAAATTTAAAGAATTATATATATATATATTTTCCTTTGCAATATTTAAATCAGAAAATCATTTGAAAGTACAATTTTCCTGATTTTAAAAAATAAATTGTTTTTAGATATCCTTTCCATAAGGATTTTAACAAAAGAAAATTCTTTATTATGTTGGGAGATGAATTGTCACAGCATTTCTAGCATTATGATATCAATGATCTGTATTAGGGTGGACGACCTTTTTTCAATTTACCACAGGAAAAGTCTCTTTGCGAGCATTCCAAAACTGTATCCAGTTTTGTTGTATGACCATCCACTACTAAGCTATCACATATGTTCTATGGGATCCACCCCACCATTATTCTATACTCCACTTATAATGAACTGTTAAGTGATGCTTTGTTAACCTATTAACTAACTTATGGAAATGCAAGTATTCAGTTAATTATAATGGATGAAAAATCAATTAGGGTACCTTTTCGTAACAAGTTGAATCCTGGCACTACGTCAAGGTAGGTACTCAAGCCAGGGTCCTGAACTACAGGGGTGATATGATGTTGAAAAATAGGTCAACTATTGGTTGCGGTACTGTTGGATATGGTCATATGTACTCTTGATATTCATCGTTAGTTGTAAAGGGATAAACAGTTGAATTTCATGTTGTACAATCATTTCACCCCATCTTAATTATATTAATACTTAGCCAACATTAAGGTGAATAACTGAAACAACAGGTAGATAACATATTAAAAGTTACAGGTGTGAAACAGCTTTAACTAAAAAAACAAACAGAACACACTGAAAAAACAATTGACACCAAGCTTTTTGCTCGAATATTGAAGTTAGTTAGGAGTGATTCAAGGTCAGAGCATCCGGGGGATAACCGTAGCTCATGGCAGGTGGCAATGCTTTGAGGACTAGCCTGATAAATTAAAAATTCTAGTAAAATACATCAACAATAACATGAACAAATACACTCTGAAATCAAGGTGAAAACGTCCAGGAGTGACTCATACTGTGGAGGAGCATTCAGAAAACACATGGATTGGACAGCTAGCATTTTCAGCAGAAATGTTTGAAACTATTGCAGAGGTATACAGAAGCTAGTTTCTCAGGGAGTCGCAGTGCACATAATAGCTTTGTGTACGCACATGGACCCAGTTACATCCACAGTTGGTGGTGACTGATACCTTTTTATATTTGTAAGATGAGCTTAAGTTTGCACCTGAGCATGACTCGGTCCTCCTCCCCGCTTCTTTTCAACTGGCATGAGCAGTAGATGAAACCATGAGCTGTCGCGCACGCATCACTGCAGTACCAATTACCGCGAGGCGGGTTCTGGTATGCCAGGTGGAACCACTGTTGGCCAGTTGAAGCCAAAGGATGCCCTGCTTATTATCATGAGGCATGCCAACAGGAACATTCTCTACAGACTTCATCCCTGCCAACTTGATGGCACTAAAAAAAGAGTCAGGCCCGCCGTGACAAACTTAAACATATCAGCAAAATATCCTTCAAATTCTTCTTTTCATACAGTGATTTCATATGAATTTTTAGTCAATGTTACTGGATAAAACTAATTATCATGAGCTCACCCCAAGCAATTCCCATGTATGTTGGCAATTTTCCATAACCTTGGACTCGGTTAGGGATATTGGCCCCGTTAAAAAACATATCCATGGTATCCTGCAAACAAAATAATCTTCCTTATCAAACAACTTTTCAATACATACCCTGCTTATTATCCTGAGGCATGTGCATTTTTAGATTGCGCCTGGTAGCTGCTATATGGTATCAAACAGCTATACATGATATAGACATACCTGTAGCAGAGTCCCCTCTTATGGAATTCCTGGGGAGTTTCAATGAGGCCCTGCAACGTCTTCAAAGTTGAAGACGCATTCGTTTGGCATGGGTCATGCGCTCAACACTAAGTTGATCTCCATTGCAAGGGATGGTGTGGACGTGGTCCCCAATTTGGCAAGGCAGGCACGTGTGCATTTAAGTGGGTCATTATTTCCCGCATGTATGTTTCACGATCTGGTGCCTCATCATCTCACATACAACCTCAGCCATGGCCTTCTTTGCAACCTTCGACTTGCCAGCAAGCAATCGAAAACCAGCATGATAATGCGACATCAGGATTGACTTAGCTGCCTGACTTTTATAAGCGTCAGTATTCCAACTAGGGCGAACCACTCTCCTGGGTAAATTCTGCTTGTACGGAGAGGACAGGACAGGTCTGCGACTCTTAGATGGTGTGGACTTAGTGTCAGCTCTTTTAGGGCACTTCACAGGGGTGAGGGATGCCCGTCTTTTCTTAGCGATGCTGACATTTATTTGCTCTTCTTGCTTAGGTACGCTCTAATTACGTAGGTAGTTTGTGGTGGGGTGGCCTCTTCCTCAATCTGCACTAGCAGAGGGTCAACTGGGGTGGACTCATCATCGGCGGAGGGGAAGACCAACTTTTTGGAGGATAGATTTAGCCACAGCTTTCCAAAGGATAAATGCAAATATGAGTACGAGTGCATGCATTGCAGATAGACCCACCACATTGCCTGGACTGCAGACAGAACTCATCAATGTGAATTCTTCGCATAGGCCAGAACCTGCACTCGCTAAACACTTTCAATACAAGACCAAGCAGGTAGACAGTTGGGCCACTGCATTATCGTGAGGAATGGAAGGTAAATTAATAAGAAACTTTTGTGCAGGTTTTTGTAAGTATGTGAAAACCAGTTGCTGTTCAGTATATTTTAAAGGTTACTGGTAGGTACAATATGAAAATATACTGGTGCAATTTATAATTCTCTCAAAACCATCAGCATGTGCGCTTTCTGAGATTTATATTCTCCAATATATTTGGACATATGAAGAATTGTCCGTCCAATCCTTTCTGGCTGTCAATTGAAACATATTGTTTAGTACCATTGATTATTACGCCATATATTTTAAAAGCTAATGTCGTTTTTAAATGTGCGTAAATATCCGTTATATATTGGGAATTTATCTATCTATGCACACTCTCACAGGATAAGTGTGTCCATGGATGAAAACTTTGTTCGGAGAAAAAGTTCTTGAGAGAGCTTGGAACCACTTAAGCACGGTGATTTGTGATTTATTGACTCATATGTTGTCAGAAAGTCCCTGCCACTTGTGGATGATGGAAGGAAAAAGAATGCATAGGGCGTTTACAAATTATTGTGAGTATTGTCTCTATGAAGGATACATACCAGTATATGGATACAAATTTCTTCTCTAATTGTTAAATATGATAAAATTTGTGGTTCAGCTCAGTGGCTAGTGGACAGGATACAGTCTGCAGTGAAGGAAATTCTCAAGTGAGAAGATGTCTATTTTAGGAGAATACAATGGTAAGCAGTCACAGAGACCAATCATTTGTCTTAAATAATTCGCTAATATGTGCTACTTTTTATTACTACTGAATATCCCAGTTACTTCATATGTTATTATATTTGTAATCTAAATCATGACTGATTATGAATCATTGTTATGAAGACTCTTTTCTGAACTATCTTTTTTTTATAGGTACCAGTTATACAGAGAAATCAGACATCAGTATTATTTATGTCATGTAAGTTGGTGTTTTCTGCTTTAGGCATCAACAGAGTGTAGACAACCAAGTTAAAGGTAAAATGC
The DNA here is from genome assembly GCA_034190875.2 of Urechis unicinctus. NCBI lineage: Eukaryota > Metazoa > Annelida > Polychaeta > Xenopneusta > Urechidae > Urechis > Urechis unicinctus. The sequence continues at coordinate 33,289,733 of CM067349.1, forward strand.
TTACAGAAACAATGCAATATCACAACCATAATAAGACTGCAGTTAAAGGTAAATAACCATTTGACGTACAAGTGATCAAAATGATACAGAGACGAGTCACATCCTTGAAGTTGTACCATTTGTTGGATCTGCAGGAGCAAAAGGACCTCAGTTCATTGGTCCCCAGTACGGGAACAAGTCTTAGACTTGCATTTTAGACAAAAAACGGGCCAAGGAGGAGGTGGAAATGTGCAAGAAGGAGATGGTGACATACTGTCACCATCTTGTCAATCACCACACATGTTTACTGTTGACCCAGCTGCCTCTCCTTGTGGATAATTGGTAACTTTATAATCAGGGACTTGCGGCTTCCATATGGAGGGAGATCTCCCTCAAAGAGATTGCTTTTGAAGATTCTATGACTATGTTTAGCATGCACAACTCACAACTTCCTCAACTAAATTCAATTTGTGACAATATCAAACATTGTTGTGAAAATAAGGAGGAAACGTGGTTTTGAGTGATCCAGAGGTATCTGACAGTGATAAGGACCTTATTTGACATTCATTTAGAAAGCCATTCAATCCATTTAGAATTCAATTTCGTTCCCTCCTGTATTTTAAAACCGTGTATTTTGTTTAATGTTAATTAAGCATAAGCAATGATAGTGCTCATAACCACATACACTGAAATGTATACAATTGCATATTGTTCAGTTTATGCTTAAGCTACTGAGGTATATGACCATACTATTCAGGCATATTGACCATTCCTTGAGTTATACATGCATAAATCAGAAAAGGTTTGCTACAAATCGTGTCATGTAGTTATGAGGAGAGGCTAAATTTGATAGCCCCAACTGGCCACATGACCTTTGGTTGTCATTTATAAATAAGCCGCAGTTGCATGTGTCACATTTTCTGCATTCTGTTTACACATGTTATTTTCAATTATCGATAATTTGCAAATATTTTCAAATGTTCATTTGTGTACCTGGCATGAAACTATTAAAAGTAAGACTGCCATTGGCCATTACAGTATATTTGGGGTTCTGTTTATGCATTTCAAAAGGCCATATACAATCGGTATGACTATTTGCTAGTCAATTACAAAAATCTCCTACCGTTGTAGAATCTCCCCCAAACGCCTCGTTCATTGCTTGAAGCTATGTGGATTTGCGACCACCTCCTATTGTATATATATATGTGTAGATTGACCCCAGGTAAGAAATCGAGTATACGTCATTACGATGTTAACCCGCTAACTTAACGGCCAAATTATTAAGTCATTTCTGTTTCTGGTATCTTAATGTGCATTACGCCAGACTGCAGCAGCGCGGTATCACACCGTCGATAAAACTTTATTATGTAACCATGGTCGATAATATCGATGGCGATATGAACTCTTCTGTTCTTTATGTCTTGTCTTTGTACATCATAATTACCTTTAAAGACGGGGATGGGGTATACATTTAGCACCATGATGGCTTATTGAAAGAAGCCAAACTGTGAGCTTAACCACTTGTAATACTTCTTTTCGCTGCTCAAGGGCAAGCCTATTGGCCTCGTTCCACAGAATAATCAGCAGTCGATACAATGGTTGTGACACACCTAGTTAGTGACTTTTGATAGTTGTTGCTAGAAATTGTCACGATTCCTCAATGCTACTGTCCCCTATCCACCCACCCATAACTAAACGATAGTTAAAACGCCGATGAGGGTATACTGAATACAGTTTTACGTAGCCTGGTGGGTTCATAGTAACTGACAAGAGTTATCTTTGGGGTTCCCCTCCCAGTTGTTGGGTGCCAGCAGGTCCAAAGTGAGATTTTTGGCTTAATGTTAACTCAATATACATAGCTTTCACTCAATGGTTCTAGATAGTAAGAACGCCGATGGGGGTATACTGAATACAGTTTTGACTAGCCTAGTGGGTGCATAGTACCAGACAATAGTTATCTTTGGGGTTCCCCTCCCAGTTTTGTTTTTGCTTCAGTGGGTCCAAAGTGAGATTTTTGGCTTAACGTGACCTCAATATACATAACTTCCACTAAATGGTTCTAGATAGTTATAACGCCGATAGTGGTATACCTAATACATTTTAGTTATCCTAGTGGGTGCTTTGTTCCAGGTGGCGAAATCGATGTCCCCCTTGGGTTTATGTATACATAGAAGATAGCGGCCGAAAGGCCAATGCAAATCCCTTTATATTCAAATAGTCCCGGAAGGTCAACCAATAGACAGGTAAACGTGGCCCCGGTTAGCCCCAGTCGGACGGTGATATGAATCAGACATTCTGCACAATTGGTGCTGTTAGTATAATGCAAGACATTTCATATGACTTCAGCAAACAAGCTAGAAATAGTAACAGCGTATGTGCGTTCAATGGAAGTATGAAAATGCTGAAGATTTGTCAGTCAGCCTTTATCAAGCCATGCCATTACAAATGAACAAATATTTAGCTTGACTTAGTCATATCATGCGCACACGTGTTTACCTTGGTTGTTAACCTTATTCAATGAAGTGATATAAAGCCACAATTCACTATACTGATGAAAACAAATCTGTTACAGAGTTAATTTCTTAGGTGGGCTATATTGAGCACAAGCATGGTACAAACAGTAAGAGAGTATATTATGGAGAGACTTTATTAAGTAGGACTTTAGTATTACATAAATCTATCAGAGTGCGAGGTAAGATACTTAAGAATAAGCAAAGAATGTTTAACCATGGACAATCTGGAAGTTTAAATATAAATAAAATTGCAGTTTATAAATCCACAACTTTTGGCTTGGACTGAGACCGTACCTAAAAGTAACATAATAGTTTGATCATAGTCTACTCAATGCGTCTATGAGGTGCACCCACTATACTATATAGCTGTCATCTGTCTTAAAAAGGAGGGAAAATACAGTAGTTTCGCCTTCATAACGTACGCAAATAGTATCATGATATTATTGACAGAGCACATGACCCTTATTCTAAGATAAGTGAATTGCTCACCAAAATCAAAGATGAAGGGATAGTATGATCTTAAAACACAGTTTCAGCTGTATGAAGTGCCATCTATCTACAGTTTACCCGTTGTTGTTTATTTTTTTTCAAGGTATGGGAAATGATTATTTGTACCATGTTCTTCCTGATAATGCTAAACTACACCAGCATATCCACCCAATGTATGCAGTACTCTATATTTGGTACATGCAAACCAATGAGTAATTAAAACATCTGTGGTAAGTGGGTAGACTGGGTGAAGCCTACGCTGCTAAGGTTAGTGCTTGGGGCTTTGAAGTGTTTCTAACATGACTTAATTTTTTAACCAAGCTTAAAACAGTCCACTGTAAATGTCCTGGTCTACATCAACATAAGGTTGCACTATCGATTTAGGCATGGGCAGATTTATGAACAATATGCACATTGTGTTTGTCTAAAAGGTTGCTTCTGTATTGTTGTTCTAAATGAGATTTCATAGAGCGCATTTAAACAAAATATCCTCGAGAAGCCCTGTCTGAACATTTTCCCTTAATTTTAAACTGCTGTAATAAGCCACATGATATAATTTGTTGTTAATGACTGATATACCCCCTCACTCTCTGTGTTGTTACAGTGATGTCCCTTATGACAATATGATAGAGAAGAAGACAGAATCATCAACCCTATTCGGTTCAAAATATTGATCCAGAAGTCACAATGGAGGAAATGCTTTGATGGTACCAAGGATAATGGACTAATGTTAAAATTTCTTTAAGAGCCACAATCAATGTTTTAAGAATACGTTTTATATGATAAAACGCGAAAACAGCTTTATCATTTTAGTTGTGGTATGCACTTGGATAGTAGAATATGGGCAAAATCATCCCTGCGCGCTGCAATTGCTTGCAAGAACAATTGTTTAATATATGTAACTATTGTTTTAGTTTTGATTACCAAAAGAACCTTGTTTACACTGTTATGCGATATTATTATGATCAACCTCCAAATAGGTCAATATATACATAATGGTTATACATTATTTATTAATGATTGGGCGATACCAATATTGTTGGGAGATGCAACTGCTAGCAGAGCTCGGATTGTCTTTAACTTATGCTAAAATTAACTAGTTTCCTGTTTTGTTTATGTTTGGAAAATAAAGCTTAGTTTGTTATTGATTCTGTGATGATTCTATCATGCCTATGAGAGTGCCAATTTACTTCGATCAATTATGTTTAGGGTGTCTGCGTGCTTTGTTTGTGGGTTGCGGGTGAAGCTTCCCTTGGTACATATTGGGCCTCAGATGGAGTGGGTGCCATGCAGATTAATTATACTTTCATAAGACATAGGATTTTATGCAAATAGATAGCACAGGTATGTTTTCCCATGGAAAACTACACGGCCAGCTATATATGTCTGAAATCACTTGAGCTTGTATGCCTGTGCACCACAAATAAAAAAGGTCAAAATATCTATAACGTTAAACAAACTCTTTGATTTATGCAATTTAGGATTATCAAGAATGGTGGGTTGTGGCTGCAGCTACCCCTGGTACCCATTAGGACCTGTTACGGAGTAGGAGCCAGGCGGATCGATTTTCCTAATAAGACGTCGCATATGACTCAAATGGATGGAAGAAGAATGTATATCCATGGAAAACTACACAGCCAACTATATATGACAGAAATCACTCCCGTCTGTACACTGGCAATAAGAAGAGTCACAAGTTTTAGAATGATAACGAACCCTCGAGTAAGGCTATTAAGGTTAATCATTGGCAATTTATTAGATGATCAATGTCCCAATTTCAGTATTAATCCGAAAAATTGTAAGATGAGTTCGCTCCTTATAAATAGTAACACCGATCACCGATCCTAGAGATAAGGATTATTCAAAAGTTTCATCTGGGATCACGATTAAGTTTTGAAGTAAGACAAGAATAAATTTTTTAAATGTGGCAACTAAAATATCTGATTTTATGCTTGCTTTTTCCATTATCGCAAAACGATTAATCAGGATGGAGATCTCGAGTTTCATTCGCTAGATGGAGATACACGCGCTGCATCCAATCTCGCAGTTCACCGTTCACGTCATGAGATCTCGTTCCACCTGCAACGCTGGTTGGCGCATGCAGGTATACCGCATGGTACGATAAGACGACCCGCAAGGCCTTTTGACATTACCAGGTGAAGACCTGCACACGCTACTTAGCATAACAGGTTTCAGAATCGGGTGCCATTATATTGGGAAGCATAAGTGATAGTATTAATGATTTCATACAATCATAGAATCGACGAATGTTTGCATACTTGTTCATAACCCCTCTTAATGCTAATGTTGGGAAATAGCCACTCACTAATAGCCATTGATATCACATGACCACCAGCAGCATTATTTTATTGTTCCCCTCTCAATAGCCGCTCTCGCGCTCTGAGCGACACGAGCGTCTATGTGCCCATTGAGCCCGCTAAGACCTCTAATGAATTCAGATACCCCCAAAGACCTCTATTATCTCCCGTGACCCAGTTAACTGTAGCGCCCTAAATTCTCAAACCCCCCGCATCCTACTCCAACGCTGACGCGAGAAGGTTTTTTCTGTCTTTAACCATCAGACGATCATCAAATACACAGTGGTAAATGTCCCGGGAAAAGTTTATTGCGTTCTTTCCCTGTATATGGTTACAAATCGGAGTTTCTCGTCCAGTAGAAAACGTCATAGGTAGCCGAACATAACTATTAAATCAAAGTGTGGACATTTCCGTGGATTACGTGACAAAACAAACTGTCATTTAACCAAGGCAATAGCCAGCAGATACAACGGCTTTTCCTGGGTCTACCCCTGTGGATCTGATAAAGGTCGAACTGAATTTGTTTTGGAAAAGTTCCTCATGCGTGTGAGGATGTTGTAGGCGCAAGTCTCATGGTAAGGAAACCCCAACAGGATACGCATTATGTCATGTTTCGGTTTGTTCAGGTTGGCAGTAGCTTAATAATACGTCCGCGCAAGGCTATATCAGATCTTTCTATGAAGCAGAGAAAGTTTATAAATTGGACGGTAGGAAAGAATTTCTTGGAGGATCGTTTTTAACTGGCTGTGCAATGTGGAAAGATAAAGGTTCTCTACCCCAGATAGTTTCCTATCTTTTACGTAGTAAGAATATCTCTCGAATAACACATGTTGTGTCGCATTCCGAGTATCATGACAGAGTTCTTCCGTATTTCTTAAAAGATATGGGATGGAGAGAAGAGGTTTTTCCCAACCAATGCAGGTCAAACAGTTCATTGGGATGTTGCAATAATCAGGGTTGATAGATTCAACGGGATGACATAAATCAATTAAAAAGTATTTTAAGCAAGGCAACAGTTCACTCACACAAGCCGAATGGCTGTAAATCGTGCCAATGACTGCAACAGTCAAATTGAATTTGTAAATTAGGTTAATTCTATATCGCCGAACATTAAAATACGTGACGTAAATTTCGGAGTGTTATCCGTTTTGAAGCGACAAAATCGCGATTTCGCACTTTTAACTCCAAAATCTGATCGATTATGCCTCGGATCTGTATATCACTTTATTTCCTCTACATTTTGGTGCAATTTATATAGCAATCGTATGAAGAATAAAGTGGTACAGCAGAGATGCCAACATTGAATTACTGAAAATAGGAATATGTTAGAAATGGCGGGGGGTCTTGGGGTGCTCCCCCAGAATTTGTAGAAGCTCTTTGATGGCATTTCAGCACTTTTCATTGATAAAATGTCATGTATTCATCAAGATATATTCCATATAATACCTGATGAAAAAGAGAAATGAGTGCTTGTGTTTTATAGAATAAATTGAATCAAAGGCCTGAAGGGCCTGAGTGAAGGCTCGCTGGTTGTGTTAATTCGAAAATGTAGGTTTGGAAAATTGGGAAACTTAGATTTCTGGTATGTTAGAAGGCAATTCATTGGGATTTAGAAAAGAATGTGGTGTGTTTAATATTTCTTTTGTGTATCTGTATAAATAATTTCCTGCATACAATACAGAGTCCATATCAATACTCTTCCAACAGTAGCTATCAAACAGTTTGAAAAAATGCATAACTCTTTGTCTAGATCAAAAGAAACATTTCGTTATTTTACTATCAAAATTAAAAGATGACAATCTGTAGTCAATAAAATTTCACTAACAATCACTATTTACTCAAACTATGAGTTATTATATCGAAATTTCACCCCACTCATTGTCAGTCACTCATCAACATTTTGTACGTAGCACTCTTTGCATTCTTCAGAATGTTTTTATTTGGTTGCGTAGATGATGCAGTTTCACCTCTGCTTGACATTGCCACCTTGTGTGTCACAAGAGCACTAAGTGTGGAAGTAGTCATATTAGGTCGGAACTTTGTTTTCGTTTTCCTAACAAAGCTGAAGATTCTTTCACAGTCTGTGTTTGAATGGAAAATTACCAAAACACCAAGCATGACTTTTGATAACAGTCCAAACTTTTTCCCACCAGTGGCAGGGTGTTTTATTTGTCCAATGAGGTGCCATGCTACATCGGCCCTTTCTGCATCCACTATTTCCGCACTTAGTGTCTCGATCTGGTACTCGAGGAACTGCACTTCTACATCATCAATGGTACTGGCTCCGAGCTGTTTTTCAATTCCAGTGAAACGTTCGATGAAAAAAGACACTGCAGAAAAAGTCAAGTTCATGTCTCTTGGAAATGTCAGCCACTGCAGCATTCAATAAGACTTCATTCCCATAATGAAAGTTCTTGCACATATAATCTGCCACTGTGCAGAAGTACACTCTGACATTTGAGTAGAAATGTGACATGTTCAGGCAATCTTGGTGTTCCTTTATATATTGTTTAACATCATTGCCAAGTGATAGATGCGAGTCGTCTTTCTGGTTGTCTCTGTCCTTATAATGCACTGCTGTTGAGGTTGCATTTATAATTACAGAAGGCTTCACAAATTTAGTTAGTATGCTCTTCAAAAGCCGGTCCAACACATCATGGAAAATGTGAATGCATGGTTTCTCATTTTGCAAAAGTTTATTGGAGATGTCAAATACAGGCATGGCACTCTTCAGGAACAAGCAATACAACTTAAAATTACGGCTGCGGAAGTTTTCATAAATACGCTCAGCCTTCTTCTCTCCAGCAGTAACAGTCTTCTTTATCATTTCCTTCTTTCCACTAGAGGGAGTCTGTTCAATTGTCTTTTCTTTTCTTTCCCCACTTACAGAAGGAGCCATTGGAGAGGTCTTCTTTCCAGTAGTCCTATGAAACAGGAGAGACTGTGTAAAAGAATGATGTCCAACCTTTTTTCCAGTAGTCTTATGAGACAAGAGAGATTTAGAGGACTTCTGTTCATCTTTCTTTCCGGTTGTCTTAGGAGACTGGGGAGATTTTGTAGATGACTTCTGTCCATCCATATTTCCAGTAGTTTTAGGATACAGGGGAGATTGTGTTGAGGACTTCTTTTCATCATGGGTGTCATTATTTTTGCGAAGATTTTTGGTTTCTTCCTTGAAAAAATTCAGAAGAGGCAACCATTGTGAGAGCATTCTATCAAGACATGCAGAACTTGAAACTCTTCCAGTTCTTTCTGTCTCTTTGAGCTTTTATCCAGATAGTAGTATACTCCTACAAGTTGATCTTCAACAGAAACAAGTAATGTACTGGCCCCTTTTTCTGCTGCCAAATGTATGAGGTGACAAGGACATCCTGAAAATATATGGACACATACTAATTATAAATAGTTAGGGCCATGGTGATCAGGCTGAGACCAAGGCATTTGAAAAGTTCATGGCCCTGTGGTCTGTAAAATTATTTCAACAGATCATTTATACAACTAGTTTCTAGTTGGTGTAACTTGTTGCCAAAAGTGAAACAGTCGTTTGAAGTTAAAATTGTTTTGAAGTTATAAACTTAAATTGCAACTTTGATTGAGAAATTTGTGTGAAACAGAAAGTTAAACCGTTTTAGTAAATTATGTATTTTTACCACCATTTATTCAAGTGGATTAAGTTTAAAGCTAGCCAACTGATGACTCCCAGATTTTGAAAATGACCAAGATTTTTAGTCAGTGGGTCATCAATGACCCCAAAAAATTTGTCCTGGAGAAAACACTGTATGCAGTATAGCATTTGCTGTTTATGCTGTGTACCAAGTTTCAAATGGTTCAGATATAAACTATTGAAGGAATTGACAAAACTAGAAATATTGACAGCTGAACAAAAAGGCTATATACACCTTTTTTCAAGTTTTTAATAATTGATTCGATTTATAAAAGTAATCAAATCTTGCTAATAGTTGCATACCCATGAAGAAAATATCTTGATTTTCTTTCTTCACAAAAGAAACCACACCTTTGTGTATACCACTCATCACTGACGCGTTGTCGGCAGCAAAGCTCACACAGTTGGACCATGGTATCTGTCTTTTATGAAGTTCTTCATCCATTAGTCTGAAATTAAAATGTAGTCCCATTTATTCTACATACTCTGGGAAAGGTTTATTAAGACAGAAAATGTTGTTTTACTTAATTTTGCTATATGGTTACTTTAATTTGTCTCTATCAATTATAAAACACTCAAGGTATTGTCATGGTGCTAAAATATCTTAACCAACCAACATTGTCTCAACGATTTTATGAAGATAATTATATTATAGTTATATTCTTTTCATAGTTATAGTCAAAAGAAAATAATTATAATGTCATTGAAACAGCAGTGTGAGACATAATTTTTCATACTGGAACAGCATCGAATACAAACACAACTATTTACAACAAAAACAATGATTGTCTGATAAAATTAAGAAAACAGCTAAAAAAATATTTACTTAAAAATGTTTTCTCCAGTGCTCCTTTCCTTGCACTCAGGCATTGTAAGCATTGTTGTCACAATCTTTCCCAAGTCACAGTCAAAGTATTTGGTGATAAGCGGGTACAGTTTAATGTCTCCATAATCATTAGATCCGTCAGTGGCAATACTAAACGGTGCACTTGACATGTGTTTTGTCATTTCCAAATCGTCGTGCGATGCCAGTGATCTAACAATTGCTGTTGTTTTTGTCCTGCCACATGAATACTTTTTCGCAATGTTTGAATCGGGAAACATATACCTCAGCATCTTTCCAGCAGTGTCAGCAACAGACAGCGGCAGGTTATTTTCAACCAGAAATTTGGAGAACACAACCTAAAATGAAATAATCTTGATCAATGATACTGCATTTGCACCCAATACAGAAGGCATTTGAAAACAGAGTAGGTATTCCTGAGCTGTTTTCCACTCTGTCAGTAAATTTAAACATAATTCTCCCATTATTGATAAATGGTGAATCCATGCTTTCAATTAAGAAGATATTATACTGATATAGACTATTTAAATAACTTTTAAAGCCAAACATGTTTTAAATTAAATTAAGATAAAAAAAAATAGTTTATATTCTGTATATATTGTAATTATTTTTACATTTTTCACATTCATTAATAATTAAGACATTTTTAATCAGTATGAGGCTTATATTATTAAATTAACATATATTTATTAAAAAGAACAACAGCAGTTTCAGGGACAATGCTATTCACACTTCACCCAACTCCTATAAAGCACGCTCCTCTCTAAACACCTGTATGTGTGGGAACTCCTGGATGGGACACTTATGCAATGGGACGCTTATGCGATGGTACGCTTCAAGTTGAAGTTCAACCCGCACCTGTTTATTTAAATCAATTAACTTGCATTAGGCTAAGCAGCTCATGGGGACATACATAGCATAATTTTATACATACCTCCGATTTAATTACCGACTCATCCATTGGTTGAGTTGTTGCAAACATTGTCGATATTTTTCTTGACGACGATTGACAAGTTGAACAGGTGCTGTGCTGTTTTGTAGCAATATGTTTTTTTAAATCACCCATCCCTCCGTGAGACAACATAATGTCTGCATTGCAGACCTTGCAAAATGCATAATGCACGCCCAACCTCGACGTCGATAAGCAAGGAAATGTATCACTGTAACTTTTGATAAATGTCTGTTTGTGTTCGTACTTTTTTTTCTTTGGCGGTGTTGGATCCGCCATTTTTATTGTGATGATTGTTGCTCGGCCTTTTCCGGATCATCCGATATTGTTTTCGTAAATACTCGGGTATTTTCCGGATAACCTTATTAAAAGCGCTTCTGGAGGTGACGTCACGTGTACGGAAATGTCCGAACGTCAAACCGGTAAATCGTAAACGGTGCCGATTATTTGTTTTACTCGTGAAATTTATCGGGGACCATTTTTTTTTAAAAATCGGAGAAATTTCATGGAAAATCGGAGAGCGGATTTCTCATACAAAAATCGGATTCACTCCGCCAAAATCGGAGGAGTTGGCATCTCTGGTACAGCCCTTCTTCCTTAGGTACATGAATCACGACAAAACTTTTATGGCCTCTTTGGAAAATAAAGCCACATTAAATACCACTAAGAAAAGGGAAAAAAAGGTATCAAATGAAAAAACTATTCTTCATTTATAATATATTAAAAGAACAAAATGTATCATTGCAACATTTGTTGTCAGTGGTCATTTACATGTGACTACAAAATGGCCCAAACACTACCCTGTCCAAACGAGATCGGCGCCGCGTTTGTCCTCCCCACTACTGCTCAAGCTTATGGCTGTTAATTTGTTTTGCAAGGACTAGACGATGTTTTGCATTTTTAAGTTTGTTTGCTAGCCCTTTAGGTTTTGGTTAAAAATGTTTGGCAAGGGCGTCAGTGAATAGCAGATTTTGCGGAGTTTGGCTGTCAGTCTATGGTTAATCTGTGGATACAAGTTGTCAATTTGTTACTATTTGAAGTTATGAGATTTGTCGTTTTTAAGCATCTTCAAAATAAAGGTGTGTTTGATCAATATGTTTGTTTTATAAATACTGATAACAGACTTGTTTATTTGTGGAAGATATTGTATTTAATGTTCAGATTAAATGTCTTGTCAAATCTCAAGAGAGGTTTGAATCAAAGGCAAACATATTAATATATGTGGGAAAATTTAAACCGAAGTTGACGACGGTAATAGGGCTCAGGAACTTCCATTATGACAATGACACCTCACCTGGGCTTTTAAAAGTCGTTATGGCATGTATAAACATGAATCCCATTTACAAAACTCAAAATAACTGGCAGATAACAATGCCACCAAACGAGTCCGAGTCCATGCCCCAAATGACAAGAGTTGGGCTTACCAAGGAGGTACAATGTAGTAAGATTAAAGAGTTCTGTTTTGATACATAGGCTGACAAGAGCATATGAGCTACATGTACTCTAAGTGTGAGAAAAACAGACACTCAGGATTCCAATTATTTGACACTAACTGAATCTGATTACTGCCTTGTGTACTCTACCACATACTCGGGATAACACTGGGCTTTGTCGTAAATGATAAACTCTCGGAACAAGAGGCGCTTATTGCCATTTTTGTGTGTACCCAGAACAGAATCATTGAACAAATGACCACCAGTGCTGCATGCATCTGTGTGGCAAATCATGAAAGGTGGTCGTTTGAATGGCTGTGGGTTTTGGCATATGAAAGCGTTTCCCAGTAACACCCTGGCTACAATCATATTTAGCTTAGTGCCTGGGGCAACACGTTTCCCTTTAGAATCTGAAACATATGTCGAAAATATGATTATAGGTCGATGAATGGACAAAAGGAAACCCAACTGCATTTCGTAGTATGGACTAAATGTTTAACAGACTGATTTAACAATATACCCATAAATTGATTGAATACTTGTGTACTGGCTAACTTATATATCAACACAATAACTCACACTTAACATTGTTTACAAAACTAAGCTATGCACTTAACATGTCCCGTATATAGCACTCAAATATCAAACTTGAATGCACACAACTCGTCTTATATTATTCATAGCCAAAATGAATACTAATCATACTTAAATATTACTCAAACGGTATTCTGATCACACACACCACCTGAATATCAATAAAACAACTCACCTGTATACTGATCAGCTTTAGTAGAGCTCTCAGCAAAATACGAACCTTTTCCAAACAATGTTTTATCTCCTGACATTCTGTCATCAGTACCCTGATGGATGACTGCATCCAAAAATGGTGTGCCATGAAAGAGGAACACTTCATTAACCTCTAACACTAAATATCACCGTCCCTCGGGTCAGAATAAACCGGGGGTAATACAGTGATCTGACTTGCTTTCATACCGAAAGTAGCCCGTTTTGTAGCATAATCACGGAAGAGATGGGGATTCTCTATGCGTTTGATCCTTGAGATGGCAATAGATGAGTGAGTTAAACCCTTAGCATCCTGGCCAAGCCCTACTACATCTTTTCTCCAGGTATTCACCACCAACATCTGGATGACATGGTATGTCTGTGATCTGGGATCTAGGATGACTGTGTTCGGATTGGATGTAGTTTGGGAGGATCCTGTTAGTAGGCTTATGATGGAAGTTTTAGGTGAGTTTTCCCAGTAATCAGGAATAAGTATCGTTTCATTGCTCAATGCTTTGAGGTAGGCAGTGACCCCCTTTTCCTGTTTGATCTTCCTTAATGATTCAAGTGTGTAGCCTGAATCCGGCTGTGTTTTTGTGGCTGTCTTAGTCACAACGAAGCATTTCTTCAAAACCTCTTCATTAGCTTTGCCCACACATGTCTTGTTTCCAGTGAGAGTTATTTTATTTCCCTGAATATCTGATCAAATACACAAATAGGCATTTATGATCACCAGTAGTCTGGCAACTTGTAACAAATTAGGACTATTGGCCTGTATAATTTATGAGAGTACTATTTAAATCTTGACTATTTACAATACCCAACAATATACATTACCTGCTTTGCAGCCCATCTGACTGGCTATGCGGGCAGCCTTCTGCAAGTCATCATCAGAGTTCAGTGAAATCTCTTTTTTCTCATAAACCATGGGTATGACATCTTTGTATATCTCGCGCGTTGCTTTCAAGATTTTATCTTTCTCTAGCGAGTATATGGAGAGCTTAATGGTGTCCGTTTTCAATTGGGATGGACGTGACCTGGTCCTCATGCAATGACATCCACTATCCCTATGACCCTGACCCTGACCTTGACTCCGAACGGACCTCGAAGACCTGCGAAGGTGACCAGTGGCAGAACTTGGTCTCCTTTTCCTAGCACTATCTGAGCCTAAATAAAACAATTGTTAGACTAGTCAAAAAATGGTCAACATCACAGCACACTTGAAATACATTCAGATAAAAGTAAGGTTATATAACGCCCCATGAGCTACTTGAGATATTGCCTTAATACTCATTGGGAGTTTCTGATGGTCGGGAGTGTTTTTGTATTCATTGCTACTCACCTGACATCATGACATCAAGAGATGAGTATGAGGATTGTGAATCGTTTAATAAAGTATTAAGATCAACCATTACATTAATAGGTTTGATCAAAATTAATTCCAAACACAAAATCATACCATCCCACAGAAAGACAGCCATGGCCATCATGCACTGAAGTAATAATGCAACAAGTTGCAATAACCTGCGTGTTTGATCTGCCTGGCAACGATCCCCAGTTGTTGCTTGTATAAGCAGAATGCCTCCCCTCCAAAACAAACCACCGTCACCTTAACGGCATAAGAGGTTATAAGCACCCTCACAACATACAAAGTTATAGCAAGTTTGACGAACAAAGATGCAATCATATGAAAATAACACCTCGTCACACAAACAGGAACCTTTGGACCTCAATCACATTTGTTCTTGCTGTTATGTAAGTGCAAGAAACATAAACAGATATGACGCCCGTGCATACCCTCAATACAGCATGAAGCTGAGTTTACCTTAATCGCAGGGTATTGAGGAAGACATTGTCTGAAGCAAGAAGCCACAGCTTCTACAGGGTACTTGAACTTTCCACCTCCTATAGTTGGGAAAGCTATACTGGTCAGTCCTAGCTGCTGAGTCTTTGACAGACAGTCTTCAATCAACCCAGTCAACATCTGATACCACACAAAATGAATGGAATAAGATATATACCTAGAATTTGTATTCACAAAATTTGAATATCTTCAGGGTAATAATAAGGCCATCTTTGATCTTGTGTATAGGGTGGAATGCTTTGAAATGTGAAACGATTTCAAAACCCATAGTTTCAAGTATATGGATGCATATAAAGTAGCAATGACAAACCTCGTTGTTCGTGTGTCTACTTGGAGCTCTGATCCCACGATGCAAAGCCTGGAAAATAACCACTGATTAAATAGGATAGTCCTGAACACTGAACAAATCAACAACAGAACATAATTGTGTAATACAATAAGCTAATCAATTACCCTTACAACAGGTCTTGATATAGACATGAATCAACATAGTCCAAATATTATCACGCAACAGCAGTTTCATGTGAAACGATTTCAAAATCCACAGTTTCCAATAAGAGCCACTAACCTCCTTTTGTGTGTGTCTTCTTGAAGCACTGACCCTATGATGCAAAGCCTGTAAAATAACCACTGAATAATTAGAACATCCCTGAGCACTGAACAAATCAACAACAGAGCATGATGGTGTCCACACATCAGCTGATGAATTGCCCTTACAACAGATAGATATGAATCAAGTTGGGTAGAGAACACAAATGTCCCTTTTTAGTCAAATTGTTATGAATTGTCGTTTGGTGAAAGAAATCAGGATTATTCTGTGAAAATTGGCATGACACCTGTATCTACCTGTTGCGGCAAAGGCTGCCCACACAGTCGGTCAGTCCACGGACGGATTCTAATGTGAAATATGTACTTGCACTTCAAACTACCATAGGGCTGAGTACCCTCTCCTTGTCGTGCTACTGATTGGACGCATCCATACCGACTGTCAGCATTTTGTTGAGCAACAACGCATCCGTTGTCCATTTTCCTAATATTTAGGTTGAAATCCTTCGGTGACGAAGGTAACAGCAAACCAAAAACTATTTAGATAAGGTTAATATATGATGGAAGTTCTGTTGAAGTGTCAACAGAAAAAGTGGTAATTGTGATGACTGTTACTTACCTGTTTGAAGTTGATGCCACCTGCATCAGCAAATGACTTGGACAAGGCCCCACAATGGACTAAATCTGATTTATCATTTGCCAATGTGTTGACAAGAACATCAGCCTGGAATCACATGTAAACTCATCTCATCTAAAATCTGTATACTGACTCACACACACATGATGCCTCATCCTTGGCAATGATGGTTTTGCCCAAATAACAGACTTTATTAAGGCTTCTGTGAACAACCACATTCAACCCCTAAAAGATGTGAAGTGTTATGTAATAAAGTTACAGGATGTTCTAGTGTTTTGAGTCAGATTGAAGTGGTCAATAGTCATACGCGGTATTGTTCATGAAATAAAGCAATGATTGTCCATAATAAACATAGATGTAATGTATGTATTAAGTAAAACACCACACTAGAGAAGACCATAAAATATGATGAGTTAGCAAGATATGAGTGCCGTGTCCTGATACTCCATATATTAGCTTACACCATGGGCTGCAATGTCTCCTTTGATCACTTGCAGGTTAGGCAAGCTGGCTAGATAGACTGACAAGACAGTCTCCTCTTCAACATCTTCATCATCAGAATCCAGGTTTTCTTCCTCGTTGTCATCCAGTACAGGGTCGTCCGAAGATCCATACATATCTTCTAAGTTATAACTATAACAACTACATCGAAGTGATATTTTTAAAAATGGCATCAATAATTGATAATGTGATTGAAATGTTTACTGATATATGCTTTTATGTTAAAATAGTGTCATTGACGAACTCTGTGGTATAAATACATTTTTATGCATGCTGTTATGTTAGGAAATTGTATCATTAAATACTGCCTTGTCAAGTGGTTGTTATTGAAGGATGATGCCATGTAAAGACATGGTAACACGCTGTCATGTCAAAATATGTATATTGATGCATAATGTCATGACATGGTATTGATGTATAATGTCATGTCAGTAAATTGTCATTGATGCTTTGTGCAATTTCTAGATATTGTTATAAACCCATACCTGCACACTGTCTTGACAAGACATTTGTATTGATGCATTTTTGTCCCCGTAATATTGTTCGTGCGTTCTGTCATGTCAAGTTATTGCAATATAAATATGGCGTTAATCATACACACTATGATGTCAGTATGTTGTCAATGATTCTCTCATGCTGATATGTCATGTCGTCAATCAGAAATTTCGTCATGGCATCATATTGTCAATAAAATAATACAGGATAACTAGGTGTAAAACAGTGATTCTGAAGAAATGAGTAAATGAGTAACGCGAATCTTACCCCGATGGTTGGTCCCTGCACCGTAGAACACAAAGAGATATCAATTATCACATTTATACAGCTCCAAGAAAATACCAGGCAAATGTCTCATTTGTGAGGCAACATAATAACAACAACGAAAATGGGGATATGGCAAACTATATCAGCAAAATCGGCCCACAATTGACCAAGTTTTAAATTTTAGGCAACCACAGTTCAACCAATTTTCATGACCATCGCACGCATATTGATGATTTTTTAAGCGATCAAATTTATTGAAGCAATCATGCTGTCCGGGGCCATGATAGATTGGCAATGATTTGGCTGACTCTAGGAAAAGCTGTTTAAAAAACAATACCGTTGCCCCGGTCGAACGGAACACTCATATTATATAAAAATGACCACATATAAACAGAAGGTGGTGCTGAATTCGAATCGGCAGTGACCTTTCCATCCTCATAATTATTTCGAGCATATTGAGTAAGTTCGTGTTAGATTTGATAGGCCTCTCCGACCCTCTATAGACATTCGTACTCTGGTCATGTGACAATCGTTGTGAATTAAATCATACAAATCATATTTGCTTAACGGCACTACGGCCAGGCAATACAATATTTAGCCAGCACATCAACCTATAAGAGAGATGATTTGATAACGTTGTAGTGACAACTGAGCAGCTTTTCCGCCGGTATATATATATTTATATATGTATACATAAATTTACATATAAAATATATATATATATATATATATATATATATATATATATAGATATATATATTTATATATACATATATATACATATACATATATATATATATATATATATATATATATATATAAATACGCATTTTCAATCTATATATATATATATATATATATATATATATATATATATATATAAATATATATATGTATATATATATATACGCATCGATCTATCTATCTATCTATCTATCTATCTATCTATCTATCTATCTATCTATCTATCTATCTATCTCTATCTATCTATCTATCTATCTATCTATCTATCTATCTATCTATCTATCTATCTATCTATCTATCTATCTATCTATCTATCTATCTATCTATCTATCTATCTATCTATCTATCTATCTATCTATCTATCTAACTAACTAACTTACTTACTAACTACTATATATATATACATATATAGAAATTTATAAATATATATATACATATATACATGAGAGACAGGGAGAGAGAAAGATAAAGATAAATATCTATATATATATATATATATATATATATATATATATATATATATATATATATATATATATATATATATATATATATATATATATATATATATATATATATATATATATATATATATACAAATATATAAATTCATATAGCTTTTTCTCTATCTTTTGCGACTGTCCGAGAAAGATCCGGGCTCTGCGTGGAATCTCCACTGGAGACGAGATCCGAAAGAAGTACGGCATAGGCACCACCTGGCTGTACAAGATATGGGCTAATGGGGACGAGCAGGAGGTTCCCAAAGGAAGCGAGCCGGAGGTGCCCAAGATAGAGAAAAAGGTGGAGGAGTCCGAGAGGCTGGCGGAGGGCCCGGGGCTGGGGCGGGCCACCTCTGGAGGGTCTGAGGAGGATCCTAGGCCTCAGGAGGTGGTTTGTGGCTTGGCTGTCGGCTTGCCTCCTGGTTGGCTGGCAGTTGGCTGGCGGGTTGTCTGGTGGGTGGTTTGCGGGTTGGCTGGCAGTGGGTTAGAGGCTTTGGAGGAGGCTGGTTGGAGATTGGTCTGGAGGGCTCGCTAGGCTGGATGGCGAAAAAAGGTAGCCGAAAAAAGGGTAGCATAAATTTGCGCCCTTTATATGGAGTAGGCTCTAGTCTTACTTTTTTCTTTCTTTGCCCTCTGCTAGCATCTCTTTGGTGGCATGTCCAGTTCTGTCTCTCTATCGTCTTTTTCGGTCGTGGTTGGCGAGAGGCCCGTTCCTTTTGTTCCTATATCCTATGCCACAAACAATCCTTTCCTCTTTTGCAAGTGCAGCCTTCCTGGCAGACCCGGGTTGCAATTGCATAGCGTATACACCACATCAAACATCGATTGTCTTTGTTCTCCATATTCAAAATTGCCTTGTTGTGGAGTAGTTTCTCTGGCAGTTGGATTGTTGTGTAGTCTTGTTTCTCGGGTGGTGGTGCGGGTTCTTCCGGTTTGTAGTCGAGTGTATGTAGCACGCAGCGATCGCTTTTGCTACAGTGGTCGAAAACGCCACATTTGCAGAAGGGATCTGTGTTGCCAAAGAGTATGGTCTGTATGGCTGGAAAAGTGTATTGTACTTCTTCGCCGCAGGATTCGCTGCAGTCGTGGTGTCGTTCAACTTCTGGTATGCCATCCTCTGGTGTAGGTAGGATGCAACCCATCCAACAAGTGCTGTTGTTTGACGTGGAGATCTCTACTATGTCTTATATGTACCTCCTACGAAAAGCGTGGTGGAAAATCAGTTGGTACAGATTGCGGACCTGGCGGGGAAAATCGGCAAGGTGCACTACGGTGGTACCTCGGATGGAAGCAAGAACATCGCACTCTTCCTGGTACAGAAACAAATAGGGTATGTATTTGTGGGCCAGGTCGTAGAATGCTTGGTCTACCTTGTCATCGCGGAGCACTTTTTCGATCTAGTCCTGGATTTTGGCAAAGGTTTTTGTGCCTTTGCGGTAGGTCCTTCAGGCTTCTCTTTCTCCAATCTTGCCGGCTTGGATGCCTTCCACTAGGGTGTCGGGGAGCTCCCGGTTGTGTGCAAAGTACTTCTTGGTTTGTGGCGTTGGGGTGTACGTCTCTTCTCCATTTCGGATGCGAGTGTATCTGCGGGCCCCTATCTGGTATTGACTCTAGGCCTCTCGTTGCCCTACTGCTCCAGAAACGATGTCTTGGTATGCTTTCTTCGATAGTGGGCTTTTTACAGGCATGGTATCCTATAGTAGTCCCATTTGTTCAACACGTTGCTCTCAAGGTACAAGTTCTTGTTTCGACCCCTGGTAGCTCTGTCTGTGCTGTTTGGGCTTGTTTTGGCTTGTTTGAGCTTGTTTTGGCTTGTTTGGCTTGTTTGGGTTTGTTTTGGCTGTTTTGGTTGTTTCGCTGGTTTGGGCTTGTTTGGGCTTGTTTGGGCCTGTTTTGACTGGAAAATCTGATGGAAGGCTTGTTTTGGATTGTCGGGAAAAAAGGTAGCAGAAAAGTTGGTAGCTCTGGACATAAGTGCGCACCTATATATAAGTTGTGTGTCGCTTTCTCATATGTGTTTTTCTGTGGTTGCTAAACTAGAGGTCGGTCCCAATACCGTCCCTCGCTGTGCCAGAACCGCCACTCTCTATACTACTCATATCGTACTGATTGCAGCTGACAAATATACCCCGTCATACAAGTACGAGGCCCAACAACCCGTCGTACGATCCGAGAGGCCGAAAAAACATACCCCGTCGCGTGGCACATGTATACTACCTCTACACACTTAAGTGTCCCCCCACCCGGCCCTCGCTCGACGTCGACCTTTGTACACTGGTACAGCATGATGTGTATGCTGCTATGACCATTAACGACGGAATAAAGACGTGTTAACTTTCGATTGCACTGCTGATTTACATTTATTTGCTCGTAACCGGAAATAAATACCAAAAATTTTCGAGTGAGCTACGGGGCGCAATATGCATATTTTTCAATGACATTTATTTTTAAAAAGCTGACCGATGAAACACGCTACAAGGAACTTTATCTAAATGTTCAAAAATCGCACTGTAGGTTAAGACGATATCAAGGATTGAAAAAATTACAACGTGACCTTGGTCAAAACAAAAGCTTTGGGTTCTGTGTATCATTAATAAAAAGATAGGAAAGATTTCAAAAATTACGACCTGTATCGCGTGACAAATAAAAGTTAACAAACACGCCACAAACGCGACTGACAAACATAACTAGGTGAATGCTAATTTTTCAAGTTAACAACGCACTCACCCAGAAGGTAGGTCACACATCACACCTGTCTTCTTTTCAATAATACAGGCTTGGGACTGTTCGATGGTCCCAATAAATTTCAACACATGTCTAGTGAAGAAGTCATCTTCACATAAACCTTGCTCACACAAAAACGTATAAAGAAAAAAGTTAATATTCGCATGGCAGTCTTTGCAATATTAAGAATATAAATCCTTCAAATAGACGCACATTAATTTTCAGTGCAGACTCAATAAATTTATTGGAAGAAGGCGCATTTGTATTGCTTATCAGATATTGGTTCTACAGGCTTAGAGCAAAAGAATATGGTATTACCAGTTTGTATAATTTTCATATCCTCCGAGAAGATTTGAAAAGGATTGCTTCGTCTGAAATGTCTCCTGAATATATCTACCAATGATTTTTTACCCACGATTTTCAATTCTGGATCATTATCTGAACTGCCAGAGAAAGACCACGTCAACTGGTCACCGCCACTTCTGCAAAACACATCACAAGTATCATGTATGAGGAAATGTAAAAATGAATTTAGAAAAGATGGGTGATCGTAATAATTTGACGGTATCTTGAGAAGTAACATCATCAACAATAAGTGACAAAACAATTCACCCGAACTTGCTTAGTTCTCTGCTTATCTTTTGTGTTCCATATTGATTTAGAAGTCTCCATTGATATGTGTCCAAAGGGATTTTAAAAATGATTGATCGCTCTGTTGTAATCAATTGTGACACTTTTGCTTTCATTGCATCCACGGCAACCTGGGGCAAGCCCTCCGGCTGTAGGCCCCCTTCAGACAACTTCATTATTTCAGCTACAATCTTGGAACTGAGAAAATGTTGAGCTCCTTCAAAATCTCTCCTCTGAAAACGAAGGACAAATGGCTTGTCATTGCGAATGCAAACTCTTGCACAAATCTATCGTGGTTCATTTGCTCGAAATATGTCTATCAAATCTCAGGGTTCAGAGAAATCTTGACGACAAGGGCAGGTAATATAGGTATTTATCCTTCATTGAATGCACGACCTCTGATAGAGCGTTATGAAAATTTAAATACAGCATCACTTGGGCCGGCAAGTTCAAATGTATTTCTTTGCTTAGAAGGGGAAATTTTACAACCAGCCTGTACTTCTATAAAACTTAAGCGCCACTTGCACAATACCAAAGTGATGGGACTCAACATCAATTTGTTTTTTTCTATTTGAACCTGCAGTTTGTGACTCACATCATTGGGAGCGTTGTCTTGGGGCAGATCATGGCTGGATGTGTTCCTGTACATTACTCTTCCATGTCTGACGACCATTGCATGGTTTGCGGTGGCGCCAGCATCCTTATCAACCATTGCATCTGTAACAACATCTGTAATCACATATATATCGATCAGTACAAAATTCTTATCACACAATGCTTTATTTATATCATGAACTTCAACTGAACCACATTTTGAAATATTCACTTTTTCTTACATAACATTGCCATGTTTACCAGATGCTAATAGATGGCAATCTTCCAGGTGGAAGTTGTCAAGAGTAGTGAATGGAGTACATCTCCTTATGTAGATGCTTTCATTCATGACACTGTGGTTCTCTTGCTTTAGAACCAAGTCCACCGCTGATCACACATAAATCAAAATAATCAACTAAAGAATTCACATTAACTTGTAAACAGACAAACATGATTTATGATAAACTAATCAAGAATTCACCTTGACCTGCAGGCGGTTATGCACAACAATATCTAGAGCTTGCATGAACTGGTATATGGTGAAAAACACAAACTTACCAAGCATTCAAAAGCAAAGGCAGGAAAATATAGATTCTGTTTTTTTGCAGAGGGCGAATTTATCCACTCACCTTGGCCGTCTTCAAATTCAATGATAGCTGTTTTTCTATCCTCACTTATGTCTACAGGTTTCTTGATGTCAGCTTCAATCTTGTTGCCTGACATTGGACATTCAAGATAAAGTTCAAGCACATCTAAGTGATGCTTTGGGTGAATGTTGTAAAGAAGGAGGCGGGGCAGCGGGAGAGGACAGAAGATGAACTGCCTCACAGTCGGAATTCTGTTCTCCTGGGCCATGCGCTGTAAATCAGCTAGTGACACTGTGAAAAAAGGACAATAAACACTGAAGTGCGACTTAAGTGCATAGTAATAAGGAAATGATTATGAATGTAAGCGGAGAGGGTTTGATTGATGGAGCAAACACGTGCAGATACCAAATGTTGGCCATGTAACTCATCTATTGATTTACTGTTAACATGTTGCTCTAGAGGCACTAGGGCTTGGTCACTCGCCGGACTGAAGCAAATTTGGTCCTCAATCACACCACTTTCACTCCCACCAAGAAGACGCGCCACAATCAAAATCATGGATGCATCCATGAAAGGAATTTGAACAACTCTTGTGCAAGAAAGCTTCTGTAGCAAAAACAATATTACAAGGATGGCCCAGTAGCATCACGAAGAGCCGACCAATGTTTAAACCATATTGGTTCATGAGAGATGATTCGCGGATTCAAGATGGTGTTGTCATGATGGCCGAATGATAATCACTGAATCATTGTAGAGGGCAATTCTAGACCACATACACTCTGGTCAGTTGCGAATGCCAAGTGTGCCAACAATTCCAACGCTCCCAAACCAAGGAGCCGTTGATGACAATGAAAATTCCACCATGACCCTGACATACTATTCGAGCGTACTTCGTTCTTCAAGATCAAATGTGGAGATGGACTATTTCTCAAAATTCCCTTTCGCTAGGAAAATATCCAGTCTCACATCTAAGAGAGTCATCAAAACTTTCAGAGGGATATTTTATAACTAATCTGCACATAACTAATGTGCAGTAATGGGGAACAATTTGACTCCCATGAAATCCACACATTTGCCTCAAACAATGGTTTTGCGTCACTACACTAGGCCATAGAATGATCAAGCGACATGTCGAAACCATCAGGAGAGCCATGAAAACATGTGTTATGATACTATTCTAGCTCATCCAACTTTGAATCCCTTCCCGCTAAATTATTTAGTACGACATGTTTAGTGTAGGTCAAACCACGTGCGTAGGAGCTAGCGTTGGGAAATTATGTTCTGACAATAGTAGAAGCTGCCAGAGCACTCGGATTCTCTACCACCTCTTAAACTGTAATTTCTTCGTCGTTGTTGTTCTGTTACTTGCTGCTTGTTGTTGCTTGAGTGAGGACTAGCCAGAGAAATAACAGGAGTAGAGTTGCTTATTGGTTTTATTGAGTTTTCAACAATGAAGCATCAATGGATCTCTGTCGGAATCTCCTAGAACCAATGGATTCCGCCTAAAACCGCATTATCAGCTAACACCACATTGGAAGCAGTACGTGGCCTATTGTTACCGAACTGCTTTACCTTGATATAACAACAACAACAACAGCAGCACCCCATTGGATCATGTAAAGCCAACCCATTCAACACAGGTATTGACCTAGCGGGTCAACATAGGACGTGGCTTCGTAAAGTCATCGACCAATGGGATTGATACCGACCAGGACTACTTATCAGGGTCGCACCCACACCTTATAGACGGGGCGACCCAGCAAGTGTAGACATGTCTTACTGGTAAATAAGTGGTGAAGGCTTTAAAAGTCGGATGAGCTAGAATAATATCACACCACGTGTCAAGAGGATGTACATGACTTCCAGCTTGCTTTTCTAGCGCTGAGATCAACCCAACTTGACCGTCAAACCTTGCTGAACTCCCGCAAGTTCAAATCATCCTTGCCTTGTAGAATTCCGATAACGAGGAACACACTAGAACCCGTTACTCGCAACAACATGAACACAGTGGCAAATACTACAACACCCACAGCGAAGTTCTCAGTTATCTACTTCAAGGACAAAGATCCAAGATCCTCTGACCAAACAGGAAGGGTGGTAAGCACCGCAGCCATTACAAGGTCGTACGTTGTTCAAAGGGAGGGTGGAAAGCACATCCGTCCCAAAGACACTTAAAGATGACTCTTCTCGGTTGACAGAACCGAGCACTCCTATGAAATCATACAACCCATTACTGTCAGAAGTAGGACCCCAAAGGAAGGAGCGGGGGTGGGGGGGGGGTCATTAATCACAAGGTCAGGCTGTGTGATCACTTCAACGAACAAGTGGAAAGGCTACGAATACTCCACAGTGACAGGCATATTGATCATACAATAAATATGTTATCATTTTAGTTTGGAATAAGGATGTAGGCAGATTGCAGTCCACATGATAAATATGCCTTATGGATAGTTAATGTGCATTTTTTAATACAGTAATGAGTTCACGGGAGTAGTTTCATGACAGCGTAATTTAGAGCCATTAGCAATATATTTCATTTTAATGAAAAGGGGATGTTACATCCCAGCACCACTTGCAGATGAAATAAGCTGTCACCCTCCTTTCTGAGTGAATGTGATTTAATCCAATTCCTCATGTGGCTACTATTGTTGGCGATAATAGACAACAAAGATGCAGTTGCAGCTACAGTTGTCATCATACCGAATATAACAATTACTAAGTATTTGTCTGAATGTATTCAGTGTATACTTTCATGTCTTAGACATCAGTTCAAGCAATCCTAGTACAAGTATTTTACCTTCAGAATGATTTACAATATTTAGCTCAGTAAACGTAAATATTCTTTGTTCTTCTATTACTTGTCTTGGTCATATCAGGAGACGCATGACATCCCATTCACTGATTGTAGATATGCTGGGCCAATCGGAGACTATTTAGTCAGTAAAACGTTACTCTGTTTTTATAACTGACGGGATATTGCCCTTTGCAACAATCAGATTTAGCTGACCCAAAATACACTCTTTCATGAGATTAAAGCTTTTGACCTGAGTTTGACCGGGTTTAACACAGAAAAAATCGTACGTCAAAATTTGACAATTTATCAAACTAAAATAACTTTTCTGGAGTAACCCCACCACATGTGATATCTACGGGATCTGTGTACATTGCAAAAGCTTTGCTGTCATAAACAACACAATCACCAGGCGAAAACGAAAGCACGCCCAAAATATGGACCATGAGAATGGCGTCACAAAATCACAATTTCAGTGCGATGCGGACGGGAATGTTTTACTGAAGCTATTTTTTGACGGAGGAATTAATAGTCGATGGATGCAAAAGATCATAAGCATTTTTATGCAATAACAATAACACCAGAGCTGGTTGAAAGACCGTAATTACCATCGTGACTGATACAGACGGTCGTCGGGCAATCCTACAAAGACTCGAAAATTGAAATGACAAATTTGTCTTTCTTTGTCTCGTGTCAGTTAATGGTTCTCCAGAGACTTGACCATCTATTAAAATGGGCCTACCTCTTTCCTTGATATAAATACTGGAATATGCTGATGAATTTTATTGCATCTTACCGCGTCCGTGACAAGTAGCCTTCTGAATTGTACTTGCGTATCATGATAGTACAAGTCCAATGTAAATCGGTAGTATTTGTCGACTACAAAGTGTGATGTCACATCGCTGATAACGGTCCATACTGACTGCTTAACCACGGGAAACGGATCTATTCTTGTTCAAGTATATCTGTTTTTGTTTACCATAAACAGCTGTTTCTCAGCCCCAATTGCCCCATGCTGCGAAAGGGAGGTTCTGCCAACAACAATAAATCCATGTCTAACTTCAGGTTCATTCATCTTAACCTGAGTAGTTCATCATTCGTATCAAATGCCACTTGTTCCATAAGATTTGATGATAACTCCTATGGAGTGTAATCTCATCACTATTTGATATATGACAATGCCAAGGCTATGTTAATCGTGTTAACCGATGCGGATATTTATTAGGCTGGAACATAAGGTTTCAGGGAATTGAATTCTTAGTGGTATGATGACAATCCTTTGCACATTAAAGTTTAAACAATTCAAGTGTTTGTTTCAAATGTGCTTCCAAAGGATAGATGCTGACTGTGCGAATAAAACGGCCACCTTTCACAATTGAAGAGACTTCTCTACCTTCGCCACCCTGCCTCCTACGGTGTGCAGACAATCTTTCCTCTATCAGGCACGATCTCGTCCTCTCCTAGAAAGTCAAACACGTAGACGTCGACCTCTGCTAGCATGTTGTCATGGGCGTTTTCCACCAGGAAGTGGTACAGGGCACATTCCTTTGCAAGTTATTCCCATGTTTTGGAACTATAATTGCTTGGCTACCATTGTCTTGGTTTGACCTATCGGTTACCTAGTTCGACCCATGTGTCTATTTGGGCGATGGATTAGGATGGCGACCCTGGGCCCAAGGTGGGACTACATCTGTTCATGGCTTGCCAGTCGTTATTCGTTTCTGTTTTGTTGAACCGACAAGCCCATTGAGTGGCTTGTACTTTGGATGTCTAGCATGTATATTTTGGTTTCCCTCTGTCGCATGGCATAGCGTGGAGTGGCGGTTTTGTTGGCGGCTGTTGGTCTAATTGGGCTATAGCTGCCATTGTGTCTGCTGTGATGGTATACTTGGGGGTGGTTTGAGTTGGTATGCCATAGTTAATGTCGGTGTAGTGCGGTTTTTAAATCATGCACTGTGGCGGCTTCGTTGGTGGATGGCTTTGATAAAGCGCTGTGGGGTCCTTGTGGTGGTTGGAATGTGGCGGCTTCTGCTTGCTGTGGCCGATAGGGGGTGTCGTGGGGTGTTATATGAGTATGCAACTGACATAGAAACAGCGATTAGACTTGGAGAGTTGAACATCTTACGTCATGACGCCTTATTTCTCCATGGCTAATGGTAAAACGCCACAAGCAAGAACTGATGTCCCATGCGTTTCTCGTGCACCAGCCTACTGATAGAAATAGCAGACATTGAAAGTAGGTAAGAGCATTAAAACTGACACTCGACAGAGCTTAATTAAGTCGGTGGAACGACAATCAAAGTTTGGAATTGGGCTTAGTGGACGCTATAATTAGATTAGTGATTACAGTACATCCCATCCCCTACCACTTAAAACTTACTTAGGTCAACCATTGAAGGTACCAACTCATAGTATCATGACCCACATGTCCAGAGATTGGACATGGTCCGATTTGTTAGTAGAGTACAAAGGTTTCATTGAGAACAGCAACAACAACAACAACAACAACATAAAACAACTAACTGTATATTTGATATACCAGCAGGTCACCCGGTATTGCCCGCACTAACAAAGGTTTGTGCCTCCACCATGACCTCCACCATATTCCCCGCTGTGCTTACCCACCCTATCCCCCTTCAGCATCCCACACTAACTTCCACCGTGACCACACCTTGTACCCCATCATCCCCCGTCCTGATCTAACCCAAATCCTAGCCATGCTAATCGACCCTGACCCCCGCCATGGTAACAAAGACCTTAGATTGATTATATCTATGGTATCTATTCCCAACCATACCATAACACGCCTATGCTCTAAACTATCACGGGGATTCGGAATTAATATAAGATAAGATATTTATTTCGTTATGTGTAAACAAGAACAAACATTGGTAGAATGAGACACACAAACGGACACAAGAGAGGCTTGCGCCTATCGAGCTGGTGACCTTTATAGTTTGTTATTATTAAACAGCGAACATTGATTATATCATTCGACAGCAACACAAAGGTATGATACCATTGAGGCTGCATTATATATATATATAGATTTCCAAGTGTTACAAAAAAGTGTTACAGCAAAGTGTTCCAAACAATAAACAAAAACATATTCAGTTATGGTGTACATTGACATCAACATAAGGCTTATATTTACAAAGAAGTGAAAAATACAAAGAAGAGTAAAACCATACTTATACATACATACATACATAAATAATAGAAACATGTATTACGCAGTTTATTCATAACTTAAAGTAGGTATCAGGATGTGTACAAGTTACCTAGTATTTATAGGGTTTTCAAATGAGCTTCAAGCTGTCTTGTGAAAGTATGCAATGTTTTAGTTTGTTTTATTTCATTGGATATTTCTTTCCAGACTTTACACCAATAATTATTCATCAGAATTTTCCCATGGGTTCTGTTGAGGTTGGTTGTTGTGAACCCCAATGAAAACTCATGTCGGATCAACAATCTAATGTGCTTTTGTTGGTATCGTAGTATCGTCGCATGATGATGGGTATTTCATGTAATTTTATAATCCCCACACAGCTTAACAAAGCTATAAACTCGATGCTCGAGATTTTCACATATCCCTGGCAAGCCTACTCCCGGCCGTTTCCCTCGCCTTAGAAGGTTTTTGACAATCTTATATCACCATCTACAGCGCTGACATTAAAGATCGAGAATAGAAAAAGGCGCACAAGCTGTAAAGAGGCGATATCTTTTCGAGAGGTCTACCCGGGCAATTTATCATGTTGACTTTAATTTCACATAGTAGTTTTTATTTTCGCTACTTTTAAGCCTGTGTCGTACGTGTTTTGGCAACGGAATGGCTCTGCGAAACGACATTTGTCCCGCTTTCATCAACAGCAGTGACGTCAGCCCAGTATTCCCATGTGCTTTAGTTTATATCACGGTAGCGCTACCTTACGATTGCAGTGTATTATTATTAGCGAAGCGATCACCACGGAGCCACTGAAGTGAACCCTCTTAGCGAAGCTTATCACTCTTTGATTGTGGTGGTAACACACCCCGCCTCTGGGGGCGTTATGATTTGAGCGTTATGATATACGGTGAGGTCGGAAATAGCATCGAGTAGACACTTTCATTTTCCTTTTCATAGCTGCTTGAGAGAGCAATCGAAACAGACGTCTTCGCGTAAGTTATTGTTAATTATTCGCAAATGAGCATGTTAGCATGATGACTGGAGGAGAGGGTTTGCCAGAAATTTCCAAGTGGATGTCGTGGTTTCCAACACTGGCTGTGTGATCGCAAACCGACGGAAATCCCACCCGAGCTCATAACTGTTTACATCGAAACTCACTCAACTGCGCGAAAACATTGGGTCACATGACGCCCTCAACCAATGAGATTACGTTTGGTAACAAAGTCAATATACCATTATGACCACACGTCATAATGTTTTCGATACGACCATTAAAAAAATAAAATAAAACAAAAACAATGTGCCATCGTTTGGGACGTCGTTACAAAATATTACTGTCGTCTTTTAAATGGACCGTCGTAATGACAACTCGACGGCTGTCTGGCTAAGTCTTTGCTTTGAAGAGATCATGAAAAACCGGATATTGGTCACCCATGTCTATCGACGATATCCGGGTTATCGGCGATATCAGTCATCCGGGGATTTTCAAGGCTCCCAAAATGCAATGCACGCTAAGAGGCCTTCACAACGGTGAATACATGCGCTTGGTGATATGCCGACTCCCAATGTTTTCAATCAAACGGAGTGAATGATGTCTTTTCCTGGAGCCACAAAATATGTTGTGCAATGTAATATAAAATCTATGATAGAGGATGGACCGGTTTTTTTCCCTTCATCCTCGCATTGACGGGGAAGCCGAAATTAGCCGTCGCTTTCAATAGAATATTATTGAAATGAGTCAACCATATGAATACCCACTTGTCATCCTGTTGAATATTGAATTTAGTCAACCATATGAATACCCATAGGTGCCACTCCATTGAATCTTGAGATGAGACAACCATATGAATACTCCCAGATGTCAACCCGCTTCTTGGCATGATAGGTCAATCCATTTAGTACCTACACTGAGTATAAATTGAGATAAGCCAACCCATCATAATACCCGGAGTCGTCACCCAACTGAACTTCTGAAAATTAAAGCCAGCCCATTGAATATAAGTTGTCAAGCCACTGTTTAACCAACCATGTTCTTTCAATCACCACAGGAAGGGAAACAAAGCCATTGCTGTTCCACAGTGTTCAGCATAGTGTTCCTTAGTCTTACATTTAATGGCTGGAGTGTCTGACGCCATTATAGGATGCCAATCACCACGCCACTTTGCAATATTTCATTGTAACATGGAATACTATGAACGAAATGCCAGAAGTCTGTAGATATATCCGCAACGCAAGCTCTCCTACCCAGGATCTACGCGTCACTGTGCGACCTGCTACTATCTTCATGTACTCACAATCCTGACCTCGCGTAGACTTACATCCAAGGAGAAGGAGTCCAACAGAAATAGACGTTGGGATCTCCCCAACTTTAATGCTTGTAAATGTATGTTTCACAGATAATTATCATATATATTTACATAGTGCTTTTCAGCTTGGGTCCATCATTAACGGAGTGCTGTGTGATACCGAAGTAATTGCCCGCCATTGAATATATTTGCGGTATAATAACATCACTGATATATTTAACAGTGAGTCATACATTAGGGGGAACCCGCCCTGTATAAATCATTACTGTTTAACTTATGATGAATTGTTCACATTAGTCTTTAATTCAGTTACATACGGAAATGATTTTTGGACAAACAATTAAGTGTGTGAATGTTAAGAACTAGATAAATAACAATTACAATTTTGGATAAAACTTACCTGAAAATTGAGCAGCGCTTAGGTGAAATATGACAAGAGAGGCATGAATGACCAGGTAAGTTGAGTATTATTGGTCTCAGAATTTTCTTATCTGGCGCTGCCTATTTGTGCGTCCGTTGTCCCATTGGTTATCTTATCCAATTCAAAGTGACATTCCTAAATCCACATCCTCCTTGCATTCCGATTCAATACTCACAAGACAGAGCATTATCAAAAAGTCGCCCCGCCCATTTCATGGGAAGTACCCAAGGTGGAAGACCGCTTAAAATCAAAATCGCCTCAAAAAAAGGACCGTGATGATAATATTGTGCGGTTTAGACCGTTATGACTTATGGCTAGAACGGAAGTCTCATCGAGAATCGACTTTCATTTTCGTTTTCATTGCTGCTCGAGAGAGCGACCGAAACAGACGTCTTAACATATCACCTGCTCTGTAGATCTCTGCGGGTAAGTTATTGTTCCTTATTCGTTGTACAACCCATGATCATGCATAGAAGACGTTGTTATAACAACTGTAGTACCAAGTTGTTCTCTCGCCGTTCAGCTAGATTACCCAGATGTTAGCCGCGCACGACGGTAACATAAATACCGTCGTGCTGAAAGATATGTGGGTCGTGCGGTGAGCGTTTTATTTCGAGTGGTCTGCACTTCACATCAATGTTGTGTACTTTCGTATCTATATATGTCGAGAATTGAGATGAATTTCCTTTGATCGACACTATTTTGGTTATCCACTGTCTCGTGATTATTTAGCAATCGTCACATGAACTTTTAGAATCACAACTTTCGTTTACGGCAACCCCCGTTTAGGACATATGACGTCACATTACGCAGTTTCAGTTTCCCTCGCCATGTGGCTGCAGGTCCCGGGGGGGGGGCACTTAATTATATAGAGGTAGTATACATGTGCCGGGGTATGTTTTTTCGGCCTCCCAACGGGTTTTGTTGGGCCTTATATTTGTAGGACGGAGTATGCTTTTGACATTTTCACCTTGTATGATGGGTACGGGTTTTTGAGATCCCGAGGCACACCCCAGGACAAGGCCAAGTGCCCCCTCCAGGCTGCGGGAATCCATAAGTGTTTTCTTTTTTTCTATTGTCAATGTGGTATCGCTGAATACATATCCCCCCTCTAAGGTAGGTATTGCCAAAAGATAATCATTGACAAAATGACATATATATTTAACTAATAAAATTCGGAAAGCAAAAGTTCGCTTGGGAAGTACCTTGTCTGCGCTTTCGCGCAGCCACCGGTCTTGTCATTCAAAATAAACATGAACTTTTCAAAATTTGCATGGCTGGTTTAAATTGCCTTTGACGAAATCTCACACGTAAACTAACTCAACTTGTTAATAAACATTCATTTATGTGAAAAATTATAATATGTAAATTTGTGTAATTATCGTGTATAATTGGAACTCATGTATCGTTCACGCCACATTCGGTTACGATGATCGCCTGACGTCAATAAGATGTCGTGCACGGCTACCCAGATGTGTGATTAATTTTGCTTATTTGCTATAACAATTATCTGGCTAATGTATCATTGTTGTATCAAAATATTCAATTGTAACCCATTTAGGGTCTCACAACAATCTTTTGAACGATAGAGGTCTCACGAGTGTAGATGTAGACATATTTTGGCATTTGACGTCTTTTGCTTCGTCGGAACCATTCCTTATGATACCTTGCTTTGATCATAACGGAGTATCTTGGCTGTACAGCATATGATTTACCCAGTTGTCTGCAGTTCTTTATAAATGGCTACAGCTGTGATAAAAGCATTCTACCGATGATATATTGTTGCGAATGTTACGTTTGGCAATGTTTGATGAATGGATCATTATCAGGGTTACAAAGTGACATAATGATATGGTATAGGTGAAAGAAATTTTGAGTAACTGTCGTCATGGATGAAGGAAAATTAATTGTAAGATAACGATGCTTGCCCCGACGCCCTTACATATAAAGCCACACGGTCCAACAGCTGTCATTTGGGTTGATTCGTGATTGATTGAAATCGCCGTTCTGTATGAATTCTTAATGCTGATGTTTATTTTGCGCAAAAGTTTTTCTGGTTCCATATCGACCTCACTTAATCAACCTTTGTTTTCAGCTGACGGAATTTCTCGACAATGGCATCTGAAGAATTATGCGACTGGCGTCAGGGACTGTCATTACGTCAGAGGCAGAAGTACATGTTTGATGGCAAATATGGTTGTGACGTCACCTTCTTAGTTGGTCAAGGGAAGAAGCAGGAATCAATTGCTGCTCATCGTTTCGTACTGACCTGTGGCTCTTCTGTGTTTGAGGAGATGTTAGAGCGATGCCAGGTTACAGAGAGGCAATCTATTGTAGTGGTGGACATAGAACCTGATGTCTTCCGGACCTTGCTGCGGTGAGTTTACTCTCATTGCATTGATCGATTACAAAGCTCAAAAAACACATCTGAATCAGCAGCAGTTGAAAGAGATTGATCTGTGCATATATCAATATTATATGAGTCCTGAGTCTAAATATGAGATAAATAATAAATAACGTCTCTGATTAATCATCATTATCCATTTAATCTAGCTATGAATGATTGACAGGTTTTTGTACTGTGAAGAAGTCCAACTTACATCTGAGAATGCATTGTCTCTCCTGGCAGCCTCCAAACAATACCGCGTGTCCGAGCTCGGTGAGAAATGCAACCAATTTCTACAAGACAACCTCGGGGCCAGTAATGTGTGCAAGATACTGACCGAGTGTCTGAAGTATAAAGAGACGGAATTGTCTGCCAAGTGTATGGGCGTTATACATCAACATGCTCCTGAGGTGTTGCGATCAGATGAGTTTGATTCGTTGTCGCATGAATCCCTGATGAAAGTCCTGGAATCCGACGAAATATTCGGTTTGACTGAGTCTGAAATATATACCCGATGTTTGAAATGGGCGGATGTCCAGTGCCGAAACCGACAAGAAGAATTGAATGACTCCAACCGCAGGGCGGCGTTGGGAGAGGGGCTCTACCAAATCCGGTTCACAACGATGCCATATGCAGAGTTCGGCAGACTCACTAGTAACTCGTCCGTACTGACCCCATTTGAGAGGCTTTATGTACATGATTACATCGCTACAGCAGGGAAAGCCATCGATGCAGCCAGCTATGATTGTGGTGAGTTCAATACGGCTAGGAGGAATCCCGTCGGGAAACCTTTAGATGGCAAGGAGGTCTTCATAAAGAGGTTTGAGAGAATCAACACCAAAGAAAAGCATACGTGGCATTATGAACTAAACTGCTCTGATGTTATTGACTTTACTTCCAATAGAAGCACAGTGCTGGTGGGTGTTGGTCTCTATGGCGGACGTGAACCATCCACTCACACCGTCCAAGTGAAGCTCGTAGATGACACTGACTCAGATGTTGCTGAGACAGGTACCGTTACCATGACGTCCGTGGCACTTCAGAGCCATGTCTCATCAGATTCCCAAGCCCTGTGAATATATCAGCAAATGTCAGATACTCTGTTCGTGCCAATATTGATGGTCCTGTTACCTTCTTTGGTGAGGATGGTCGAGCAGATGTAACTGAAGAAGGTGTATGCATTACATTCAATGAGACTGGTCTCCGTCCTCACAATGGCACAGGTGTGAATGAGGGTCAGCTTCCTCTGTTGATTCTGATGTTTTAAATAATAGTCCAGTTCTGTGTGTCTAATACACATGCTATGCTAGAAATCTTCATTAACAATGAGGATTTAGATACCGCTTCTATCGACAGGCGACGGGTTCCTGATGTCAGACTACCTAGCGCTTACACAAGCTAGATCAATGTCTAACATCTTAAGCTCTGTGCTAGAACGCCTGCCATCCGGAACGAAGCGTATCGTCTGTCGTTATTATTCAAGCATCTCATGAATTCACTTACATATTCGTCTAATGATGGGCATCTAATGGGACACATTGGACGGCAATAAGCTGTGATTTATTACATTCACCATCATGGTATTGTCTCTCATTTATGGTCAATTGTTGACATTGAAAGTATAAATGTTTTATCGTGCGATTAACAACAACTAGGTATTTAGTATGACTGATCGACAAGGTACTAGAAATGATTTAGTATTTGCCCACGAAATAAGCCATGTTATAGAATAAGCCGCTTACTATTTAATGAATCAAAAAGCAATATATTAATGATTAAGATAGAATTGTGAATAAAAGCTTCTATTACACCGCCAGCTTGGCATTGGTTGCCTGTCTCTCATTTTGATGTGGCACACCACAAAACGAAATAAATCAACTAACTGCATAAGTAATAAAAAAAATCACGCGAATGGCGTGTGAGACTGTTTGTGTTTGATCATGTAACCTGCGTTATAATAGATACCGGCAGACCAGAGAATCGCACCTTGTTAGAGGTGATGATGGATATAGATGCGAATGGTTTTTTCGTAAAAGGAGTTATTTCGTTAGGAGCAGTTCGATTGGTAGGCCTTTTGTCTATTAGACGTAGTCTGCCGATGTTAAGTTTACAGCTTTAAGTTAATATTCCTATTACAGTCTTGGCCATATTATGAATAATTTTAAGTCCGGATGAATCTGATTAGGTTATATAGAACAGCTTTACACACGAGACTACTGTGTATGATAACATAATGAATGGCATTAGTATGTTCTTTAATCTCCATATCAATTGAAAAGACTGCATGACTCAGTATTCTAGATTTTCAATGGTTGATCGTTGTCAGAATTACCAGCATGCTGATGCTGCACGCAGAGGATGCGTGATTTAGATAATGTGAGAATGTCAAACTTGAGGGTTAGAAGTCATTTCTTCACAAATAAAAACAAGGTAACCCGAATTCATTGAATCCACAGAATGTACGATGTTGATTCACTCACTTACTGGACCTGAGATGCATATCATATGTAGAATTTTCAATTCGTCTGAAGACGGCATAATCATTTCAATCTAAAATGTTGGATGGTGAGCTCGTTCAAAATGCCTCTTTTGGAGAACAATGACAGATGTTTTATCTTTGCAGATGTTAACCATCTATCGCGGTTCAGTGGCTCGATAGATGTTTAACAATCTCATCCAACTGCGAAAAGAGTACTTGGTGACGCAAATTGCAGCGCTCGAAATGACTGGTTGCCAGCTCGACTGTGGCGAGTAACTTTTAGGTCACTGCAATATAGAAATTTGCGTATCATAATC
The DNA here is from genome assembly GCA_034190875.2 of Urechis unicinctus. Taxonomy (NCBI): domain Eukaryota; kingdom Metazoa; phylum Annelida; class Polychaeta; order Xenopneusta; family Urechidae; genus Urechis; species Urechis unicinctus. The sequence continues at coordinate 33,326,660 of CM067349.1, forward strand.
GCCCAAACATTCATATATGGGCGACCGATTACATTTCACGCATATTGGCGATTATCTGGCAAGTTCTTTCGCTTATTCGAATTTGCACGCATCATTTGTAAACATTGATGATAGAAAATCCGAGAGCGTTCGATTGTCATGTGACATGTATCCGTAGTTTGCTTGGATTTGTGTTGAACATCACGTTATCAGCGCCTAACTTATAAAGTTAGACAGGCTTAATCAAAGCAAAAGCGCGAGGAGGCGCGCGCCTTAAACGTGTCAGGAAGTTTATACGCAACGTTCAGTATGACCATGTGAGGTCCCGACCACGCTTAAGGTCTGCACTTGTCTGATATTAAGCTACTGCTGGTACCCTGTCTCGTATGGTTGGCCGTGGTGGACATAACGGTCAACTGTTGCGCGATAAAATGTGTGGTTGCGCGCACAGATTGGTTTATGTGGGAGTATGGCTGGAAGCGTGGCATTGTTGTCTGGGGATGATGGCGGGGCTTTGTGGGTGTCTGGCTGTATGTGTGATGATGATGCCTGGGGTTTCTGGTCGGGCTTTTCTGCCTCACTAGAGGCATCGTTAAAAATAGATTGACAAATCACCGAAAGCAAAATTTACTACATCGACATCGCTGACGATTCAATACCCGTTAAAATATCATAGCTTGTACAGCATAAGGAATTCCACAGTAGCGTCTGTATTAGCGGACGGCGCTGTCTCTTGAATAGAATGTTGGAAGCCTGCAGAATAACAAAAATGTAATATTTGTTAGAAACTGAAAATTGTTGATAATTTGAAAACAAACACAAATTATTAAGAAAAATCCTAATTTGTTGTTGATCAATTGCCTCTCTCGCTCCTCATGCTTGTCAACCTGCATATCCCTCCCATGCACAACCCTTCTCCCACCCCAACCCCGTCCCCGCTCAAATCCACCCCATTCGCTTCTTTCAGTGCAACATTTTATACTCCCTACAACCCATCACCCTCCCGATTCCATAACCTATTTCATCATCCCCCACTACCCCCTTTCTACCCCGACCCCAACCCCGACCCGCCCTGCCCCACCCATCATGTACCACCTTTGCCTCTCTTTACTTTAGATTGCGTTCAAGAACCCGGACGAACAGCCCCCCCCCCCCCCCCCCCCCCGAAACACCGGACCTTAACCTCAACCCACTTACCCCACTTACCCCAACACCCCACCCCTCCCACGCCACACCCAACTCATCACATCTACATTTTATTCTATGAACTTTATATCTTAATGCCAACCTTCTGATCCGACCCCATGCTTTTCCATCTAATCTCATCGTCACTCCCGCTTTATCCTCCGCCTCCCGCACTAACCATCTCCGATACCCCCCCACCCACACCAACCACACACTCTCTCTCTCTAACGTAATATGCACTTCAAAACAACTATTATTCCATTTATCTACTCCTTACTCACCACCTTAAACCTGCTGCAGTGCATTCGATCACATTTCAAGCATGCAATGCCCAGCTTGAGCTTCTGTTTGACCTCATACCGATTGACTGTGACATCGAATGCTCAATATATATATATATATATATATATATATATATATATATATATATATATATATATATATATATATATATATATATATATATATATATATATATATATATATATATATATATATATATATATATATATATATATATATATATATATATATATATATATATATATATATATATATATATATATATTTGGCTAACGTTTATCGTGAGTGACCGGATGTCCTCGTCCAATAATAGTGGGTTTGAACGATATTTACGTGTGACAACATATGCTTGGTCGTTACTGAAAGTGTCAGAGGTGAAATGATTATCTAATGGCAGGGGGTGGTAGCATTAACAGCCACAGGAATTAGCATTGGGTCAGTCGCAGTTATCTTCTATGCAAGAAACTGCGGCCGGGCCAATGGTAACCCCTGTCCTCAAAGTGAGTGTAATAAGTCGACCATGCCGTTTTTCGTAGACATATTGAAAGTGATGCTGCCATATGATAATGCCGATGGATAACTTGCTTATTCAGTGCATGAAAGTTTCTGGTAAATCATGTGATCAAATCTTGCAACTCCAACAACTGTTATTATGATTTTGTTATCACTAGTTACTTGATTCTAGCTCTTCATAGCTTAGCTGCATTTATTAACCTGGCGAATGTTTTTTTTTAACAAGAATAGTCCCGTTTGTTGGTTTGTGGGTTTGTTAACTTTTCTTGGGCAGGCGATTCAGATTGCAATTTTTATTGAGATTTTTATTTGTCTGCAACAATGTTGCAAAGAACTCAGACTCTTTTTTTTACCGTGTCCTCATTCTCAGGTCGATTACACTGAAAATGTGAAAATCTAAAATCCCGAATATCTCCGTGGTTTATTGTAGCCGTCTACTTCCCCGAAGTTACCAGAACATTACATGCGATTTTAATAGACGATAAGAAAAACCAGAGCTAGGCTTACAGGTGGCATGTTCACATTTTGTCAGTTGTAGTCGCAAGTGATCCCTTTCAGCATAACTGGAAGCCCCTTTGGTGAGCTCTCATAGGGTAGCTATTTAGTGAGATGCTGTTAATTCGTTATGATATCCAAAGTCACACTGTTAAATATGCAAACGATCCTCCCGGTCCAATTGACTTGCGTTGTGACCGCCCATTGAGCATGACATCGTGCCCATCTATGAGAAGAATGACAACGATATTCTGGGTTTCAAGGCTAACCCGCTGCGGTGGACGGGATAGTGGCTCAAATTGGACAAAGTTCCAGACAATCGACGAACCACTTTACCTGCTATAACTGTGAAATAAGCCTCACTAATAAACGCAGTATTTATCTATCCTTGGATTTGAATGAATTAAAAATGTATATGTAATCAACCTATCATTGATAACAGTTACCTGTGCAAAGGTGTGTTGTCATAATCATAACAGTGTCCTAAATCATAAGTTGGCAACTCTTATACTAGCTTTCCTTTGCTTACGCGCGCTCCTTCGTTATAGGGAAACGTTGCTGCCTGTAGTGGCTGGAGGGATGCCAATCACCACGCCATTTTGCAATATTTAATTGTAACAAGGAATACTATGAACGAAATGCCAGAAGTCTGTAGATATATCGGCGACGCCAGCTGCTGCACCCATCACGTTCAGCATCTTCGCGTCACTGTGCAACCTGCTACCATCTACACATACTCACAACCATGACATCGCGTTGACTTCCATCCAATTGAATATGTGTCGTGGTGATGTCTGTGATACGTTAGAGATGTCAGCACTAAGCAGCATTAGTGTTAACTCACCTGACAGAACTGTTGAATTCCCACAATGAGCACAGGCTCAAAAGAGCTAGTGTGAACTATGTTGCAGTGCATTGTGATAATGGTATAATCTTGTTGAATATATCTGATTATATGCAGCGCTTATCCAAGGAGAAAGATTCCATCAGAAATAGACGTTAGGCTCTCCCCAACTTTAATGCTTGTAAATGTATACCTCACAGATAATTATTATATATATTTGTAATTGCCCGTCATTGAATGTATTTGCTGTATAATAACATTACTGATATATTTGACAGTGAATCATTCTCTAGGGAGAACCCGCACTGTATAAATCACTACTTTTGAACTGATGATGGATTGGTCACATTAGCCTATAATAAGCCTTTTTGGACAAGCAATTAAGTGTGTGAATGTTAAGAACTAGATAAAGAACCAATACAAATTTGGATAAAACTTACCTGAAAATTGAGCAGCGCCTTGGTTAGCTCCGGTCATAACGGTAACATGAATTTATACCTACAGACGTCATGTAGGGCTACGCCTTGGTGAAATATAACAAGAGAGGCATGAATATTCTTATCAGGAGTTGCCTGTTTGTGCCTCCATTGTCCCATTGTTTATCTTATACAATACAAAGTGACATTCCTAAATCCACATTCTCCTTGCATTCCGATTCAAGTAAAAAATACTCACAAGACAGAGCATTATCAAAAAGTCGCCCCGTCCATTGCATGGGAAGTACCCATGGTGAAAGATCGCTTAAAATCAAAATCGCCTAAAAAAATGGACCGTTATGATAATATTGTGCGGTATAGACCGTTATGACTTATGGCTAGAACGGAAGTCTCATCGAGAAGCGACTTTCATTTTCGTTTTCATTGCTGCTCGAGAGAGCGACCGAAACAGACGTCTTAACATATCACCTGCTCTGTAGATCACTGCGGGTAAGTTATTGTTCCTTATTGAGACGAGGTTCAATCTTGGTAGTGCTAGCCAATCAGCGGTCAGAAACCTCCTGAATCTTGGTAGCGTCGGCCATCGGGAACGTCGAACGCTACCAGAATTCACTCGACGCTCTGGCCTCTGATTGGCTGACACTACCAAGATTGAAACGTGGTAGCTGAGAGCCCTCAAAGAGATTTGTTGACAAAATTCAGCACGAATTTTATCGCAGTTTCAACATTTACCAGTGAGTATATTGACGCAAATATTAATAATTGAATAATTTGTTCAATGCTGTAACGTATGAGCAACGTTCAGTGTAAGAGGAACGACGCTGACCCCATTACTTGGCTGTATAATGTCAACCCCTTGTGTTATCGCTCATTCGGACCGTGGCGGCGCATCTGTCAATGTGTTACTTCAAGTTCATTGACACCTGATCGGTTGCATAGCTTCGTTTTCATTACTGGTATCAATATGTTTATTTGTGTATTAGATCCTCTAGCGTGGGTGATTAGGGCCAGCATATATTGTTTTGTGTTGTTGGTGGTAGGGGGTGGGGGGATGGGTTCAGATAGGGTAGACCAGGTAGGGTGGTTAATCAAGGTGTTTCATTTTTATTCATAATAGTCTCATGACTGACACCAGACAGATGGTAGATGTCCGGTGGGAGATGTAAGAGTGGGAGATGTCTGGTAATAGATGTCTGGTGGGAGATGTCTTTTGGGAGATGTCTGGTGGTAGATGTAATAGTGGAAGATGTCATTTGGGAGTTGTCTGGTGGTAGATGTCTGGTGGCAGATGTCTGGTGGCAGATGTCTGGTGGCAGATGTAAGAGTGGGAGATGTCTGGTAATAGTTGTCTGATGGGAGATGTCTGGTGGTAGATGTATGGGTTGGAGATGTCTGGGTTGGAGATGTCTGGGTTGGAGATGTCTGGGTTGGAGATGTCTGATGGTAGATAGATGTCTGTTGGGAGATGTCTGGTGGTAGATGTCTGTTGGGAGATGTCTGGTGGTAGATAGATGTCTGGTGGTAGATGTCTGGTGGGTGATGTCTGGTGGGTGATGTCTGGTGGGAGATATCTGATGGGAGATGTAAGAGTGGTAGATGTCTGGTGGGTGATGTCTGGTGGGAGATGTCTGGTGGTAGATGTCTGATGGGAGATGTCTGCTGGGAGATGTCTGCTTGGAGATGTCTGGTGGGAGGTATCTGGGTGATCGAGTATTCAGAGAGCTTATTTGAGTGCCCCTAGGCATATACAAAATCTGCATAATTATTATGATAATATGATTTCAGAGATCACATGACATCGCATAAGGTACCAACACAGTGAAACTGAGTAAGGATGAGATATATATTTGTTACTATTATATACAATTTCAATGTCCTAATGAATATATGGATAGCTATGTATATACATGTATATCTGTCATTTTTCAGTAAAAGTCTGATTATTAAATAAAATTTTTTTGCTGATATACATTGTCATATGGATATTTTGCCAAGGTTCATAGACTTTTCTTGAGGTGGACACCATGTAGCTGTCTGACACAGAAATATATTCTGCATTTTGACATCAGTGTACTGATTCAGTGGCAGCTTGTCACCAAGGCACATTTGACTGAGGTAGAGGGCACTGGTAAGGTAACATTATCACCCAGGCAGCCAATCCTCATACATGAGGTGAACACAAGCAACAGGACAAGAGAACACATCATACTGTATGTATAATACAGCTTAGTATTTGATCGTCACTCAGCACAAAAGGATTTTTTACCTTGTTTCTCATAGAGCATAGATCATATCCTTTCTTCATCATAATAGTATATCACGATTATTGTTGCAATGTAAGTACTAATTTGTGTATTGTCTTGTTTTGGACCACAATAGTCCTTCTACGACTTCTTTGAAGGTACTGTGTATATTTTTGGAACTTCAAAACCAAACAAAGAATTTGAACAAACTCTTGGCTGTTTGTTGTGCTAAAAGGTACCACCTTCCTACACAGAACACTCCCATCATCACCCACCCCAATACCTGTCAATGCTGCCCAGTCCTAATCAGGTGATAAATATACACACCATATTGGTGTATTTAAGTACAGTGCATTTGTATTCCTGATGTAATAAGGTATTGTTTCAATTGTGTATGTTAATTACCTATACTGTAGTCCATATTTTTATTGTCTGTTTAATTTGAAGTGAGGTTCTTCCCTGAGTAAGTTCCATATATGTATATATAAGTTTATCATTATCTATTTTTAGACAATGCCCATTCTGGTACTTAGCATGAACATCACATATGGTCTCCACTGCATAATATAGGTGTCCAATGGGAAACTATTTTTTACATTCATATAATGCCTCTTGCTGGCACTGTGTTACATGTTGTCACCATTTCTTTATTTGTAGGTCCATATTCATATATACCGAAGTGATTGCCATGTTCAAAGTCCATGTCCCGAATCCCACACTTCCATGGTGTAACTGGCTAACACACCTACCTCTAAGGTAGATGATCCAGGTTCGACTCCTGGTGGAAGTAGGTTTGGTTGTCTTAAACATGGCTCCTTTGAATATGATATGATTCAGACACAGATATGCTGCGAGTGTTGTTTTCAAGAAAGATGGGTTAGAGGATGTCCTTGTTATTGTAGTCATAAAGTTACGCTACAGCTACCCGAGATCAATAAGGCTACTCTGACTCAGTGGTTAGTTCACCAATGTATTTTACTTTATTTTATTTGATAACAAGTATTGACCATAAAGTTTGAAACCACTGTATCCACTGTAAATGTGATACACTATATCATCTAATATACTCATAATGTTGGTTTATATATGATTTGTATAACGTATAAGACATAAACATAAGACTTATGTATGTAGGTACAGCAAGAGGGCCAAGGAGCAAGAACGGACTGTGCTATCCCAAAGTATAGCCTACCCCACCCCAGCCATAGCATCAGTCTCTAGCCTCCCTCCACCACTTCCATCTCAACCCATACCTCTCAGTTTTGATGCCAAAGACCAGCATCCGTTCCCTTCACCCCCAAACACTGCAGGTTTATCCAAGATAAGTACCAAACGGAAACACATCCCAACTGTTGCAGAAGCCAGACCCTGTCGACCATACAACTCCTGAAACGATACCTGTGCCATATACGACACACCGATACAGGATGCGAAGATTGGAAGGAGAGTGGGATGGTGTATTTCGTCACAAATACTCCAGGAAATCCTCTACGGTAACCTGCCATAAGTGCAAGTGCCAAAGAAAGTCACCAGAGCGCCAACAATATTTCGGTAACTGGTATTGCCGGGCAACTGCCACAGTCTCAGTTGAAGAGTGGAAAAGAGATCTGACATCAACCAAACACTATGGCCATAAACAGGGTGTCATTACCAAACTGCCCAAGTGAATATCACCTCACGTAATGAGGTCAGCGTCGCTCGTCTTACACTGAACATAAGTTACAACATTGAACATAATATTCAATTATTAATCATTTGTGTCAATATACTCACTGGTATATGTTGAGGCACTTATATACCAAACCACAACCGCCTAAGTGAATATCACCTGGCTCACTGATTGATTACATTGTTATCTGCTGAATTTCTATAATGTCACCTGTTGGCTCTCTTCTTGGCTGCAATGCCACCTGTTGACTTTCTTCTTGGCTGTAATATCACCTGTTGACTCTCTTCTTGACAGTTATGTCATCTGTTGGCTATGATGTCACCTGTTGGCTCTTCTTGGCTGTAATGTCACCTGTTGACTCTATTCTTGGCTGCAATGCCACCTGTTGACTTTCTTCTTGGCTGTAATATCACCTGTTGACTCTCTTCTTGACAGTTATGTCATCTGTTGGCTATGATGTCACCTGTTGGCTCTTCTTGGCTGTAATGTCACCTGTTGACTCTATTCTTGGCTGCAATGCCACCTGTTGACTTTCTTCTTGGCTGTAATATCACCTGTTGACTCTCTTCTTGACAGTTATGTCATCTGTTGGCTATGATGTCACCTGTTGGCTCTTCTTGGCTGTAATGTCACCTGTTGACTCTATTCTTGGCTGCAATGCCACCTGTTGACTTTCTTCTTGGCTGTAATATCACCTGTTGACTCTCTTCTTGACAGTTATGTCATCTGTTGGCTATGATGTCACCTGTTGGCTCTTCTTGGCTGTAATGTCACCTGTTGACTCTATTCTTGGCTGCAATGCCACCTGTTGACTTTCTTCTTGGCTGTAATATCACCTGTTGACTCTCTTCTTGACAGTTATGTCATCTGTTGGCTATGATGTCACCTGCTGACTTTCTTCTTGGCTGTAATATCACCTGTTGACTCTCTTCTTGACAGTTATGTCATCTGTTGGCTATCATGTCATCTGTTGGCTCTCTTCTTGGCTGTAATGATACATGTTGACTCACATCATGTCTGTAATATCATCTGTTTGGCTATGATGTCACCTGTTGGCTCTCTTCTTGACTATAATGTCACCTGTTGGCTGTTGCCTCTTTACATATATATGAATACCCATAAGCCAAGTGCATCTCAGTTATCTAGAGTTATGGTAACGATATTGTATTTGCAATACAAAGCTCAAATCCAATCATAACAAGTACAAATTTCAATCTTGTTACCCCAATGTGTCAATCTTGGCATTCTTGGTAGTGCAACAGCGACTCATGGGTAGCCGCCTATGCCGCAGGGGCCATGCTAATCTTCTCTGTATCGTTCCAATTTTAGTATATGTACAGCCGAAGCTAGTACGACATAGAAGTAGTACAGCTTGCTCATAAAAGCCATCTTCTGAAAATTGCAAAAGAATAAAGGTGTCGTAAAAAGAACTAAACACACTTGGACAGAAATAGTGATTGACATTCCGTATAGGCAGACTGCCTCCAATGTATGTGACAAAACGAACGATTTATTAAAAAAAAATCGAAAGCATTACTAATGTAATTCATAGTCTAGGTGGATTTGTATCAATACTAAATGATCCTTGAGTATTTGGGCTATTTAGAAAACGTACATGGTACGTATGTTTCATTATGACGCCTTCAAATTGTTGGGCGTCATCATAGCGCCACCAATGTGCTCAGTCCATTTGGTATATTACCTGTACGTATGATGAACATGCCCATTGAATATTGGCCCTCTAACCAACCACCACGTGGAACTTCACATACTTATTGCATTTAAAGCCTCGAGATACATCAAATGCTCATGACTTCATAGAGGATGAATCATGTTTAGACGAATTACACTTTCTCAGAGGACAAGAGATTCAGCAAAGTCATATCATCCGCAGTAAAATTCGCCGTCAGCATATGATCACGCGTAATACAGCTTATATGAAAAACCTTTGTTGTTTAATGAGTTTATTTTCGTCCATTTGCCAATAAAGATAATTCGCTGATATAATATTACAAGCTGCCATTATGTATAAATGACAACAAACGATGTTTGGAAACAGCAGATGCTTATGAGTTGGAACATTGTATTGGCTATAGTATGGAGAAATGTCACGTGGACAACACAAATGCTTGAACGATTTTTTATTCGTTGTTTATTATAGAAAATCAAATCAAATCTTTAACGTAAATAGTAAACATTAGGAGGGCTGATTTCAGCATATTAATCTGTAAAGAAATAGCTATTAATAAAAAATCAAGAGCTTGCCTCTAATTGCTATCTCAGGTATATAAACATTGCAACAAATGTGACCCAAATGTTTAAACAATTAATCAGTCATTTAGCAAAATCTTATTACAAACATGTATGAGAGTACTGTCGTGGTATTTCAAACGCCTTATCACTATTTATAACTAAAATGTGCTGTAACAAGTAAAAGTATAGTTATCTCACAGAGATATCATTACAAAGTCAATTAAATCCTGCATGATTTCATTCCCTTCCTTTAGTTTGTTAGGTCCTGTGTGCATGATGAGAATGCCATGGTATGCCTTTCTATAATGCTTGTAGGTCACTGCGTTACCGGCCTCCCTTAATCTCTCCGCGTACCAGAACCCCTCATCCCGCAGAACATCCAAGTGACATGTGAGCAAGTAGGCTTCAGGTAATCCACTCAAGTCATCAGAAGGCTCGAATCACATTGCATTCGTGGCGAGAGTCTTCTGAGCGACAATGAAAACAATATATGAGAAGTTGCCATGCTCATATTGATTTTCAAGTAGGACACCGGGTAACAGGTCATCTTGAACCCCCAACAATGGCTTATATAGCAGATCTCAGACATATATGCTATTGTTTGCCGAAAAATACTGTATTTCGACATTCATTGTCAATTATGAATAATTTTCACTAATATAAACTAGAAAAAATATGGAACGCTTCACGAATTTGCGTGTCATCCTTGCGCAGGGGCCATGCTAATCTTCTCTGTATCGTTCCAATTTTAGTATATGTACAGCCGAAGCTAGTACGACATAGAAGTAGTACAGCTTGCTCATAAAAGCCATCTTCTGAAAATTGCAAAAGAATAAAGGTGTCGTAAAAAGAACTAAACACACTTGGACAGAAATAGTGATTGACATTCCGTATAGGCAGACTGCCTCCAATGTATGTGACAAAACGAACGATTTATTAAAAAAAAAATCGAAAGCATTACTAATGTAATTCATAGTCTAGGTGGATTTGTATCAATACTAAATGATCCTTGAGTATTTGGGCTATTTAGAAAACGTACATGGTACGTATGTTTCATTATGACGCCTTCAAATTGTTGGGCGTCATCATAGCGCCACCAATGTGCTCAGTCCATTTGGTATATTACCTGTACGTATGATGAACATGCCCATTGAATATTGGCCCTCTAACCAACCACCACGTGGAACTTCACATACTTATTGCATTTAAAGCCTCGAGATACATCAAATGCTCATGACTTCATAGAGGATGAATCATGTTTAGACGAATTACACTTTCTCAGAGGACAAGAGATTCAGCAAAGTCATATCATCCGCAGTAAAATTCGCCGTCAGCATATGATCACGCGTAATACAGCTTATATGAAAAACCTTTGTTGTTTAATGAGTTTATTTTCGTCCATTTGCCAATAAAGATAATTCGCTGATATAATATTACAAGCTGCCATTATGTATAAATGACAACAAACGATGTTTGGAAACAGCAGATGCTTATGAGTTGGAACATTGTATTGGCTATAGTATGGAGAAATGTCACGTGGACAACACAAATGCTTGAACGATTTTTTATTCGTTGTTTATTATAGAAAATCAAATCAAATCTTTAACGTAAATAGTAAACATTAGGAGGGCTGATTTCAGCATATTAATCTGTAAAGAAATAGCTATTAATAAAAAAATCAAGAGCTTGCCTCTAATTGCTATCTCAGGTATATAAACATTGCAACAAATGTGACCCAAATGTTTAAACAATTAATCAGTCATTTAGCAAAATCTTATTACAAACATGTATGAGAGTACTGTCGTGGTATTTCAAACGCCTTATCACTATTTATAACTAAAATGTGCTGTAACAAGTAAAAGTATAGTTATCTCACAGAGATATCATTACAAAGTCAATTAAATCCTGCATGATTTCATTCCCTTCCTTTAGTTTGTTAGGTCCTGTGTGCATGATGAGAATGCCATGGTATGCCTTTCTATAATGCTTGTAGGTCACTGCGTTACCGGCCTCCCTTAATCTCTCCGCGTACCTGAACCCCTCATCCCGCAGAACATCCAAGTGACATGTGAGCAAGTAGGCTTCAGGTAATCCACTCAAGTCATCAGAAGGCTCGATCACATTGCATTCGTGGTGAGAGTCTTCTGAGCGACAATGAAAACAATTTATGAGAAGTTGCCATGCTCATATTGATTTTCAAGTAGGACACCGGGTAACAGGTCATCTTGAAACCCCCAACAATGGCTTATATAGCAGATCTCAGACATATATGCTATTGTTTGCCGAAAAATACTGTATTTCGACATTCATTGTCAATTATGAATAATTTTCACTAATATAAACTAGAAAAAATATGGAACGCTTCACGAATTTGCGTGTCATCCTTGCGCAGGGGCCATGCTAATCTTCTCTGTATCGTTCCAATTTTAGTATATGTACAGCCGAAGCTAGTACGACATAGAAGTAGTACAGCTTGCTCATAAAAGCCATCTTCTGAAAATTGCAAAAGAATAAAGGTGTCGTAAAAAGAACTAAACACACTTGGACAGAAATAGTGATTGACATTCCGTATAGGCAGACTGCCTCCAATGTATGTGACAAAACGAACGATTTATTAAAAAAAAAATCGAAAGCATTACTAATGTAATTCATAGTCTAGGTGGATTTGTATCAATACTAAATGATCCTTGAGTATTTGGGCTATTTAGAAAACGTACATGGTACGTATGTTTCATTATGACGCCTTCAAATTGTTGGGCGTCATCATAGCGCCACCAATGTGCTCAGTCCATTTGGTATATTACCTGTACGTATGATGAACATGCCCATTGAATATTGGCCCTCTAACCAACCACCACGTGGAACTTCACATACTTATTGCATTTAAAGCCTCGAGATACATCAAATGCTCATGACTTCATAGAGGATGAATCATGTTTAGACGAATTACACTTTCTCAGAGGACAAGAGATTCAGCAAAGTCATATCATCCGCAGTAAAAATTCGCCGTCAGCATATGATCACGCGTAATACAGCTTATATGAAAAACCTTTGTTGTTTAATGAGTTTATTTTCGTCCATTTGCCAATAAAGATAATTCGCTGATATAATATTACAAGCTGCCATTATGTATAAATGACAACAAACGATGTTTTGGAAACAGCAGATGCTTATGAGTTGGAACATTGTATTGGCTATAGTATGGAGAAATGTCACGTGGACAACACAAATGCTTGAACGATTTTTTATTCGTTGTTTATTATAGAAAATCAAATCAAATCTTTAACGTAAATAGTAAACATTAGGAGGGCTGATTTCAGCATATTAATCTGTAAAGAAATAGCTATTAATAAAAAATCAAGAGCTTGCCTCTAATTGCTATCTCAGGTATATAAACATTGCAACAAATGTGACCCAAATGTTTAAACAATTAATCAGTCATTTAGCAAAATCTTATTACAAACATGTATGAGAGTACTGTCGTGGTATTTCAAACGCCTAATCACTATTTATAACTAAAATGTGCTGTAACAAGTAAAAGTATAGTTATCTCACAGAGATATCATTACAAAGTCAATTAAATCCTGCATGATTTCATTCCCTTCCTTTAGTTTGTTAGGTCCTGTGTGCATGATGAGAATGCCATGGTATGCCTTTCTATAATGCTTGTAGGTCACTGCGTTACCGGCCTCCCTTAATCTCTCCGCGTACCAGAACCCCTCATCCCGCAGAACATCCAAGTGACATGTGAGCAAGTAGGCTTCAGGTAATCCACTCAAGTCATCAGAAGGCTCGATCACATTGCATTCGTGGCGAGAGTCTTCTGAGCGACAATGAAAACAATATATGAGAAGTTGCCATGCTCATATTGATTTTCAAGTAGGACACCGGGTAACAGGTCATCTTGAACCCCCAACAATGGCTTATATAGCAGATCTCAGACATATATGCTATTGTTTGCCGAAAAATACTGTATTTCGACATTCATTGTCAATTATGAATAATTTTCACTAATATAAACTAGAAAAAATATGGAACGCTTCACGAATTTGCGTGTCATCCTTGCGCAGGGGCCATGCTAATCTTCTCTGTATCGTTCCAATTTTAGTATATGTACAGCCGAAGCTAGTACGATATAGAAGTAGTACAGCTTGCTCATAAAAGCCATCTTCTGAAAATTGCAAAAGAATAAAGGTGTCGTAAAAAGAACTAAACACACTTGGACAGAAATAGTGATTGACATTCCGTATAGGCAGACTGCCTCCAATGTATGTGACAAAACGAACGATTTATTAAAAAAAAAATCGAAAGCATTACTAATGTAATTCATAGTCTAGGTGGATTTGTATCAATACTAAATGATCCTTGAGTATTTGGGCTATTTAGAAAACGTACATGGTACGTATGTTTCATTATGACGCCTTCAAATTGTTGGGCGTCATCATAGCGCCACCAATGTGCTCAGTCCATTTGGTATATTACCTGTACGTATGATGAACATGCCCATTGAATATTGGCCCTCTAACCAACCACCACGTGGAACTTCACATACTTATTGCATTTAAAGCCTCGAGATACATCAAATGCTCATGACTTCATAGAGGATGAATCATGTTTAGACGAATTACACTTTCTCAGAGGACAAGAGATTCAGCAAAGTCATATCATCCGCAGTAAAATTCGCCGTCAGCATATGATCACGCGTAATACAGCTTATATGAAAAACCTTTGTTGTTTAATGAGTTTATTTTCGTCCATTTGCCAATAAAGATAATTCGCTGATATAATATTACAAGCTGCCATTATGTATAAATGACAACAAACGATGTTTGGAAACAGCAGATGCTTATGAGTTGGAACATTGTATTGGCTATAGTATGGAGAAATGTCACGTGGACAACACAAATGCTTGAACGATTTTTTATTCGTTGTTTATTATAGAAAATCAAATCAAATCTTTAACGTAAATAGTAAACATTAGGAGGGCTGATTTCAGCATATTAATCTGTAAAGAAATAGCTATTAATAAAAAATCAAGAGCTTGCCTCTAATTGCTATCTCAGGTATATAAACATTGCAACAAATGTGACCCAAATGTTTAAACAATTAATCAGTCATTTAGCAAAATCTTATTACAAACATGTATGAGAGTACTGTCGTGGTATTTCAAACGCCTTATCACTATTTATAACTAAAATGTGCTGTAACAAGTAAAAGTATAGTTATCTCACAGAGATATCATTACAAAGTCAATTAAATCCTGCATGATTTCATTCCCTTCCTTTAGTTTGTTAGGTCCTGTGTGCATGATGAGAATGCCATGGTATGCCTTTCTATAATGCTTGTAGGTCACTGCGTTACCGGCCTCCCTTAATCTCTCCGCGTACCTGAACCCCTCATCCCGCAGAACATCCAAGTGACATGTGAGCAAGTAGGCTTCAGGTAATCCACTCAAGTCATCAGAAGGCTCGATCACATTGCATTCGTGGTGAGAGTCTTCTGAGCGACAATGAAAACAATTTATGAGAAGTTGCCATGCTCATATTGATTTTCAAGTAGGACACCGGGTAACAGGTCATCTTGAACCCCCAACAATGGCTTATATAGCAGATCTCAGACATATATGCTATTGTTTGCCGAAAAATACTGTATTTCGACATTCATTGTCAATTATGAATAATTTTCACTAATATAAACTAGAAAAAATATGGAACGCTTCACGAATTTGCGTGTCATCCTTGCGCCATTGTTGGTAGTGCAACAGAGACTCATGGGTAGCCGCCTCAACCCATGATCATGCATAGAAGACGTTGTTATAACAACTTTGGTACCAAGTTGTTCTCTCGCCGTTCAGCTAGATTACCCAGATGTTAGCCACGCACGACGGTAATATAAATACCGTCGTGCTGAAAGATATGTGGGTCGTGCGGTGAGCGTTTTATTTCGAGCGGTCTGCACTTCACATCAATGTTGTGTACTTTCGTATCTATATATGTCGAGAATTGAGATGAATTTCCTTTGATCGACACTATTTTGGTTATCCACTGTCTCGTGATTATTTAGCAATCGTCACATGAACTTTTAGAATCACAACTTTCGTTTACGATAACCCCTGTTTAGGACATATGACGTCACATTACGCAGTTTCAGTTTCACTCGCCATGTGGCTGCAGGTCCCGGGGGGGCACTTAATTATATAGATATAGTATACATGTGCCGGGGTATGTTTTTTATCGGCCTCCCGACGGGTTTTGTTGGGCCTTATATTTGTAGGACGGAGTATGCTTTTGACATTTTCACCTTGTATGATGGGTACGGGTTTTTGAGATCCCGAGGCACACCCCTACTCAGGACAGGGCCAAGTGCCCCCTCCAGGCTGCGGGAATTCATAAGTGTTTTCTTTTTTTCTATTGTCAATGTGGTATCGCTGAATACATATCCCCCCTCTAAGGTAGGTATTAACAAAAGATAATCATTGGCAAAATGACATATATACTTAACTAATAAAATTCGGAAAGCAAAAGTTCGCTTGGGAAGTACCTTGTGTGCGCTTTCGCGCAGCCACCGGTCTTGTCATTCAAAATAAACATGAACTTTTCAAAATTTGCATGGCCGGTTTAAATCGCCTTTGACGAAATCTCTCACGTAAACTAACTCAACTTGCTAATAAACATTCATTTATGTGAAAAATTATAATATGTAAATTTGTGTAATTATCGTGTATAATTGGAACTCATGTATCGTTCACGCCACATTCGGTTACGATGATCGCCCGACGTCAATAAGATGTCGTGCACGGCTACCCAGATGTGTGATTAATTTTGCTATAACAATTTTAATTTTGCAATAACAATTAAATCTGAAAGCTAAGGTATCATTGTTGTATCAAAATATTCAATTGTAACCCATTTAGGGTCTCACAACAATCTTTTGAACGATAGAGATCTAACGAGTGTAGATGTAGACATATTTTGGCATTTGACGTCTATTGCTTCGTCGGAACCATTCCTTATGATACCTTGCTTTGATCATAACGGAGTATCTTGGCTGTACAGCATATGATTTTACGCAGTTGTCTGCAGTTCTTTATAAATGGCTACAGCTGTGATAAAAGCATTCTACCGATGATATATTGTTGCGAATGTTACGTTTGGCAATGTTTGATGAATGGATCATTATCAGGGTTACAAAGTGACATAGTGATATGCTATAGGTGAACGAAATTTTGAGTAATTGTCGTCATGGATGAAGGAAAATTAATTGTAAGATAACGATGCTTGCCCCGACGCCCTTACATATAAAGCCACACGGTCCAACAGCTGTCATTTGGGTTGATTCGTGATTGATTGAAATCGCCGTTCTGTATGAATTCTTAATGCTGATGTTTATTTTGCGCAAAAGTTTTTCTAGTTCCATATCGACCTCTCTTAATCAACCTTTGTTTTCAGCCGACGGAATTTCTCGACAATGGCATCTGAAGAATAATGCGACTGGCGTCAGGGACTGTCATTACGTCAGAGACAGAAGTACATGTTTGATGGCAAATATGGTTGTGACGTCACCTTCTTAGTTGGTCAAGGGAAGAAGCAGGAATCAATTGCTGCTCATCGTTTCGTACTGACCTGTGGCTCTTCTGTGTTTGAGGAGATGTGAGAGCGATGCCAGGTTACAGAGAGGCAATCTATTGTAGTGGTGGACATAGAACCTGATGTCTTCCGGACCTTGCTCCGGTGAGTTTACTCTCATTGCATTGATCGATTACAAAGCTCAAAAACACATCTGAATCAGCAGCAGTTGAAAGAGATTGATCTGTGCATATATCAATATTATATGAGTCCTGAGTCTAAATATGAGATAAATAATAAATAACGTCTCTGATTAATCATCATTATCCATTTAATCTAGCTATAAATGATTGACAGGTTTCTGTACTGTGAAGAAGTCCAACTTACATCTGAGAATGCATTGTCTCTCCTGGCAGCCTCCAAACAATACCGCGTGTCCGAGCTTGCTGAGAAATGCAACCAATTTCTACAAGACAACCTCGGGGCCAGTAATGTGTGCATGAAGTATAAAGAGACGGAGTTGTCTGCCAAGTGTATGGGCGTTATACATCAACATTCTCCTGAGGTGTTGCGATCAGATGAGTTTGATTCGTTGTCGCATGAATCCCTGATGAAAGTCCTGGAATCTGACGAAATATTCGGTTTGACTGAGTCAGAAATATATACCAGGTGTTTGAAATGGGCGGATGTCCAGTGCCGAAACCGACAAGAAGAACTGAATGACTCCAACCGCAGGGCGGCGTTGGGAGAGGGGCTCTACCAAATCCGGTTCACTACGATGCCATGTGCAGAGTTCGGCAGACTCACTAGTAACTCGTCCGTACTGACCCCATTTGAGAGGCTTTATGTACATGATTACATCGCTACAGCAGGGAAAGCCATCGATGCAGCCAGCTATGATTGTGGTGAGTTCAATACGGCTAGGAGGAATCCCGTCGGGAAACCTTTAGATGGCAAGGAGGTCTTCATAAAGAGGTTTGAGAGCATCGACACCACATCAAATGATACGTGGTGCTATAACAGAAACAACCCCGATGTCATTGACTTTACTTCCAATAGAAGCACAGTGCTGGTGGGTGTTGGTCTCTACGGCAGACGTAAACCATCCACTCACACCGTCCAAGTGAAGCTCGTAGATGACACTGACTCAGATGTTGCTGAGACAGGTACAGTTAACATGACGTCTGATGGCACTTCAGAGCCATGTCTCATCAGATTCCCATGCCCTGTGAATATATCAGCAAATGTAAGATACTCTGTTCGTGCCAATATTGATGGTCCTGTTACCTTCTTTGGTATGAATGGTCGAACAGATGTAACTGAAGAAGGTGTAATCATTACATTCAGTAAAACTGATCTCATTCCCCTCACAATAACACAGCCGTGAATGTGGGTCAGCTTCCTCTGTTGATTCTGATGTTTTAAATACTAGTCCAGTTCTTGGTGTCTAATACACATGCTTTGTTAGAAATCTTCATTTACAATGAGGATTTAGATAGCGCTTCTATCGACAGGCGCCGGGTTCCTGATGTCAGACTACCTAGCGCTTACACAAGCTACATCAATGTCTAACATCTTAAGCTCTGTGCTAGAACGCCTGCCATCCGGAACGAAGCGTATCGTCTGTTGTTATTATTCAAGCAACTGATGAATTCACATATTCGTCTAATGATAAGCATGTAATGAGACACATTGGACGGCTATAAGCTGTGATTTATTATATTCACCATCATGGTATTGTCTCTCATTTATGGTCAATTGTTGACAATGAAAGTATAAATGTTTTATCGTGCGATTAGTATGACTGATCGACAAGGTACTAGAAATGATTTAGTATTTGCCCACAAAATAAGCCATGTTATAGAATAAGCCGCTAACTATTTTACGATGAATCAAAAAGCAATATATTAATGTAAATGAATATAAAACTTCTATTACACCGCCAGCTTGGCATAGATTGCCTGTCTCTCATTTTGATGTGGCACACCACAAAACGAAATAAATCAACTAACTACATAAGTAATAAAAAAATCATGCGAATGGCGTGTGGGACTGTTAGTGTTTGATCATTTAACCTGCGTTATAATAGATCCTGGCAGACCAGCGAATCGCACCTTGTTAGAGGTGATGATGGATATAGATGCGAATGGTTTTTTTCGTAAAAGGAGTTATTTCGTTAGGAACAGTTCGATTGGTAGGCTTTTTGTCTATTAGACGTAGTCTGCCGATGTTAAGTTTCCAGGCGCATGTTGTTGGATATATCGTTGGAGTTATATTCTGCATTTGTCAGTTGGCTGGAAGAATTTAAGAATAACATTCCATAGAACAAATGTATAAATATTTGATAGTCTGTCTCTAAGTGAATAATCGATAGTCACTTGCATTGCCTTAAGCTTTACACGAATAACGCATGCAGAGCTTACATCAGCTTGGATTACCCACCAAAGAGGTGGTTAAAGCAAGGGTCAATTAACACGAAGAGTATATGTATTCTGTTGAACAGTTGGTGCGTTATTGTCCTAATCATAACTGTATGTTATCAATAAAAAATGCCAAGCCATAACATGGCTGTCAGGGGGAGCAGTGGCTCAAGCTGTTTATAAGAAAAATAGCCAAAGTTGAGGTGGATAGCGTCTGTGTATTTGTTACATAACATGGTATAATTTTACACTCGGATGAAACAATGATAAATTGTGTTAGGACACAATAGCCTCCATGTGGGTGGGAATACTATTAACAGAAACCTGTCACATTGAGTGCCTTTCGCCTTTATCACATTAAACATTAGAGACCAATTGATGAGATGGATTTTAGTGTCACATCTTCTATGCGTGTTAGAAATATATATGATAATGTCGAAGGAATGCTGCAAATTACAGATGAAGCCCATGGCTCATTGAAGGTCTAATTTGGCTTTACTCGTAACAGCAGTCTGAAGTAACCATACTGGTATTTATTATATGAACACCCATTCAACTTACAAAAAGGTGTCTGTTCCAATTCCCACAACGGAACTCAAATTGGTAAACGGAAAGTCTTTGTCAAGGACCAAGCACTCATCTGCACATTCTGCTTGTTACATTCAATGGGTGATGATGACTATAGTTTTCATTTGTTGCCAAATGTGTGAAGTTTGTACATTTCTTCAACCCTCTATGATGGGACAATGTGATTTTCCATTACATTGTCAATAAAATAATGCTTGATCACTGGGTGACATACACATGGGAATAAAGAAATATGAAGACGGATATCATAAAACATACCCTGATGGTTGGTCGGTGGCCCCGCAGCACATCATACAAAGTGAGATGAGCTATTGCATTTTCAATAATTATGTTTGTACAGCTCCAGGAAATATTTGGCTTGCCCAGTTTTTTATCCACAAGGGAACATTATATCAAAAAGAATAACAAGAAAATCACCTAGGCGCGAGGTAGGCAATCACACCCTTTTCAATACCACAGGCTAAGGCTGTTCAATGGCTACAATAGTTTTCACGACATTGCTAGTGTAGAAATCATCCATACGTGACCATGCTCACACGTCAACGGATAACGAAAATAAACGAAAAGGTGTTTGAAGACGAAAAACCAACAGCCTTAAGTTAATATTCCTATTACAGTCTTGGCCATATTATGAATAATTTTATGTCCAGATGAATCTGATTAGGTTATATACAACAGCTTTACACACAAGACTACTGTGTATGATAACATAAAGAATGACATTGGTATGTTCTTTAATCTCCATATTAATTGAAAAGACTGCATGACTTAGTATTCTAGATTTTCAATGGGTGATCTTTGTCAGAATTACCAGCATGCTGACGCTGCATGCAGAGGATGTGTGATTTAGATAATGTGAGAATGTCAAACATCAGGGTTAGAAGTCATTTCTTCACAAATAAAAACAAGGTAACCCGAATTCATTGAATCCACAGCATGAACGATGTAGATTTACTCACTTACTAGACCTGAGATGCATATCATATATAGCATTTTCAATTCGTCTGAAGACAGCCTAATCATTTCAATCTAAATGTTGGATGGTGAGCTCTTTCAAAATGCCTCTTTTGGAGAACAACGACAAATGACTTGTCTTTGCAGATGTTAACCATCTATCGCGGCTCAGTGGCTCGATAGATGTTTAACAAATCTCATCCAACTGCGAAAAGAGTGCTTGGTGACGCAAATTGCAGCGCTCGAAATGACTGGTTGCCCGCTCGACTGTGGCGAGTAATTTTTAGGTCACTGCAATATAGAAAGTTGCGAATCATAATCGCCCAAACATTCATATATGGGCGACCGATTACATTTCACGCATATTGGCGATTATCTGACAAGTTCTTTCGCTTCTTCGAATTTGCACGCATCATTTGTAAACATTGATGATAGAAAATCCGAGAGCGTTCGATTGTCATGTGACATGTATCCGTAGTTTGTCTGGATTTGTGTTGAACATCACGGTTATCAGCGCCTAACTTATAAAGTCGTCCGGAAATTAGACAGGCTTAATCAAAGCAAAAGCGCGAGGAGGCGTGCGCCGTAAACGTGTCAGGAAGTTTATACGCAACGTTCAGTATGACCATGTGAGGTCCCGACCACGTTTAATGTCTGCACTTGTCTGATCTTAAGCTACTGCAGGTACCCTGTCTCGTGTGGTTGGCCGCGGTGGACATAACGGTCAACTGTTGCGCGCAATCAAATGTGTAGTTGCGTGCAACTTAATCAGCCAAAGTGCTTCACAAGTTACGCAGGGAGGCAATGTGAGTGAGGCGGCGGGATATCACGGAAAATCACTTGACCCAATATTTTCCAAAATTGTGGTCATCGCATCGCGATTTTTCGGAATTGATATATAGATGATATTTCTTAAAGAATAGCATCGATCGGGGGTAAGCTTTTGGTGCGCTATGACTTATTTTTTCACAGGCTCTTGATACATGTTGTTTTCTAGATGCCAAACCCAGCGCTGTAGTCAAAAGCATGTTTTAATGGGCGCGCAAATGATCGACGCAGAACGGTATACATTTATATTACCGTTCGACCGGGTATATTTATATTACCGTTCGACCGGGTATATTTATATTACCGTTCGACCGGGTATATTTATATTACCGTTCGACCGGGTATATTTATATACCGTTCGATATTATACCGTTCGACTGGGTATATTTATATTACCGTTCGACCGGACCGTTCGACCGGGCTAAGATATTACCGTTCGAGAGAACGCGACCCGGGCTAAATATAGAGAACGCGTGAATATGAAACAAGTGACCATAGAGCACGGAACAAATATTAATACAAGTGCCCTTTGACAACTTGCATGGTTCATCTTCGGTTAGTTTACATAATTGACGATTTAATATAAATTAAAACATTTAAGCATCCTCACCTGACCGGGTGTCCGCCATCTCGGGCTGGTGAAGCTTGGGAGAGGGAATCCTTCGTTATTTCATGCCCCATGCCAAGCTATTCTCCTCGCACTCTCCTAGGTTCGACAGTTTATGAAAGGCTGTCGGACATAGGCGCAGATAGACTTTCTTACACTGACCAATGGGTGTTAATGTAAGGCGAAGTGACCGCAATGGTTGACAGTGTAAGCTCGGAGAATGGCTTGTGATATTAGGTAGCGTGGTTGATTGCCGTCGCCACCATATTATCTATCTAGGTTGTAAACTCTTGAGATTATTTAAGCCTCGTAGGTTCACCTTAATGTATGACTCAACAAAATATGTATATACCACTAAAACATTAGACTGTGTATACTCACTGCACTATAACATAGCACTCTCTAGAAGTGGGACTCCTGTCAGGAGCCGATTATGCGATATCCTTTTTATCCCATTCTTTTATACCCATGTGTGGCTGCTTATTCCTCATAGTTTATATTCTACACTAAATCAGTCTTTTTCAGATATCAGTCATTTGAGAAGTTATGAACTGTCTCTCCTTACTTTTCTCATCTCTCATTTTATCTGATAGAAGACACGATGTTTTCATGGATAGGTAGTTGGTCGACCTGATATCGGAGGCAGGTCATTTTTTTTCTCTCTCAGGAGGTAGAAAATATATCTCCTATGTATGTTTTATTCAAGCACATATATTTTCATGAATGAGATTCTGCTCTTAAAAGCCCATATCTCAATGATTTAAAAATGATAATACTGCCGCAGTAGCAAACAAAGAAACAGACAAGAGGAGTAGGGCAGCGACCATGATCACCAGTATCTTAAAACACACCCCCCATGACCACATCCAGGTAACTCTTTCCGCGATTCATGGAGGAAATGAGCCAATGTAAGTCCTGGTTAGAACGGATAACAGTCTCCCGAGCGCCAGACCATTTGTTGGGGCCCTTGAGCCGATGAGCAGCGGGTACTGGCATGTTCATAAGTAAAGCTTCCGCAAGTTGGAAGTCACTGAAAAGCAGTTTGTATGGTTCTGACTTTGCTCCAAAGAACTCGGTGGCGTCATCCATGACAGTTATCTATTGTGCATGAGCGTATCAAATGAGTGGGTGTTTTTGTAAGAAAGACATCATATCATTGACACTGCTATATGTGAGTTCAGGGCTCATTTGTCGATTTAACAGCAGAGAGACTCGCTGTGTTGTACGCGCTCTTCTTCTCGGGGTACCAGCTACGATCTAGAGATGATGTTTCCCTCTCGATCACTTTCTTCATCACGGCTGGTTGTCGCATACACATGATTGAGATCAAAGTGGAAGGGGTTAGTTATGAAAGCAGACGTATATGCCCTCGATTGAAGTTCTGCCATTGGCAACAATGGCCCAGTAGCTTTCACAATTCCCACATAGCCAAGGTTACGGTAGCGTGGATCAGAGAGAAATGTATTGAGGTAACTCCCAAAGATCATCTCATATGTGCAGGGCGGAAGTTTTTCAGGGAGGTAGGAAAATCTCTTCACACATACCGTGGCCAATGCCATTCCGTCAATATTCTCCAGTGAGTCGTCTTTGAACTGGACTCTCGTGCTCTTGATGTTCATGACGCCAGGTTTCAGCTTAACATTGCCGTAATCCACATGGTGTTTGAGAACTTTACAAATTGCCTCATATATATCGCTTAACAACTTAAAGTGAACAAAAACCGTTTTCCAATATAGTCTTTGATAAAGCTCCCTGTTTTGAAACCTTCAGGCAACGAGAATACCTGGGACATTAATCATGCAGTTGAATTCAAGAAAACCAAATAAAGTCGGTTTCCCACATTTCAGACGGGAGGTGCAGGGGGTATTCGATAAGCTGAGAAACCTTTTTACTTAAAGACGAAGAAAATTCCGCCGCAAGGTTTCCCATACCTGTTTTAAGTAAGTCAAAATTAAACCTGTGTTATGTCGAACAAAATTACACCTGTTTAAAGTTCGACACAATGACACAAATTACAAATTTGAGATGTGATGAATTGTTCATCAAATTCATATATCATATTCAGGATGGAACGCTGCTACACATGCTGCGTCAAACCAAGACTTACTTCACCAACAGAGGCAATGAAGTACCAAATATATATACATGTCTTACTTTCCTCGGGCCGTTGTGAAAGCATAATATGATTAAAACACCCAGGCAAAGGATTACCGTGATAGTATACTTTACCCATTGAAATATCACATATATATATATCTTTTTGAGTAAAATAACTTATGTACTAAGTTCACAGATTCGGTGACTGAGTTCTATCAGTATATTGAGCGGCACGATTGTACATGTATTGAGCATATCGCTGGATCAAATATATCCTGCTGTATACATGCTTATGTTACCATGCCACATTGGACACTTATTTCCTGAAAAGAAGCTGGCTGAATGTTGCTAATGGGAGTTCTGAGCTCTAACTGGTCGCTTGCTAAGAAGGAAAAGTTCGAAGTGCTAGTATGTATTACGCCTCGCCTACCGGGCACTTTCTTGCGAACTTTCAGGTTTGTTATGACGACGGCGCAGTATGATATATCAGTGAAATGTATCCCGTTTTCAGAAACAACTACATAGTCAAGATGATGTAGTGGAATAGTTGTTTGATGACCTAATTGTGGTTCGTCAAGTGAATGCATCTAACTATAGGCATAAAAATACACAAACGCGTCACAACACTAAATTGTCGAATAGCATTATTTTCACAGGCCTATGGGAGGGTGTAATGAACAATTTATCCAACCAAAGGTACATCTATATTTTCATTCTGACATGGTAAATGCCACAAAGCCCTAGTAAATCAAGCAGTTATTAAAATAAATAGCTTTTTTCGATTTGATATAACTCTGTATATATTAATGACTTAACTGAATTCTATTTTTCGTCGCATGGCGGCCATGTTAAACTTCTAACGTTTTTCACGCTTTTTCTAAAACTAATGTCTTTAGCAGAATAATAGTGAGCGGGATCGATTGACTTGTCGTTGCGAGACATGCAATTGCGGCTTGTTGCAATCTAGCTTGATTTGGCATCAGTGAACTAGCAAGGTGCATGCTGCACCCTATCAGCTAGCTGATAAAGACAAATGACTCCAAGCGGCCCTTTTCGCATTAGTTTAACTCAATAACGCATCATTTTGGCATAGAATTAGCATGTTACGCATATAATGTAAGATGCCATATTAAGGATATATTTGGTCCTATATACCCCATCGCAATTATCTGTGTCCATCATATATCCTGTTCATTACGAATGTCATTGTTAAAATATCGTCGACAAACATCCAAATAGTCACTACACTAAGACGTTCTACACACACTCCCACGAGTTAATTACAAAAGCTCGCTATCTGCAGCGTGATATGATGTTGTGATGTATCACGAGGTTGGTGGTTCTGTCGAACTCTGCTCAAAGATAAATAAACTGTTTCCAACAAACAATGTTAAAATTGGTCGTTTGGCATTCATGACAGCAACACGCGGGCCTGGGAAAAACATTCAACCCAACGCGGTGTCTGTTAGCATTGGCGTAGTTGGCTTGCATACGATGATCAAATTTCCATTCCGCTAGTCACATACAACGAACGCACTGCATGGCCTAGTTTCTGGCGGAGTGAAGTGTCAAGCAACGGGGATACGCGATCATTTCACGAGGTAGAGAGTTGTGAGATCATTCTGGTACATACATATTGCGGTTGCTTGGTATGTGCTCGTTATTGGACCAACTGTTATCGTGAGTGGTGGCATAAGTGATTCAAACGTTTGGATACTCAAGGGGAAGTAGTAGGCATATCAAGATATGTAAGTATCGGGACTTTATATCATTTGCCTGTGTCGCTTGTCGCTCGTGGCTAGCCCAAAAGACCAACAGTCGATCGGGTATTCCCTTGTTGGGGGAAAACCTACGGTTTATCGGTAGATTGACAAACATGCTTATTCACGATAAAAATACGTACTGAGCGGGACCTTAAAGCCACCAACAGTGAGAGTACCTGAATTTAATTGCTATGGGTTTTTATCAAATCTGAGACATATTCATTAATTTAAACTTTTCGGCGGCGAAATTCCACTCCGAATTCTGGTGGTTGTCAGCAACCGGTCTCTTGCATGACGTTGTCGTATACGACCGCGCGGAATTTGCTAAGTTTTTATCATAACATCATCTGCCTGATAATACATTTCACGGGCGAGTCAGTTTATACTAGATTTATACCTTATAACTTTCCGACCTAGTAGCCTTTTCATCTCCTTTATTCATCATCATAACAAGTCCGTTTCCATCTGACTTACGCTGCGCAATCTCGCCGCCATATAGGAATTTAGTCGGAATAGTTAATCGCTTCGCACATTTAAGGCGATTATGCATATTTACAAGTTGTTGCGATTCATGAGACTCTAATGCGATGCATAATACTGATTGCTTGATAAATTGGACTTGTTTAATCAAGTTGACACCGTGAGGGTAAGGTTTTATCATCGAATTTTCTACTTTGGAAATGCCATCTTCGAGAACCAAGAGGGAGCGCAAGCTCCACTTAGTTCAAAAGAGCTACTCGTGGCGCTTCACTTGTATGTATTTGCTGAATGTTTGCCGTGTGAATCACGTGACTATGTGGGTTCATTAATCTGCTTCTATTCAAGTCTTTTGCAGGTCCGGGTCCTTTATGTTGCATAACATAAAATCACAAGCTTTACGTTTCCGTAATGTCTGTGAAACGTGTTATATTTAGAAGTCATATGACCACATAGTCATATTGTTTCAAAAAACCTCCATTGTAAGCTGATTCATGTGCTATTGGGAGCAGTACGAGCGCATCGAGAGACTTTACTCACAGGCAGAGTAATGATACAACATTTACCATGGTATATGTCTTTGACAAGTTGGTAAGGACTACATGCTTATATACAGCTTCATTCAGAGTAATTGAATCGAATACTGTACGTTGGTTTTGACAGCAGGGGTTAAGTCATGGCAAGCAGGCGGGTGGCGGTCGTCGGCGCTGGAGTGAGTGGATTGGCGGCCATTAAGTCGTGCTTGGAGGAAGGTTTGGAACCGGTTGCTTTTGAACGAGACAGCGCCATAGGAGGTCTTTGGCACTACACTGACGAAAAAGATCCTCAGAGAGTCTGCGTTTATGATGACGTCAAGTTGAACTCGACACAGATTTTGATGGTGTACAGTGACTTCCCACACCAGGAAAAGACGGATCCATTATTTGTTGGCCATCGGTCATTTCTCAAATACCTGAACCAATATGCTGACCATTTTGATTTGAAGCGTCATATTCGGCTTGGCGTAGAAGTTGTTCAAATTGAGCCTTGTGAGGAACAGAATAATGAGGTCACGCAGTGGAGGGTACAATGGGAGAAACACGGAAGCGACGAAAGAAAAACAGAGCTGTTTGATGGAGTTATGGTTTGTACTGGCTTGGAAAGCACACCATTTATACCATCTATCCCAGGTCTTGATGAATTCAAAGGCCCGGTTGTACACAGTGGGCATTACAGGACACATGATCGATTCTTACACAAGAAAGTCCTTGTTGTTGGTGAGCTTTTGATGGATGATTGCAGTATCTCTACATACAATGAATATTTTGTTGGTATTATGACTGAACAGTCATTAATGTGTTTGTGTTTCACATATTGCCACAGGATTGGGCAATTCTGGCGCGGAACTTTCTTCTTTCATAAGTAAAGCAGGATCGCAGGTACAGTCCTTTTATCGAGACAACCTTTGACAGACGCACAATTACACATTTTCTGAAGTTTGTAATATTTGTTTCCAGGTGTACCTTTCAACCAACCATGGTGCATGGCTGCTTCCAAGAATGTGGATGTTCAATCTGCCTTATGAGTACTTCTTCTTCAACCGTTTCCTAACTACTGTCCTGCCAGGATGGTTTTGGAATCCAATAATATCAGCATACTGCAGGAGCTATGCCGATAATGATGCTTTGGGAATCATGCCAAATTACAAGTGGGTGAACCAATTATTACAATATCAAAGTGACTTTTTAAAAATAATTGAATGAATATTTCGGTTGTACAGTGAAGCACTGAGGAATAACTGACCTCAAATTCTACGCCCGAATTAATAATGTGTTATTAGCCTTGGCGACGTGATTGAGACCATTTGTGAAGACCTGAAACATCGACTAGCTTACGGTCAGGTTAAGTTGAAACCTGGCGTCCTCAGCATCGGCCGTACAGATGTCCAATTCAAAGATAACACACACGAGAAAATCGACGCCATTGTGTTAGCCACAGGTTGCTCAAAGAGCTTTCCCTTCCTCCAACAAAACCTTCAACCTTGGACAAAACACAACATTTTTGGGTGTTATCTGCATACCTTTCTGCCTGACCCACACTACCGTAGTCTTGGGTTTGTTGGAATAACCAAGGCTACTGGCCCTCTGTTACCTTTGGCAGAACTTCAGGCACGGGCGTTTACTGCGGTATTTTCAGGTATACACTGGACAATGCATAAAATAATGATCATATTTTAATCCATTCCTATCTTCTCCGTTTGAATTTTAATATTTTTTGAATTCGAGTCATTCATCATTTTTCCCCAAAAAGTATCATTTGTTGCATAATGGCGTTATTTAACAGCAGACAGTTTGATTGTGGAAATAGGTCGAGTTAAGCTACCTTCCCACCACGTCATGAAACAATGGATCGTCAAGGAGACTTCAACCCTCGACCCCACTTGGTACGCAGATAAAATCAGCGCTTTTATCATGGTAAGTCATTCCGGACTGCATTATACATCAGTCACCTTTGCACCATTTTATCTGTATGTGTCGGGCAACTTTGTCGCTATGATGGTATTCGATGATGCTTCACTTATTGACAGGTGCCATGGATTCCAGCTATGGACGAACTTGCAAGATTTATTGGGGCCTACCCACACCCTTCCAAGCAGCTCTTTCGCGACTTCCAACTTGGAAAAGCATTGTACCTGAACATGCCAGTGTCCGCTGCTTATCGGCTCCAGGGCCCACACAAATGGTCGGGCGCTCGAGATACTGTGATCCGCTCTGACCAGAACTTGCATAGGCTCATGTCCTCCATGTATCGCGAGAAAAGCTTCCTGAATATCATCATGTGGAGCGGGTTAAGGTGTATCTGTGTCATCTTTGGCATGGTCATTTTGTTGGTTGTTGCATTGATCATGTTCACGTAGATAACTGCTGTTATGAGGAACCCTAAGTGCAACTGTATTTTATCATATAAAAACTAGCTTATTGTATTGATTGTGCCGTTTATTCGATTTCTATGGTGCCATATTTTGATGTTATAAATACAAATATATAATTGGAATATGTATATATATATGATAGACTGACTAGACCGTTGATATGGATAACTTTGATTTTACTTATTTCCCTGCTTGTGGATAAATTGATATAATCGGCTTTCTTTATCTGTTAGAAGTGTAAGCCATATGCCGATGTTCCTGCATCAAATGACATTGCAGTAGTGCAACTTTTAATGAACATCTGGTTTACTTTTGTGAAATCTTAATGTTTTTATTGCCCTTTCTATTTGCATGCAGCACATAAATTGCATTCTCCCAAAAAATGCATGAAATATACCTCGTATATTTTGGCGATTTCTGTGTTTTCTTAATTAACTCGATTGTTTGGGGCTACAGAGTTTTACTGGTAAGCACAGTCCTGTTTCATGCATTTGAAAGACTTAAACGATTAACGCGCCATAAATATCCCGCTACGAAAATTTTGTCGTGCGTCATACTTAGCCACTGCTGTGTGTGGCGAGGTTTTTAATAAAGACTCCTCTTGCACTTATTATTTTCGGTGACATTTCCACTCAAAGCCAGGAACAACATATGGAGTAAGTGAAAATGTTCCTGGGACAGACAGTCCAAAGAATAAGCAATGGGCCAGGTTACTTACGCTGGGTAAACTTACTTCAAATCAAAATTGGTACTAAATTCCAAAGACGATATGGACTGGGTTGAGGAGGCAGAAACAATCGATAGATGAAGGATTTCTTAAGATGATGAGATGCGACATAACGTAGGGGTTGACTAAGGGCACCTAAGGAGTGATGCAGCGACCACCCACTAGCACGGGAGCATATGACAATCAACAAGGACGCGATCGCTGATTACAACAATGAACTTCTTTCCGATCACAAAAGGGGGTAGGGGGTTTGGATCCTAAACTACAGGAACCTAACTTACTCAAAAAACATTTCCATTTGTTCATGATATGGTCGACCTTGTTAGCAATCTGCTGTCTATTTTCGATAAAAGGGTTAGGTTGTAGAACCACTTGAAACTCCCTGTATTTGTATACATACATACATACATACATACATACATACATACATACATACATACATACATACATACATACATACATACATACATACATACATACATACATACATACATACATACATACATACATACATACATACAGACATACATACATACATACATACATACATACATACATACATACATACATACATACATACATACATACAGACAGACATACAGACAGACAGACAGACAGACAGACAGACAAACTGACCGACAGACAGACAGACAGACATACATACATACATACATACACACATACACACTTACACACACACACACACACACACACACACACACACACACACACACACACACACACACACACACACACACACACACACACACACACACACACACACACACACACACACACACACACACACACACATACATACACACACACACACAACATACATACATACATACATACAGACAGACAGACAGACAGACAGACAGACAGACAGACAGACAGACAGACAGACAGACAGACAGACAGACAGACAGACAGACAGACAGACATACATACATACATACATATATACATACATACATACATACATACATACATACATACATACATACATACATACATCGACATCTTGCAGTTCGACCACCTCCGACGCCGTCTCATTTCGGTCAGACAAAGAAAAATTATGCTCACCGCTGGGTTGATCCATTTCGCCCCTGCAATCCATACGAACACTCTAGTGCTATGTACAGTTGTTACACTCGTCCATCATAACGCTATACCACAGCGGTTTGCATTATTAGTTAATTATTGGAACCATTGCGCGATGATATCAATTACAAGTCTAATGATTGGCATACATATAGCAACGGTCTGGTAACTTCGTTTGAAAAACCTCTTAATACGAACCCATATAAACGTGACATTCTCAACTTAATCGAACTTATTTTTTATTTTCACCGTTAATCGTGATACGAAACAAATTTGAGGTTTCTCATTTAGATTTAAACAAGTGAAACTCATGGAAATCCCCATAGTTTCGCTTTCATAATTGTCCGCCTCCATTGACACATTTGCGGTGCGGTGTGTATGTGTGGGGCGGGTTGGGGAGGGGCGGTGTAATTGCTCAGAGCAGATAGGATGAAGCTGTCACTGTATTGAAGTCGGATAGTTGTAACATTATCGCTCTTATCTACACCCCTGGGATAGAAAGTCGTGGTGCATGTGTGGCGATAACACAAACGCGTCAAACTATACATAAACTAATAGTGCGTGGTGTAATCCAAACCGCCAGTCATTGCTAGGTGACCCCTATGTAATAGCATGGCTCATTACACTGTACCTAACAAAAAAGTCGAAAGAGAGGACGAGTAGGAACCAGTAAGCCTCTATGTAAATTACACGAGATAGTGAACTTAGTGCGACATTTAGTGACATTTGTGAGTGTGTTTTTCAGATTTTTTAAGCATGACTGAATATATGCTTTATTGATCAAAAGGGGTGGTTAAAGGAGCCTTTGAATGAATGAACGGGCATCCAAAGCACCCACCCTCTTGACATACCACAGTACAATGGATCATTGATTCAGTTGTGATATATGCATGATTGTGTCTTCAATCAGCTTCTTGTTGAATTCATATCATGGACAATGCCCTGAGACTGTTCATTGGTCAATTAGTGAAGAAAACATTGTTACAATCGGAACATTAATGCATGTGCTGTTATGTGACAGCCAGACAAGATGATTGGCTAACAATTACACATGTAGGTGTATACTTATACATGAACATTTATAGATGCATAAGTTTGTATGCATGTGTGACCTTCGTGTCAAATGCAAGCCCTCATCCGCTCTCCTCATACACACCGCTTATCTAATAGCCACGCCCATCCTCTGAACAGGCTACTGCATGTCCTGTGAGTTATGTTATACATTTATGTGGCTGTGTCTCTAATTGGCGCTTCTGTTTTACCCTTATCGGTATCCATCGTGTGATCTGTTAAAGGTTGCCCCACCCATTCTTGTGATTGAGTGCACACGCACATTTTAATAAGCGCTATGCGGTCGCCGGTCAAACTGGAGTTCAGATCGTCTAAATAAGTTGCCTCTAGTAGCGTTGCTTTTATGTCAGTTAGGTTCAATGCCTAAAGTATGCTGGGCCAGTGTGCTGCTGTGTTGATTACCAATTTCGGGTTCTGTCGTTGCTTCAATAACAAAGCCTTGTAAGACGCACAGGCGGTGAATGGCAATAGTCTAACACATATAACAAAGTAACGACCAGTGCGCACCAAGCCATGTTGGCAAAATAGGTCAAAGTGAAAGAAGAACCTGCTGGTCCCAAGATCTATAATGAGGGCATTCAGTCATCACAAGAAATGCTATGCGGCGTGGCAGTTATTTGACGGCATGTAAACAGCAGACAATCCGGTGTGAGCCGTGAAGCAGAAAGAGGTAATGTATTCACGATTCATCTGTTCGCTTGTCTGATTTATACGGTTTAAAAATCTGGTGGCGGCCAGGTAACTATCTGGTAGCTTGCGTCGTTATTACTCACGAATCTGCATAACTCGCGCTCATGTCTTGGACCCGCATTTTAAGCACAAAATAGCGAGTTATTCCAACAAAATAGGAAAAACGCGGTAGTCTTATTGACATCCGCCATAGGTTATAGCGCGCTTTCGCAAGTAGCTTCCCTGGGCGAAGTGTTGAAGCCACGGGAATAAGGTGATAATAAGGTGAGAAAACGTTTTGCGCTGGGGGCGAATATAAACCAGCCCACAACTTAATGAAATCAGCTCATTTTGCATTAAAAAATCAATATAATGAAATTCATTTTCATTCCTTATTCGTATAGCAATCCTACTGACACATTTAACCCGCCAAAAAAGGCGGAAGACGCGCCAAGCTAGTTTTCCCTCTGTTCGCTGGGGGCGCTACCTTCGACTCAAATTCACGAACTCCAGGCATGGATATAACAATTTTCTCACAAACTGAGCTTAAGGCCAAAAGCGCTCTCTGCTCGCCTGACGGGTCGCCCTCCAGGACCTTACAAGGGTCGTAAGCTTTTAACGTTTTCTTAATAGGTTTGCTTTCCTTGGAACTTGGTTTTTCAATTATTATTGGCTTTGGTTTACTTGTTTTCTGCAGATTGATTTACACTGGCTACTACTGATTCAATGGCTACTATTGATTCAATGGCTACTATTGATTCATTATCTAATATTGAATTTTTGGCTACTATTGATTCGTTATCTACTATTGATTCATTATCTACTATTTATTCATTGAATACTATCGCTTCATTACCACTATTACTTCATAGTCACAATTGCTTCATGACCACTAGCGTTTCAAAGCTACCACTGCGTCATAACCACGATTGATTCATAGCCATTTTCACTTCATGGGTGGTGTTACTTCATGACCACGATTGCTTCCTAGTCACCACAGTGTCTAGTGATTATCCATTTGTTATTAATTTGCATAAAAAAAATGCCCAATCTCAGCCATCCATATCAGCATACAAGCGCTATACGATCAATGGCGCACACCCCATCTGACATGGGCTTTATCGGGTTCCTGCACGCGGAGAGGGCCCCACAAAGCTGCAGTTCATGTTTGCGGTAGCTGAGCGGGGAATTTTTTATGCATGTATTAAAGATCGATGTTGTCTATGTGGCATAGCAACGAGAAGACGTCAGCGCGGGTGGTGGTTTTGGGGTAGCGTGCTCAAGCACGGATGGTCAAACCCATACCCCTTGGCTTCATTCTCATTTTGAGAGACAGCAAACAATGATACCCAAACAACAGGAAACCAACTGCATGTCGATGTCTTTCGGGTAAATATTAGTTGATAAACATAGATCAAGGTTAAGGAGCATAGATTCAATGTCGGAATATATATTGGGTTGTGTTTGGAATATAAAGAGGCACGGTAGGATTTTATAGGGTCATAGTAGGGTAAAGCGGGTCATGGTAGGAATTTAGGGCAGGAATATATATTGGGTCATGGTTGAATATATAGGGTCGTGGCTTGAATATATGGGGTAATGGTAGAATACATATATAGGGTCATTGATAGAATAAAGAGGACCGTGGTGGGAATATATAGGGTCATGGTAGGAATATATATTGAGTCATGGTTGAATATATAGGGTGGTAGCAGGAATATATAGGGTCATAGTAGGATGAAAAGGCTCATAGGGATGAAACAGGTAATGGTTGTGATAAATAGGGTCATGTTAAATATAAAGAGGGTCATCTTAGATGTAAATAGGGTCATGTTAGATATAAATAGGGTCATGTTAGATATAAAGAGGGTCTTGTGAGATGTAAATAGGGTCATGTTAGATATAAATTGGGTCATGTTAGATATAAAGAGAGTCATGATTGGAGTTCATGGGGATATGTTGGGGCTGTTAATGTTTAAATCTATTTCATGCCGTCATTCTTTACGATTGAATAAACCAATGTCCATGTACATATTTGTATGTACGCCTATGTGAATGTCTAGGTCTATATCAATGTTTATGTCTTAATAATTTATGATCCGCATGATGAGAAACAATAAATACAGATAATTTATGATGTCACATCATTAAACATTATTATAAAGTATTTCGCACGATTGTACGTTGTTACATAGGTATCATAAGTTAGTAGTTGGATATACGTTGTTTACTGTTTACATAAATATACATTCCATATAGATGATTGTAATTTTTTAACAATTTATAGACAAGTAAGAGCACGATAATGCAAAACCAACTATGATGTTTTTCGGGGAAATATTCCTGTTCTAAATATCTCACCCTGACACACATAATAATGTGAAGCTAACGCTCAGTTTAGCTTAGTGAAGTGTATTTATATGTTATTACACGGATCAAGTGCAACACGCCTAAACACAATGCTGAACATTATCTGTTGTGTTGAAAGAAAACGAAAGTGCCGGTTTGCAAATGTTTATGCCAGTGTTCCGCTCCGGGTGTGTTGGCAGTGGAACGGGGTGGCAGCGCGCCGTGTGGTGGCGCACAGGGATTTGCATTGTCGTCGTCCGGGGATAAGAAATCGCGAGCTCTGATTGGAGCTCTTATTTAGATTGTCCAATCAGAGCTCGCGGTTTGAACTCCCAAAAAGTACCCTTTTAGATGGCAAATATCGGGGCGGATTATTTTGTTTGGTAGAAGAACATGTTCTCAATGGCTATGGGGCGCGCCAGGCACATAAACGGGACTTAATATGGTTTAGGCGAGATTTTTTGTGAGCTGGTGGCGAAATCGTTGTCTCCTTTGGGTTTATGATACATAGAAGATAGCGACCGACAAGCAATTGCAAATCCCTGTGTGATGGCGTGGTAGGTGACAGGCGGTGAATGGTTGGGATAGAGCCAAGCAACCAATCACGCGGAACGATTTCACAACACAGCGACTGTGCATGACGACAGTAGCCATGCCTTGCTCATCACAAGTCTCTTGGGACGCGGCGGAGCAGCACCTCAATCGTGAATTGGTTCAATCGCTTAGAGGAAAGACAAGAAATTTGGGAAGATGTCTGGTACATGGCAGCATGGCCTTTTCGGCTGTTTCGAAAACTGCGGTCTGTGTGTGATGGCCTACTTTTGTCCGTGTATTGTTTTCGGACGCACGGCCGAGAAGGTTGGGGAGAGCTGTGGTCTCTGTGGATTCTGTATCATGATGCCTATTGGCAATATCGTTTCCTTCCTGAAAATCAGAGGCAAGGTTCGAGAGGCAAAGGGCATAGATGTAAGTGAAAAATCATTTGATTGATGTGGCAGTAAAAAGTAGTATTGATGGTCATGCGACTGTAAGGTGTAACAGCAAATAGGGCAAATATATATATATATATATATATATATATATATATATATATATATATAGATATATAGAGATATATATATATATATATATATATATATATATATATATATATATATACATATATGTATATATATATACATATATGGTATATGTATATATATATATATATATATATATGTATATATATATATATATATATATATATATATATATATATATATATATATATATATATATATATATATATATATATATATATATATATCTATATATATATATATATATATATATATATATCTCTATATATATATATATATATGTTGCTTGAAAATACTATTAATTAAGACTTGCTGCTACAGATCATCTTGTGAGAGTGCGCTCGATAATACTCACCCGCTTCTACCGACGCTGAATATGAAGTTGATATTTTTCCTATTGAATGCTTGACAATGTAATTGATCGACCCTGAATAGCAGCAGGTTAGTTTGTCCCAGGACCTACTAACCTTTGTGATATCTGGAGGTCAGCGTATCCCGACATGACCCCGCCAATGCGTCTTATCACGTGATCATATTGATCTCTCCCTCTCGGGGTTGACATTGGTTGGCCAATCATAAATAAATGTCCCCCACGCATCCCCCTATTACTCACTATAATATCTCCAATGCCCTGTATCAGAGGTTGACATCCATTTATGCCAGGATTCGCTCCAAGCTGCTTCCCCGGGGTCTGCAAAGGGACATGTAGTGGTGCGGGATGAGTTGAGGGGTGTGGGGGTAGGATAACGAGAAACACTGCATGTATAGTGCTTAAACGTTCACTTTACAACCTGTATTGAGATTTAAATTCCTTCTTCTTGGTTTATTGTTCTGATGATTGATGGCAGTAATATTATGTTTCACTTACCGGAGGTACATGTGACGTCACTAGAAAAGTCACAGTGGCGACCGTGGTAGGAAATGTGGAGAGAGTTGTCATTAAAAAAACGCACTATCAACACAATTACTGTGTGATGTAAACTTGCAGATAGCATATTAAATCAGTTTAACCCAGCGTTTAAAAGCGTTTCACTTCCCCTCTAACCTTAAATAAAGTGAGATCATCTTCGTGGCGCCGGTTAAAGGTAAATCGTGACGACTTCACCACAAATCAGGTCACAGATAGACCTGATTCCACCCACTCCTTCACTAGACAAGCCACGCCTACCACCACCACACCACCACCAACACCACACCACCACCACCACTACCACCATTCCCTTACGTGCTTGGCTAGATGCCATTTCGCTGACAACATCAGGCGGTGAAGCGTACATCTGTTTATTTGTTGACATCTGGTTACCATGGCGCGTAGCATGACAACATATGACCTGGTGTCGTCTTCTTGAACCACATCAATATTAGAATGGATTTGTGCGCATAGACATGGCGTTTTTGACTTACATATACGGTTTGTGTTTTTACTGGGGTTCCCTAATAAAACACATTCAGTTCACTGGCATGCGCATCTGACAGGTGTATGGTTTCTACTGACGGAAGCTTATAGCATTGTCATAAATGATAGTTAACCATACTTTCATGATCCCCCTATTCAGGTTGGCCCCCTGCGCCTTGGCGCCGTTATATCCTTTTGTAGATATGACCACGAGACATGAACGGAAGTGTCGTAGATACTATAAATCACGTGAGGCGGTCCCTATAGCATTGCTATACCAGATAACGACTGTTGGCGTCTTGCATTCCGTTCTTAATAGTGCTTATAGCAGTCACAGTAGATGCATTCAATGTTATTTGTCCCCTGATTTATTCATCATGATGCACGCATTTATTTTTCGTTTGGGCAAGGGACGATATTTTAAAGCATTATCAGCTTCAGTCCAAACATATTGTGTACTTCATTATTCCGGTTACATGTAGCCTGTAAACCATGAAAACAAAAGGGCATTGAAAATATATTGAAATGAAAACGTTTTCTGCTGAAATAGCATAATCTTTTGAAGAAAAAAAGTTGCACGTTATGAGCAATAACGGCAGGAGAATAAGTATATTTAGCTGAATTCGAAGATGAATTAACTTGCATAAGATTCACATTGTTAATTGAAACGCCTCAATTCCTCCAGTACCGAAGTAAAATAAGAAGTTGAAGGGGAAGCTACTGGATCTGATCATAACAAATCGGAAAAGCATACTGCTCATAAGGCCATCGGATGGGTTGTAACACAGTATTTACAGCGTCCGTAACTCAGCCAATTATAACGAAAATGTTAAGTTGATGTGAAGTAACTGTGATGTTGTCATTGACTGTTGCATTTCTGTGTGGCAGGGTTCCACGTGCAACGACCTTCTGATGTTGCTCTGCTGTGGATTCTGCGCTCTTGTGCAGACCGCCCATGTAAGTTGAACGTTACTCAATCAACTAGCGTCCGTCTGCCTACTTAAATCACAGATTCCCGTCGTTTCTCAGCAGCCGATATGATGCAGCAGCGTCATCCATTGCATAGCATTCGTTAACGACAGCAATCTTGTTTCAATCTTACAGGAAGTACAGGACGATGCCCCACCTGGCGGTGAGATGCAGCGAGATTAGGATGATTCGCAAGACCATGCAGACCACCCCATCACATCAAACCCGATGAATATTTGTTTTCAAGGATTATATTGTTCTCCTAGATATTGATAAATAATTTGATACTTCTTATCCATGTTGAGAAACTTGACATCGGGGAGACACAATCAGCATGGGTCGCTGTTTTACTGCGACGTCATTAATGAGATTATTACGGAACAATTGGCTGTGATATTAGTGAAAGAGATTTGTACAATAAATATTGTCAGTTATATTTCCTGTGATGTCAACAAACACTCTATTACAGTGGTAAAAAATTATGTTTCTTAGATGTTATTGGGCAGGTAAAGGTTAATTTTCTCATTGCAAACAACATTATTGCTTGTTGGATAACAGTCGTACTGAGCTGTTGGCATTACGAGCATTCAACATTCAATCATTTTGCTGTCATATAAACCACTGTATGTGAACAAACAAAGTTCGTTCTCTGGTCAAATGACAGGGAAAATCTAAACAGGTGCAACACGAAATATTGTTACGAAAGATAATTCCGCTATTTGTTTAAGTGGGTTTTTGTAAGCCATTCATGGCAAAGATGAGCAATTGTTTTGCTGAGGGAGACAGACAGGTCATAAGCGGCTGATTGACCATGCATATAATTGTTTCCTCTTGCACTTGCGACATATATAGTATTCATCCAAGCGCATCGGCACCCATGAACAACTTGCATAAAAAATGTCGCTCTGTTTGGTAAAGCAACAACAATAAAAATCGCGATGACAACTTGATGACAGCCGAGTCAGCAGAACCTCAACCTGCACTATCGACCTAGCCATCATAACGTTACTAGTCAACAGATCAGCAAGGCGAACTGTCAGCGCTACTAATAATCATACCGCATGCAAATTGAAGTCACAAAAGTACAATCCAAAATACTGCCAGGCAACAAAACCTCTCCAGTCATCATATGTCACAGGCATAACTCATGAAACCACACCAGCAACAACATGACGCAGCCAATAGAAACCCACCAGCCAGGGCGGACAGCGTATGTCTCTACCAAACGAACCCCTTATCTAGAATACAGAAAAACCATGAATATCCTCCACAAATACGAGAACCCAACAAGCAATCATATGTCACGGCCGAGAGAACCCCACTAGCCATCATATGTCACCGCCGAGATAACCCCACTAGCCATCATTTGTCACGGCCGAGATAACCCCACTAGCCATCATATGTCACAGCCCACAGAACCACACTAGCCATCACATGTCACAGCCTATTGAACCCCACCAACCAGGATGTGTCGCAAATTAAAGAACCCCATTGGTCCATATGTACCTGTGCCTCCACCAAATATCACATCCAATAGAACCCCACGAAATATTGTTACGAAAGATGATTCCGCTATTTGTTTAAGTGGGTTTTTGTAAGCCATTCATGGCAAAGATGAGCAATTGTTTTGCTGAGGGAGACACACAGGTCATAAGCGGCTGATTGACCATGCATATAATTGTTTCCTCTTGCACTTGCGACATATATAGTATTCATCCAAGCGCATCGACACCCATGAACAACTTGCATAAAAAATGTCACTCTGTTTGGTAAAGCAAGAACAATAAAAATCGCGATGACATATTGATGACAGCCGAGTCAGCAGAACCTCAACCTGCACTATCGACCTAGTCATCATAACGTTACCAGTCAACAGATCAGCAAAGCGAACTGTCAGCGCTACTAATAATCATACCGCATGCAAAGTGAAGTCACAAAAGTACAATCCAAAATACTGCCAGGCAACAAAACCTCTCCAGTCATCATATGTCACAGGCAAAACTCATGAAACCACACCAGCAACAACATGACGCAGCCAATAGAAACCCACCAGCCAGGGCGGACAGCGTATGTCTCTACCAAACGAACCCCTTATCTAGAATACAGAAAAACCATGAAAATCTCCCACAAATACAAGAATCCAACAAGCAATCATATGTCACGGCCGAGATAACCCCACTAGCCATCATTTGTCACGGCCGAGATAACCCCACTAGCCATCATTTGTCACGGCCGAGATAACCCCACTAGCCATCATTTGTCACGGCCGAGATAACCCCACTAGCCATCATTTGTCACGGCCGAGATAACCCCACTAGCCATCATTTGTCACAGCCTACAGAACCACACTAGCCATCATATGTCACAGCCCACAGAACCACACTAGCCATCATATGTCACAGCCTATTGAACCCCACCAACCAGGATGTGTCTCAAATTAAAGAACCCCACAGGTCCATATGTACCTGTGCCTCCACCAAATATCACATCCAATAGAACCCCACGAAATATTGTTACGAAAGATGATTCCGCTATTTGTTTAAGTGGGTTTTTGTAAGCCATTCATGGCAAAGATGAGCAATTGTTTTGCTGAGGGAGACAGACAGGTCATAAGCGGCTGATTGACCATGCATATAATTGTTTCCTCTTGCACTTGCGACATATATAGTATTCATCCAAGCGCATCGACACCCATGAACAACTTGCATAAAAAATGTCGCTCTGTTTGGTAAAGCAAGAACAATAAAAATCGCGATGACAACTTGATGACAGCCGAGTCAGCAGAACCTCAACCTGCACTATCGACCTAGTCATCATAACGTTACCAGTCAACAGATCAGCAAAGCGAACTGTCAGCGCTACTAATAATCATAACGCATGCAAATTGAAGTCACAAAAGTACAATCCAAAATACTGCCAGGCAACAAAACCTCTCCAGTCATCATATGTCACAGGCATAACTCATGAAACCACACCAGCAACAACATGACGCAGCCAATAGAAACCCACCAGCCAGGGCGGACAGCGTATGTCTCTACCAAACGAACCCCTTATCTAGAATACAGAAAAACCATGAAAATCCTCAACAAATACAAGAATCCAACAAGCAATCATATGTCACGGCCGAGAGAACCCCACTAGCCATCATATGTCACGGCCGAAATAACCCCACTAGCCATCATTTGTCACAGCCCACAGAACCACACTAGCCATCATATGTCACAGTCCACAGAACCACACTAGCCATCATATGTCACAGCCTATTGAACCCCACCAACCAGGATGAGTCGCAAATTAAAGAACCCCACAGGTCCATATGTACCTGTGCCTCCACCAAATATCACATCCAATAGAACCCCACGAAATATTGTTACGAAAGATGATTTCGCTATTTGTTTAAGAGAGTTTTTGTAAGCCATTCATGGCAAGTATGAGCAATTGTTTTGCTGAGGGAGACAGACAGGTCATAAGCGGCTGATTGACCATGCATATAATTGTTTCCTCTTGCACTTGCGACATATATAGTATTCATCCAAGCGCATCGGCACCCATGAACAATTTGCATAAAAAATGTCGCTCTGTTTGGTAAAGCAACAACAATAAAAATCGCGATGACAACTTGATGACAGCCGAGTCAGCAGAACCTCAACCTGCACTATCGACCTAGTCATCATAACGTTACCAGTCAACAGATCAGCAAAGCGAACTGTCAGCGCTACTAATAATCATAACGCATGCAAATTGAAGTCACAAAAGTACAATCCAAAATACTGCCAGGCAACAAAACCTCTCCAGTCATCATATGTCACAGGCATAACTCATGAAACCACACCAGCAACAACATGACGCAGCCAATAGAAACCCACCAGCCAGGGCGGACAGCGTATGTCTCTACCAAACGAACCCCTTATCTAGAATACAGAAAAACCATGAAAATCCTCCACAAATACAAGAATCCAACAAACAATCATATGTCACGGCCGAGAGAACCCCACTAGCCATCATATGTCACGGCCGAGATAACCCCACTAGCCATCATATGTCACAGCCTACAGAACCACACTAGCCATCATATGTCACAGCCTATTGAACCCCACCAACCAGGATGTGTCGCAAATTAAAGAACCCCACTGGTCCATATGTACCTGTGCCTCCACCAAATATCACATCCAATAGAACCCCACGAAATATTGTTACGAAAGATGATTCCGCTATTTGTTTAAGTGGGTTTTTGTAAGCCATTCATGGCAAAGATGAGCAATTGTTTTGCTGAGGGAGACAGACAGGTCATAAGCGGCTGATTGACCATGCATATAATTGTTTCCTCTTGCACTTGCGACATATATAGTATTCATCCAAGCGCATCGGCACCCATGAACAACTTGCATAAAAAATGTCGCTCTGTTTGGTAAAGCAACAACAATAAAAATCGCGATGACAACTTGATGACAGCCGAGTCAGCAGAACCTCAACCTGCACTATCGACCTAGTCATCATAACGTTACCAGTCAACAGATCAGCAAAGCGAACTGTCAGCGCTACTAATAATCATACCGCATGCAAAGTGAAGTCACAAAAGTACAATCCAAAATACTGCCAGGCAACAAAACCTCTCCAGTCATCATATGTCACAGGCATAACTCATGAAACCACACCAGCAACAACATGACGCAGCCAATAGAAACCCACCAGCCAGGGCGGACAGCGTATGTCTCTACCAAACGAACCCCTTATCTAGAATACAGAAAAACCATGAAAATCCTCAACAAATACAAGAATCCAACAGCAGCAATCATATGTCACGGCCGAGAGAACCCCACTAGCCATCATATGTCACGGCCGAAATAACCCCACTAGCCATCATTTGTCACAGCCCACAGAACCACACTAGCCATCATATGTCACAGTCCACAGAACCACACTAGCCATCATATGTCACAGCCTATTGAACCCCACCAACCAGGATGAGTCGCAAATTAAAGAACCCCACAGGTCCATATGTACCTGTGCCTCCACCAAATATCACATCCAATAGAACCCCACGAAATATTGTTACGAAAGATGATTTCGCTATTTGTTTAAGAGAGTTTTTGTAAGCCATTCATGGCAAGTATGAGCAATTGTTTTGCTGAGGGAGACAGACAGGTCATAAGCGGCTGATTGACCATGCATATAATTGTTTCCTCTTGCACTTGCGACATATATAGTATTCATCCAAGCGCATCGGCACCCATGAACAATTTGCATAAAAAATGTTGCTCTGTTTGGTAAAGCAAGAACAATAAAAATCGCGATGACAACTTGATGACAGCCGAGTCAGCAGAACCTCAACCTGCACTATCGACCTAGTCATCATAACGTTACCAGTCAACAGATCAGCAAAGCGAACTGTCAGCGCTACTAATAATCATAACGCATGCAAATTGAAGTCACAAAAGTACAA
Source organism: Urechis unicinctus (assembly GCA_034190875.2). NCBI lineage: Eukaryota > Metazoa > Annelida > Polychaeta > Xenopneusta > Urechidae > Urechis > Urechis unicinctus. Next base: position 33,371,598 of record CM067349.1, read on the forward strand.
TCCAAAATACTGCCAGGCAACAAAACCTCTCCAGTCATCATATGTCACAGGCATAACTCATGAAACCACACCAGCAACAACATGACGCAGCCAATAGAAACCCACCAGCCAGGGCGGACAGCGTATGTCTCTACCAAACGAACCCCTTATCTAGAATACAGAAAAACCATGAAAATCCTCCACAAATACAAGAACCCAACAAGCAATCATATGTCACGGCCGAGAGAACCCCACTAGCCATCATATGTCACGGCCGAGATAACCCCCCATGTCACAGCCTACAGAACCACACTAGCCATCATATGTCACAGCCTATTGAACCCCACCAACCAGGATGTGTCGCAAATTAAAGAACCCCACTGGTCCATATGTACCTGTGCCTCCACCAAATATCACATCCAATAGAACCCCACGAAATATTGTTACGAAAGATGATTCCGCTATTTGTTTAAGTGGGTTTTTGTAAGCCATTCATGGCAAAGATGAGCAATTGTTTTGCTGAGGGAGACAGACAGGTCATAAGCGGCTGATTGACCATGCATATAATTGTTTCCTCTTGCACTTGCGACATATATAGTATTCATCCAAGCGCATCGGCATCCATGAACAACTTGCATAAAAAATGTCGCTCTGTTTGGTAAAGCAACAACAATAAAAATCGCGATGACAACTTGATGACAGCCGAGTCAGCAGAACCTCAACCTGCACTATCGACCTAGTCATCATAACGTTACCAGTCAACAGATCAGCAAAGCGAACTGTCAGCGCTACTAATAATCATACCGCATGCAAATTGAAGTCACAAAAGTACAATCCAAAATACTGCCAGGCAACAAAACCTCTCCAGTCATCATATGTCACAGGCATAACTCATGAAACCACACCAGCAACAACATGACGCAGCCAATAGAAACCCACCAGCCAGGGCGGACAGCGTATGTCTCTACCAAACGAACCCCTTATCTAGAATACAGAAAAACCATGAAAATCCTCAACAAATACAAGAATCCAACAAGCAATCATATGTCACGGCCGAGAGAACCCAACTAGCCATCATATGTCACGGCCGAAATAACCCCACTAGCCATCATTTGTCACAGCCCACAGAACCACACTAGCCATCATATGTCACAGTCCACAGAACCACACTAGCCATCATATGTCACAGCCTATTGAACCCCACCAACCAGGATGAGTCGCAAATTAAAGAACCCCACTGGTCCATATGTACCTGTGCCTCCACCAAATATCACATCCAATAGAACCCCACGAAATATTGTTACGAAAGATGATTTCGCTATTTGTTTAAGAGAGTTTTTGTAAGCCATTCATGGCAAGTATGAGCAATTGTTTTGCTGAGGGAGACAGACAGGTCATAAGCGGCTGATTGACCATGCATATAATTGTTTCCTCTTGCACTTGCGACATATATAGTATTCATCCAAGCGCATCGGCACCCATGAACAATTTGCATAAAAAATGTTGCTCTGTTTGGTAAAGCAAGAACAATAAAAATCGCGATGACAACTTGATGACAGCCGAGTCAGCAGAACCTCAACCTGCACTATCGACCTAGTCATCATAACGTTACCAGTCAACAGATCAGCAAAGCGAACTGTCAGCGCTACTAATAATCATAACGCATGCAAATTGAAGTCACAAAAGTACAATCCAAAATACTGCCAGGCAACAAAACCTCTCCAGTCATCATATGTCACAGGCATAACTCATGAAACCACACCAGCAACAACATGACGCAGCCAATAGAAACCCACCAGCCAGGGCGGACAGCGTATGTCTCTACCAAACGAACCCCTTATCTAGAATACAGAAAAACCATGAAAATCCTCCACAAATACAAGAACCCAACAAGCAATCATATGTCACGGCCGAGATAACCCCACTAGCCATCATATGTCACAGCCCACAGAACCACACTAGCCATCATATGTCACAGCCTATTGAACCCCACCAACCAGGATGTGTCGCAAATTAAAGAACCCCACTGGTCCATATGTACCTGTGCCTCCACCAAATATCACATCCAATAGAACCCCACAGCCACCATATCAAAAACCCCTCCAACCTAAGTACGTAACAGCCGAAAGAACCCCGCCAGCTAATCAGTCGCGATTTGTAGCAGCCAGCAAAACCCCACCAATCAGCGATGTTACGGTCAACAGAAACCTCACCAGCCGCAATGACGTTACGTATGATGGCTGTGGGAATACGTGTACCTGCCAATGTAAAGTAAAGTGAGGCTCGTTAGTCGATGAAGTTTATTGGAGGTAAATGGCGTGAATGATTCACTTAGTATGCTCAGCAAGAACAGACGACCAATTACTTTATGCCGGAAATCAAATTCAATTGCATTCAATTATAATATCTTCATGTTACAGTTTTTGTAATTATTCAGTACTTTTAACTGATGCAGAAGTCCTGTCCACATTAATTGCCGCCAGGTGCTCGCGGTAGCAGCATTCGTCGAGAACTCGGGTCGTGGCCATTTCCTATAAATATGGCGAGTTTGCTGGATTGAAGTGCATTCTGTGAACGGTACGCTATAACAGAAATAACAGAAAGAGGAAAACTACGGGACTGTTGACAAGTAAGTAGTCATGTTCAGTAAAAACTAAATGTGCATGACAGACACCTGAGGCTTTTTTGACTTCGAATAAGTTAGTGCTATTAAAGAGCTTATAGCTAGCTACAGGACGATGGTTCACTCTAACGTGGCGTTTTTAGCGTTTCTTACACGCTAACAGAAAGTCTACATAGGACATCATACTGTTGTTAATGTTGAAGTAATGGAGTTATCGTATTGGTCAAGGCAACTGCGTTTAAAAATTTCGACGGGTTTGGGGATGAACGTTATGACATACTACGCACTGGCACACAGGTGACGGTTTCATGTATTTGATCGGGAGTGAACCCTCTCAGTGAAGCTACCAGCTCTTGTTATGGTACATACGCATGAAAGCCCACGTATTTGACTACAGGTGTTTGCTTTCTGGTGCATATCGTTAAGATGAAGGTGCAATTGATGGTGTTGCTGGTTGTCGGGACAATGCTGCTCCTGCAAGAGATATCGTGTGAGAAAATGGAGGAGGAAATGGACACGGCAAGGGTGGTAGTAAAAAAACTACTACCACGACAACTCCTGGAACTACTACTGTCGACGGTGGTATATATCATGGTTTATATATGTTGAGAATCAATGCACACGGACGATAAACTAAAATGCATTTTACATGTACGTCTCTATGATGTTCGGTTTCTTGTTTTGCTTTCAGGTGCAGTAATCCAGTCTGGCGGAATTGGAGCCTGCCCCAATTTCCCCGATTGCTAACCCTAATTAAAAGTTCATCATTAATGGGGGACAACCTGATGCCTTATTCATTGACGAGTGTAATAATGGATAAATAAAAGCAATTTTCTGAGCTCAGATATACAAAGCATATGACCTATTTGTGTATTACATGACTCGATCTTCAAGTCACACACCACAGCACAACCGAATAGTGACTTTTAGTACATTATGTACTTGAGCTTGAGTAACCAAAGTGGGGTTGGTTATTCTCGTTATTTGTATCGATTTGGATGGTGAATGTATAGAAATATATCACCATTTAATTGGAAGATGTTGCGTATGAAAAGATATTTCATTAAATACAAACAACGCAGCCGCTTACCTTTTCCATTTAGAAACAAACCCATGCCACACACAGATACTTCATCTTTTCACCTCTGCCATACGTCTGCATCACACCTCTGCCATACGTCTGCATAACTATTATTAGATTATCTGCTAGAATAATGAAGCTACAACCGGTCTTGATTCTCACATTGACAGTGACCACGTGAACGCCACGCCTCATGCATTAATGGATATTCCATTGTATTCATAAACAACATTTCCAGCTTTAACACTGAAGCACTGCTGCACCTGTTGCTAATCACTGTTAATAAAATAGTTTCCTTCAGTCAAACTATTCACATAGATCGGCCTTTGTGTTATTTATTATGTCTATGACATACCCCCGCAAATATCATCAATAATTAAACAAAACTTTGTGTTTAATGATTCAATCGCTATATGGCGCAGATGAGCGTGACAACAGATCACGCGGCGCTCAATGTGCGTGAGCTTAGTTACGCATTGTGTACTAGTATAGTTAAAATGGTTGAACCTATTCTTGGGATATCAAACTCTATAAGGGATAACACACCGTTAAATCTGCCTTAGGATTCGAATATACGGCCCTGAATGAGTCATCCGATGCATAGAACATCAGTGTACATCGACAAACCTCATCCACATACCCGCATAAAAACCCACTAATCACCAGTTCTTCTCTTTACAAAAAGTGTCTGTGTGGAAAATTTTCCGGTTGTAGAATGTTCAGTGCACAACCATTGCTTTGTTATGTGTGCGTCCTGTTCTTCAATCACAATACGTTTAGCATTAATGAAAAAAATAATTGTTCTTCAATTGAGAATATATTAAATAAAATACTACGCAGTTTGATGAACTTGACTAGGGAAACCATTGTAAATTATGTTTAATAAAACGGTATTAACCACACTGATTGGTAGAATATGCTTAATTGGTGGTTGTATTGAGAATCACTGCATGCTGTTGAGCCATGAAATTTTGCCTTGGCTATGAAAAACTGGGTATCCCTCCTCCCGCTAGATATGCTTCCGTCTGGATGCACGCTCGCTCACTCATTCGCTCGCACGCGCACACATACACATAAATACACACGTACTAACATAATGATGCTCAGTAATGACTAAACTACGCTAATGATCTGTGATCGTAATAACACAAGCCAGTGTAATAAAGTAACATGCATTTATTTTCAAATGTTACTCCTTTTTAGTGTTTGGTTTCATGTATTGGTTTCAGACCCAGAAATCCAGTCTGTCGGATTTGTAGGATGCCCAAATTTTCCGACTGCGGAAGCTGATAGCAAGATAAAAGAACATGTTAAACATATAGATGCTTCATTCATTATAATACATTGTAAGATTGAATCAATGTTCATGATTCACAAAGCATATAATCTGTATGCATGCTATATAGCTCGATTATCTCATTAGGCACTAAACCACTATCACATATTGTTTGTTGTTATATTGTACCTGTCATTCGATAAGCAGTGTTGTCTTGTTCTTGCTATCAATATCGATTGTGGATAATGGATGCATTGAAATACATCACCGTTAGACATAATGAGTCATTAAATTAACATGCAATTGCCAACATCACAACCCATAACTCTCGTCAGATACCAACATATCATAAGTTGAATATATTCTTACCGCCGTTCTACTTCAATATCACGGCCGCTGACGTCGGCAATATGGCAAACTTTAAGGGAAAGAAACAAATCCAGATATGATAATAAGTGTTATTCGATTGTCTGATAGAATAATGAATCGACTACCAAAGGCCGATTCTCTGATTGGCAGTGCGCATGAGATTGGACCCACCATGGAAATCCAATTGTAATCATAAACAAAGTTCTCTACCACAAGAATAATCAGTCTGCTGAAGCAGCAATGAATCAGGATAGAGAACCGCAAATATCTGCAATGAAGATCAGAAATGTAAAATAGCCATGATTGCATCAAATATGTTTGGCACACTTCACCTTTGACCGTTTTATTATTGTGTTATAATGTGTCTCTTGCAGACTCATATTGCCGTCAAATTTGTTCTGTTCTTACATATATATCTGTCACTGTAGGTCTGAGCCAATTTTTAGATGATCCTCGTATGCTGTCAAGGCTATTAAATAGCCAAAACGGAACGGTAGGAAACCATATATATTGTTTCACCAAATAACGTTTGACACTAAATACAATTCAATGCTCTGACAAGCTATCAAGCATGTGTTTCCCGCAATATAAGCAGTAGTCACGTTTTGATTTCTAGGGTAGTTCATATACAATTTGCATTAATTAAATAACCCATACATCTTGATTTGATGAAAATGCAGTCGGTGCAGAATTGCCTCTGCAAAATTAGGTGTCAAGTGAGTATACCAAGAACGGCAAAGAGATTGACACGGCGGGTAATACAAGTGGCGGTGGAACAGAGGAATACGGGTTAGTTTTGAACATAAGGGACTAGACGCTGAATATGGAACATGCATTTCGTACAAGGTGATATTAGGTGAATAACTGCTTAAATACATAGTTTGGTATTGCACTTGATTTATCGTATTACGTAAGCGTTGGACCATGCCCATACATAGATGAGTAGCAACTAGATCTGTCTATGTGTGTGCATTTCACGGATTTGTATGCACATGCTCGGAAACAAATAAATTGAAACAAATATGATCCTTCTCCATTTTAACCCCTCTATGGCATGCGTAGAAACTATGTATAAAGTGATCATTTTTACGGTCGTTCCCTATATACCTGATATGGCACCTGTAACAATTTAACGACAATGAGCTAGCATCAAAGACACGCTGAAATAAACGCTGAATGGGAAACAGGTAGAAGAGTTAGATGACGTGGCTTCCCAATGGAATTTGGCTAATATAACATTTGTGTTAAATTATGTCAACCAGTACCTTATCATATCTATGTCTATCATGTCTATGAATTTCCCTTTTTAACAGTTCGGTGAAAAATGCGTCCGTAGACACATGATCACACTGCGTCAATGAACTATGCTAAGAATTCGTGATTAGCTTTTGAAGGGATAATTATCAAGCACATAACAGCCCGCAGTCCGTCTTTACATCGGTCTCGGTAGCTATATATGCCACACCACAGCGTGTGTACCCAAACTGACTCAGCCATCCGTATTTATTGTTTCCGCTGTGTCATCTTTACATACAAACCTACTTGCAGCGCACATAAATAATTTAGATACGTTGCAAATTGATGAATCTAGGTAATTCCGTATGTCATATAAATACGTCCGCTTGCTAATGAGCATCCGCCAATGCGCAATTGGGCCAATTTTGGTTTCATTCCTATTGTCATTTGTGATATCATTCGGTTAATGTTAAAGAACTTTACCAGCCTGAATAATACTAGATGGAAAGCAATTGATGAGAGAATATAGCGTGGTAGATAAGCCAGACATTTATAGGCTGGTTCTTTCAGGGACAGACGCATGCTCAATTTGCATCTCATTGGGAAATATGTGCTTATGAATCGCTCTGCACATGTGTTCTTGGCTTGTTGGCATATCTTGTTATCGTAGGCCATTGTAGTCGAGTAATGAGAGGCTCATTTGTCAATTTAGTTGAATGGGGTTTTGAAGGCCAGAGGCGTGCATGACTCAATAAATATCTTGGTAAGAAAGGACGGCCCCAGCATTAACAACAATTAGAAGTTCATTTATTTCGGAAATCAAAATTCGATTGGGTTTAACGATGGTGTCTTGATGTTTAAGTATTTGTAGTTGTTTGAGCATTCTTCTAACTGATGCAGAAATCCTGTCTATATTGATTGCCAACAGGTGCATGGCGGTAGCAGCATCCATCCAGACCTTAATTGGACTTTGTGCCTTATTCCTATAAATACGACGAATAAGATTCATTTTTAGCATATTCTTTTAACGGGCTTCGCCATTTGTGCTTCAATAGCAATAAGAGGAGAAGAAAAAGTTAAGGACGTGCTGACAAGAAAGCTGCCCTATCCAGTAAAAGGTGATTGTGCATGGTGCCCAAGTAATATCGTTCATTTGCTTAGTAAGCTTGTATAATGATGGAGAGCTGAACAGCGCTAAGGTAGGTGTTTATAATGGCAGAAGCACGTGAAGGTCAACGTCATTAACAACGGCTTTTATGCTTTTAGGTGTTGTATGATGAAGATGCAATCGATAATGCTTCTGGTTGTCGGGACAATGCTGCTCCTGCAAGAGATATCGTGTAAGAAAACTGGAGGAGGAGATGGACACGGCAAGGGTGGTAGTAAAAAAACTACTACCACGACAACTCCTGGAACTACTACTGTCGGCGCCGGTGATACGATTTATAGTCCAATTGACGCTCATTATACATGAAAGATAACGTGAGGTGTATTGTTGGTTATGCAATATGAAAGTCTGGTGAACGCTTGATCTTTTGTATTGCTTTCATACGCAGGAAACGAGTTTGTCGGACCTGGAGCATGCCCTACATTTCCTGATTGTGATCGCTGATTACACGATCAACACACATGGTGGACACAATGATGTGTAATTCGTTGACATGTATTGTAAGAATACGCGGTTGAATAAATATGCACAATTGCTTTGGCGCTGATGTGCCAGGCACATTATCTGTCTGTATGATATATGATTCAATCGTTACACGACCCACCAGTGCACAGCCAGTTTGTTATATTGTATCTACGCTGGGATAAGCAATGATGTTTTGGCCTTATTATTGACATCGTTTTTCACTAGAAATGTTCACTGAGACAATAGAGGCGTGATAATGCGTATGATGACACGAGCGTGTACCTACACAGCCGTTCATCTTCTTCATAAACCAATAAAACACTTACTACTCTGCTATACACCATTGCTACATCCTCTGACTTAAGTCATATAGCACACGTTAAGGATAGAAAGAATTAAGGATACGAAGATGAGTGTTTAAGGATTGTCCGTTAGTTTTATGAAGATTGACAGTGCACGTGTGAACGAAGACACCAACGAGCAGTCATAGAAATACAATTGTAAACATCAACTAAGTACCTGCCTCGATCTTAATGAACCGGTGCACCTGTTTCCAATCACCGTTTTTATACAATTTGTTTCATTCTTTTGATTCCATTGCTCCTTAATTAGTGCGATAATAACGATTTAACTTTACTTGACGCAGATGAGCATGACGATATACACTGACACTACCCACTGACACATATGATATACTGATTCAAATATTCAATCGAATGCTATATCCGCAAGCGGAAACAGCAATGAATCCAAAGAGTATCTGTAAATATTGTTAAGGAACCAAGGCCGGAAAGGTTAGAGTATATACATCGATTATTGAAAACCGGCCATGGTGGACTGATTGTCACCATAGAGTTATTAAATCATGCCGGTAAGTAATGGAAGTGTTAAGGACGATTCATTGTAATATAGATTATGCAGACTTAAATGATCTAATAATACAATGGATGCGTCCAGGTCAAGATCGATAAATTATCCATGCTCCTGGGTTACCAATACACAATATGTATTAAAGTCGAGTCGTTTTAGCAGTTACACAAAACATAAAATGCGTTTTGTGAGTATCAAAACAAGACAAAATAAAGATATAAATGGTGCAATGACTATAGGCATCAATGTGCTCAGGGTTGTGTCAAATATCATAAAGCTGTATACTGTATACTTCATTTTTATTTACATACATGTTGCCTCGTGTTTTATCCATTTGGTATATATCTATGGAAACATGAATATCTATATTTGATTTCTCCATTAGATTATCAACATCACACATGCTTAAACTGAACAATTAAAATAGCAGGTACTGATAAATCAGCAATTTTAGTTGGACTATTCGTTTTGCATTGCGTAATGTTTGCGTACACTGACATCACATTTCATTATTTGCAGCAACTGGGTATAATCAATGGTGGCAGCGCGACTCGGATTACATAGTGACAAACGTCATTCATAATACCCCCAGCGCTTTCACAAACAGGAAATAAACGGCATGTTCGTTAGTTATCAATTCCCCGTATTTTCAGTAGCTTGGTGAACGATTTGCGTTAGTTTGTTGATACATGATCATTGTGCAATATGCAACGAATCTTTGACTGGTTGCTGACTTGATCATTGGCGCATTTATACCGGTTCAGAAGCTGATTAAACTATCCGTATTTATTGTTTTAGTTAAGACTCCTTTTAAAAAACCAACCAATTTTCAGCTCACTTGAATTGTGTATGTACCTCATATAAAATGACAGGAATAGAAGACTATGCAAAGCCATAGATAGTTTGCGAAATTCATGCATGGAACTATTTCTGCATGCCTTAAATATGCGATCACATCCAAAAAGACTTGGCAATTGGCACAATTGAACTATCAAGTGCCTAAATAATGAAAGATGAAAAGCAATTAATGATATTGGATATCGTGGAAAATAAGCCATGTATTGATGTACTATTTCTCGAAGGGCCTTCACGCCCAATTTGCAGCAAAACACGAGTACACTTGTCATGACTTTGTCCTTTGCATAAAACAATGTTGGCGGCGGGATTATGGTTCATTAGGTTTATATTTTGGTTTGTTGGCATAACGTGCCATCGTCAGCTAGTTGTTGTCGAGTAAAGCGGGGTCCATTTGTGTATTCAAACTATGAAGGCCAATTGCATGCATGATTAAGCTAATTCATTGATTATAAAAGTCGGCGCGAGTAATAATAACACTTTATGTCGGATATTAAATTTGACAGTGTTTAGTTGTATTTGGAGTATTAATTACTACGTTGTATTGTTCTACGTCTAAGTGATGCAGAAATCTTCCATGTGCACTCTGATTGGTCGGTATTTTATACCTGAAATTGGATAATGCAACAGGTATGGTTCTTGTTCTTGTCGATATCGATATTTTATAGAAAACATCATCGCAGAGGGTGGATGCATAGAAATATACCGTTATTTACTGGAAGATGCTGCTTACGATGAAAAATTCAATGACATTAACGTGTGTACCACATACACAGCCGCTCATCTTTTTATTGTGCCAATCACTGATCTACCACACATCAACCACACCCTCTAACCTCAGTCATACTTCAACATCACACCCTCGAACCTCAGTCATACTTCAACATAACACCCTCTAACCTCAGTCATACTTCAACTTCACACCCTCTTACCTCAGTCATACTTCAACATCACACCCTCTAACCTCAGTCATTCTTCAACATCACACCCTCTAACCTCAGTTATACTTCAACATCACACCCTCGAACCTCAATAATACTTCAACATAACACCCTCTAACCTCAGTTATACTTCAACATCACACCCTCTCACCTCAGTCATACTTCAACTTCACACCCTCTTACCTCAGCCATAATTCAACATCACACCCTCTTACCTCAGTCATACTTCAACATCACACCCTCTAACCTCAGTCATATTTCCACCTAACACACTCTAACCTCAGCCATACTTCAACATCACAGCCACTGACTCCAATCATATAGCATACTTTAAAGGTATGGCAGAGTTTAAGTGCTATTGAATTTTGTGAGGCTGCAACTGAACCAAACACTGTCCCTCACTTTTACAGGGTGCAAGTGAGTCACCTCAGGCAGTTCCACTAATCTTTCTGCAGACATGTAATCATATTATTTCAAATTACTGTTTATAAAAAAAATATTTTATTTGGCAGTTTTAATCTTGAAAAATCCGATGTCGGGAAAGTATGGCTGCTTCATTAGGAAGTGTCCGCCCCGTATTACAAGAAAAACAAGGATGGACGAGGATGGTAATACATTATGACGGCGGATCTGAACAATAAAGTCAGCGATGAACTGTAAGGAGTAGAAGCGCAATGTGGAATATGCAATATGTAATATCCGATAGATAGATATCTTTATGATAGCGGCTAATCAGTGTTGGATCGTGTCAAGCATGTTCTAATTGACGAATATTGCATTTAATAATATCCAGAAAGGCATTTGCAATCAGTTACACAGGATTGGTTATTAAGGTTTTTTCGACGATCGTATGCATTATCCCGATGAAGCGTATATGGCAACGAAATGCCTCCTGTGATACGCTGGAATCAAAGCTTGCTTTGTTGGAAGGTCATGTTATCCCTACATGCCTTTGCGCATAAAGAGCAAAGCTTCCACCGCACACGTACCCGGTACGTTATCGACAGCAGACGGTGGGTCAACTTCGCATATAAAAATTGCATTTTTCTAACTATATTGAACATCAGAAAATGTCAACATTGATTAGATCACCAGTCACAGCTGCTGGTAATAGCCTCAATTGCTAGTTATTAACGGGTGTCTTCAATGGAGAAAATACACTTGCTTAATTACAACACACAATTAAGCCATATGCTTCAGCAGGTAACAATATATATATATGCATGTTATGTACTTTGTGTGTTAAGCTGACCAAACATTATCTGTTATCAGGATTATTACTCTCGTAAACCATTCAGGTTATCATTTGTTTCGCATTTAGTGCCGATAGAGTTTATGGTACTTAAGTAGCTAACCCCTGCTAACAGTGTAGCGTTCGCTCCGAAATCTAATTTATGTTGTTGTCCCGAGCTTGTTGCTTGACGGGTAAGTAAACAGCGGAATGGAACCCGCTTGAACTGCACGCTTTCTAAAGACCCTCTCCACAATATGTCACATGGACAACCCGTGTTAAACTTTTCCTCTAAGATACAGTAATACTATTCACTGAAGTATGTAAAAAACGAAGATCATCAGTTACCTGGTCATAAACTTACTGGTGATGAAAATTTGTTCAACACATGTCTTGTCACCAGCTGGCATATTATGTCATCACCTGTCTGGCTATTTAACTCTATCGTTCTAACGCATTGCACAACCTTCATGATCTGACGCCACCAGACCCAGACTTCAACTGCTTACAATAGCTGTAGAATATTGATTTAACAAATCTATGCTGAAATAACTAAATTAATGCCAGTCGTATGCCTGCACAATTTGTTCCATTGGATATCTGCCCGACCACAGACTACACTTTCTCCACCCTGACAATCATAACGAAGCTTTATCATCATGAGAAGATGCCACACAAGCATCTTGTGTCATAACGTATACCACATTGAAGATTACTGCATATATTATACGGATATCTGCTGCTTGAATCAGTCAACCTCACTTGCCATTCATTGCCGTGAGTAGTTTCTATCAGGTTTACTTACCAATTTAGCATAAGATATAGAACTCTTAACAAAAATCGAAAAAACTGCACAGTTTAATTCAACATGATCGGTAAATCTATGTAGATCAAACATTAAATAAATTGTGCATTTCTTCCTTTGATTTGATCATCGACATGAACAAGCATTTCTTCTTTAACAGAATAAATCTGCTGAACTGTCAGCTTGACATAGGCAGAGGCGATAGTATGTATGCATCAATATATGTTTGCATCAATATATGTATGAATGTATGTATGTATGTATGTATGTATGTATGTATGTATGTGTATGTATGTATGTATGTATGTATGTATGTATGTATGTATGTATGTATGTATGTATGTATGTATGTATGTATGTATGTATGTATGTATGCATGTATGTATGTATATATGTATGTATGTATGTATGTATGCATGTATGTATGTATGTATGTATGTATGTATATATGCATGTATTTGACGCCGTATGTGTCTAACGCTGTATTTATATGCTTATATGTTTGCATGCAGATATAGTACCAGCACTAATTAAGTTAAATTATTGATTTTTTTGATTTCTAGGGCAGTTCATATACAATTTGCATTAATTAAATAACCCATACATCTTGATTTGATGAAAATGCAGTCGGTGCAGAATTGCCTCTGCAAAATTAGGTGTCAAGTGAGTTTACCAAGAACGGCAAAGAGATTGACACGGCGGGTAATACAAGTGGCGGTGGAACAGAGGAATACGGGTTAGTTTTGAACATAAGGGACTAGACGCTGAATATGGAACATGCATTTCGTACAAGGTGATATTAGGTGAATAACTGCTTAAATACATAGTTTGGTATTGCACTTGATTTATCGTATTACGTAAGCGTTGGATCATGCCCATACATAGATGAGTAGCAACTAGATCTGTCTATGTGTGTGCATTTCACGGATTTGTATGTACATGCTCGGAAACAAATAAATTGAAACAAATATGATACGGTCATTTGCGACATTCTCCCTTTTAACCCCGCTATGGCATGCGTAGAAACTATGCATAAAGTGATCATTTTTACGGTCGTTCCCTATATACCTGATATGGCACCTGTAACAATTTAACGACAATGAGCTAGCATCAAAGACACGCTGAAATAAACACTGAATGGGAAACAGGTAGAAGAGTTAGATGACGTGGCTTCCCAATGGAATTTGGCTAACATAACATTTGTGTTAAATTATGTCAACCAGTACCTTATCATATCATCGTATGCGTCAAAAGCAATACCGTGTGAAGCACGGTTAAGTTATAGGACATATATGTACATACATGCATGCATACATACATAAAACATGAATGCATGCTTACATACATACATACATACATACATACATACATACATACATACATACATACATACATACATACATACATACATACATACATACATACATACATACATACATACATACATACATACACACACACACACACACACACACACACACACACACACACACACACACACACACATACATACATACATACATACATACATACATACATACATACATACATACATACATACATACATACACATACATACATACATACATACATACATACATACATACATACATACATACATACATACATACATACATACATACATACATACATACATACATACATACATACATACATACATACATACATACATACATACATACATACATACATACATACATCGCGGTCTGAGAGGAGCATATTAGAATCAGCTATTACCATATATACCAACATTCCTCCTCAGACAGTTATAAACTTTATCTGCAAATCCATCCAAGCAATGACGGAGAGGAAAAAAGACAAGTCAAATTTATCCTCGTCTAACAACCGTTTTCTCATATACAATGGTTCGATTCTCTTCGATTTGAGCAGCTCCGGTTGCTGACTTGATCATTGGCGCATTTATACCGGTTCAGAAGCTGATTAAACTATCCGTATTTATTGTTTTAGTTAAGACTCCTTTTAAAAAACCAACCAATTTTCAGCTCACTTGAATTGTGTATGTACCTCATACAAAATGACAGGAATAGAAGACTATGCAAAGCCATAGATAGTTTGCGAAATTCATGCATGGAACTATTTCTGCATGCCTTAAATATGCGATCACATCCAAAAAGACTTGGCAATTGGCACAATTGAACTATCAAGTGCCTAAATAATGAAAGATGAAAAGCAATTAATGATATTGGATATCGTGGAAAATAAGCCATGTATTGATGTACTGTTTCTCGAAGGGCCTTCACGCCCAATTTGCAGCAAAGCACGTGCACGCTTGTCATGACATTGAAATTTGCATAAAAAATGTTGGCAGCGGGATTATGGTTCATTAACTGTATATTGTGCCTTGTTGGCATAACGTGTCAACGTCAGCTAGTTGTTGTAGAGTAAAGCGGGGTCCATTTGTCAACCAGTACCTTATCATATCATCGTATGCGTCAAAAGCAATACCGTGTGAAGCACGGTTAAGTTATAGGACATATATGTACATACATGCATGCATACATACATAAAACATGAATGCATGAATACATACATACATACATACATACATACATACATACATACATACATACAGACAGACATACATACATACATACATACATACAGACAGACAGACAATACATACATACATACATACATACATACATACAGACACACATACACACACACACACACACACACACACACACACACACACACACACACACACATACACACATACATACAGACATACAACATACATACATACATACATACATACATACATACATACATACATACATACATACATACATACATACATACATACATACATACATACATACATACATACATACATACATACATACATACATACATACATACATACATACATACATACATACATACATACATACATACATACATACATACATACATACATACATACATACATACATACATACATACATACATACATACATACATACATCGCGGTCTGAGAGGAGCATATTAGAATCAGCTATTACCATATATACCAACATTCCTCCTCAGACAGTTATAAACTTTATCTGCAAATCCATCCAAGCAATGACGGAGAGGAAAAAAGACAAGTCAAATTTATCCTCGTCTAACAACCGTTTTCTCATATACAATGGTTCGATTCTCTTCGATTTGAGCAGCTCCGTGAACGGTGCTCGTCAGTTTATAGGTACATGCGCATCCTGTGTTATTGACATAAGCAACATGCTTAACAAACGCAATCGAAGATGGAGCATTGCATTAATATCACTGGCTGTGTCTTTACTAAGCGTACCTTTATATGATAAAGTTATTCAAAACTTTGTTGGTCGTAAACACTAATATTAGAAGTACAATAAATAGTATTAATTTATATTGCAAGTATACCAAAATTGTTGTCTTTTACGGGTCACATCAGGAAGGAACATTAAGTCTATGAATTTCCCTTTTTAACAGTTCGGTGAAAAATGCGTCCGTAGACACATGATCACACTGCGTCAATGAACTATGCTAAGAATCCGTGATTAGCTTTTGAAGTGATACTTATCAAGCACATAACAGCCCGCAGTCCGTCTTTACGTCGGTCTCGGTAGCTATATATGCCACAACACCACAGTGTGTGTACCCAAACTGACTCAGCCATCCGTATTTATTGTTTCCGCTGTGTCATCTTTACATACAAACCTACTTGCAGCGCACATAAATAATTTAGATACGTTGCAAATTGATGAATCTAGGTAATTCCGTATGTCATATAAATACGTCCGCTTGCTAATGAGCATCCGCCAATGCGCAATTGGGCCAATTTTGGTTTCATTCCTATTGTCATTTGTGATATCATTCGGTTAATGTTAAAGAACTTTACCAGCCTGAATAATACTAGATGGAAAGCAATTGATGAGAGAATATAGCGTGGTAGATAAGCCAGACATTTATAGGCTGGTTCTTTCAGGGACAGACGCATGCTCAATTTGCATCTCATTGGGAAATATGTGCTTATGAATCGCTCTGCACATGTGTTCTTGGCTTGTTGGCATATCTTGTTATCGTAGGCCATTGTAGTCGAGTAATGAGAGGCTCATTTGTCAATTTAGTTGAATGGGGTTTTGAAGGCCAGAGGCGTGCATGACTCAATAAATATCTTGGTAAGAAAGGACGGCCCCAGCATTAACAACAATTAGAAGTTCATTTATTTCGGAAATCAAAATTCGATTGGGTCTAACGATGGTGTCTTGATGTTTAAGTATTTGTAGTTAAAGAAAAGTTGTTTGAGCATTCTTCTAGCTGATGCAGAAATCCTGTCCATATTGATTGCCAACAGGTGCATGGCGGTAGCAGCATCCATCAAGTCCTTAATTGGACTTTGTGCCTTATTCCTATAAATACGACGAATAAGATTCATTTTTAGCACATTCTTTTAACGGGCTTCGCCATTTGTGCTTCAATAGCAATAAGAGGAGAAGAAAAAGTTAAGGACGTGCTGACAAGAAAGCTGCCCTATCCAGTAAAAGGTGATTGTGCATGGTGCCCAAGTAATATCGTTCATTTGCTTAGTAAGCTTGTATAATGATGGAGAGCTGAACAGCGCTAAGGTAGGTGTTTATAATGGCAGAAGCACGTGAAGGTCAACGTCATTAACAACGGCTTTTATGCTTTTAGGTGTTGTATGATGAAGATGCAATCGATAATGCTTCTGGTTGTCGGGACAATGCTGCTCCTGCAAGAGATATCGTGTAAGAAAACTGGAGGAGGAGATGGACACGGCAAGGGTGGTAGTAAAAAAACTACTACCACGACAACTCCTGGAACTACTACTGTCGGCGCCGGTGATACGATTTATAGTCCAATTGACGCTCATTATACATGAAAGATAACGTGAGGTGTATTGTTGGTTATGCAATATGAAAGTCTGGTGAACGCTTGATCTTTTGTATTGCTTTCATACGCAGGAAACGAGTTTGTCGGACCTGGAGCATGCCCTACATTTCCTGATTGTGATCGCTGATTACACGATCAACACACATGGTGGACACAATGATGTGTAATTCGTTGACATGTATTGTAAGAATACGCGGTTGAATAAATATGCACAATTGCTTTGGCGCTGATGTGCCAGGCACATTATCTGTCTGTATGATATATGATTCAATCGTTACACGACCCACCAGTGCACAGCCACAGTTTGTTATATTGTATCTACGCTGGGATAAGCAATGATGTTTTGGCCTTATTATCGACATCGTTTTTCACTAGAAATGTTCACTGAGACAATAGAGGCGTGATAATGCGTATGATGACGCGAGCGTGTACCTACACAGCCGTTCATCTTCTTCATAAACCAATAAAACACTTACTACTCTGCTATACACCATTGCTACATCCTCTGACTTAAGTCATATAGCACACGTTAAGGATAGAAAGAATTAAGGATACGAAGATGACTGTTTAAGGATTGTCCGTTAGTTTTATGAAGATTGACAGTGCACGTGTGAACGAAGACACCAACGAGCAGTCATAGAAATACAATTGTAAACATCAACTAAGTTCCTGTCTCGATCTTAATGAACCGGTGCACCTGTTTCCAATCACCGTTTTAATACAATTTGTTTCATTCTTTTGATTCCATTGCTCCCTAATTAGTGCGATAATAACGATTAAACTTGACTTGACGCAGATGAGCATGACGATATACACTGACACTACCCACTGACACATATGATATACTGATTCAAATATTCAATCGAATGCTATATCCGCAAGCGGAAACAGCAATGAATCCAGAGAGTATCTGTAAATATTGTTAAGGAACCAAGGCCGGAAAGGTTAGAGTATAAACATCGATTATTGAAAACCGGCCATGGTGGACTGATTGTCATCATAGAGTTATTAAATCATGCCGGTAAGTAATGGAAGTGATAAGGACGATTCATTGTAATATAGATTATGCAGACTTAAATGATCTAATAATACAATGGATGCGTCCAGGTCAAGATCGATAAATTATCCATGCTCCTGGGTTACCAATACACAATATGTATTAAAGTCGAGTCGTTTTAGCAGTTACACAAAACATAAAATGCGTTTTGTGAGTGTCAAAACAAGACAAAATAAAGATATAAATGGTGCAATGACTATAGGCATCAATGTGCTCAGGGTTGTGTCAAATATCATAAAGGTGTATACTGTATACTTCATTTTTATTTACATACATGTTGCCTCGTGTTTTATCCATTTGGTATATAACTATGGAAACATGAATATCTATATTTGATTTCTCCATTAGATTATCAACATCACACATGCTTAAACTGAACAATTAAAATAGCAAGTACTGATAAATCAGCAATTTTAGTTGGATTATTCGTTTTGCATTGCGTAATGTTTGCGTACACTGACATCACATTTCATTATTTGCAGCAACTGGGTATAATCAATGGTGGCAGCGCGACTCGGATTACATAGTGACAAACGTCATTCATAATACCCCCAGCGCTTTCACAAACAGGAAATAAACGGCATGTTCGTTAGTTATCAATTCCCCGTATTTTCAGTAGCTTGGTGAACGATTTGCGTTAGTTTGTTGATACATGATCATACTGCGTCAGTGCAATATGCAACGAATCTTTGACCGGTTGCTGACTTGATCATTGGCGCATTTATACCGGTTCAGAAGCTGATTAAACTATCCGTATTTATTGTTTTAGTTAAGACTCCTTTTAAAAAACCAACCAATTTTCAGCTCACTTGAATTGTGTATGTACCTTATACAAAATGACAGGAATAGAAGACTATGCAAAGCCATAGATAGGTTGCGAAATTCATGCATGGAACTATTTCTGCATGCCTTAAATATGCGATCACATCCAAAAAGACTTGGCAATGGGCACAATTGAACTATCAAGTGCCTAAATAATGAAAGATGAAAAGCAATTAATGATATTGGATATCGTGGAAAATAAGCCATGTATTGATGTACTGTTTCTCGAAGGGCCTTCACGCCCAATTTGCAGCAAAACACGTGCACGCTTGTCATGACATTGGCATTTGCATAAAACAATGTTGGCGGCGGGATTATGCTTCATTAGGTTTATATTTTGCCTTGTTGGCATAACGTGTCATCGTCAGCTAGTTGTTGTAGAGTAAAGCGGGGTCCATTTGTGTATTCAGACTATGAAGGCCGATTGCATGCATGATTAAGCTAATTCATTGATTATAAAAGTCGGCGCGAGTAATAATAACACTTTATGTCGGATATCAAATTTGACAGTGTTTAGTTGTATTTGGAGTATTAATTACTACGTTGTATTGTTCTACGTCTAAGTGATGCAGAAATCTTCCATGTGCACTCTGATTGGTCGGTATTTTATACCTGAAATTGGATAATGCAACAGGTATGGTTCTTGTTCTTGTCGATATCGATATTTTATAGAAAACATCATCGCAGAGGGTGGATGCATAGAAATATACCGTTATTTACTGGAAGAGATGCTGCTTACGATGAAAAATTCAATGACATTAACGTGTGTACCACATACACAGCCGCTCATCTTCTTATTGTACCAATCACTGATCTTCCACACATCAACCACACCCTCTAACCTCAGTTATACTTCAACATCACACCCTCTAACATCAGTTATACTTCAACTTCACACCCTCTAACATCAGTTATACTTCAACATCACACCCTCTAACCTCAGTCATACTTCAACTTCACACCCTCTAACCGCAGTCATACTTCAACATCACACCCTCTAACCTCAGTCATACTTCACCATCACAGCCTCTAACCTCAGTCATATTTCCACCTAACACACTCTAAGGCAGAGTTAAAGTGCTATTGAATTTTGTAAGGTTGCAACTGAACCAAACACTGTCCCTCACTTTTACAGGGTGCAAGTGAGTCACCTCAGGCAGTTCCACTAATCTTTCTGCAGACATGTAATCATATTATTTTAAATTACTGTTTATAAAAAAAATATTTTATTTGGCAGTTTTAATCTTGAAAAATCCAATGTCGGGAAAGTATGGCTGCTTCATCAGGAAGTGTCCGCCCCGTATTACAAGAAAAACAAAAGGATGGACGAGGATGGTAATACATTATGACGGCGGATCTGAACAATAAAGTCAGCGATGAACTGTAAGGAGTAGAAGCGCAATGTGGAATATGCAATATGTAATATCAGATAGATAGATATCTTTATGATAACGGCTAATCAGTGTTGGATCGTGTCAAGCATGTTCTAATTGACGAATATTGCATTTAATAATATCCAGAAGGGCATTTGCAATCAGTTACATAGGATTGATTATTAAGGTTTTTTCGACGATCGTATGCATTATCCCGATTAAGCGTATATGGCAACGAAATGCCTCCTGTGATACGCTGGAATCAAAGCTTGCTTTGTTGGAAGGTCATGTTATCCCTACATGCCTTTGCAGATAAAGAGCAAAGCTTCCACCGCACACGTACCCGGTACGTTATCGACAGCAGACGGTGGGTCAACTTCGCATATAAAAATTGCATTTTTCTAACTATATTGAACATCAGAAAATGTCAACATTGATTAGATCACCAGTCACAGCTGCTGGTAATAGCCTCAATTGCTAGTTAATAACGGGTGTCTTCAATGGAGAAAATACACCTGCTTAATTACAACACACAATTAAGCCATATGCTTCAGCAGGTAACAAAATATATATATATGCATGTTATATACTTTGTGTGTTAAGCTGACCAAACAGACGTGCATTATCTGTTATCAGGATTATTACTCTCGTAAACCATTCAGGTTATCATTTGTTTCGCATTTAGTGCCGATAGAGTTTATGGTACTTAAGTAGCTAACCCCTGCTAACAGTGTAGCGTTCGCTCCGAAATCTAATTTATGTTGTTGTCCCGAGCTTGTTGCTTGACGGGTAAGTAAACAGCGGAATGGAACCCGCTTGAACTGCACGCTTTCTAAAGACCCTCTCCACAATATGTCACATGGACAACCCGTGTTAAACTTTTTCTCTAAGATACAGTAATACTATTCACTGAAGTATGTAAAAAACGAAGATCATCAGTTACCTGGTCATAAACTTACTGGTGATGAAAATTTGTTCAACACATGTTTTGTCACCTTTCTGGCTATTTAACTCTATCGTTCTAACGCATTGCACAACCTTCATGATCTGACGCCACCAGACCCAGACTTCAACTGCTTACAATAGCTGTAGAATATTGATTTAATAAATCTATGCTGAAATAACTAAATTAATGCGAGTCGTATGCCTGCACAATTTGTTTCATTGGATATCTGCCCGACCACAGACAACACTTTCTCCACCCTGACAATCATAACGAAGCTTTATAATCATGAGAAGATGCCACACAAGCATCTTGTGTCATAACGTATACCACATTGAAGATTACTGCATATATTGTACGGATATCTGCTGCTTGAATCAGTCAACCTCACTTGCCATTCATTTCCGTGAGTAGTTTCTATCAGGTTTACTTACCAATTTAGCATTAGATATAGAACTCTTAGCCAAAAATCGAAAAAACTGCACAGTCTAATTCAACATGATCGGTAAATCTATGTAGATCATACATTAAATAAATTGTGCATTTCTTCCTTTGATTTGTTCATCTACATGAACAAGCATTTCTCCTTTAACAGAATAAATCTGCTGAACTGTCAGCTTGACATAGGAAGATGCGATAGTATGTATGCATCAATATATCTTTGCATCAATATATGTA